>CM031236.1:206578420-207298420 GCA_018340775.1 Taxus wallichiana var. yunnanensis | reverse complement strand
GGGGATGTTGAGCAATTGTGGGAGTGTTGGGAGGGATGACATGAATAATAGGGTTTGGTTGTGGTTGATTCCCTCGACCTCCAACTGTAATAATAAAAAAATGTATTCAATTCAAATTTTAATCTATAATTATCATATTTCAATGCAATTTTGAGAAAAGAATTGTGCCTACCTCTTCTTCATGGCGCCATCGTCGATTCAGATCTTCCCGACGATCCGAAATGATCCTTTGAGCTTGAGATCTAGCTTGAATGAAAAAACGTGAGGGCACGTTAAGCTCTGAAACTCGTGTTTGAGGGAGATAAAATGATAGAGGCTCGAGCCTATTTTTTTAATTTATAGCAGACATAACACATACGCGTTATGCTTTGGTAAATCCCAAACCTAAGAATTTAAAACGCGATCGCGTTATAATAGAACACGTATGTGTTTTGCTTTTTTTGGGTTTTTGTCCACTTTTTGGCCCCCCAACTTCGTGCACTTACCCTATAAGTAAGGTACCTCATCCTCCTATGCCATGTGCATCGACTACTCCACCACAACCTTTGCAAGAAAGAAATTGGTCTTAAATCTATGGTGCCCCTTATGACACTCTCATAGACTTCAAAATCCCAGCCAAATCCCTCCAAGACAACCAAGACATCACAGTTCCATCTCTCTAAGCTCAAATACCCTTCTTCAAGATCTCGCCTTCAATGCCCTCTGCAGATGGCTCTACAAACATGTGAAGATTTTAAAGATTAATTTTAATTCATGAAAAAAATTAATCTTCAAATTTGAGTTTAGTTATGTGTGTCATGTCCATAAGAGTGAGAGATTCGAGGTTGGGACATGTTCATCCACTTATTGATAGCTTTGATAAGCCTACACCGGTGATTAATATGGTTTTAAGGCCATTCATGCAAACTTGTTAGTACTATTGGTCAAGATCATATTCCTCCTTAATGTATTAACACAAATGCAATCTTCTAAGTTTACCAAGGTTTGTAAGGGATTCAAAAAATAAATTTCCTATAAGACGAGGAGTGCCAAAGAAACTATCAGTGAGGATTAGACTTTCTAAATGTTCTAACATTCCTAATGTTTCTAGAAGCTCTTACATGGAAACCATGACCAATAATCTTATAGGGGCTGGAATTTCCAATTGATTTATCGAAAGTAGTTAGTAATCTATAACAAAAATCTTCACTTAAGGAATATTTCATCTTCAACAAAGAAAAAGTAAATACCTAGTATTCCACTTGTTGATCTACCTGTTGGATTCTTGTAGGTGACCACAAATGTTTTAGAGAACCAAAACTCTTAAACCTAGTAAGTTTTGAATAGGAATCCATGAAGGAATGCTTTCAAGTTGGGTGGGAATGTCAAAGCTCAAGCTAGAGCGGAACCATTGACGACCCACCATGATCATTTAAATTTTCTAGGAAATATACAATTTGGGAAGAAATGGAGGAATCTCTCATCGAATGGAAACACCTGCTTTTTGTTTCAGCTAGGATTTTGGCGAATCCCTTTGATTCCTACGTAAGAACATAAACTAAAACTTGAGCTTCTATATAAAAGTCACAAATTTTGAACAAGTAAAAAATGATGCAAAAGCGACGAAGCACACAAAGATTTGAGATGATGGGATTGCCACAAGCGAGGAGGGCCCAGTTCATCTGCCATGTCCCTTCTCATATCACGGATATGGTCACGCAATGTCCATGAAAAATAAAAATTGCTCACCTTTGTCGAGCGCACCAAAGCTTATAAGGGAATGATTTTTACGCCCTTACCGAAATCCCTCATGCGCCTCTATCCCCTGCAAAACCCTTCCTGAAACTATACCCCTACCCGCAAAATATCTCACGCACTTCCACCTCTTCACAAAAAACTCTAAACTCAATTTCCACCTTCCTCTTTGGCGGTACATAAGAAAAAAACTCATGATCAAAGCTTGGATTTTGCAGGCATTTAGACGCTTTTAGTCATTTTAGATGTCAAAATACAGTCACTTTTAAAATATGACCGTCATGCTTGATAGGCAAAATTATAATTTAAACGTCAAAATGACATGTACATTACAAATTTAACCGTCAATATATATATATATATATATATATATATATATATATATATAGTAAATTACTTATTATATTATATATATTTTGAAATTCATCAAAAATCTAATATAAATCAAAATCAAAATTTAGAAATATTTAGAAAAAAGAAAGAAAGAATCTTGCTATCTTTTTCATGAGTATGAAATAGAAACTAGGAAATAGAATTAGAAATTATAGATTATTAATTACTAACTTAGTAACTATCCATCCATTAATATGATCCACGGTTACATAATACATTGCTTTTTGTCACCACAACCTGCACGTCCACAAATACAAAAAGCCAAGCGGTAATTTCAAACAAAAAAATTAGAATATGTTTTTTTAATTTAGTTTTCCCTCATCTCCAGCCTCCGTGATTCCTATGAAGTTCTGAACTTGGAAGACAGAATGGGATAAAACCTTAACCAACTGTTGCAATTGCAAAGCTTGGCGGAGTTGTAGTGAAACACACAAATGGCTAAAAGGGCATAGCGTGTTGCATAGCATTCAAGTTCAACACAAAGAAATAGTTGGCAGTGGAAAATTGGCATAACGTACTCCTAAAATTGTTGTTACTACGGTAAGATCTTCCCGAGTCTGAGTCTCTATTAACTGCAGAATTAATCTCTGTAGTTTTATAATTTTTTAAAGTCTTTTCTATAGCAGATTACATACCAATACCACGAAACTGGATTTGGCAATGCGATCCTTGTAGCTATCTCACACCTGTAAACAAGCTTCATGCTGCCAGAATTTGGAAATCACTTTCAAACCTGTGCATAGGCTTCACGCTAGGGGAAGTTGGGAACTACTTTACACTGTTGGTAAACTTCTTATCTATTACGAGTCCAAAGATTTATTTGTTATAGTTATGAAAATTTCATTAAAACTGTGTTGAAATTCTCTCTTTTTGTAATTGTTTTAAAAATTAAAGTTATTAAATTTCCAACAATTAAATATTACTTTTCCGTGGGCCCTTCTCACTTTTTTGTTCATTCATTTTTATCATGATTTACATTAGAATGATTTTCATTTTTAGATACAAAATTTGTGGTGCATTATTATAAAGAAATTAACATTTAAATTGATTTTGCAGGTTTTGTAAAATGTCGAAAGAAAGAAGAAACAAAGGACAATCAACCAAATGTTTAAATGGTCAATTCCATCTCAAGATCTTCAACGTGAAGGTATTTCTGAATTTCGACCTAATATTGATTTGAATGAAGATTTTAATGAAGATATAGAAATTATGGGAGGTGAGGTTGAAACAAACAATATTGTTGGCAAAGAGGTAAAACATAAATTGAAGAGAGTTTATAGAGTAGAGTGGGAAAATAAGTATACATGGTTAAAAAAACTATCCATGAGGATAAAACTTCTATGAAGTGTGAATGGTGTGAAACATATGGAGCACCAGGTCCATGGGGAATAGGAGATGGTTGTACCAGCATGCAGAAAGATGCAATTGTAACCCATGAGAAATCTAATGTTCACAAACTATCACAAGCAAAATGGGTATGTGATAAGCAGAAAAAGGTGATATCTATTCCAGAACATATAACACAGATTGATGATTCTAACAAGCATAGAATTATCACAACCATGAAGTTGGCATATTGGGTTGCAAAACAAGATTTATCTTTGTCTACATATGACTCTCTTTGTTCACTTGTCATGTCATTAGATACATCATGTATGCCCAAGAATAAAGACTATGCATCATATACAAACCGAAAGGCAGCCAATCAATTTATTTTTTCTATATCTAAATATCTTGAAGAGATACAGATCTTGAAGATGAATGAGAGTCCTTATATCTCTTTCATGTTAGATGAAAGCACTGATCGTAGCCTAGATAAACATCTTGTTGTTTATGCAACATTTCTAGATTCACAAGGATTGGGGTTGCCAGTCTCTCAATTCATGAAACTTATTAGTGTTGGTGATGGAAAAGGAAGAACAATTTATGATGCACTACAAGGTTTAAGAAATGAACGGAATATTTTGAACAAAAAATTGATAGTTGTTTCTACGGATGGTGCTTCTTCTATGGTGGGAAATGAAAATGGATTTGTGACCTTGTTAAAAAAAGATGTGCCAAATTTAATAGTTGTTCATTGTGTTGCTCATCGTGAGGCATTAGCTGCATCAGATGCTTCTAAAATGATACCAGAGTTAGTGTTTGTTGAGAAAGTGGCAAATAAAGTCTATTCATGGGTTCAAAATTCAACAAAAAGAACTAATGAGTTGATTGCATTACAGGAACTTATGAAACTAGAAACTCTCCAGTGCCTTCAGATTCATGGAGTCAGATGGTTATCTAGGGGACAAGTTATTGAAAGGCTAGTGGCATTGATGCCTGCTATATTGACTTTGTGGAAAAGTGAGAAGAAAGAATCATGGTATGATAAGGCAAGAATATTTTCTGTTCAGTATTGTTTGCACATGCTTGTTGATGTTATGTGTGAACTTAACAAGTTAAACAAAGAATTTCAAGTGGAGCACATTGATGTCACTTCTCTTGGAGCTACTATTGATGCCACTATTAATACTCTAAGGAGAATGTTTCTAAATAATAATTCATTTCCAAATGGTGCTTGCTACTTATCAAAAATTTTGGAGGCATCTCAGTTTGGCTATCTACAAATCACTGATAAAGAGGGAGTAGTTCACAAACATGAATTGCTTTACACATCTATTCCCAATGCACATGGTGATACTCTTAATACACAAAAGCAACGATTCAGTCCTTGTATTGATGGCACATTACAAAGTTGCATACAACTTACAAAAGATTATGTTCAAAGACTAATAGATTGTCTAAATGCAAGGTTTCCTGATCTTTCTATTTTCAATGCAGTGAAGTTGTTTAGTCCCTCACACTATTCACATGATGTTTTGGTTAGAGAAAATAATTCAATGCGTTGGCTTGAAAAACTTTTCCAACATTTACAGCAGATTGTTTGTAATGAAGGGATGGACATTCCATCATTTGACATCGAGGCTTGTAAAAAAGAGTTGCATCAATTTATTGATACACTCCACTCAAGGTGTGAGGGATTTTCTATTAGAGAAGCATGGAGGGTTTTTTGTATTTCTAAAAGTTGGCAAACCAACTTTCCAAACATGTTAAACCTAATTAAAGATATAAGAAGATCAAAGCTAAAAATCATAACATTAGATGCACTCATGTGAGTATCACTAAATGGACTTGATCCTTCTATAATAGACTGGGAGAAAGTGTATGACATTTGGAGAGGGGAAAAACAAAGAAGGTCACAAAATATTTTGTGAAAGCATGGTTGATCAATGTAAGTTTTAGCTCTTTGATAAACTCATTTTATCTAAATAAAATTTGTAGTGATGTTTTATTTCACATGATGTTTATATTCTACTAAATATCTAGAAATATTATGCATTTAATTTTATATTATTTATTTCAATTTCATTTTAGAAATTTATTTAAAGTTATTTTTTCAATCTTGTAGATGTAAAATTTTACTCAATTTTTTGTTTTTTGTAATAGTTATTATAAAAATAAATTTGACGTGCATATTATATTTTGAACGTCAAATGACATCCATATAATTTTTTAGACCGTCAAATAAGATTATTGTGACATGTAACATTGAACGTCAAAATCCAGCACTGCTCGGAGTCACGATTCACAAAGAAAAAATATTATTCAAAAAATAAAAGTAAGAAATATTATTCAAAAAATTAAAGTAAGTTAAAAACGAAACAATAATTTGGAATAGCGTGCCCTTGTCTTCGCTTCATATCTCTTCCACTCGTGATATACTTTGGAATCCAAACCTTTTGCATTTGTTGTTAAACGCGGATCTTCCAAAAATACAGATCCAACTCTGCAAAGTTCATCATTAGTTTTTATGACATCAAGTGAATTCCAATCCGGCCATTGGGTGATTCGGATCTTGTATTGCATGGTCAAAAAAAGGCAGACACCAGCTCAATATCAGACTGAGGAATCGCGCAGATTGGTTAAAAAGATCATCTGATTACAGTGTAGTTGTTTTACATTGCAAAGGGAGTCGACGACCTGATTCGCATTTATCTCTATCTGGAGAGATCTGGTATCATGGAAGCATAGGATATTGACAGTCATTCGTTGGCATACAAGATCTTCCAGTTAAATTATGATCTGAGCGCATCTGCATTTTTCTTGCAAAAATTAATGCTTTTGCTTATCTTCCACAGGTCTGGTCTGCATATTTCTCTGACAAGGTTGTTCAGTCATATATAACTAAATTCAATAAGAGAAAATCCTTAGTATCAGCTTGTAATCTCGGTGTGGGTCTCTTGCTTCAGGCCTGCCATCTCTGTGAAACCTACCCGGAATAGACGTCTTGGGAGTTGGGAGTTGGGAGTTGGGCTGGGATGGGTATGTTTATTAATTGTCATTTTACTTGTCAATAGTTTATTTGAGTTATCTGTTTAATATAGAGCGAGTCTTCTTTAGTTTTTGATCGTATAAATATTAAATGTCATATGTATTGTTAAGTCAATAAAACCATTGTAAATACCATAAAGGTTTACTTTTATTTAAATTATTTCTTGTCATCTCATTAAAGAGTCCAGTGTCTATTTGTGTTAAAACTAGTAATTGTACATGAGTTGCAAGTTATGTCGGAAGGGACTCGTACATGTTTAATAGGTCACTTTCAACTACATACAAATATCGACTACTATTATGCTTTGATGATTGTCCATTGCCTACTCTAAAGATCCCATTTTGGCGCAAGATAAGAGGATACTGGAAAAGGTTGCGGAATAAGGATTACACTTTCCAAATGCATTTTGCTTACAATTATGGTATTCCATAATAAGATATCACATTCAGTCCTTTGGTTAAACACTTTGTGTCCATATACTAAATCTCTCATTTGGACATTTAAAAGTTTCCAAGGTCTTGTCACCACATTTTACATACATATCAAATAGGGCACATTTAACTACTACATCCTACAAAAACACTTCCTATTATGCCTTGATGGATGTTTGTACCCTATTGTGAAGCTCTTATTTTCCATGGGGTGTGAGTATGCTTGCCAAGGTGAGCTAATCGGGTTTAATAACTTCTTGACATTGCATTTGAAGAATTAGTCTCAATGACTCCTATCAAGAATTTAGCGAAAAATTTGCATGACTACCACAAGGATTCCCATGAACGCCTACATCGATGGCTCGGGTTGGGTGTTGGTTAGACAAAGGTGGTAGGTCATGGCTTCCAACAACATGTTTATGCTAATGTGACTCAGCAGCAACACTGGAAAATGCTTTGTTTTAAATCTCCCATTTTGACAGAGGTTGGGAGGATGTTGGAAAACGTCATGGGCTCTGGATTTACGCTTGACGATTGAGCTCGTTGTCCCATTATGTGTATGTCCAATAATCAGTGTAGTTCATGATGTGACGTATCTACTATGCATTTAGGTGAACAATTCACATGCAAATTGCATGCTCCCACATTTTGCATATATATCTCCCATAAGCACCTACAACTACAACATCTGGAAAAAGTCTTGGCCCTTCTCCACTTTTGTTTATTTGGTGAAGTAATGACAATGCTTGGTGAGGATGCAGCAAAAATACCACCCCCTTTGTTTTGAAAACAACACTATTACACGATAAATCTATGTACCCTATTTCAAATCTCCAAATTCGACGCAAGTTAGGTATGTTATCAAATAGGATCTCGATCAAGTTATACACTTACTTGATTACATTTGGTAAAATAATGGCAATGTTGTGTGAGAATAACCATGTCTTTTGTTAGCTATTATTAACACAAAGGCCACATTTATTTAAGGCATTTAGTCAAATAGTTGACATGCCAATTGTATGCTTCCAAGTTTTCTTACATATTTACCGAGCACATACAATTACAACATCTGCTAAAATTCATGTCCCATCTCCATTGTGCTTTGGAGTATGTCCCTGCCTAGTTTCAAAGCTCCTATTTTAATGCAGGCTGAGACTACGCTTACAAATATGAATCAATCACATGGACACTTGTTGGTTGCATTTGGTGAAACAATGACAATGCTTAGTGAGGATACCCATGTCCTATGTAAATTACGTGTAATAACTTTCAAATTTGTGTCATGTACTCCATTAGGCCTTCAAGAAGCAAAGTTTCCAAAATGAAAACATAATAATAGAAATAAATATTATTATTATCAATATATTCTTTTATAAATTTTACAATATAAAGCCTATCTATACATGTATAGCACTATGATAATTTGGTCAAATAAAGCAATGTATTCACTAATATTATGGTCTTGAGAAATCACCGTGTTAATTGTTATGAATTTCAAGCAAGGCGTGACCAGTCATTACAAACAAGGATGTTAGGAAATAAGGGATAAAATATGCGGAATAATCCCTCATAGAATCGCAATGAAGAGAAACTAATATGCATAAATTATTATAGATCTCAAATAAAAGTGTAGAATAAAATAACACAACACAAACAGACAAGATTTAACGTGGTTCACCCAATTTGGGCTACGTCCACCAAAAATCACTTGTTCGGGATTGTATTACAAGCCACCGCTCTCTCAAGATAAATACCCGATTTGTTTGGAGATATGCTCAACAAACTCTATAGAATTCACACCAAATTCAAAACACATATGCAATGTTACATTATACCTACCATATGCACGAACCATATAAATAGACAATTGCTTAAGCAGTTTACAAAACCATGGGCCAAAACTATCCCATAAACCTATGGGTCAAAATCCCACCCATATGAGGAAAGCACGTTTCCCGGTATATCATGCACGTTTTAAGGCCAAAAATCTCGGGGTTGCGGCCCCCGAGCCCCAAACCTCGCTACACGGGGCTCCCACCCCAGACCCCGCTCGGGGCCCGACTCGGCCCCGAACCCTGGCGAGACAATTGTGGAAAGTGTACGGACTCTTAGTGTACGCCTTCAACACTTTCTCACATGGAAACAGCTCCACAACCTAACAAAGGACATAATAAAATTGATCATTTACACCTCATATTGTCCCTCCCGATAACACTACAATTATTGATGCAACTATATGGTATAGGAAAAGATAATTCATTTTAACTTTGAAATGAACACGAATCATAAAGGTAAATATTGCATCATTATTGTCACCAACCAAAGACAATGAAATCACGTGTTAGCTTTAATAATGGCGATAAATATTTTGATGGTTTGTCGGATGTTTGTGATAGTGGACACATGTAAATTAAACAAATTGTGCCAAGAACTCATAAATGAAAGTTGGTTGCCTTCTTGCTACCAAAAAAAATGATAACTAGGAAAAATTGATGCCACCGGATTGTATCACCGATAAAGAGCCTCTCGAATTTGACGTTTTCAATGAGGCTCTCTTCATGAAGACGATCCAACGAAATATTATTATTGTCTTTTGTAAGTTGAAATTTCAAAAAAAAATTGTTCAATTTTTTTCTATTGTCAAAAATAGAGTCATATTATTATTGTCTTATTAACATAAAATAATCATTTGAATCCATATGAATAGTTTGAAATTATTCAGTATATAGTGAGTATAGATGTCTCATTATTTATTAGTTGTCATCATGAGTCAAAATCAAGTGTCATCTAGTTAAATTTGAGTCATTATCGTCTAGTTAAATTTGAGTCATTATCATCTTGTCTAAATGTATCATCGTCGAGTGTCTCGTCAAAAGTTCATTGTGAGTCAAGTCAAAATTCTGAAGAAAAAAAATGTCTTATGGACGCATTTTTGGTGTTACGAAATGTCCAAAAATAAATGATTTCACATTATGGAGGGGATAATAAACAATGTGGGAATCATTGAGCTTCATATCCAAATCCGGATGAGTTAGCAACACATGAACTGGAGGATGGAGGACAAGCAAAGTGTCTTCTCGCTACCTGCAAGTGACGAGGCCGTAAAATGAGGTTGTGGCATTTTTTTAGTTCAAAATTTTGTTTCAAAGTGCTTTCTTTCATTACATTTATTGTTCGTATTTAGTTTATAGTATATTCTTGTTGTAATAAAGTGAGTAGATTCTTATGTACTTTCCTTATGTGAAAATATAGTGGAAATATGTTTTGTCACCCTCAAAATTCCCCTCATTTTTCAAGTCTAGACTTAAAATTTTGAGTTGGTGCCTCTAAAAATATTGAAAATAAAAATTGTGAAATATGGTTCTTTCCAAGGGCTTGTGGTCTCTTGGAAACTTCTTCATCAAATGGGAAATTTCTTCCCATTTCCGAAAAGGTAAAGAAGTCCTCCTAACTCTTCATATTTTTCAAGTTATGGCCCGACGGACCTGAGATGGTATTATTTGCCCAAGGCGGGCTGGCGGGGTTGTGGGATTTTTTAGCACTTAACACCTTTTGGCAAAGGGCGCATTTGGCGATGGCAGCCCGTGAGCCCGTGCATAGAGAGATAGAAAAAAATGCCTAAGGCTTGCCACCAATCAGATGGTGCCACGTAGCCGGGTTGGAAAGTCAAAGCAAGGATGTGGGTCGGCAGAGAATTTTGAAGTTTTAAGATTTTTTTATTGAAAAGAGTTAAAAGTTAAAAGTGATCCGCGACTCTATCGCCAAGTAAATAATGCCACGTGTCTGACCATTAAAAATTCAAAGGTGAGTGGGCCAAAATGTTCCAAAATGCCTTTTCGTTGTAAAAGTTATAAAGCGTAAAGTTTTTTCCCCTGCTCCCACTCCAATCAATTTCTTCCACGTGGGCGGCCTAAATTTAAAGTTGTAAAAGCAAATCGAATGGCCCATATTTAAACTGGCAAAATAATGTAATATCGTATATTTGAAAACCTGGTTTTTCCGCCATTAATGTTTCTTTGCGAATCAAGAATTTGAAAGGGCACAAATGATTGGAATGATTTGTAACTATTTCTTGCTTGCTCAAGGAAGTTGTAACCGTTTCTTGCTTGCTCGAGGAAGTTGTAACTGTCTCTTGCGAGCTATTTCATGAGGCTTTCAAAGCCATTGTAAGGGGTTGGAATTTTTATATTCGAACTGCTAATTTTGAATCAATAAATCAATATAAGGGTTTTCCCCTTTTTCCGTGTTTTCTCTTTCCTTCTTACTCTAATATGTGAATCATTTAATCCTTGCATGCTTAGAAACTTTGTGTTCTAGTTTGTACAATCTCAAGAACTTTGAGTCTGCATGGATTGTGCTCGTTATAAACATGAATGGTTCATTTGCTCAATACATATAAGGGTTTTCTCTACCATCTCTTTTCCCCTGTAAGTATTGTTTTCTTCCTCCTCCCTCCTCTCTTTAAGTCTTCTATCCTCGTGTATTGATAACTTTCCAGGCATAAAACACATTTCAAGATATCAAGAAACCACCATTAAATGAAATATTGTGTATTTTTACATAGGTTTTGCCCTTGCTTTCAATAAGGGAACCTCTCCCATTAAAGAGGAGGGACTTGCTTGTCCCCTGAATGTGGTTTCATTCCAAGTGCAAATCTGAAACCCAACAAGATGAAAGCACAAGAAAAAACAACATCATGATACTTGAAGAGGATGAACATGGGTTCATACCTTGGACATGGGTCCATATTTGATGAACAGGGGTTCATATCGGATGAATAGGGGTTCATACCAAGGTTGTTGGTCAGCCTTTACAAAACCATCAGTGAGCCAAGATCATGAGCACGCACAGTGGCAAGCTGCAGAAGAAGTACGATTGTTTTTCTCCCATGTTCACACTAAAGGGGGAATGTTAGGAATATTATGTTAGCACTCACATGCTTTGTTAGTAATATTGTAATGTATAAATTGTGGGAGTAATTATTCACGTGTAAATGTTAGTATATAGTAATATTATTGTTATATATAAACAATAATAGAGACTACGGTTTAGAGTTGTTTTAACAACTCATATGATTTGACTTGTGTATTGTTACAATCATAGCTAAATCAGTATTTGTGGAGATAAAATCTCCTTGAATATAGGAGCAGGTTCTCCTATATATTTTTGTAATGAGTCTTTGCGTGAATCGATGGAATGGTGAGTTTCTGTGTGAATCCAATACCAAGTTTTCAATAGATTGATCTCGAAGGAATTTTGTTATTAAACATTATGATTGGCATGAGTGGAAATAAGTGATTTTTGAAACCATGATACTAAATAAATGTTTGCACCACTTTATAACAATGATATGGCGTGTAAAAATGTTGATTGTAGCTTGGATTTTGGTTAGCCAAATGGTTAACTATAGGTGTAAAAATTCATCGTAAAATTTTTTTCTTCTTCATCTTTTGAATTAAGTGATAGGACATTTTGAATCCGTGAAGGGATAAAATATTAGTATGGTTTAGTATCTTTGTGAATGGTATTTGGTTCAGTTATTATTGTGATAATAAACTTAATGAAGTTATTGATAACAAAGTCATAAAGATACTTTTGTTGATTTGAAATGATGTTTGTTGAAAACACGATGCATCATTAGGTTCACTTCAATTGATATTATATATTTAAACTCAATAATGTCTAAGGAAGATATGATTTGTATCATAAGTTAACCTTATTGTAGACACAAAATCTATGCACTTGGGTACATTTATAGCTCCTAAAAGCAGGCTAGCATTTACATGATTCCTAAGCAAGAAAACTAGTAATTGACAACTCCCTTTAGCCTTTTGCTTTGTCTTCTGCACTTTTATTGGCTCTACATGTCTTACATTCTTGTTGGCATTTGATTGTTTTATCGTTTTATGGCCTCGGACACTAGCGCCCAAATGGAATACTAGCGTCAGCGCTCTTGTCATCCCGGGTGCTTGTGTCCCTCTTTATCTTTTTCTTATCCTTTTGGACCTCGTTCTCTTCTTAATTACTTTTTACTACTTTTGGTCGGCCTTTCAGTTGTTAATTAATGAATTCAAACAAGGGAATCATATAACTACACAATTATGTTTTCAAAATATAGGACCAAGCACTAAACATTACATACTACCACCTAAGCTTGCATCCAAAGGCACAAGAGCATCAAAGGCATCCATCTAGCACTCATACAAGGGACAAGGGTTACATCACTTCTACATACACAACATAGGAGAGGAAGTCTATTCGATTTCATCCTACACATTTGTTACATTCTAGATCTAGCCCACTATCATTTGTGAAACTTTCACAAGGGCATCCTAGGGCATTATTTCTACACACACACACAAGAACTACATAGAGTCTAAGATGTAGTGCAGTGCTCAATCATAAGTTCACTCTCCGAGTGACTCTTAGGTGAGTCCGACTCCCCATTCTGCATTTTCATTTTTAGGTTTGATGTGGTTTATGGGTATGTGCAAGTGAACTTCTTTCTTGCATGTTGTGGTTACATTCACAGATCAAACAACGAATCCATAGCGACAAATAGAATCAACAAAGTGAAGCTTATCCGGTCTGAAAGATCCAAATCCATAAGCATTTACCTGACACCAAAGCCCATATCCAGACACCAGGCCGCCGAGACACTTCTTTCCTCTCCCGGTGCTCCTGTTTGCCACGATTGCAGATCTCAGAACCTCCAATTTATAGTGACGACGTTGTTTACACCTATTTCAATATTTCATCTGCCCCGTATCACTTCTGTTCGCTCGTAAATCAGCTAAGTTCCCTATCTCTCCTTCTTGCTTAGGGTTTCAAATTGCACATGCTTTATTGTTTACGTATTCATTGTATATTAGCATTTGTACATCATTTATTACAGTAGCTACTCTGCAATCAGATTTAATTTCCATTTATATTAAATCATTTGGCAAACCCAACCTTTGCTTTGGGGCCTTCTTTTTATGCCCGTCAATTGTAATGGTTGTTTTGGATCTCTTGAGCACACCGAGCTTACTCCATTTACCCGTAGGTTCTCTAAACCAATGATTGAATCTAATAATCCTCTAATCAACTCAACATGCATTCCCCTTGAGGACATTAAAACTTTTGATAGAGAACAATCATATGATGATGATACTAATGTTGGTAAAAAATAGATAGACAATCTCACTAATTTTTGTCAAGCTTTACGCACCAACCCTATGCATATTGTGCATGTTCTAAATGTTTTACTCATTGTTAAATACTCTTGAGATATTTCTTCTAACCATCTCGTACATTCCTCCTCGGATGTCATGGCCTCCACCCCACCCTCCACCATTCCTATCTTTATTGCTATATACTACTCGCTCCTCTCATTACTCTCATTAGTTACCATACACAATGTGGTTCCTCTTCGAGCACCCAAGACTTAGCTTCTTTATACAAGGATCTACAAATGCAAATCCATCAATTATAACAAGATACTTCACATTCTTCTCCATATCTAGATTCCTCAGTTCTCCTTCACACCCCTTTTTCACCCGCCATATTTTCTTATCCACTTCCTCATGACTTCTTCGCACCCAAGCTTCCTACCTTCAATGGCCATGGCGACCCTGACCCTCATGAGCATCTTCGATCTTTTCATGTGGCATGTCTTGACTATGCGAATGACTTTACATTACTAGCTAAACTATTTCCTAAAAGCTTGCAATATTATGCTATATGTTGGTTCTATGATCTACATGTTCACTCGATAACTTCTTTTACACACTTAGCCAATGTTTTCCTTGCACACTTTTCTATCAATATCAACACTAAGATCTCTTATGCACAACTTGCTCAACTTAAACAAGGATCTAATGAGCATCTAACAAACTATGTTTTGTGTTATAAGAACAACCTTGCTAAGATGACTAATGTACTAGTTGACTTTGAATTGTAAGATCTATTTATTCAAAGTCTCCTACCTCCACTTCAAGAGAGTATTATCTTTGAGACCTCTCCCTCTTTTGATCAACTATGCCATACACTTAAATTGTGCGAAGGCAAACTTTTATCTATGGGAAAATTAAAATACTATGATACTTCTTCATCCTCATATTCTAATAGGTTTCAAGCAAAATATAATTTTAAACCATCTCCTAAGCCCACTAAAGCTAAGGCCACTATTAATGTTGTTTTTGCACCTAACAAGATTCAATTGCAACCCACGTGGCTTATTTTTACTAATTTACCTTATACGCTTCAACTTCTCTTACAACAACTTGTTGAAAGAGTCTTAATCACTCTTCCTCCACCACTCAATCTCGATCCTTCTCACCCTCGTGGCCACAACTATGATGAAAATGCACGTTGTGACTACCACCAATGCATGGGCATTCCACTTATTATTATTTTAATCTCAAACATCTTATTCAAGATTTTATTGATAACAATGCAATCGATCTCCCTGAGCCATCTACTACCAAACCAATCAATGATAATCAAAAGCTAAAAATATTTAATGACCCTCTACCAAATCATGACAAGAAAGCTATTGATTCTTCTACAAATCATACATATTGTGTTATGCCTCCTCCTTCATCGAGGCCTCTTGAATTTCTTGTTGCTTCTACTGATGTGCCACCACCTATTATCACATTCTCGGATCATGATTATCATGCTACATTTACTTTGATTCATTGCATATCAATACTTTTATTGGTTATTATATCATCAACAATACTATGATCTATCCATCGATTATTACCAATGTATGCTCCGTGGTACTCCTCTTAGCTATCAAATGTCCAACGTCTATTATCACATTTCCGGTTCCTAATTCTTATGGTCATGTCAAGCTTCCCATTATAGTTGGGCCCCTCACCATGCTTGTACCATTTGTCATTACATATTCAATCGAAGGATGTGACATGCTCTTAGGTCTCCCTTGGCTATGTGTTGCCTAAGTCATCCCCTCTATGCATCACTTATGTCTCAAGTTCATCCATAACAAACAACTTGTCACCATCAAAGGTATTCCACCACACACACCATTTCCTCGACCCACTCTTATTGATATCTATGCACCGGCCATGGTATACGGGTCTCCTACGCTTCTTAATTCTAAACCGACTTTTGTACCTAGCTCTCCTATTCACACACGACCTACATCACCACCTTTTCATTCTCATTGGTATATTAATCCACCTCATCATCCTAAGTCCCTCATTTTGGGAGCTCATTACTATAGGTATTCTCCACCTCCTTCACCACATCGTCTCCTTCACATACACATAGTTACTCTCCCACACCACCACCCTTCGATCATGGTCACATGCCTTTGTCTCCTCGAATATCAAGTGGGGAACCCTCACCCTTCACTATCGTCGAATAGTCTTTTACCCCTCACACACTTGGGGGGCATCGTGTGTTCTCCCCCCTTCCATCACTATCAAGTTGTCTCTAATATCTACCACCACACTTCTTGCTCTGCGCTTTATGATTAATCCTTTTCAACACTCCTACATATTTGGTTCACACATTATACCGTATTTTCCCGATGACGCATTCTCATGCTATGGTTCACATTTAACTCGTTGATGGCACACTACATTATTGAACCTCACATTACATACTTCACACTTTGTGTTTCGTGACATAACTTTTCTAGCATCTGCTTGCACGTGACACACCCATTACCTAATGACACACTCTTGTTCTTTGATTCATTATTGATTGTTGAGGATTTCTATAAATGAACCTCATTACACACACATACAAGCTAGGGGGAAATGTTCTTCCTACCATCTACACACCTTACATACCACACCATTACATTCATACAACATTTGCATATCTTGGTTGCATTTACTCTTGCTTGCTTATACTACTTACATGTTGCACTTTGATTATTATGCTAGTCAAATACTCAAGTATGTAATTATCTTTTTATACACCTATGTGAGTTCACTTGGTATTTTGAGGTGAATGCAATTCTCTTACAACCTTTTCACACGATGTAATGAAACTCAACACTATATCTTTACCCGGTCCCATCAAGGCTCTTGGGAGCATCTACCTTTACTACTATCACACTTTATAGGTTCTATTGTTTCATCATTCACTACTTCTCATTACTCGTCACTTTATTTTTCATTGATATATATGTTCTTTGACATATTGTTTATCTTTCTAACATGCTAATGAGTGCTTCATGTGTATCATTTGTCTTGCAGGATCTATACAACCATGGTTATCTATCACTTTTTGCTTACTATTGCTTGTTATTGTTTGCTCACTGCTTACGAGCTATGCCTTATATCTTGCTTGATCATTGTTTGTTTTCTTATGGTTGTTTCAGCCATGATTGTCTTGTGACATTGTGAGTGATGTCCCATGTTTGAAACCCACTTTTTGTTTTCTATCTTGTTTTCATACTTGTTTGTTACATTGTCTTCTACTACATGTTTTACTTGCACTAACACTTATTATTAGCCTATTTTGTTTTCATGTGCCTTGGTTTATGTGATGCACATCCCCTACCCCCTATAGGTATCCATTTTAGACCAGTTTCATATCCTCTCCTTTGGATCGCATGCTCCTATAATCATCACATGCACCCCAAACAAGGGGGGGCATCTATTGAGTGAACTAATCACCCTTACATCAACACGAGATCTCTCGTAACATCACAATATAGTAAAGCATTGACACAATTTACAATCACAAAACTAGTCTAGAACAAAACTTGGATTATAATCTCGAGTAGACACTAGTGACCAGTCTTGGATAGTAGTGGTGGGTGTTTTTGCCCCTCCGGGCACTAATTTCCTAGGGAAATATAGTCATTTTCTTAGTACAACACAGTTCACAATAAATTTTAGATTAATTCTCTAGTAGTAGGCACTCACCTCCAATTATAGATCCCGAGTCTATTAGTTACATTTTAGTTGTAATCAAAACAAATCGGAACGTGTCATTTGTAGTAACACTTTAGGAAGCAATCATGGAAGGAGGGAAAAACTAGACCTCTCTTGTGGCATGAGATCACCCAAAAACTCACCCTTCACAACATTTCAAGACATCTTTCTATCCTTTACACTCTTATACATCAAGTGCACACTTTCCTTTATTATTACTTTTTCACACTTTTACATACTTATACATACTTTACTCAAATTTTTCATATATAGGACTTTGAATACTCTTTCGCTCTTCTTTTACAGGTGCATCCTTAATATGGAACAAGGAGTAGCTTACATCATCAAACACAAGGTCCAACAACACATTATGCATACACTTCACCCCTAGGGTCCACTTCTCTTCCCTAGTCTTCACGCTTCACATTGCAATCACTCCATGCTTCACTTGTCCACTCAAAGATGCTATCGACTACACACTTCTCTATAGGGTTATAAGGTACACATCTTCTATTTACTTTATGTTATCAATTATTCACTCAAAAACATAAAGTGGGGAGAAAATGTAGACACAAAATCTATGCACTTAGGCACATTTCAAGGTCCTAAAAGCATGCTAGCATTTACATGATTCCTAAACAAGAAAACTAGTAATTTACAACTCCTTTTAGCCTTTCACTTTGTCTTCTACACTTTTATTGGCTTTACACATCTTACACTCTTTCCAGAATTTAACTGTTATATCTTTTTATGGCCTTGGACACTAGCACCTAGATGGGACACTAGTGCCAAGCACTCCTGGGTGCTCATGTCCCTCTTTATCGTTTTCTCATCCTTTTGGACCCCTTTCGCTTCTTAATTACTTTTTACTACTTTGGGTTGGACTTTCAGTTGTCAATTACAAAATTCAAACAAGGGAATCATATAAATACACGGTTATGTTTTCAAAATAAGGAACCTTGCACTAAACATTACATACTACCACCTAAGCTTACATCCAAATGCACAAGAGCATCAAAGGCATCCATCTATCACTCATACAAGGGAAATTATTACACCACATCATAAGAGGGGAATTCTATTCTATTTCATCCCACACATTTTATACATTTGCTACATTCTAGATCTAGCCCACTATTATTTGTGCAACTTGCACAAGGACATCCTAGGGCATCATTTATACACACACATAAGAACTACATGGAGTCTGAGATGTAGTGCAACGCTCGGTCGTAAGTTCACTCTTCGGGTGACCGTTAGGGTCAATCCGACTCCCCATTCTATATTTTCCTTTTTAGGTTTGATGTGGTTTATGGGTATGTGTAGGTAAACTTCTTTCTTGCAAGTTACAAGTACATTCACATATTAGACAATGAATCTAGAGCAAAAATAGAGATCAACAACAAAGCTTATATGGTCCTAAAAGATCTAGATCCACAACATTTACCCGGACACCGGCACCAAGCGCTCTGTTCGGCATAGTTCCAAATCTCATAACCTCTAGTTTATAGTGACGATGATGTTTACAAACTTGTTTTAGTATTTCATCTACCCGCAGATCACTTCTTATTCGCTCAAAATCAGCTAATTCCCATATCTCTTCTTCTTGATTAGGGTTTCATATTGCACATGTTTTATTACTTATGTCTTACTTTATATTAGTATTTTTACATCATTTATTACAGGAGTTACTCTACAATCAAATTTAATTTACATTTTTATTAAATCACTTACTATATTCATTTAGTTTGTAATATAACAACATGATTGTGAGTTGTTAATTCATGTTAGTTCAACAAACCGACCATACAAACTATTTTCTCTCTCCTACAACATGCAGGACAAAGTAATCATTATGACGTGACTGATTTAATTATTACATATGATTTTTTCATGCCATGATTATTGTTATTTATCATATACAAATTATTTTACTTAATTAAAAATGTGAAAGTATTACTTCACGTATTGTTCAAAATGGCGGTTTTGCCTTATGTATTAATTGGATTAAATTGATCATTATTTTGAAGGACATGAAAGTACTTCATGTGATTATTTATTATAAAACTTGTTGTTTTTAATATTTGGTTGTACTTTTCATAAATGAATAAAAACTACTTTTACAACACTTTATAAATATCTTGAGTAAATATATTTACGATAGTTATTATGTTTTCATGACTTCATTATCAATGAACAAATATATGTTAATTACTCATTAAACGATGATGAAATATACAAGGTAAAACTACGTATTATATTATAATACTTGCAGAATTGAATGTATTAATATGACATTATGATTTACTTGTTTTTATAAGTTATCATGTATGGATAATATATCATATAATAAGTTGTAAGTTATAAAAACTAAAGGAACATAATACTTAGGTCTTATAACATAGTCAACATGTATGTTATGATAATGTATACTTGTAAACATCATATATGTTTCCACTAAAATTTAGCGGGAAAAACAATTACAATGATATGAAAACAAAGTACGAAAGGTACATTGTAATCATAAGAAAAGTACAAATGTACTTAATTAATCTGATTGTACTAAAATGATTAAATGACTACAAATGATCATAAGTACTATTTATCTTATCATTATGAATTAGTTTATCTTATGCTTAACTAAGCTAATTCAATCATCGTAGGTTGACATAGTTTACCTTACACATGTGGTACAAGGTACTTAAACCATTGGTGATTTGTTGAGTTATTGTACCACTGTAGTATCATGCGTGGATAATATAATGAAACTCAGTATAACCTATCCCTAGGATGAAGACATTGATTTAATAAAAATAGAAACTAAATCTATATTTCAGATTAACTTCGTAGCTAATTATATACAAATGATGATATATAGCAATATACAAATGCTAAGTATTCAAACAATGTAGAACTCTAAGCAAATGAGAAGGATAAATGACTTAGCTAATTTTTTGTGTGATCTAGAGACAATCGGACTGTGTTGTTGCTAGATTTGATTGGAAATTATGCTATAGTGGTTAACAAAAAGTTATTGGACTCGAGATCATGCCGGACAAGAGCGCTTCTGCTGAAGGACAAGAGCTCTCGGGTGCTTTAGTGTCCGATCGGGGCACCTTTGGCGTCTGCGTAAATATTTAGGATCTACCTTTTCGGGTCCAGGGTATTTGCTCCGATGTCGATTTGTCACTCGACTTCAATGTTAGGGTTTTGATGTCACCTATAACCTATAAATTAGTTCTCACTATTTACACAAGCTTACAAACACATTAGATCTGAAATAAAAATGTGATATGTGAAGTCGATACCCTAACGATCACCTGAAGAGTGATATTATGACCGATCACCGCACTACATTCTAGACTCCATGTAGTTTTGTGTACTTGTGTGTTAAATAGTGTCCTTAGGTTGTCTTTACGCCAATGACGCCAATATAGCGTCTATAGCTAGCTTAGATGCAAATGTGTGATATGGAATTCAACACTTCCCCTTCCTATGCAATGTATGCAACCCAAAAATGTAGTCCCTTGTGATAGTAGTGGTAGTATGTAGATGAGATAGTCTTTTAGAGTTGTCATCCCAGAATAAAAGAGTGTATGTTGTGTATATATATGAATCTCTTGTTTGAATTTCGACACTAGTGACACAAAAGGTTGACTATGAACATGGGATAAGGATAAGAAAAGTGAAAAGGTCGACTACAAATGTTAAAATTAGAAAACGAAATAAACAGACAGAGCGCCCAAAATGGATAGAAGCACATAGGCACTAGTGTTCAAAGTGGGCACTAGTGTCATGGGATAAATAACGAAAAATGTGAGATGAAAGACAGATAAGGATCCCTATGACTAGACCATAAGTGGATACATAAATGAAAAATGTTGAAGAGAGTCACAATAGAAGAACGTGGCTAGACAAAAGATAGTGTCACCAAAGAATCTTACTTAAGATTCATGCATATAACAACATACTAATGACATAGCAAAATAGTAATACATGTGTGATTTTGTGTCTACATTTCCCCCTTTATGTTATTTGAATGAAATTCAAGTAGTGTAAAGGAAGTAAGGAACATGCATGTATAGAGTCTAAAGAAGCCATATAACGAGTGTGCGTAGAGTGCGAAACTTGTAACGTGGTGAATCATGGATCAACATTTTGACCCATGTGGCGTAAGAGAAAATAGCAACCGTTGTAAGGAGAAACTTGGAGAAATAGTTGTAATGTCATAGGAGATGTTAGATTGTTTGCAAAAGGCGATAGAGAGGGTTAGGGAGTGATCAATTTCCAACTCGATTCTATAACTAATTGAAGGATACGGGTGTCCTTTTGCCTGAGGAAGAGTATTAGGGAGAGAGGTCTATTTTTCTCTCCTACCATGATTGCATCCCTAAAATGTCTTACTACACGCGAGAAGGATAGAGAAAATTTTTAGTTTCATTATTATTCCCGATTGAAGAACCCATATAGGAGTAGTATAGAAAGGAAATGACATCTCATTTCCCCCAATCCTATAGTAATGGGTGTTCTGATTTGAATAGTGTTAGATGGCTTCCAAGTTAGGTCATCTAGAAGTGATGGTAATGTAATGTGGTTCCCATGTTAGGTCATCTAGGAGTGATAATAATCGTTATTATTACATTGATTGATTGACTTGAGTGATAGTACTTGATTGAATAAGATGTATTTGGGAAATTACTCATGGAGAGGTTTTTGCTTTGCCCCCAGATTAGGTCATTTGGGGGATATATTCAAAATAGTAGCAAATATTGATTGTTCCTATAGAATAATGTTAAGTGTGTCTGAATAAGATTAGAGAAAATTATGATAGTAATGTATTTGGAAGTTTGATTGATCATGTTGTATACTTGGATGTATTATAGAATAATCTTGATTGTATTCCCCCCTTTCGGTGAAAGGGTGAAGGGTGGAGAAATGAACATTGAGCCAAAAATGAGGTTATAATAGTAAATGAGAGATAGTAGTATATGCCAAAGAATGCATATCTATCACGTAGAACATGTGCCGATGTGAATATGAAATGGTGAAAATTGTATAGTATGATGCTTTGAGGGAATCATGATTTGTATGGTGGAAACGAGGAGAAAAATGGAGAAACGGGGCTCAAGATATGAGCAAAATCATGTGTTGTGTATTAATTGTAAGAATGGAAGTAAATGGTAACTATAGTATATCGAAAAGTGGAATTAATATAAATAGTAATATGGAAAAATGAATAGTAATTTTATTTGTACCAAGAGTGTTTGAAATTTGAGCTCTGAGTGTGAAAATGTTATGCATTAAGGCGACTAGTTTGACGAGATTTGAGAGAGTGGTGGCGGTCATGGCTTCACAGATGACCAAGGAGATGGTATGTGTTCTTGTTTTTGAAAAAAAAAAATCCACAATGCTTGTTTTTAACGTTTTTAGTAAAATTTGAATTTTGTAATTTTTGACATTTCTAACCTAGACGGGAGTGGACATGGCATTTCTATTTTTCTTGGACACTAGCACCAATGACCTTTCTTTTAGGTGCTAGTGTCCAACTTTGGGTGCTAATGTCCATGGATAGGGTTTGTAGTATTGTAGCATGAAATGATTGTATTTTGATTAATTTGAAGCTATTATGATTGATTTTGTAGTATGTACAATGTGCTAATAGTGTGATTTGGTTTCTTTTTGGTGTTGTGTAGAGAGATATACACTCTAGAGAGTTTCAGTGCAGTCGTCACTCTAGTACACTACTTACTTTGGGATTGTCGGACGCCGAGTGGGATACATAAGACCATGTCGGCCTCTGACACATTCTAGATCGGGGAGATACCCCATAATATGCCTATGTTGATTGCTTTGTGTGAGAGATGGTGCACAAATACTTGTACATTTTGGTTACCTACGGGTGAGATGACAGTGACATTAGAGGATGTATACATGATATTGCGGTAGATGAGGGTGGTAAAATGGTATTTCATAGGGTCTCGAGTACAGTGTCGAGAACCATATTAGTTTGGATGTCATTGTCGGATCGGGGGTTCCACAATTACGAAATTTATTGCAGTGGTATTAGCTTCGTCGATGGTCATAGAGGGTGAAGGAGTTGGGATTTTATATCAAATGCATTATATTTGTCGTGGTATGAGAAACATGGTACCTCATTAACTAAAATCAATCTATTTTAGAGTTAATCTAATAAGTACAATGATAAATGAGAGCTAAACTAAATAAGGAAAGTGACCCAAACAACTAAGAAAGTGGAAATGTAAAATGCTAGTGTGCGAAGAGCTAGAAATAACTCAACTGATTTGATGAAGCTTGTTGGGTTGTGTCGCAAAGATAACTAAAGAAACAAGAGGAGGAACCAACTGTGCTAAAGTCCATAAAAGTGCATATATGAGAAATCGAGTGGACCAAAAGCCTAGGAGAGGATTAAGGCACTGTGGGTGCCTAGTCTAAGTTCTGGGCACCATGGTTTGTGCGGGAGGTCCAAAAATAGATTTGCATAGGTTATAAGGTGATGTGAAGCCTTCGCTACCTATCATATGTAGCTCACCGCACTACATCAAATGTCGCTATTAATCGGTGATGAAGGAGAAACTGTGAAACCCCAAGTTGAGCATCAAATCCTAAAAAAGAAAGATGCAAATGAAGGGGTCGAACTGTCCTTAACGGCCACAATGGTGGACTTACTAACTAGCGTTACACTACATCTCAAACCCGATGTAGTTCTTTATGTGTGTGTGTGTGTGTAATCATGCCCTAGGTCCTCTTGTGCTAGTCACACTTTGTGAAAGTAGTGAGTAATAGATATGTGTAGAAATGTAGTAAAGTGGTGGATGGAATAAAATAAACTTCCCTCCTATGATGTGTGATGCAAATGAACTAGGATTGTCCTTGTGATGGAGCTAGATGGATGCAAATGAGCTCTAGATGGATGCAACCTTAGATGATGATAGTAGTGCCTAGTGCTTGGTCCCTCATTATGGTCTCATAACTTTATATTTATATGGTTCTCTTGTTCTAATTTCGTAACTAACCCGAAGAGTTCGACCACCAAAATATAGAATGCTCAAATGGCTAGAAAGTGCCCAAAAGATAGAGGTAAAGTGGGAAAAGGATCAGGGCACCCCGACTGGGATCAGGGATCCTATGGGTGCCTTAGTACTGGCTTGGGTGCCCCAGTCAAGGCTAAAATAATGCAAAGTGATAAAAATAGACTAGGCATGTATGTGCGGAGGTCGACAGATACGATGGAAAGTAAAGTAAAATGGATAAAAGACGGGGGTTGATTAGTACTTTCTTCACTCAAAAACCATATGAATAGTAGTATGAGACCGGAACTAAATAATACCCAAAAGTTTGTGCTTTAGTGTTTACAGTATCAAATTCACATGGGCACATTGTGTATTATCCCACTTATACAAAGACTTGTACATGTTTACACAAGAGGATCATGGTGGTCACATATGAGTGAATTATTTTATACATGTATTGGCATATGATCATATTGCTATATTGAGGCCACTTAGTGGGTCGCGGGTTGATTGGGCTCGGTGGAGATTTTTTACAGCTAGATGGGTAGATTCCCACAGCATGAGGATGGGTACTACAACGTATAGATTGATGCTAGATTAGATGGGCCACAGGGGCCATTATATGAAGGCTGTACATAGATTATGGAAGATATGTGGATGACGGTGTGGAGCTTTGGTGCATTCGATGCACCATGTGGTTAAAGGACCAATTCCTAGGGATAATAGATTTGTTTCAGGGTGATCGAGTATCTAGGCAATTCGACGTGGCTCGTGATGTCACCCTAGATCCATACACATGGTGTTCATCTACTAGGGCCGTGAGGTGACCAGGGGTCAAGGCCGGGCCCAAAAGGAGCACAATTGGTGCATCAAGGATCGATGAGTGGTCGAGATCAGACCGTAGGGCCTATGGCAGATATGATGTGGGTTGCATACGTAACGTCAATGGTGGGAAACAAACCGATGGGTGTTTTAATTTCTAGTGGTGGTGGATGTAGCCAGGTGGGCCAAAAATTGGAGGAGTGGAGGGTCGGCACCCGCTCCTAAGATGGATGATGTAGCAACGACAAGAGCGGAGTGTAAGTGTTGTTTATTTTTATGTGTTATATGTTGATTGTTGCTTGAATGATATAATGTATGCATGCAAATATGTGTAATAACTAATGTTTGTTGTGTGATTGCAGGTTATTCTTATTGGTCATTAATTGTAGATACTTATATACGCACGTTAACATTGAATGTGCCCCCAGGATGTGCTTGTGGGAGGGGGATGCTAGAGCGGTAGATGTTATTATGGGCGAGCATGCCCATTTATTTGAGTCAATGGCTATAGAAGCAGCCATGTGTATAATGTTATTGAGTGAGCATGATGAGGCTCGTGCAGAGAAAGAGTGAATGAGACAGAGTTGTAGGAGGAGGAGGCCTAATGCAGGATATATTTGCATGATATGTGGATCTATAGGGCCGGTATGCAAGCAGATGACCAAGGTTGTTGTATTGCAGAGCCAGTAGAGAGATATAGAGGCCAAGATAAGTGACATAGAGTTAGTGGTGAAGCTTTGAGTTCGTGAGCTCTCACAATTGTAGATAGTGATAACGAGGATGATAGATGATGTATTGATGCATGGGGCTTGTCCCCATCGATTATATATTGTAACTATGATTTTGATGATATATATATATATATATATATATATATATATATATATATATATATATATATATATATGTTGTTGATATTGTATTGGTTGTTGATGTGCATTGAATATGATGTGATGATTATGTAGTTTATTGGATGATATGTGCATTG
Organism: Taxus wallichiana var. yunnanensis; assembly: GCA_018340775.1. NCBI lineage: Eukaryota > Viridiplantae > Streptophyta > Pinopsida > Cupressales > Taxaceae > Taxus > Taxus wallichiana. The sequence goes on along the minus strand of CM031236.1, from coordinate 207,271,748 downwards.
TGAGAATGATTGATTTAATAGATATTGTTGATTATGGAGATTTGTGATGATGTGGAAATAATTGCTAAGTAATGGACTAAATAGGAATTGTATGTGAATAATTATGAAATGTATATTGTATGGTAAATAGAAATGTATGTGTGTGTCATAATGTGGTAAATAAAATAGAAATGGTAATGTGATGTAGATGATTTAAGGGAATAAAAAAATGATGCATTGATAGATGTGTAATGAGAAGATGTAAGATAATGTTTGTAATGGCATGTGATTGGAATGGAGAGTGATTTCCCCCAATGTGAGAATGAGGTTCATTTATAAATGTCCCCTCGGCAGTCAAGAATGAACTATAGAACAAGAGTGCGTCATCAGGAAATGGGTTTGTTGTGTGTGAGTAGATGTTATGAAAGATATGAAATGAAGCAAAGAGCATGAAGTGTGAAAGGTGAGGTTCATTGATGGAGTATGCCCTCAACAGTCAAGTGTGAACCATAGCATGAGAGTGTGTCATAGGGTAATGAGGTGGAAATGGAGACCATCTACCAAAGGTGGAGAGGTGCATTCACACATGAGTAGGATCATGTGGAACAATAATAACGGTGTGATTATAGGTTTCGAATTGGAAATGAGAGGAAATGTTTCCAATAATGGGAGGTGTGACAGTATGAAGTGTGGAATCGGGTGCTTAGGAAGCCAATGAGATGCAGTAGTGATGTGTGGAGGATGAGCTGACATGGCAATAGGTGGGCCATGTAGAGGAGGTGGATGGAAGATGGCCTAAGGAGGTGAATGGATGAGCTTAGGAGGAGGTGAGTGAGATAAGTGAATTGTGGCGGAGGCTCGCCTTATGTGGAATAGGAGAGTGAGAGAATTCACGAGAGTGAGGTCGAAAAGTAATGACACCTTTATATTATAATTGTTGTAGTCTATCATGGAGAGCATATCATTCATTATCTCGGTGCTCATTGATGTGTGGAAATTTCAAAAAGGACGATCATGATGACGTTGCAACCGATGAGGGGGATGATGTTGGGTGGAAGGTAAACAGATTAACCGCTTATCAAGTAAGGTATGCAAGACATCATGTGGTTTAATAGTATGTGGAAAGTGCAATGGTTCACGAGTGGGAGATGTAGAAGACTTAGGTGAATGCTAACGCGATGGTGGGGAAGGAAGAAGCTTATGCTTTGGAGATGGAGATTGTGTAAGAGGGTTAATAGATGGGGAGGAGAAGACTTAATAGGCAAGAAGGAATATAAGAAGTAGAAGGTGGTGTTATAACATGTTCCTCAATTAATTCCTTTTCTAAATCAATAAATTTATAGCACAATAGAGTAAATGATTCACATGTATCATATAAGAGCTTTTCTTTTAAGGGAGGAATTAAGCCACGACAAAAAGATAAATTGCATTTCTAGATCAATAGGCTAAAATAGTAATTGATGCATGTAAGAATTAAAGCGTAAAATGTAATATAAAATTGGTTCATTCTTTCCTTGATGCAAAGATGACAAGCGGTCATATGTAACTTTAGGACCATTGTTAGAAATAAAATGTCTAAGAAAAGTATCCTCCATATCATAATAAGTACTAATCGATCCAAAAGGAAAATGAGTATACCATTGGAGAGCATGATCAACAAGGCTATGATGAAAGGCTTTGAGTAACAAGTGATCATTAGAATAAAAATCCATGGCTAAATGATAATGTTTTAGATATAAATAAGGATTACTAGTGTCATTGAAACATGAGAAATTAGGCATTGTGAAGTCTTTTGGGAAAGCGGAATTGTGAATCTTCTTAGGAATAGGATTTCCATGAAGGGAATTATTGTTAATGGAGGCATAATAAGCTCTACTCTCGAGGGTAAGGGTATGAACTTGGGTTTTCAAAGAACAAACAACATGCATGAGAGAGATAATATCTTGTGAGGGGATGGTTTGGGAAGTGAGAGACACATTGAGGGGTTGAATCTTGCCATTATGGGTAAGCATAGGAACCTGAAAAGGGGGACCGAATTTCAAAGAAGGGGATGGAGATGTCATATGAAGAGATAACTATGGAAGCTCTACAGAGATGTGAGGTGTAGAATCATGAGACATAATGAGAGGTGTATTAGGAGTAGGATCAATGTCAACATGGCCAACATTGGAAGGAGGTTCAAAAGTAGAAGGAAGAGGAGGTGTAGATTCACATTCAACAATTTTAATGAAGAAACATCATTATTAACATGTGTAGTATCATTATCAGAATCAAAGTCACTATCAGTCATATTTTTGCAAGCAAGGATTTCATCAAGATTATCATCAACATACAAAGAAGTGGTAGGAGTGATAGTGGTAGATCTATCATTGCAATTATTAGAAACATTTTCAAAAGTAAGAATGACAGGAGAAATATATTCACATACAACTTGACTAATATCGGAAAGTCGTTATATGTGTTTACAATGATTGCAATATCATAAGTAGAATCATTAACATCCATATTTTTACAATCAAGAACCTCATCATGCATAAAATCTATATTAATGCTATCATTTGCAATAGTACAAGGAGAGGAAGGTGGAGGATTATGCATGGCTATGGGAAATGAGGGATAACATTGGGTAAAATTTTGGCTAGGGGAAACTATGTAAATATCAAAGTTTTGGAAACCATAGGAAGGGAGTTTTAGTGGTTAAGGAGTAGTTGAAGTGTTTTTGTGTCATATTGAGGATGGTAGATGACATTACGAAATTCATCTTTTCTAGTAGCATTGGAAAATACTTTGGTTGCATATGCGTATAGGTCATATCATGCTTTGGAGATGGGTACCTCTTTTGAGCCATGAGGGTTTGGGATCTAAGGGAAAAGGGTTGAATAGGAGTGGGATTCACCAAATGATTTAATAAAAATAGAAATTAAATCTATATTTTATAGTAACTTCTATAACTAATGATATACAAATGATGATATACAACAATATACAAATGCTAAGTATTCAAACAATGTAGAACTCTAAGAAAATGAGAAGGATATATGACTTAGCTGATTTTTGTGTGATCTAGAGACATTTGGGATTGTGTAATTGTTATATCTAACTAGAAATTATTCTAGAGTGGCTGAAAAAAATTTATTGGACTCGGGATTGTGCCAAACAGAGTGCACGGGCACTAGTGTCGATCTCGGCACTAACGTTTGAAAAAATATTCAGATCTTTCCTTTTCGGGTTTGAGGGTCTTCGCTCCAATGTCTATTTTTCACTCGACTTCATTATTAGGGTTTCGATATCACCTGTAACTTACAAAATAGACCCTAGCTATCTGCATAAGCTCACAAACACATTAGATATGAAATAAAAATGCGTATGTGAAGTCGACTAACCCCGGTCACACCAAGAGTCAAGCTTATGATCAAGTATTGCATTACATTCCAGACTCCATGTAGTTTTGTGTGTTTGTGTGTGAAATAATGTCCTTAGGTTGACCTTGCGCCAATTATGCCAAGATAATGAGCTATAACTAGCTTAGGTGCAAATGTGTGATATGGAATTCAACACTTCTCCTTCCTATGTAGTGTATGCATCCCAAAAATGTAGTTCCTTATGATAGTAGTGATAGTATGTAGATGAGATAGTCCCTTAGAATTGTCACCTGTAATAATAAAGTGTATGTTGTGTATATATATACATCTCTTGCTTACATTTCGACACCAAAGTGACACAAAAGGTCGACTATGAACACATGATAAGGATAAGAAAAACAAAAATGCTGACCACAAATGTCAAAATGAGAAAAAGAAATAAACAAGACATGAGTGCCCTAATGATGAAGCATCCGAGCGCTAGTGTCCTGGAATAAATGACGACAAATGTGAGATGAAAGACAAACATGGATACGTGTGATCTGACCAGAAGTGGATACAAAAATGAAAATGTGGAAGAGAGTCACAATAGAAGACACTAAAAGAGCATGGCTAGACAAAATATATTGTCATCACTGGTGAATACTTTTCTTACCTAAGATTCATGCATATAACAACATATTGACGACATAGAAAAATAGTAATGTGTGTGATTTTATGTCTATAGGCATAATGAAATAACAATGAAGGGTAGGTATTATGAAACAAAATTTGTGTTGTATGAACCTTGTCTGTGTCATCTCATGATGGATACAGGGAGGGTAACGAACACCTAATGATGTAAGTCATTATGTGAGTGTAACTTTTCTCGGAGGTATCCTAAGATGGGATTGGCAAGATTCATGTGACCTGAATATTGAGTCGTGATCCTTGTAGCTTCAAAACTAAAATTTAATTTATAATCAATGGAAAAGAAGCATGGTAGCTATATTGAGACAGTTGTGCGGTGAAGTGAAAACAAGTTTCATAGGCAAGTGTGTAGTCTCGAAACTATCTTGCTAGCACAATGTCAAAAAAACTATGGCCATAATAGTGCGAGATGACTAGTTATATTGTCATGCTCACCATTTCTTCTTTCAAAGTAGTGTTTTGAATCGGAGGAAAGTACTTAAATACTTTACCGATTGGCACTAAGAATACATGCAAGTTCTCGAACCTATAAAAAGGTTTAACCAAATGTATACAATGTATACATGCTCATGTTGAGTGATTAAGGGAGATCGGGATAGATCTAGGACCCTTACAATTGCACATGGTTATTGTATGTTGTCAAGATGGATTCTGAATACTAATAATGCTAGATTATTTAGTAGTGAGCTAAATAATAATGATATTCATTGCAATATTAATATGTTGGAATTTAATTATTGTGTAACTAAATTCATTGAAGGCATGAAAAGGTTAATAAGGGTTCTATAAAAATATTATCTTGGTTTGTTGAAGTATAGCATGGGTATTACAATGAAGAGACATGTTTTAGATCAAACAAAGAGACAAAACGGAGTTTAAACACATAGGAGTTGACACACAAAGTGTAGAGAAAAGATGCTATCGTAGAAATAATTTTCATAGGAGAATTCATTCATAGCGGCACGAGAGAATAAAGAATCTCATAGTCAAGATCCAAATTAGTTAAAAGGAGGAAATTAGCATAAAGTGAAGGTTTTTCTTCCACCCCCTTTTATTTAAATAATCATATAAGTTTATTATTTTTGTACCTTGGCATATTTGTTAGGTCGTGAGACCTATAGATCGAGGTCTCGAGTTTGAACCTCGACCCTTTTGACTAAAAAAATTAAACTCTACTATCAAAACTAAAAACCGAGAAGGTGACATTTACATGGAAACTATAACAACATGCCCTAATGGCTAAGAACTTAGATTCAAAGGAAGGGTCACATGTTTGACTTCCTCCCTACATACTTTTGAAAAATAAGCTATTAATATATCTTTTTTTGAAGCCTAAGAAATTAATAGGAAACTATTATTATTATAAAGTTAAAACGATAGTAAAGCAATATAAGGTTATGATATTGAGAAAAAGTGAAAGATTAATTGGATCATATGAGCTCTACGTTGTTCTCTAGAGTATAAAAGGACTTTTTTGCAAGTTATGTGTGTGTGTGCGTGCATGTGTGTATGTATATACATATACATATACATATACGAACATGTGTGTGTGTGTGTGTGTGTGTGTGTGTGTGTGTGTGTGTGTGTGTGTGTGTGTGTGTGTGTGTGTGTGTGTGTGTGTGTGTGTGTGTGTGTGTGTGTGTGTGTGTGTGTGTGTGTGTGTGTGTGTGTGTGTGTGTACTTACACACACATACATATATACATATATGTGCATATATGTATGTATGTGTGTGTGTGTGTATTGAACCATAAAAGAAAAATTCCCATTTATTGAAACATGGAGTGTTATAATGTCATCTAGATACATGAAACCAAGTTATGGGGTTTGATATTATAAAGTACTAATTACGAGATTTCAACTATACTTGATGATAACTACGAAACCAATAGATAAGGCCTTTTGGTTAGATATAATGATGATTATGAATTATACTCCTAGAGCAAAAGGGGAATGATGAAATATTCAGTATTTTGTAATATTGAACTTAAAACAAGCTATGACAAGATTAACATAACCACGTGGATTACGAAGTAATATGCTTATATTATGACCGAGAGATGAGATAATGATCTTATATCTTTTACATCGCTTAAGAAACTTATATGATGTATCATCAACCTAGAAACTATGATACCTTCTTATTGTATTTAGAGAGTATGATAAATCATAAACAAGGGAACAATGGTTGTGAACTCATAATGATGATCACAAGAATTAAACAAGGGTAACGTAAACATATTGACATAAGAATAAGAAATTTATGTTTAATACTTAACCTTGATGAGAATAATAAACGAGATTATGCTTTCATGTCAAATTATCTCTTAGAGGATCATTATGTAATAAACCAAGTTTAACAAATCATATAAACCTAAAAACAAGATTTAAACTTGTCAACATTTCCAAGCTTGAGCATGATTGGTGTGAGAGGTAGAAAAACTATAACCATTGCTTATAATAAAAAGCGAGAACTATATTTTTTTAATAATGTTGTTGGAATCATAAATTGATATACACAAATATCATATTCTAGAAAGGACTTGAGTCGGAAAGTGAGAATATATCATTACACTTTAAAATAATAATATCAAAAGGAGACAACACAATATGTCAATTGTATGAGGAGTTATATGTGCCTCCCTAACTCAATGTCAACAAAGTGAAACCATATAATTGTTATGTTTTGTGACGATATAGATGACATACTCTACACTTAGAACATGCGTGGGAAATGAAATATACATGTTAAGCAACATGAATTGTTTAAGCAAATATGCTTAATATAGATATTATATGAATGAGATTAATATTCATGATTTGGTTTGACCTAATGGAAAAGGGTGTAAACCAACGAAGGATGATTATGAGGAAAGTACAATGAGTTAAACAATATGAGAATATTAGATTAAAATACATGGAATGAATTAAATGACTAATTCTTGTGAACAATGTATGAAGACATTTATACCTTACAGAGATGATACTACAACTTAAACTATTGATTGAGGTCTAAGAATCATTGCAATTGATAAACTTGGAAATTGATAATTATAAATGCTCAATATATCTTGATTATGTCTTGATGTAAATTGGATAATTATGAAATGAAAATCTATATGACTCAGTTATAAATTGGTGGATTGTTATAACCCATAGGCCCCAAGACTAGAACCTAGTTCTTAAGGATGAGAAACACATTTTGATTTTATGATTAAGTGGAATCATTAACTATGGAAAAGTAATGCATTTATGATTTTGGTAGAAATTGGAATCTACTTTTTGATATGATCGTGTATATGACATGTTTTCTAGATCTTGTGGGGAGCAAATCTAGTGATTGCATTTTATAAATGAGACAATATTTTGGATTATGAATATGTTGATTGTTGGACATATAAATGAATATCTTATATAATGGAGATGACTATGGTAAATTGGTTTTAGGATTCTTGTAATTGGTATGGGATAATTATGAGAGTTGTTATTGCTTGAGTGTTACTCCTAGTTTAGAATGATGTGATCATTATTAAACAGGTGAAGGAAAAATTAATACAATGATGAGGATTATGATATAATGTGCTTTCATGCATTAAATTGATACATATATTGATTGTCATCGTTTATAAACCTTATATGAATTATATTATTGAACCTTTGGAACACGTATAACTAGAAAACATGTATATGGAAACTATTACGGACAATTTATAGTCCTTTGTATGTGATGGCAAACCAGGCTTAGGATTCTTGCAATAATGACTTCCTTGGGTGGTATGGGACATCCAAGAAGGCAATGATTACTTATGTATTATTCATGGTTTGCTTTGTATATTTTGGGAGATTACAAAATGGTATTAGGATCCTTATAAAATTAATGTGAGTGGGTGCTTATAAGACATTTGGAAAGGTTAGTGATGTTTGTGTTATAGTTCTAGTTTTCCTAAGTTGATAGTATATAGAAATAAAGATCTCCTAATGTGAGTTGTGAATGGGAGTACTTATAGGGTATGATATGCATAGATGTGTAACTTTGTACAATGTAATTTTCACATGACTACTAAGAGGTACAAGGTGGATGGTGGATAACTTGAAAGTCCTCTATCATGAGTAGTCATATAGGATTATTACCTACCCTAATACATTGTTAAAGAGATATGTATTGGACTAAGAAGTGACCTATACATATGGGTTAGGTAACCTACGTATAATGGATCATACATAACAAGTGCTTAGGGATGAGTACGAGGTGCATTAAATAAATTTAAGGCCCACCTTCATGATTATTTAGTTTTGGACTATTTTATGTCCTGACATGTTGTCATATTTCAATAAGACATACCTTCTATTATCTGAAGTCTTTGGCCAAAGTAAATTGATTATTTATAACAATTATTATTAGGATGTTTTATATTCCTACCTTATTCATAAGTCTACCGCTTTTTATGGGTGACTCTACTACACACAATGTTCTCTCTTACCTTATTAATTTCTCGCATCTTCTTTCATAAAGGGTAGTGCCACTCCCAAGTTACGAGAGGTGTTCGGAGAATCATAAGGCTCATGGTTAGAGGTAAAGTGCTATGGTGATACTCTTTCTTTTATTTGCATGACTTCAACAATGGATGATCTCCACTGAAAGATGATGGTTGTGTCACAATGTGTAGTTGCGATAAATTATTCATGATATATGTTGTTTTTATCATATTTGAGACAAATATATGTAAACTATTGTATACCCGAAACCTTTTGTAGGTGAAACACTTAACATGATGTAACTGATTATAAGTGATTAGGAAATGGAGACTTATGTTTATTGACACAATGAAACATAACATTGTATATTGAATACATGTAAACCATTGCGTATTGGAAATTATGTAAATTGAATCACATATGTGTGTAATGAATTGTAACATGATACTTAGGATGTAAACCCAAGTAATGTTGTAAATGTGTGGAATTACGATGTAGTGTTCCTTATTAGGGCTAATACTAAAAAGGAGGAAATCACACAAATTCCAATATTATATTCTACTTTTAGACAAGAAAATTGAACTTTATGACAACTAGAAATCAACAGTCTTATTTTTATAACAACAACCCAAAAATAAAGGAAACCCACTCAAATATCATCAACTAACTCAACCAAAATATAGATAGGTAATTTAGGAAACATTTAGCACACTTTTTACCATCAAGTTTGATCACACATTCAACTGAAAAGTAATTTTGAACAACAAAAGTACAACTCATGAAAATTATGTAATAAAGGGCTTCTGAATCCCGATAACCACAAAGAAATATAGATTCCAATTTAGAAATTATGCCAAATCAAAATATGAAATTAGATTCGCAACTAGAAGGCACCTAAATTCTATCAAACCCTAGTCACTCCAACTAGGAAGGGCTCATAAATGCATGCAAACACTTGTAGATATCTTCTTTGATCTTCCAATGCCCAAATCTACAAAAGGTCTTCACTTCACCCCAAGAATGGAGGGTTTTCATCCTCTAACCAGCCATAAGGAAGGTTTTCGTCTTCCTTGGAAAAAGCCACACAATTGGATTTTTGCCCAAAAGTGGAATGAACTAAGAGCAATCAACCTAAAGATCAAGTCTAAATAAAATGCACCAAGATTGATGATAAAAATGAAGTTATTGATATCCTTTTATGTCCCTCCATTAACACCAAAAGCCAAAATAGAAGGATCGACCTTAAAAAGCTTCTTTAGGGATTTTAATTTGCTTTTAAAACTCCTCCAACCCAGCCTACCGGCCTAAATAAAGAAAACATTAAAAATTAGCAAAATAAAAATGACATGGGAACACATTTCCTTCCCTAGCTCATTCAACTTCATTACCACGAGAAAGGGAATGACAAGAAGTCCATAATTAGGCTCTTAAGTTGAAAAGGGGACATTACATATGAACTATGTTATGGCATAATTCATTAGATTAAATTATTACTTGTCATGTTTTTAATTAAACATTATTGGAATTAATTAGAATGGAATGCACATGTTAATGAATTAGCTACAATGCCTTAGATAATTGGATGAACAATTCTATACGAAAAACTAATAGTGCTTTTAATTATTGTTTTACACATAATTAATTCACATATATGTTGTCATGAAAGCAAAATGTATAAGTTGAATGAGTAATACAAATTAATCTATAATGATAGATAACTCTAATTACTTGTATTAATTATATATTGCCCGCACATGTTGTGTGATTAAACATATACCTAGGAAATTGAGAGGCATAAATCTCCATCCCCGATTGTGTATGGGTAATTTTGAATTTTGGTTCAAAACAAATTATGGTGTGTTTTTCGGTCTCCTATCGTGGGGTCACTATAATGTGTCACTTCTCAACAAGGTGTTGCCAAGTGGGCGCTAGAGTAAAAAAGTCGTGCATAGATCCATGTTGTGAAAATGGTAAGTGAAGAAATAAGGTGTAAGTATGACAATGCATGAGATAATTGCGGGATGTCATGAAATGCCGAGTAGGATACATGTATGATTCGAAGGATCAAGTGCTGCAATTGTTAAAGTTTGTGAATGCAACATGTGATGGTTTACACAAGATTTTGAAGTTACAAATGTTGTGCGTTCTTAGCACAAAACTATACGAGTTGCGCAAGTTGTAAAACAAGTGCACGAGGCATGAAGGATTACACAAGACACAATGCTAAGGTGTTGTGAGACTCGAAAGAAAGATGTTAAGTGTTGAGAAAATTATGAAAGAGTAGTAAGTTGTGTGAAATGATAAAAAGGGTTGCACTTGATGTTGTAGGGTTGTATACTTGCCGCTAGATGTTGTGAGGATAAGTCAAGATGCATAAAGGGAACACCATGAAAAAATTGGGTTATCGCAACACACTACCGCAAGACTGTATCCTTTATGCGAGATGTTGTGAAGTTATAAAGCCCAAGTTTAATAAGAGAAGTGAAGAGGCTTACACAACTACGAGTTGTTGTAAGACATATCATAAGGCTCACCCGAATCATACATAGATATGTATTTGCATTCTACTTCACATCATCACCCTACACACAATGTAAGTGTTTTGAAAACCCTTTCCATGAGAGATTTTATAATGTGATGAAGAGCACCTAGAGCAAGAGATTAGGCTCTTAACTTTGTTTTTAAAGAGAAATGACTACAAAGGGAAGCAAATATTGTGGGATTTCAAAAAAACAATAGAATGCCAAGGGTATAAACAAAGGAAAGATATCACAACATCCGAGAAGGTGGTATTCCTCCTTACACATACTATATCTCCAATAATATCTCTAAAATCCTAAGGAGATAAAACATTAAGAACACTTTTCATCTAAAGAACTAAGAAAGGTAGGTACTACAATCGAAAAAGGATAAGTTGAAACCTAACTCGAGAAGTGAGGTTTATAGAATTGAATGCGGGGTAAATTTTAAGACTCCCCATAAAAATAAACCATAGATGTTACTTGACGAATTTCTAAAAATGACTTTCAAATCTTGGCGAATGTCACAAATTGAAAGGAAATGTTGTCGGTAGATAAAAAATGTCGGCAGGTAGTAATTATGCTACGACCGATAACATTATGTTATTGATCGGTAGTAATTTTCTTTTTTTTACATGCATTAAAGGTGATTTGCATATAAAATTTTGGCTATTATTGTAAACGCTATGCGAATCAACCCAAAAAATTAACTTGTCTTTGAAAAAATTTAGGTGAAATAGCAAGTGACCTAAAACCTCAAAATTTAATCAAATCCAAATTTCAAAATTAACAAAGATTAGCCACTAAAATTTACATTGATTGAATGCTCCTTAATGCCCCTTAAATTTGGGAAATATAGAACTTTGGATGCAACTTCAAGCACACAAAAGTATTAGTAGTAGGGAACTATTACTCTAAAAATCCCTAATGGCTTGGTTTCACACCACTTGTAAAAACCCATCATTAATAAAGTAAGAAATGACACTTTCACTTGAAATTAGCACATTTATTAATTTTCATATTCGTGATCAAAATTTAATAATTGTGGAAAATTAGATGTATTGTTGTCCTTTAATAACTCATGTATTCCATTTGAAGTTGCTATTCAAAATCTTTAATGTAAATACATTTTATAGATGCACAATCTCTACGCATGTGTGCATAGGGACTTTTCCACAACTCAAAATCAACTCAACAAATAATAAAGATTAACAAATAAATTAGAACACTTAAAATAAATAAATAAATATTTATAAAAAGGTAAAATCATTATCATTTGAGATTTCTTTATTACCATAATGATTACTCTATATTCACAACTTTAATTACTTTATAATTCTTATCATTATAAATACATTTTTTTTTAACATTCATTATCAATTTTTTTCCCAAAATATTTCTTTAATTTTATGCATAGATTATTGAAATAAGTAATGTGACCACCAACCATATTGAGAGGGTCGCTCATAAGCATGAAAATTCACACAAAACGTGTGTACCTTCCTAGTCAAGATGACCCTTTCCCCATGTAATTAAATTTTAGGTGGTGCCGTAAAAGGGAAGATGACCCTTGCATACACATACTGATTAACCTCTAGTTACTATTATTGTGGGACTTAAAAAAAAATAGATCCGATTCGATGCCACGCAACATATGCGAAGTGTCAGTGTAGGAGAGGATAAATATAAACACCTAATTATTAGTAACAAATTTAATATATTCACGTGCATGATCATTTAGCCATGACATGGGGAAATGGGGGTTTTCTTGTACTCACTACATTTAGTAGATTTGCATTTTTACAACGCTGTCCTTTCCTTATCACACTAACCTCTAAATGTGACACGCTCTATTAGGTGCGGAATAACCGAGGTGGACGCGGATCTACCTTTAGGGTGCTTTAAATATATTCTATATATTATTATAAATTTATTAATAGAAATAATAATTAAGAAATGTTTTATAATATTTATTACGAATTATTATATTTTATATTAATTAATTTTGTTAAATGTTTAATATATATATATATAATTGAATTTAAATGCATGATTTAATATTTTATTATAATTATTAAATTTAAATTTAGTATAATATTAACAAGGCCATGAATGGCGGATTCTGCCGAAGCAGGAGGAAAATGTTGCCATTGAAGTAGCCCTCGAAGATCTGTTGCACTTTTAAATTGTGAAAACAAATTGAAAATCATGAGGTAGAAAAATTAGAGACTACAACAATTTTGTAATAAATGGCCACTGAAGTTGCCCTAAAATATTTGTTTTGTACTGATATAGCAATTAATTTTATAAGAACAAGTTGAAAATCAAGAAAAATACTTGAAAGCCTCTAGTGCTCGTTTTTGTTCGGCTCGACTGATTTTGGCGAGCTTGAGATGCATGTTTGCTCCTGTATTTTGCCGAAGCAAGTTCCAAATGGATAAGAGAGATATTCTAAGTGGCATTCTTGTTCGATGACAAATGAAACTAAAATGTAAAGTACTTCTAAATTCTTACGTTAATGTAAATTGCACTCTGACTTAAAAAGAGAGATTTTAACTAATTAAACCATTGAAGTGTGTCATGTAATGTCCATGTTTGAAAGAGATTTTGTGTTTTCTTAATTTAAGATCTGATGTACTTACTTTGAGTTGAAGCAACTGAATTCTTGCCAATCTTAGCCATATAATTCATGAAGAAAAGAAACAATAGCCATATGTAATTAGAAAAGTTATAAACTTGAAGCATGTTGGATCTAAATGTGGCCCCAATGACAACTAAAATAGAGAAATACAACAACCTAGAAAAATACAAAGTAGCAATGGTGAAGAAATGGAGATGCTCTGTTTTTCGTACCAAAAACAATGAGCTAGAGGATGCCATTAGTGTTTGTGAGCCATGTGTAATAGATAGGCATCAATGCAGAGCCAAGGGTAGATCACGATGAAACTTGCAAGCTGTTGAATCTATGTAAATAGGGATTTTAACAAAGTGTGTCGTGTAATGTTCAGATGTGAAAGAGATTCCTTGTTTTTAAAAATTAAGATCTATTGTACTTGCTATTGGTTGAAGCAGTTGATTTCTTAAGGAATAATCAAGTTGGGATTAATGACTCCAAAAAGAGGAAAATTGCTAACAATGTGCCCCCTAAGTCTGCGGATTACCTTAAATAAACATCCAACGTATGCAATTTGATTAATCCCATGTCTGCTTGCGATGGCAATTTCAGAGCTTCCTTTTCCCTCCTTTGCACCCCATGATTAATGCAACCCCAACATCGAAGTTGAAAACAAATTCCAAAGAATGTTGAGTTGTTGAAACTAGCACACATTGAAAACTGGGTGTGTGAATTCAATTAATTGATTTTTGTGAGATTGCTCAGTGGTGGAACTGAGCCTTGTAAGGAGTTTCGATCAAGCCTCATGTTCAACCACCATTAATTTCCTCAAATGAAGAATGTAAAATTCACTTAAACAATGCAAAGAGAGTTAAGGCATTAGAAACGTATAGAACCTCCAAACTTGACAACAAACCGACAGTCACAGGGATCTCGCCCATCAAACGATTACTGTCAAACTATCTGCAGAAAATAAATAATTAGCAATACACATTTTCTGCATTATGCTTGAGCTTTGATATAATTCGTTATTTGCACGTGTATGCGTTGCATGTCTGAGTTGAAAATATTGGGTGCAATAGTCACCTCAATTTGATTATTATTGAAGTGGCTACAAAGAAATTAGAAATAATTGTCATTATTTTTCTGCCATGGACACAAATTCTTCCAAGAAAAAACCAAAACTTAAAATGGAACGTACAAATGTTTGGTCGATAAGAGTTTATCTAAACCGGGAGAAGCAGCAGTCGATGAGACGGGAAGCGTTCCAGCTATTTTTTTTCTGCGATGTCCACCGATTGATGCTGGTAGATGAGAACGCTATTTTTCACTTCTTTGAACTCTATGTTATTCAAGTAGTCGTCCAAAATTTGTTTGTATATAAAAGGCCTGTAACGTTGTGGATGTTCATCGTCTACAAGCTCAGGTAGAGCCAATACTTCCTTATCATGTCAAAATAAAATAAAATAAGGCATTGAATGTCGATCCGTGCACCCATTACAAATAACTCGGTGCTCAGTACTGTGGTACCTGCCATTGCTCCATGCCTGCGCTCGAATCGACGTTTATTCATGTTAACTTTCATATTATTTGTAACAAGAGCAGAAAAATAATATATAAACGACATTATTTAAGAGAATGATGAACTTGAAGGCAATCGCCCAAATTCACAACAAATGAATGGGACACAGGCTTCATATTCAACCATTGCCCTTCCTTCGATCAAATCTGGAGGCCACCTTTATTGTCTTGGTAAAGTATCGTAAAACAATCGAGATCAGTATGTGGAAACAAAATTGGTTCTTCCATACATTTTCCTTCAGACGTACAGTGGTTTATACGGAAGAAAGTTCTGCATTTTGTAAAATTAGAACCCATTTTTTTAGGGAGAGGCAATTTCAAGAAATACAAATTGTACACGAAAATAAAAACGATTAACATACCGGAATCTAGGATTTGCCTCTCCTCTCCTGGCCAAATCTTGTCAGACAATTTCTCTACAGAATTTGAATCCGACGCTTTGAATATGGAGAAGTGCTCCAAAAAAGGTCGAGGAAAGTAGCTATTAGTTGGATTAAATGTCGAGATCTTTCTTTAGCCTCTGCCGGCATAGCACATAATTCGTGGATAACAGACTCCAAGTCTTCGAAAAAATTATTTGGAATTCCACTGTCTACAACACAAAATAATCCATTTTTTTTGCAGGCATCCCTTACAACTGCCAACCAGGGATGCCTTTGAAGGTTTCTTACTCCATCGCTTAAATCAGATTGAAATTTGGTAATGTCAATGAGCCGAAGAAAATAATGGATATCTGCATTCTGCAATTGCGCATTCAAAGTTAATGAAGGTGAGAATACAACGGGGGCCATTTATGATTTTCGCATTTAATTCATGACAGGAATATTGGTGGAATTAAATTTGCGGATCTTGAGGATCACTTAAAATTACAAGCATTAATTACTGCAGCCACTTGTCTCTGCTGCCATTTTTATTGCATAATATATTTTTTATGTTTTATGTTTATACTATAGTCACCAAAAAATTTGTAAATTCCTGATTTTTTAATACAAAAATCCTCATATGCTTATAAAAATATTCCAGCCAATCAAAAATTAAACCAAGAATTTTCTAAAATTTTTGAAAAATAAGTATTTTAGACAAACATTATGCCAAATACCTTGACTGCCATGTGCAACTCTGTGATTGGATTATTGAATTAAGAAAAATAAAATGTTGATGCCTATATATTCGCCTTCTACCTTCGACAAGATAAAAATGGATTTTGATTTTTTAAATAAAATATGATCAATCTATCATTATTTTTATATAATTAATTTTTCATCAATAATTATGTATTATTCATATATATTTTTAATTATACGAGGAAGTGATATTAATAATATAAAAAAATAGCTTGTCACACTTACCTAATATTCTATAAGAGGTTTATTTTTTATTTTTTAAATTAAAGGAGTGAGTGACAACATTAAAACTATAAATTTAAATTAGTCTCCTTAAAAATAACAAATCTAATTAACTTTGTTACATATGTAATTGCTCCATAAAATAACGAGTTCTAATAATCAACAAACTTGCATTCATTAAAATTGCTAGTGATTTCATTGTTAATGTTAGCAATATTATGTCAAAACAAGGACATATAATTACATCAAAAGTTTGACATTGTATTAATGGAATGGATTAATACCCTCTTTCAAAAGTTACTTAAAATTTGCATATGACAACAACCATTCTTACATAACCAAATTCCATCAAAATCTATGTATCATCTAAATTTATCGCTTTAAATTCCACCAATGACACATTAATAATATAAAATGATCTATAAACACGAGACACCACACCACCATTCTCACATGACCAAAAGTATATATCATCTTTAACTCATATTATATGTATTATACACCTCTAAAATGTGTTACTAAAACTCCATCCACAACTATGTATTTTTATCTCTTTAAATTACACGAAATAACAACATTGATAATTTAAACTTACTCATATTATCATAAATCCATATTTTGAAATCAACAAATTCATATGTATCTAAATTATTAATGTTTTTCTTATAAATATATCTATAATTTCACTCTAACGTAAGCAATAGGAAGTATACTTGATATAGAGTCCATAGTACATTTCCCCTGTTATCAAAGGGATGCTTATTTCGACAGTAATAATATACGACATTGACTTAAAAGATGAATGAAAACCTACCTTAAAAAGGCTAATAGACGTGGGCATTTCTATAAAAATAAAAACATTTAAAGTTTTTGGGCGAGTTAGACAAGACAGGGGTAAAGGTCAAAGGAAGGGCAATATACTCAACCCAAGTACAAAGCCTAAAATACGCTCATGTAATTGTAAATTGGGGTTCCAGCCTCCAAGAACGAACAAACCCTCGTCGGCCACTGCCAATATTATTTCCCGGCGACCGCTAAATGCTCACCGGCACCGTGAAATTGGCAGGAGTCTCCTATAAATCGGAGGCCTCTTCTCCCCTCATACCTCACATTCACATTCATATATTCCGTTCCTCCTCCAAAGCGCACGCTTTCCTTTCTTCTCTTCCTTTCATTCTTCATCGCTTGGTGCTTCGCTGGGATTCGAGCGCGCGATGCTCCTGCACAAAAACACTATTGCACCATTGTGTTCACAAGCAACAGGTCAGATAATACTATGAGGCCTTCCTATTTTGGATCTGCTATTCTTTACTGTTTAATTTTTGGACCAAATTTGCTACCTCTGATCGAACTTCAATCGGGATTGTTTTATTTTCTAAAATCAAATGCTATTTTTACAGCAATTAAATACTCAACAGGGGGATGTTGGAAAACTGTTACAGTCACTAGGGTTCGAAACCGTGGTCAGGAAATGAACAAACCTTATCTCTGGATTTGACTTTTGGTTATGTACTTAATCTTGGGTGTTCTTGTTGACACACTCGGAGATTTAAATAGGAATTTGGGTTGAAACAATTAGGGTTTTTAATGCAGCTGTGGTTGGGTTCTTGAGGGGAACTTATTTTTGTTACAACTTGAGTCTGGCACGTTTGTTGAACTTGGGGAGTATCGTTAAGGTTCGTAGGTTATTAGTAAACTGTCTGTTACGATGATGTTAGGTGTGGTTGTTCGTCTAGTCATTAGACATACTCTGTTTCAGGGGAGCGAAATTCTCAAAAAGGGATATGCCATTTCTGTAGAACAAGATTCTGGTATTTGTAGAAGAACATTTTCATTGTCAATAGCCTTTGCTAGAACAACATCCATCGTTATCAATAATCACAAGCCCTCGCAGTAATCATTGTTACTACCGGCTCCTCATAATTTTTAGAAAATCATTTACATTATCAATAATTATTAGGGAAGATCACTCAGGAAGGTGACTCAAAAATAGCAGAAGCATCGTTAGTATCAGCTCATAATCTATGTATAATGTTAGTAGGTCGAGAAGGATACAAGAGGTATTTAATGTATGCGGATATGCCAAGAAATATACAATTGATTGACACTATCTTCTTATTAAAGAAAGATCCTTCTCTCCAAGTCCTACATGTTTGAATTTTTTTGTGTTGATTCAACTCCATTTAATGAATGAAACTACCTGTTACAAACACGGGCAGCTGTTCAATTATTTTGTAAATCGGGATTGCTCAATTCTTATTGCCATTTTCCAATTGGTTGGAACTTTGGGGTCTTATATGGAGAGCGGAACCAATTTTATTCCTTTAGGGATAGGAATAAAGTAATCACGAAACAGACTACAGGGTATGAGACCCCAATACAAGGTAATTGGCTAACAGCGACCACCTCAATTATGCATGTTAATTAGCGAACTTCTTACTCCATGCCTCCTTGAGGAACAAGGTAATTTTATACTTCCAACTTACATATATTGTTTAGATTTTTACTTTATTTGCATAGGGGTTTTGAATTTCTTACATTCGCAGCAGAAACCCTTTCCCTGACTATAAGATAGTGTTCACCATATATATATTGTTTTAATTTGTACTTTTCATTTGCATTATCCATTGGGTTAAATTTGTACTTCTTTATTTGCATTATCCGTTGGGCTTACTTCTTTATTTGCATTATCCATTGGGTTAAATTTGTACTTCTTTATTTGCATGATCCATTGTGTTAAATTTGTACTTCTTTGGGTTTCAATTTTTGACAAAGCTTTTGAATCTGTCCAAGACCATCGTGTGACTTGGTGTGACCTTAGGAGTGTACTTCTTTATCGCTTAATCAAGCCTTTCCGTCTTACCTCAGGAGGAATTTGTGTTTGACCTCTGATGCTCACCAGGACTAACTATTTCCCTGAAAATTGAAAATAACAGGAAAAATGCTTGGTAGGTTCTGCAGCAACTGAAAAGGTTTTTGACCTGATTGCTATGATTCAAAGTGCTTAAGCAGTGAAAAAGGTTGTTGACACTAAAAGACTCTATGATCCATAGCAGTGAATATACAGTAAGATTACCTCCAACTTAAAGAACAGAGATAACGTTAAGGATTTTTAAGAGTTGCAACTTTGATGTTCATGATTGTCTTTTCTATGTATCATTTTTCCGGTTGCTATCTCCATTTAATTAGGATTCTTATATAATTTCCTAAATGTGGTATCTATATGATCTAGCTGTTTCCCATTATCTCTCACTGAATTCAAGGTAAATCTCCTTTGCAAGTTCTTTTCTTGTGACCATGTTATTGCATGGGTCATGGTCATGTCAATGTTCATGTTCAAATGGTTCTGTTCCGTTCTTAAATTTTTTTAACATCCAGTAAAGTTCCCTTTTGAAGTCTTAGCTTCTCTGTCACGTGCATCTTCAGTTGGTTATGTTGTTAATTTTTCAACCTTTATGGACACAAACTCTTTAGTGCCTTACCGATGGACTTCGTCTCTAAAAGTTCAGTGAAAATTTGGGAGCTTAGTCTTGATGAATTGTTCGGTTGAATTTGGATTGCTATGTGTGTATTGATAGTTTGGCCTTGCCCCAAAGCCAAAGAAAGGTCTCCTTCAAGGATCCTTTGGTAAATTCCATAATCCAAGTATTAAACAACCTCTTGAAAGGAGATGAATATGATAACTTGTAGTATTAATCCAGGTGGTATAACACCATTTTCCATACTAATGTAATGAAATTATTAAGTTATATGATCTATATATCTTTTCAGCTTTGGAAACACAAGGGATTTCATAGTGACATAATTTGACCTCCTCTTGGGAGGGAAGAGTCTTGGGTGAGGGGTCTTTGGGTGAGGGGTCTGTACATGTTTGAGTTAAGACATGTAACAATAAATGGTTTCTGTAGAAATTAAACCATTTTCTATTTATATTGGCCAGATTTTATGCTTTCTTTCTTTGTGTGGTATAGAATGTGTTGTTGGTTTCCTTTATCAATTTGGCCTTTCATTTGAAGATCTTTTGCAGCTAAATCGTTGGCAGTTAGGTGATCCATTGTTAGTGATTTAGTTTCTTGATATCAAACCCAATTTTTTCATTTCGAATCAGGTTATTCTAAATGCCTGTTGCAGAGATCATTCTACCATAGACGTCATAATTCTATTTAACACGTTTTTAGTGACCAAGGATGTAACATTATGGGGAGAACGTAGGAAGCCCTTCATGGTTTAGTTTCTTTTAGTTTTCCACAGATAATTTTTTAGTTTCTCCCTTTTGGCAAGTCGTTTTATCTTTTGCTTTGGCATTTAAAAGCATAAAGGCAAATGAGATCTATTTGTGCATAAGAGAGTTCCAAGATGTGACATAATTGGGATCTTAAATTGATACTAGATCTGGATACTTTTGAATTTTGGTAGCTATGCAATGATTTTTAAATGTGTGTGTTGATGAAGAGCCTTTATGCTTGACACAGAAGATCAGGCATTTGTTGGAAGTTTTTGTGATTTTATTCAACATTATAGGATTCCAAGTCTGGTTTTATTTCACTTTGTTACTAGCATCTTTTTGCATGCCCCAAATTTTCATTTTTTTGGGTGAGCACTTGGGAGCAGATTGTTTTATCCTAAATCAATATGTCAACTTCCCATTATTGCACCAAGCTACATTGTATCTTGTTTGTTTATTTTAAATTCGGAGTTTTATATTTGAAAGGCATAACATGTTTATTGTTTGTGCATGCAGCAAGTGCACCAAGCTGCATTGTATCTTGTTTGTTTATTTTATATTCAAAGTTTAATGTTTGAAAGGCATAAGATTTTTTTGTCGTTTGTGCATGCAGTCACCTGACAACAATCTTACGGCAAAAGAATCAATACGATAACCATCTTTGCACGTTAATGGCATTGTTGGATTTGTTTGATGCTTTAAAGGTTGGGTTGCAGAGCAAAGCGGGCACATCCCAATCTTGCAGCAATTGATTCCAAATTGTGTGTTTTTATATATGATTATGGAGAATCGAGGAAGATTCATGTTTGACCTTAATGAACCGCCAAGTGAAGAAGATGAAAGCGACATTCCACAAACTCAGCTTCAACCCCCAATTCCAGGGGATCCCTCAGAGGGACTTTTGCTGATTCCAAATGAACATTCTTTTTCTCATGCACCTTTTGCTTCTGGATTTCAGCCATTTGTAAGAGCAAAGGAGGGGCAAAATGCTAAAGAGCTAACTGGGCCAAATTTGGCTGTTGATCTTAATTTCCAGTTAAAAACGGTGAGCACTAAAGACAGTGCGGTACAGGATAGACCTTTACATTCTGGAGTGTCAGGATTTAAAGGCGAAGATGAAAAACATGTACAGTCTATTTCTTCAAAGCATTCTGGGTTTTCTTCTGCAACAATAATTCCGTTGCATGTTGAGGGTGCTGCTCAGAACCAGAATGTAATCAAAGGGGATCAAACCAATGATAGAGAAGAAGGAGAGTGGTCAGATAATGATGAGACAGCACAGGCTTCTGGTAAAAATGAAGCAGACTCTTGTGAAGTTGGTGATGTTGAAATCAAGGAGGATATGGCTTTCTTAGAGTCACATGCCAAGCAAGTGGTGGAAAAAGTTAGAGTTGATCTTGAGGTTGTAGATAGAGGTTCTAAGGAGTTTATTATAGATATAGATGTTGGTAAGAAATCTTTGCATGATTCCAGTATCAATATGATGGTAGATGATAAGATTCACTGTGAGGAACAATTGGGCATTGGTAATGCTGATTGCTCTCATAGCAGCCCCAAGTCTTTGAGAATTGGTAAAACCTATGATAATGATAAACAACTGGGTGCATCCTCTGATGGGTTGGATGATATGAAAGTGGAGGTACCTCAAGCTAGTTTGCAGTTGAACAATTCAATAAAGGCATCTGGGTTGGGTCTGCTTGGTAAGACAAAAGGATTTGACGGACAAAATGAACCAAGGCATGCAGATTATCTTGGTAAGAAGCGTAAAATTGATCATCAAAAGGAAGCAAAGCTAGGGAAAAAACGTGATAGACAGGTTAAACTTCTGGATTTGGAAGATGTACGGAAAGTTGCTCCGATTAAAACACCAACTTCAAGGAGGCAATCTGCAGTTTCTCGTAATGCAAATGTCTCAATTGATAGCTTGGGTGATAAGCAAGGTCTGCCTCTGAATAAGGATTTGAGGTTGGCAGATTCATCTAGCAGTGAAGGTGGTACGGTCTCTGAATTTCAAGAAAGTAAAAAGACTGATCAGAACTCTGAAGAATCTTTAGTGGCACAGAATCCAATTTCAGAAAAGTTTTCAAGGGTGAATTCTCTGGCATGGTCCAAAAGGATGAATTTTAACTTGGACTCTCCTGTTGAAGGTTTACCACCACCTGTACCAAGGCAGAATTCTTGGAAGCAAGGGATGGAACAAAAGCACACAAAGGCTATCAACTTCCAAACTGGAAGTTGTCATCAGCCACAGGTCCAGTTAGGGAGTCATCGGATCAGAGATATGCTGGCAGGAAGCATTTATTACCATCCAAAAACAGGCCACATGCAATACGTCATACCAAGATACATCTGTAGAACGCCTCCACAGAGAAGTGACAAGTGAAAAGTTTTGGCACCGTTCAGGTTTGCAGATCTTATACTTTTGTCTATTTGTTGTTTCTTGTACTGTAGTTAGGCTACAAATGTGTAGTTACTAAAAGAAAACTGAGTTTGTGTCTTGGGAATGGAATAACCACTGCTTTGATTTATGTTCATGCTTTCTTGTTCAGGTTGTTTGCAGATCTTCTTGTTGTTTCTTGAGCAGTAATTATCATATTATGTTACAAAAGAGTAGTTGTAAAAAGAAAATGAAAGTTCTTTTTGGGAATGGAAGAATCACTCCTTTAATTTATGTTCATGTTCTTGTTCAGGTTGTTTGCAGATCTTATACTTTTTGTCCATTTGTTGTTTCTTGTACTGTAATTATGTTACAAAAATGTAGTTAAGATAATTGAGTTCGTGTTTGGGAATAGAAGAACCACTGCTTCAATTTATGCTCATCTCCTTGTTCAGGCTGTTTGCAGAGCCTATAGATTTTCCTATTTGCTGTTTCTTGTGCTGTAGTTATGTTACTAAAGTGTAGTGACTAAATAAAAACCGAAAGTTCTTGTTTTGGGAATGGAAGAACCACTGCTTCGATTTATGCTCGTGAGTTTTTGTGTTTTATAGAATCACTACCTAGATTTATGGTGATTTTTCTTGTTTATCATTATGTTGATCATTCTAAATATTCTAGTATTTAAGAATTTCCTTCTTAGCATTTAGTCGCAATTATTCCCTTCACTTGGAAGAACAGTGCAGTTATTTGTGCCAGATGTTACATGCATAGTTTTAAAAATCGCGATTAATCGCCCGATAATCGCGATTAATCGTTTCAGCCATGCAAAACGATAAATCGTTCTAAAAATCGCGATTCCTGTTTGCCCGATAAACCGGCGATTTTTGGCGATTAAAACAATGCAAAATCGTGGAAAATCACAGTTTTAATCGTTGAGGAAATTGTGGGTTAGGTTTTAATGCGAAAAAGACCAAATCGATTTGTTTTTTCTCTTGTTTTCTCCTGCTCGACGCGTTTTTGCTCCAGCGACTCCTATTTCCTCCATTCGCAAGCATTTGAAGTGATTTCGTGGGCATTCAACCTGGAATCGTGGCCTTCGACGTGATTGCGTGGGCATTCTAGGTGGTTTCGAGTTCTACCAAAGTGGTTTCGAGTTCAGCGAAGGTGGTTTTGAGTCTTTCCAGCCCTATTTTCCAAGCTCGTGGCCGCTAACAGGTAATCCGCAATACTACAGTTACACAGTAATTTTTTTCCTTTTTTTAAATACGTATTACATAATAGTTAATAACTTAATACTACAGTATTACATAATAATTATATAATATATTACATATACATATTATATGTAATATAGTTAATACGTATTTATATATTATAGTTAATAATAGGATTTTTAAATACGTATTACATAATAGTTAATAACTTAATAATAATATATAAATAACTTAATTATAATAATAGTTAATAACTTAATAATAATATATAAATTTATAACTATAAGTTTAATAATTATATAATATATTACATAACTATATTTATAAGTTTAATAATTAATTATTATATTACATAATAGTAATACAATATGTAAAGTCACTTCTCGCATCTTTTAATATTGTTTTTACATTTAATTCAAGTATATTTTATGAATTTAAATGTTTTTAAAAGTAGCGATAAAGTTGCCAATTAATTTTTGCCGACTGCTGATTTCCGATTCAAAATTTGGTTGGCGATTAATCCCGATTTACGATTTTTTGAACTATGGTTAAATGCATATACTACTTCAAATAAAAGAACTATCTTAGTAACCTTGAATGTAGGGAGACCTTTTTTTACCATTTTAATATAACTCAAGTAAATCTGGGTATTGTTTTTGGTCCCAGCTCTTTTTGGTTTGGATATTGTCAATTAACTGAACTGTTCTGGTAAGAAATTTGATCCATAAAATGTAGATCAAGTAGCTGGGAAAAGTTCTATCACGGGGTTCTTTTGGGTGTTAGGAGGACAAATGGTTTGAGAGGATGAATGGTTTGGGTGTTAGTAGGACAAATTTGTCGCTTTTTTGTAATGCATAGATGTTTTCACTGAACGTGCGCTTTTCTTGGACTAAAAGCTAATTATTTGTACTAATTTGTCTCTTTTGATGTAGATTGGCAGTCTTTTTTTTTAGGTTGTTAACATATTGGAGTTTTGGACACATTTTGATGAATTAAATTATGTAAACTTGGAGCTTGCTGTCATTGTGTGAACCTATGCCACCATATCTGTTATTATTTGTATGGTGTCATGTTTGTTTCAAGTTGCATTTGTCTTTTTCTTGTCTGCTGCCATGTCTTGTTTTGATAAATGACAGGATGTTCAATGTTCCCAATCCATATTTTCTGATTATTATATCAAGATATTCAAGTATTTATGTTATTCTTGATTGAAATTTTGTTAGCTATTGGTTTTTCAAGGAAATCCTAGTTGTCAATTTTGATGTTTCCTCTAATTAGCTGGTGATTGAATTTATTTGAAAACTCTTGTTTTATAGATGAAATGGATCTGCAATGTGTTCCTGGGACGTTTGAGTCTGCCGAGGAGTATGTAAGAGTTTTTGAACCATTGTTGTTTGAGGAATGTCGTGCACAATTGCACAGCACTTGGGAGGAGCTTTGTGAAACTGCATCTCGGGATGCAAACGTAGTGGTTCGTATCAAGAGTGTTGACAAAAGAGAAAGAGGTACCCTCCATCACACATTTTTAAATCATTGCAAACAGAACTCCATCAAAAATGTGATTTATTGGCTTTGGCTTTTGAGCTGAAGGGAATTATTTGCTACTTGAAATCTAACTGTAACTGTACCATTTTTACCTGTTTTCTAATTTGTTCCATTCTTCCAGTATTTGGCTGAACCTGTGGACCCTGACTTTTTGTACCGTACTTCTAGTATTTAGCTGAAATTGTGGACCCCCAATTTGTGTATTCTACTTCTCCTATTCAACGGATACTGTCAACTTAATTTGTACTCAATTGTTTTGGGGAGTTTGTTAAACACCTCACCATCTTCAAAAGAATGGATGTACTTTCTGTATTCTACTCCTATCAATCTGCAGGAACGTGGATCCTGCTTGCAGTCAAAGCAGTTTGTAGTCTGTTTATACTTTTGAAGTCAATTGTTTTTGCTATTGCGTACATTGAACTACTTGCTGTCAAAAGCAATAGATGTTTTATTCATATGACCCTAAAAGTGGATAAAACTTCGTTTTCTTTATTATGGAGGTCTTAAATCACTTGCTTAGCCATTGTGACTGCATATATTCTTTTTCATAAAATATATGGCAAGAAGGGATACATTTATCAAACCCTTGTAGTCATGATTGTCATTTGCTGAGTTTCCTGATGTGTTTCTCTAGGCAAGATTGAGGAATTGAAGCTTTCCTTTTAGTCAGTGTGCTGTCAATGTTTTTGCAAATCTACTTTAATATCCTAAAAATTCAAAGGATTTGGGATTTTGCTTGATTTGTATCGGTTTGCATTATACTCTGATCAGGGAATGTAAATAGCAGCATTAAATGCGACTAATACAACTATGGCTTCAAATAATATGCAGGTCTGTGATAGCAGGCAGTGATCTTGTTGGTTTCATCAACAGGTTCACTACCACGTTTCTTAAGCTTCTCTTTCTGGTACAAAACACTTGCTGCTTATTGAATAATCTACTTGTTGTTTTGTAGATATCGGTTCATTTCCATCGAGTTGTGTAACTCTTTTAGCTGTTTCACATTCTGTAGCTCACTTGGATTATCATATTCTGTAGCTCACTTGAATTAGCACGTGCAGAGGCCTTGTTGGTTTCATCATCAGGCTACTTGGTACTTACGTTCTAAAGCTGCCCTTGAGTCTTCTTTATATTGATAAAGCAAAGTGCAAACATGATCAAAGCGACACTAGGTCATAGTTTCTGTCTACCATTCTTCATAGAATACATTGTACAAAATTGCATGATTAGCTTGTTTGCTATTCTGTGCACCTGTCAGGCAGACCTACTAAACCTAGTAACAAACTATATATGTAAAGAGGATGGAATGAAGACATGACATATGACCAAAAATAGAGTTCATTGACTTAAGTCTGAGCACTGTTTCAAACTCTGATTTGAAAGATATGGTGCCACACACTTGCTAAACCTATTACTTGGCCTTTTATGATATACAAATCATTTAGTGCTAGACTTATTTTCTGTTCCTTTTTTAATTGTGGGTGCCTAGGTTCAGGAACGCTTGATGATGGTCCTGTAACTGTGACAATTTTATTTTATTTTTCAGGGTAACTAGGAACATCACTGGGCCTAGACTGGTTCTGTGAGGAACAGACATCAGTTCTGGATGTGTTACTACATGACTGTATTTCCTCCAGGTGCCTTATTGTGGCAATGGTGATTTGAACTTGAGTTGAGTCACTTTTATTTCATTTATCAGGGTCCTAGTCCCTTTTTTTTTTTTTTAACTTCTTCCTCGTGTAATGTATTTGTATTATTTTAAACTTACGATGCTAATGCCGTGAAAGTAATGATCTCAGCAAATGGTTTGGCATTTCAGCCCTTTTTGACGTCAACCATCTTATTACTGTTTTTTCATTCTTAATATTGCCTGATTTCCATCTTATCCTCTCCTGTTTATGTCCAGTACCTCCTTTTCTCCCCTCCTTCTGAGCTTCTTGATTTGCCATCAGACTCCTGGGCACATTGACTGTTCTAAATAACTGTCTTAACACTCAAAGCTACTGTTAGATTTTTTCAGACCACCCCTTGATTTCAGAAGAGTCAACATTAAATCATGAAACTGTTTTTTCAATGCTTCCTAGAAGCTACATTTTGTAATATCCCTGAAAATACTCTACATAAACCTGGATATTTTTGTCAATCTGATTTTTAAATAAAAACAAGCCTCAAAGTGCCAAAAACAGACTTTTATTTATTGATTTCAATCAGCTACAATAAAAGAAATACTAGTGTCTGAATACAATTATTCTCCCACAATTGATGATCTAAATAGAAATATAAATGGAAGAGATGAGCATGCAAACTGATTTGATTGAAATCTGCCTCCAGATACTGAAGCCCTAGCTGTACTTGCTGTTCTGGATGTAGAATTAAGCTTGAAAAGTGTGCCCTAGCTGCACTGGATGAACACCTGTACCTTGAATGACCACTGCAACCCCTAGATGGAATTGCCAAGCTCAGATGTGAGGGATTCTGTCCTCAAATCTGTATGCAAATGAGGGATTTCGTCCTCTATTGCTGATGCAGAAGTAGAAGCTACTTGCAAACAAAGAAGTAGTTGATAAATTTCCAAGATGAATGAATAATAAACCCCAAATCTGCATTTATAACTTCCAAGGCCCTCTCCAAAGTTGGTGCCCCCTCCTAAAAATAGGAATAACAATATAAAATTGCTTTATCCTCTCTCCCATGTTGGCACCCCATCCTAAAAATAGGAATAAACAATATAAAATTGTTTTATCCTCTCTCCATCCTAAAAATAGGATCTTGATGTTCATGTAACCCATTCTATCTTTTGCACCCCATAATAGAATGCTTTATATAATTATTATTCTCTCTTTGGCGCCCCCACAAATAGTTCTTTATTTTATTCAATTATCATTTTTGTATTAAAATATAATTCAAGCGTCTTTTTCTAAATAAAATATAAAATACCCTTTGGACCATTTTAAATTAATTTATTTTCCTCTTTAATTCCTCAAGCGTATGGAAAATAAAAAGAATAAGCTTTGGGTATCTAGAATTTTTTAATTTTGAAAAGGGAACATTATAGCCTGCCTTTCCCAAAATTGCTTGCCCTCAAGCAATTGCAAGCCGGGATCCCAAATCCACCTTGAGAATTTGCAATTCCCAACCCTCAATGCTTCATGTGATGCCGGCATAAATGACTGTGCAAATTGTTGCTGTCCAAAAAATTGTTGTTGTCCAAACTGCTTACTGAAAATTTCAGCAAGCTCAATGCCAACATTAGTATCTATTGAGTCATTTTCCTCAAGTGCATGCTTTATGCTGCAAGTTGTATCCTTCACCCTATCTTGAAATGACATAATAGGGAGCAACAAATTTGAAATATTCTTATACCTTAGGCTGTAATCAAAGTGCTCACCTTCCTGTGTCGGAATAGGAATTGTTGAGATACCCTCAACACCTCCATCATTCAGACTCAAGACCCCTAGATTAGTGCTAATCAAAATGTTCTCCTTCAATGCACATTCATCCATAATGCTACCCTGAAAATCAATCAATGGCTTACCCTTTGAAAGTTTGAAGGATTGTACATGATTTGGTGCGTCTCATTCAATATTGAGCTCATTGCATATAATAACAAGTAATGTCCTTTCCCCGACTTCCTGAGTTTTATTTTTACAACTATTTTGCAAATCCCTTTCATATGGCATGAATGCAATCTTTGGGAGATTCACGGGTGCTTCTTGAACATGAACATCTTTTTCAACTTCTTGTATGGCGAATTCTTTCACGGGTTGCTTCCTCTCAATTTCTTGCAGTACTAATTGTTTTTCTTTCTTCTTCAATCCTCTTATGTATTCACACAACCCTCTTTTATTTGGATTCCTCATTTTGAGTAACTCCAAGTAATCATCAAAGGAAACTTCAGATTTAAGATAATTAGACATCCCTTGATATTGGTCAAGGATTTTGTCAAGGATTTTGGGGGCCTCAAGTTTGTACTTTTCTATTTTTACCAACACCTTTTGAATGAGATCTATATTTTCTTCCTGCTATAAGAACTTTGCTTGAATAAACATTGTCATTGATTCCTTCTCTATTTGATCCACAAGCTGGTGAGAATATTGTCCGTCTTTTCCTCAAAAACAACCTTTAGATCTTGCTGCCTTAATCTTTCCTCTGGCTGTTTTAAAGCTTTTTTTTCTCCTTTGTTGGTACCTGACTTCTCTGTCACTACCCTGCATGAAGTTCAAAGTTGCAATTTTTTTTTTTATAAATTTTCTTCTTAACTTCAACAAGATGGGATGAAATTTGCTTTGATACCATTGTAATATCCCTAAAAATACTTTACATAAATCTGGATATTTTTGTCAAAAACCATAGGACAGCAGTATAAAAAATTGACTTTATGACAGCGACAATCTGATTTTTAAATTAAAAACAAACCTCAAAGTGCCAAAAACAAATTTTTATTTATTAATTTCAATCAGCTACAATAAAAGAAATACGAGTGTCTGAATACAATTATTCTCTCACAATTGATGATCTAAATAGAAATATAAATGGAAGAGATGAGCATGCAAACTGATTTCATTGAAATTTGCCTTCGATATCGATGCCCTAACTATACTTGTTCAATGTAGAATTAAGCTTGAAAACGTGCCCTACTTGCATTGGATGAACACCTGTACCTTAAATGACCGTTGAAATCCTTGGATGGAATTGCCAAGCTCAAATGTGAGGGATTCCGTCCTCAAATTTGTATGCAAATGAGGGATTTCGTCCTCTATTGCCGATGCAAAAGCATAAACTACTTGCAGGCAAAGAAGTAGTTGATAAATTTCCAAGAATGAATAATAAACCCTAAATCTGCATTTATAACTTCCAAGGGCCTTTTCAAAGTTGGCATCCCCTCCTAAAAATAGGAATAACAATATGAAATTGCTTTATCCTCTCTCCCATGTTGGCACCCCATCCTAAAAATAGGAATAAACAATATAAAATTGTTTTATCCTTGTTCCATTCTAAAAAGAGGATGTTGATGCTCATGCAGCACATTCTATCTTTGACGCTCCCAAAAATAGTTCTTTATTTTATTTCACTTTCTTTTTGGATTAAAATACAATTTGAGTGTCCCTTTTCCAAATAAAATATAAAAATACCTTTTGGACCACTTAAATTAATTTATTTTCCTCTTTAAATCCCCTTAGCCTATAGAAAATAAAAAGAATAGGCTTCGGGTATCCAAGATCAATTAATTCTGAAGAGGGGACATTACACATTTTCTTTATCTTGAGAAGGGCTTAGCTTCTATTTTCAAACAAGGATATGGTCAAATAAAATTTTGACATTTTCCCCTCATGTATGGAAATTGTTCTTCATTTCCACTTAGTTTGATTGTTTGTTGATTGATTGTGTGCTTATTGCCATGAAAACATGTTCTAGATTTCAGTTTGTAAACATTACACATGCAGAGTCAAACTGGAGCTACTCTCTCGTACATGTAAACTACTTAAGCTTGAGCGCTTTAAATAGAATGCCAAATCCAAACATCCCTCATCTATATACTAGAATTCATGATACTCAAGATTCTTTGCCCCTTGGTATGGATAGGTGTTAATTGAATTTTGAGCAAACATGCAAGTTTATGTATGGCACTTGGAAATTGACAAATTGTTGAGTTCTGTTGAATTGCTGGCTGATTTTGCAGCTCCTTTGTATTCAGTTTAAATTGAATTTTGTGCAAACATGCAAATGCAATGGCATGTATGGCACTTGGGAATCGTAACAATTCATTAAATGGCTTGCTGATTTAACATTTGTGTTCTATCCTGAGCTGTAGCCCTACAATTGACTGATTGTATAAGAAATCTCATGACTTTGTGTTGAAGTTGCAATTTCAGTCACTGTAATCTTGTTAGTGTTAACTGGTGTATTGTATGGCGTTAAAAGAGGGTTAATTTAGATTTGTGGTTTGGACCTTACTAGATAGTGATAAATTCATTTTGTTGGAATTAGGTTGGTATGATGTGACTGTTCTTCCTATGCATGAGTACAAGTGGACATTTAAGGAGGGTGATGTGGGTGTACTCTCAACGCCAAAGCCAGGAACAGGTACTGGATTCTAGTTCTGGACTTACTGTTTTGTAGAAGACATTGATTACATTATATCTGAGACTGGGATTTCTTCTAGCAGGTGTATTTAAGAAGTCTAGTTCAGGGCTTGCAGTTGAAGATGAAGCCGAAGTTGATGTTACAGGTCGAGTAGCAGGCACTGTTCGGCGATATATGCCAGTTGATACACGTGATCCTTACGGATCAATCATTCACTTCTATGTTGGTGATTCAAATGATGATAGCAGGTCTTTTCATCTGCTTAATATGATTTATTTTTAATTTTTTGTTGCTTGTTATTGGAATCGTGTTCTCTGAAATTTGTGTGTCATATGGGGTGCAACAGGTAGTCTATTTTAAGTGGTATACATGATTCTGGAGTTTGCTAAATGCACTGCCAAGATTGTTGTTTCCTGATGCACTTCTAAGATCACTTTTGTTTTATTTCCTGATGCACTTCTAAGATCACTTTTGTTTTATTTCCTGATGCACTTCTAAGATCACTTTTGTTTTATTGTGTGGCAGAGCAAGTGACGATCACATTTTAATGAAACTTCAGAAGAAGGGCACATGGTACCTGACAGTTCTTGGATCCCTTTCAACAATTCAAAGAGAATATGTGGCTTTGCATTCATTTCGTCGTCTTAATGCTCAGGTAATGCATTAGGATCTTATTTAAGAGATATTTTGTTCCATATCTGTTTTCCTAATTCCTAGATCTGATCTTTCATCCAATGCAGATGCAGAAAGCAATTTTAAATCCCAGGCCAGAGCACTTTCCAAATAATGAGGAGCAGCCTCCAGCAATGCCTGAATGTTTCACACCAAATTTTATCGACCATCTTCATAGGAGTTTCAATGGTCCACAGCTAGCTGCAATTCAGTGGGCTGCTATGCATACAGCAGCTGGTACAAATGGAGTTGGGTCTGCTAGACGGCAGGAACCCTGGCCCTTCACTTTGGTGCAAGGTCCACCAGGGACAGGAAAGACACACACAGTCTGGGGAATGTTGAATGTTATTCATCTTGTTCAATATCAGCACTATTATGGTGCACTGCTTAAGAAACTTGCTCCTGAAAGCTACAGGCAATCCTACAATAATGCAAACAGTATTGACAGTATTGGCACAGGATCAATCGATGATGTTCTTCAGAGTATGGATCGCACACTGTTCCGTATGCTTCCTAAACTTTGCCCTAAACCACGAATGCTTGTTTGCGCTCCATCAAATGCTGCAACAGATGAATTGCTACAGCGTGTTCTGGATCGTGGATTCATTGATGGTGAAATGAAGGTCTATCGCCCTGATGTTGCGAGGGTGGGTGTGGATTCTCAAAATCGTGCTGCACAGGCAGTATCAGTGGAGCGTAGAACTGAAATTCTCCTAGGAAAGTGCCGTGAGGAAGTAATTGGCTATATGCAGCAGCTACAGGGTAGAGAAGTAAACTTATCTCAGAAAATCAGTGGCCTCCAGAGAGAGTTAAGTGCGACAGCTGCCGCAGGGCGATCCCAAGGAACCGTTGGTGTTGATCCTGATGTTCTGGTTGCACGCGACCACAGTCGTGATCAGTTGTTGCAAAATCTTGCAGCTGTAGTAGAAGAACGAGATAAAGTTTTAGTTGAGTTGTCTTGCCTTTTCATTTTGGAAAGTCGCTTCCGTCCAGGTGGTGAATTTAACATGGAAGAAGCTCGATCAAATCTTGAGGCAAGTTTTGCAAATGAGGCTGAGATTGTGTTCACTACTGTTTCTAGTAGTGGCCGGAAGTTATTCCAGCGCCTAGCCCATGGGTTTGATATGGTGGTTATAGATGAAGCTACAAGCTAGTGAAGTAGGCGTGTTACCTCCACTTTCATTGGGTGCTGCAAGGTGTGTTCTTGTCGGGATCCACAGCAACTGCCTGCAACAGTAATTAGCCAGGCAGCAGGCATGTTGCAGTATAGTAGAAGCCTTTTGAGCGCTTCCAACAAGCAGGTTGTCCAACTATGTTGTTATCTGTTCAGTATCGAATGCATCCTCAAATTCGGATTTTCCTTCAAGATATTTTTATCAAAATCGATTAAGTGACAGTGAGAGTGTTACCAGGAGACCTGATGAAATTTATTACAAAGATTCTCTATTGAGACCTTACTTGTTTTACGATGTAACTCATGGAAGAGAATCTCATAGAGGTGGATCTGTTTCATATCAGAATATTCATGAAGCACAATTTGCTTTGCAATTATATGAGCATCTTCAACGAGTCACTAAGTTGGCAGGCATAAAGGTTTCTGTTGGAATTATCACACCTTACAAGCTACAGCTGAAATGTTTGCACCGAGAGTTTGATGTTGTCCTCAAATCTGATGAAGGAAAAGGTTTATATATCAATACGGTAGATGCCTTTCAGGGCCAGGAGCGTGATGTAATCATTATGTCTTGTGTCCGAGCTTCAAATCATGGGGTTGGCTTTGTAGCTGATGTTCGCCGCATGAATGTGGCACTAACACGAGCTCGCAGAGCACTTTGGGTATGAATGTTTGAATTTCTTCCTGCAGCTAACAAAAAATGATTTTTACAAAAATATATATTTGATTCTGTTAAAAATCAATATCTTTGGCGGCTTAATTTTCACTGGCTGCAAAAATGTACAGGTTAAGGGCAAAGCAGCTGCATTGAAGCAATCTAGTGACTGGTCAGCCTTAATTGAGGATGCTAAGTCTAGGGACTGTTTTATGGATATGGAGTCTGTACCAAGAGATTTTTGGTTATAAAGCCATCTTCTTTTGCTTCGTCTCAGACTAGGGCTGCTCCTAATATGAGAGCACCAAGGTTAGGAGGTCCAAATCAGAAACAATCAGATGCATATGGAGATGGTGGAGGTGTTTGGATGAATGATGAAGGATCAAGTTCAATTGCCAAAAATGGGGCCTACAGAAGTTCTAGGGCTAATTTGGAGCGGTGTTCGGAGGATTTTGGATCTACTTCTGAGAAACCCAGGGATGCATGGCAACAATCTTTGGGAAGAGGAGATAGGGTGGCGCCAGAAGATCAACGAGGGAATGATAATCGGGTGTCAATGCGACCCGACCGAACCATGGGCAAGTATGTTTGAAAAAATGAATTGTCTTTGTGACTTGTTATATTCTGCATTTTCATCGGCCTTCAGAAAGAATGCGTAATGCATATGGATGGATCTGGGGCCCTGATAAAGCTTACAGCTTAATTGCTAAAAGCTGCAACAAATGAAGGTCACAAATAGCAAACATAATGCAGCTGTAGGCTTATCCTTATTCTGAACTCAGATCCATGGCAGCTGCAGGTATATCCTTCATGGGCATTTGCTTTCTGATCTGTTAACATGATTCTTTTACCCTTTGTAAATATGTATACAAAGCACAGTGCTGAGACCTTAAAGCAAAACTGTCAGGCGATTCCCCCTTTAGAATCTGCTAACTCCATACCTGCAGGAAACAAATATTCACTGCCGTGTACGATGGATTGGAGTCACGCTATTCAAGGCTTCATAAAATTTCCCTGAATCAGGAGATGAAGGTTTATTATGGTGCAGAATGAAATGATTCATATTGCTCAGCATTTTTCCCCTAGAAATGAATTGAATGTGAAGGTCAACTCTGAAAATACCTGGTTGGCCGTTTTGTATGCTACATCCTTGTTACTTGTAAATGGTCTCTTTGAGAAACTCTGAGGGCAATAGGCAATATTTATACCCTTCCATTATGTACATCCAATCAGACAATAAAAAGTATTCTTTTACCAGGTTCAGAGAAACTTGTTTTTTCTATGGACGATTGTACTGTAGTTTCAAGCTAATTTTATCTAGCTTTATTTCTATTAGCTTTGATCCACGACTAAGGAAGAATTCATATGGTTGTTACCTGTACATTTTTCCAAGGTCCTCTTGGTTGCCCCAGTTGTTCAATGTATTTTTTGAAGGGCTTCTTTTATGTGTTGCAAATTGTAACATAAAGGATCTTTTTAGTTTCTGGAAAAATGAGTATATTGTGTAGCTCACAGCTACCTATGCCATACTAAGATCCCAATAGTGGCATAATTGTTGATTGGAGCCGAGATTGCAGAATGCACTGCCAAAATACCGAGGGGCTCTTTGGCCAAGAATCAGTCTTAAGGGTGTCTATCGACATGCTGAGGGCTTGAACCTGGGTCATCATCATGGCAGCAGTAATTTTTTATTGGTAATGATATCTACGGACATGTTATGGGCATGAACCTGGGTCATCATCATGGCAGCATTAGGTCTTTATTGGTAATGGCATTTTCTCATCGTTTGGAAGGTACATCTGGCCCTAAGACCTTTAAACAAACTGCTCAGATGGCTCTACTTGAAATATGCCATACTTTGTTTATTACATATTTTTTTGTTTCTATTGCATAATTTACCCTCTTGTTCAAACGAAGTGCTCAGACAAGTCTTTTTGAAATATGCAATTTTTTTGATTCTATTTCATAAATTTTTGCCTGTAAGAGGCTGTTGTTTTGGAAGCACTGTATTTTTGAAATATGCAATTTTTTTGTTTCTATTTAATAAATTTTTGCCTGTAGGAGGCTGTTGTTTTGAAGCACTGTATTTTTGCCACTTAAAGCTCATCCTATTGAACGTGCAGGTCCAACTCTTGAATATTTCGTTGGCTGTTTTGTACACCACATCCTTTCCATAGTTACCATGTTCTTACGAACTCTGTGCTTACTTTTGGTCTAACTGAACTTGCCGAACAAGTTCCGATGGAACTTTATTTTTTCTTTTTGTAATTAAAAAATTAAAGCATTTAAACTAAAAGAATTTTAACATAAATAAAAACGAAATTTCAATATCTAAGCACGTAAAGTAAAAACTCTGTAGCTAATATATTTATTTATTATTATGTGCAATTGAATTTTCTTTTCAAATATCATCATATATATATATATATATATATATTTGTATAACTAATAAAAACTATATATATATAAAACTATATATATCATCATATATATATAGTTTTATTAGTTATATATAAATATATATATATATTTGTAAATTTTCTAAACCAAATCAAACCGAACCTTTTGAAAAACTCTGAACTTCCCAACTATCCAAACTTTTGGAACATAGTAACTATGATCTTTTCTATTCCAGACATTTCACTCACATAAAGCAGGTTCACCATAGGGAAGTATTTTTCTTCAACATGTTTTTATCGACTGTTCTAACCTGCTAAACAAATAGTCTGTGAGGAGATCCAGACTTACGTGATGATAATGTGTTTCACACATTTCATTTTCGCTGCTTATATTATTATTCAAAATGTGTAAATTTTTGTAACAAATGAAAATTTGGTATCAAACCAAATGTTACTTAGAGAAACCAGCAACAAAAGGGTACTAGTGTATTGTAATGTAATGTAACATTTCTGTTTTAGTTTTTAGCTTAGTGTTTATTTGGATGTCCTGTATTATCGATCCTGGGTTCCCATACTTTTATAATCTTGGTGGTATTGTTGGTACAGGTACAATTGTGCTTATTATGGCAAAGCCAAAACTTTCTTACCACAAGTGTTATATAATAAGGAAGAACCGTGAGCATTGTGGTAAAACCATTCTTTTCAGAAATGTTGGGTTGAGTTTGAATATAAAGTAGTTGAGCTGAAAAGCTAAAAACAATTCTGACTACACTACAACAAACTTAACGATTATTGACGAGAGTTGAGTGTAATCATGGCGGCAAGGTCAATCCCTATAGATGTTGGTTTAAGCCTATGGATGAAGACCATGCTATGATTTGAATTTGGTTTAATTCTATCTATGATGGCTATGCTATGATTTGAATTTCGTTTAAGCCTCTATTGATGAAGGCCATGGTATGATTTGAATTTGAAGCTTAAGGGGGTAAAGAAAAGGAGGGATAAATGCTTGACATTAAGGGAGGTGATACGAATAGTGTTTGACATAATTTTTGCTGCGTTATGGGTGTGATTTTAGTGCACTTCAACAGACATAAATATAATAGAGAGAGTGAAGTGTGATCATTGTGGCACGGTCAGTATTATTCTAACAGATGTTGGTTCAAGTCTATAGATGAAGGCTATGATTTGATGAGCAAAAGTGACGAAAGTAAGCAGGGTAACGCTTGAAGCTAAGGAACAAAAAAGAGGAATAAACTATTTCGGAGGTGTCACAACTATTGATTGACAGATTTATCCGTCTTATGGGAGTGTTTTGAGACTTACATGTAATGTCAATCAGAATTCTTCACATATGATAGGTTTTTCCAGTTTCAAGTGCAAATTTATGGCGGTTTAGTATTAATATATGGTCCACATTTTTTTTTCATGTCAATTAGTATTGCCAATCTCAATTTGTGACATGGAGGTTTTCACTGGTGCAATTATTGACATATGGTGGTTTTGGCAGTCTCAATTGCTGACATATGGTGGTTTTTACTAGTGCAATTATTCACATGGTGGTTTTTTCAGTCTCAATTGTTGACATAGTGGTGGTTTTGTCAGTCTCAACTCTTGAAATATGGTGGTGGTTTTGTGTCTTAATTGTTGACATATGGACATATGGCGACTTTCGTAACTATCAGACACTAACATGATTTTTGTTTTTCCAAATCAAATGTATAATTCTTATAGGTGGCATTGCCTATTTCAATTGACATTGGATTTTCCTCGTCAAATTTGGCAAAGGTAAAATTGCAATTTTCGTTGTTTTTCTGCAAAATGTGGCATTGTCTCATTCAATCGAAATTTTCTTCTGTAAAGCTTTATTTTTGTAATGAAATAAAACTTATTTTTCTTTTCAATTTTATTTTTCGTGATGAAAATTTCATTTTCCCCTCGCAGAAATAAGTCACACCAAGGCCTAAAAGTAAAAAGTTAGTCGGACAGGTAAAATTAGTTTCGATGGGAGTGCAAATGGAAATCCACGACTTGGAGGTGAAGGCAATGTAAGTTGCTGTTACTATATTCTATAAAAAGTCGATGCAATTTGTGCTAGTAAAAGTAGCTCAATTGGTGGTTTTAAAATGCTAGCTAGACTTTATTATAATAAGTTTATTGGACATGCGTGTCTTGGATATGTAAAATTAATTTACGATGAGGTTGCAAAATGATATAGGAGCATCTGGGCCTACATATAATCCTTATCAACCAATAAATAGTTAGAGGTCTTTCGGTTATGTAGCAAAGGTCCACCGATATTGTGGAGGCCATGTCTTGTCTTGGGGTCCTTAGTATACAAACAAGGTTTACCGATGTTGTGATGGTCTATTAGTTCCACAATGGTCGATCAATGCCATGTAAACATAAAAATGTGATCCCATAAAATGTCTAGATCAAGTTGACTTACATGTATATAGGAATGTTGGACCTTATAAGTGAAACATTTTATATCCTTACGAGTTTATAGGGGTAGTGTGTAGTTAAGTTTGATGACACTTTTGGTGACTTGCATGTTTATATAAACAAATACATGTGCCATAGCGTTGAGGACAAATAAGGAATTGGTAGTTGGTGGTGTGATGGTTGTTGGACAATTGAGAGTGTAGACTCTCTAAGCAAGAATTGTTTGGATATGGTTGAATCTCTTTAAGGATTGTTGAGGCAAGCGATTGATCTATATACGAATAAGTTCTTCTTATATACGAATCGATCTTTATAGGATCGCAAAATGAACATTGGTTGTTTTCCACAATTGCGAGTGGGTAGTTAAGTTTGATGACTCTTTTGGGGCCTTGCATGTTTATATAAATAAATACATGCGCCATAGAGTGGAGGACAAATAAGGAATTGGTAGTTGGCGGCATGATAATTGTTGGACAATTGAGAGTTTAGACTCTCTAAGCAAGAATTGTTGGGATGTGGTTGAATCTCTTTAAAGATTGTGGAGGTTGGCAATTGATTTATATAGGAATAAGTTGTTCCGATCTATGTAGGATTGCAAAATGAACATTGGTGGTTTTCCACAATTGCGAGGGGGTAGAAATTTGTTGCGGACATCTTCTAACTAGATAATAATGGAAACTAGAGGTAGAAATTTGGGTGTGAAGGTTGTGAAGATTGTAGATCTCTTGAATTCTAGGAAGCACTAATGGAAACTAGAGGAAGAAGTAATGGGAGAGGTAGGGTAGATAAATGCGCAAGACTTGATAACTTGGTCGAGTTGATGAGAGGTATGCAAGACCGTTTAGAGGCCACAAAGATTATGCAACATGTGTTATGCTAGAAGATGTTAGTAATGATGAAGTGACATTTGTAGAAAGAGGGCACAACAAGAATCTTTAGAAGTTTGGAACAAGAGGAACTCGTTGTTTGAATAATGTAACTTGAGAAATATTGTGTATGAAGATATTGAAGATCCCAAAATATTGAAGTTTGCTTGCACCAAATTGAAGGGTTTTGCAGATCTCATTGGTGGGAGGATGTACATATAAAGCGTGTGGAGAGGAAAATATGAAGTCGAGACTTGGGGAAAGGATGGTGGCAAAGCTAAAGGAGAAATTCTTGCTTGTGGATTGCAAACACAATGTGTTTAGGAAGCAGAAAATCAATGACACAAAACTCATTGAGAAGGAATACACTAAGAAATTTTATTAACCCAACACTCGAATGGGTCATGTAGACGATGGTGATGAGAAGATCTCACATTACATGAATGGGTTGTGTCTCTCAAGTTAAGATGAGCTCGAGATGGTGCAAATGCAATTCATAGAGGAAACCTATTTATATGCATTAAGGCGAGAGGAGAAGTTCTCGTGCACACAACAAAGTGCGACACAAGCCAAAGGGAAAGTTCATCCAAGGTTGTGGACAAGGTGGCGACATGGAAGGTTCCATGCAAGAAGGCATGCCTCACACTTTGTTGTGCGGTGATGGTGGACAAGGAGCTAGATAAAATTATTTCATGGGGGATTATTTAGATGCAAAGGCAACCACAAATTCAATAACACATGATAGAAGTATGTGGAGAAAAGGCAATTATTTTTTCGAGTGCACACATGTAGAAGATGGTGGTAATGGAAAACACAAAAATGCAAGTGCCCATATTGCATAAGTAGAAGAGGGACACATCAATAGAATTTGGAGAAGACCCAAAAACGGGAGAATCACTGATGATAAATCCCATTTTGTTGAAGCCAACAAAAGAAGTTATTCCAATGTAGAGAAAATTTATTTAGAAACCCATGGAAGTCGTGAGACAAGGTTTGTGAGTTGATAATAGATAACAATAACACCCACAACTTGGTAGCACATGCGATGGTGGACAAGTTGGGGTTGAAAAGGATTGCACATTCTAATCACCATAAGGTTTAATGGTTGTAGAGAGGACACCAACTCCTAGTGACTGA
Organism: Taxus wallichiana var. yunnanensis; assembly: GCA_018340775.1. Classification (NCBI taxonomy): domain Eukaryota; kingdom Viridiplantae; phylum Streptophyta; class Pinopsida; order Cupressales; family Taxaceae; genus Taxus; species Taxus wallichiana. Next base: position 207,230,389 of record CM031236.1, on the reverse strand, counting down.
ACAATGTTTGGTTAAGTTCCAAATAGGGAGATGAAGATGAGGTCATGTGCGATATAATGCCTATGGACACTTGCCCCAGTTGTTTGCAAACACATGCAAGGTGGTGAATAATGGACATGGGCACACTTAAGATCTAATGTGAAAGCGGAGTGAAGAGGTGGAACATAGTTAAAAGATTTTACTTGATGTCGGGAAAGTAGTTCTCGAGTGAAGTGAAAGAATGGTGCATGTTTCACATTTTTGGTCAAGCCCACATAAAATAAAAGCGCATCTATGACAACATAGAAGATTGAATCACTTTTGCATGAGATGATGTATTAGAAGAATTTGCGGAGATAGTATCAAATGATCTACTAGTTGAATTACCATCCATAAGAGACATAAGTCATTGCATGGACCTAAGTCAAGGGTTAAATTTGCCGAACAAGACAACATAGTGGGTGACACCATAAGAGAATGCATGTTAGTGTAGGTTTTTTTATTCCATTGCATGGTTTTCCTACACATGTATCTAGCTTGCTTTAGTGTTGGTAGAATAGACGAGTTACACTTCTCCACCTTTTAGGTGGTGGTTACACTTCCCCACTTCTTATTTATACACCTCTTGTAAAGCTATTTTCTCATGCATTTAATATACAAGCTATCTTTTGGCTCATGTTTGGTTCTTTCTCTTTCTAACACACACACACACACAATACTTTCTTGGTGCGTTTGTATTTTATTAGTGCTCGATCTTGACCCACTTTCTCACATGGCATTAGAGCCCATTCTAGTATTCGAACACCATTGTTTTACTAGGTTTATTTTGTTGGAATTTTGAGTTTTTCAAGCTTGTTATTGCATATCCTTTGATCTCTGAGTATGCTCTTCTCTTGCATCTTTGGATGATGTGAAGAATTAAAAAATAACAAAAGAAATAGGTGGGTTTGCAAGAAAGTTTTAATTCCATGCATTTTTTTGAGAAACAAATTTGTGCCATTAAGTCTAGATCGTGCCAAAACCTTAGGATCGGTAGTAAACTCAAGTATGTTTTGAAGCATACCAACTTTGGGATTTTCGAGTTTTGTTATAATCATTGGCTATTTGGTGGTATTCCATACCATGACAAAGTTTGTGGAAAACCTTATTTCTCGGGTTTTTGATATCTTCTGGTCTTTAAACTTGTTCAACTTGTAATGGCGACAATTCTATTTCTGTGCCGAGGTTGCCAAAGCAAAAGGACTATTCATGGAGGTGTGCAACAACACTATTTGGTATGTAGTTTGAGGCGGCGGTGTTGCTTGCAATTGTGGCACAAAAATCTATGAGGGCAACCTAACCCAAGGTGCCTTTCACTTTCCTTTTGATGAGTGAATGCACCAATCCCCACCAAAGGTGACATCATAACTTCCCACCAAAGGTGACATCATATGTGCCTTTGTTGGGGTTAACACAAGGTTATGCACGAGATAATATATTAGATCTAAGCATACATGTAATAAAAACGTATATTCTACCATAAGAAATATATAAAACAAGAGATATAAATTAATACAGTTTAACGTGGTTCACCCGGTGTGGGCTACATCCATCAAGAAACAAACCAATCTATTATCCAAAGTCATTAGAAGATGTACTGATGAAGATTTACTATCTTCCACCTCTCACGATGTACAATACTTTCTTTCTCTCAAGCTTCTCCTCCTCCAAGAATTCTCTCTCACAATAATTTTCACAATAATTATTAACTCTCTCAATCCTTACTTCTAAACCATAGCTTTCATGTTTATATAGGCATATACAAACTTAGATCACTTATCCATGCAATTACAATCAATTGATCTACTTTAATGCTAAAATTAGATCTAATTCCTATGAGTTAATTAAAATGCTCACACACGAGGAACCGACGTCGGTTAGCTTTAACCGATGTTGGTTCCTACTTGCCTGACCAATGTCGGTCATAGGTGACTGGTGTCGGTCCCCTTTATAACCGATGTCGGTTATTGTGTTTTCCAACAAGTTTGATATAACATGCTAAATTGAAGTAATTGAGCTCAACTCAACAATCTCTCACTTGGAGATAAATTCTTGCACTATACCTGCACAACGCATTCTTGGATCCTTTCCTTAGTTTTATTTCTTCCTCAAGTCTCAAACTTGAACATCAATAGAAGTGGAGTGTAGCTCGACTTCTCTTTGCTAATGGCTTCGTTAGCACATTCGCAAGGTTACCACTCGTATGAATTTTCTCTAGTTTCACTGCCCATTCTCCAATTCTGTCGTATGAAATGATACTTCAATTGAATGTGTTTCGTTCTAGAATGAAACACCGAGTTCTTTACCAAATTAATTACACTTTGATTGTCAACTTTGAATAATTTGTAATCATCTTGATCCTTTCCCAACTCTTCTATGAACTTGCTCATCCATATCATATCATTGCTAGCCTTTGTACTGCGAACATACTCTCGCCTATGTAGTAGACAAAACTACAACCTTTTGCAATCTCGATATCCAACTAATTGCCGTCCCACCTACTGTGTAAATATATTTAGTAGTGCTCCTTCTATCATAGAGATCTCTAGCCATATCTGAATCAACATAACAATAAAGAAATATCCGAACCTCCATAGCATAACCACATGATAGATGTCCCTATCAAATACTCGAGTATCCATTGACTGCTTTCAATGTTTTTTAACTTGGATTGACCATAAATCTACTCACAACTCTTACTTTGCACCAGTGCATGTCTAATCTGTACAAACCATAGTATACATGAGACTCCCAAGTCGCTAAAACATATGATACTCATGTCATGTATTTGACCTCCTCATGCGATGAATGACAATGATCTTTACTCAATTTGAAGTGTTCGGCGATAGGTGTACATATAGATTTTGAATTCGCATTTTAAACCTTTCTAACACCTTGTAGATATAATTCTCCCGATACAAATACAATTTCTTATTCTTCCTGTCTATGTGTATTTGCATGCCAATGATTCTTTTTGCAGCTCCTAAATCCTTCATAGCAAATGTGTGAGCTAACTTTCCCTTAAGCTCAGCAATGTCTTGTATATTAAATCCTGCAATAAATATATCTACATACAATAACAAAATAATATAGCTCCAATTTTCAAGCTTCTTGAAATAAACACAATGATCAGATTCACATCGAAGTTCTCTTACTTGTTGACAACTTAACCAAATCCCAAGTTTGGTTTTGTTCCAAGGAGTCCATCTCCTCATCTATGCCATGCTCCCACTAAATGTGGGTCTCATCCTACATTGCTTCTTTAAAACTTTCTAGTTCACCATTATCAGTCAATAATAAATAAAATAGAGAAGGTGTAAATATTTTTGGAGGTTTACTTACCCTTTGTGACCTTCTCACATGAGTTTGGGGTACTAGAGGCTCATTTTGGACCTCCTGGACATTTGTTTTCAATTCGACAATGATGTCGGTCACACCAGAGCGATGTTGGTTACATGCTTAATCGATGCGGTTTGGCTCTCCCAGTAACGATACGTTCAATCCGACCAATGCCGATTAGGGTCGATTGATCTGGGTCTGCGTAAACCTATAGGAATGATTTTTAAATTTGAGAGTTCATTTTCATTCAAAAACTTCTACACCGGTTCGTCTTTGGGTACCAAAATTTTATCCTGTATATTTTCTTTTCATTCAATTAAATGTTCTGAGTCCTAATAATTTTAGAATTATCTAAATCCCAAAAACGAAATTTGAAATCACCATATCCATAACTAATGAAAGTGCATCTCTTAGATTCTCGCATCCAACTTTTTTCTATTTGTCTTATCAATATGCACAAAAGTTTCTAAACCAAAAATTTTAAGAAAAGAAGATCTACCTCTTTTCCGGTCTAAGCTTCCTCTCGATATTCCTCCATTTAGTGAACTTGAAGGCCCACAGTTAATCAAATAAATTATTGTATCAATTGCTTCGCCCAAAAGCTGCAAGGACAATCTAATATGTATCCCCATACTTTTAGCACGTTCTCACGATTGTTTTGTTTATTCTTTCTGCAACACCATTCTCTTGTGGTGTTCTTGGAACCGCCATTTCTCTACGTATTCCATTCACCGAACAATAATAATTGAAAACCTTATACAATATTCACCACCATTGTCGGATCTAAGGCACTTTAACTTTGAATTTGATTCATTTTCAACAAGGGCTTTTTATCTTTTAAAAGTCCTGAAAAATATCGGATTTATGTCTAATACAATAAACTCATACCTTTCTTGTAGTATCATCAACGAAAATAATATAATCTTGGGATCTTCCATGAGAAACTACCCGGGTTGGTCTCCACACATCCGAGTGTACAAGCTCCAATTTCTACTCCTTCTTAGTTGCCTTAACTTTGAGAAATCTCACTCTCTTTTGATTTCCAAAGACACAATACTCACAGAAATCAAGATCTAAATATTTCAAATATGATAACTTACCCTTAGCCTTTAAAATTTGTATTCCTTTTTGACTCATATTGCCCAACTGATTTATGCCACATGCATGCATCGAATCAATTAGATAATACCTTCTTGCCTCTTGCCACAACAAAGGCACACTTAGTGACTTTCCAAGAGTCTGCTCGTGTGAATGTAACCATGCAACCAGCTTCACCTAGTTGCCATGCGAAATAAGATTCCGCTTGAGGCTTGACACATGCCTCACATATTTCAATATCCATATATTTCTATTCTGCAAATTTAGATAAACTTCTCATTTATCGATATCTTTGCAAGGTTCATCATCACCCAAATAAACATGCCCAAATTTCCCTAGACATAATTTCTGAAATAACCCTTATTAGGGGTTGCGGGAAAGAAGCTCTTGAATCTAAAAGCCACGATTCTATTCTATTATTAAAAGAAAGAATAAGAGCATCTTACATTACTTCTCTACCGCAATATTTGCCTCTTTATTTGACTCTTTACTTTTGTCTGAGTGTTTGTTCTCTTTATCCTTTGACTAACAATATTTCTTTGCATGCCCTTTCTTTCCACAATTTCAAAAGGTAATTCCCTTACCTTTGGATTTAGATTCTTCATTCCTTGACTTTGATTTCCCATTATTCTCACTCTTGGATCTCTTCTTGTGTCTGCCTCTACTTTCTACATTAAAGCATTCCTAGATGATGATTCATCTATACTTTTCCTATGAATTTCTTCATTCAAGATTATACTAACCACATCATCAAACTTCAAAATATTATTAGCGAGACACGTATTACTAACAAGCATTACTAAGTTATCCCAAGTATTAGGAAAAGAATATAAGAATACGAGTTTTTTCACTTCATCATCAAATAGAATATCATCGATTTTAAGCGATTTGAATAAATCAAAAATCTTTCAAATGAATAGATCTGAGATCCACCTTCATGCATCTTAGAACTAAATAGTTTCTTCATCAAATAAACTTTATTTGAAGCACCAAGTTTTCATATAAATTAGCAAGAGATTTCATTAACTCTACATTAGATGTTGCTTGAAAATATTGGAAGCCACAAATGTTGTCGACTCAATCTTATAGATCCCAATGCTTTTCACACGTCAAGAATCTTCCATTCTTTATTAATCATCTTCGTAGGTTTAGACTTTTCATCCAACGGTAAGTACAAATCTCTTTGATACAGATAATCCTCAATCTGCATCTTCTATAATTGATAATTTCGGTCGTCAAACTTCTCTACCTTGTATTTATTTTCTTCCACGCCATTCTTTGTAGCTCCCACTCAATCGAAACCCTTTGTGAATAAATCTTCAACACACAAAACCCTCAAACAAATCTTTGATACCGGTTGTTGGGGTTAACACAAGGTTGTAGAAATAATATATCGAGATTTAAACATACATGCAATAAAAAAATATTCTACCGAAAGAAATATACAAAACAAAAGATATAAATTAACACGAAATTAATGTGGTTCACCGAAAGGTGGGCTACATCCACAAAGAAACAAACCAATTATTATCCAAAGCTTTGGAAGATATACTGATCAAGATTTACAATCTTCTATACTTCTCACGATGTACAATACTTTCCTTCTCTCAAGCTTCTCCTTCTTCTCCAAGAATTCTCTCTCTCACAATTATTTTCACAATAATCATTTACTCTCTCAATCCTTACTTCTAAACCATAGCTTTCATGCTTATATAAGCATATACAAACTTAGGGCACTTAAATATGTAATTACAATCAATAGATCTGCTTTAATGCTAAAATTAGATCTAATTCCCGTGAGTTAATTAAAACACTCACACAAAGGTAACCGATGCCAGTCAGCCCTAACCGATGCCGCTTCCTACTTTCCTGACCGATGCCGGTCATAGGTGACCGATATCGGTCCCTTCATAACCGATGTTCGTTCTTATGTTTTTTAACAAGTTTGATATAACATGGTAAATTGAAGTAATTGAGCTCCACAACTCAACATGCATAAGTTTGAAATTTGGGACAAAGACAACCCTTCACTTTTCATAGCCTTAGCCCCTAATCACACGAGTTTAGCCCGTGGTCATGACCAACCCAAGGGGGCTTAATTCATGCAAAGATAAACTTGATTTTTGTGGACACCGTTTCTTGTGACTCCTTTTGAGGCGACATTTTTATTGAAAGTGTGTAATTTTCCAAGCTCCACGCTTTTGCTTTCATTTCTTTTTGGGCATGTATGAGATATTATTTTGGCTTTGAAAATTTTTATATGCACAAAATTCTAACGTACAACCTTAAGGAGTTATTGCTAATAATTTTAGGGGGTGTTTTATGTTCTCTTCTGCACTTTCATATTCACAATCTCTTCTTTTGATTTATGGATCAAAATGTGGTTTAACTTCTCACTCGATTTAACTATCATGCGTGGAAAATCAAAATGCAAATCTTCTTAAAGAGTAACGATTTACACTGGATCATAATGGGTATATGAAATTGAATCAACATTAGATGCAAATAAGGTTAAGTAGTTTAACCGATGTAATGAGGCCTATGGTCATTATGTCTATTTGTTTCTATTGATTTATTCTTTCATATAAAATCTGCTAGCACACCTAATGACTTCTGGACCATATTAGAAGGACTCTTTGGTAGCAAGATGTAATGAGGGGTCATGAATTGGATAACGACCTCATTAGTTTGAGTCCAAACAACTTTGAAACAATGTGAGATAGTTAAAAATGATGAGTAGTTGATTCTTTCTTTACTTGCTAAGTTGAGTCTTGATTATTTAGATTTTGTTTCCACTTTCCATCTTTCTTAGGAGTGCCTTCAAAACCACATTGAAAATGCCTTAGATGATTTTGCTTCCTCTTTGATCAAAGAGCAAGATAAGCTCATAGAAATAGGTACTCTAGTATCTTCTAAGTCACATGCCCTATTTGCTTGGACAAGAAAAACAAAATGCTTCAAACAACAAGGATAAGAAATAGAACAAACATGACAATGAGAAAAAGAAGGATATGAAACTTTCCACTAAGCACTCCTCTTTTGAAGACAAAAATAAGAAAGAGAGGGTCAAATGTGCCTATTGTGGAAAACCTATACATGATGAACATAAATATATGGAGACACAAATTGATCACTTGATACACATTCTAGAGAACAACATCGGGGTTCTCGATTCGGACACACAAAGTTCATCAATTCAAGAGTACACAAAGGTAAAAGACAATAGTAAGGGAAAAACACTTGTAGCAGTTGCATCTTAGCCTACCACATAGGTTCTTGACTCGGGTGCTTCACACCATATGGTTTCTTTATAGGTTGTCTTCACTTCCTTAGAGCCATGTTCTACATCGACTATTTTTATGGTGATAGAACTTGTTGAGGTTTTTGACAGAGGGTTTTTGACATAGGTGATGGACCATTTCGGGATGTACTTTTATACCTTAATCTTCAACTAATCTCCTATCAATATAGCAGATCACATACCATGGTTTAGGAAAGCGTGTTGAGTTCACTCCAAATTATGTGGCTATTAAGGAGTTACACAATAATTGTATAGTGCAGTGGGGAGAACAAATCACCGATATTAGGTTTATCTCTTCTCACACTTTTCTCTGATGCGATTCCTCTACGAATGTGGATATTTTTTTGAGTTTGACTCCTAACATTTTACTTCCATTCACAATATACTCATTGCGTATTGATGATAGTTACGAGGATTTAGATTTAGTTGGGAAGACTCATGTTGAATCTTCTTCCAGTGTAGATGATGAGAGTATTGATGATGAGGATTCAAATTTCAGTCCATACGATGAGGTCTCACCTTCTTCTTCTCCTAGTCATGTTCCAAAGGCTGATTACTCTTAAACCGACCTTCCTCACTTCTCTCGTAGTCATACATTACAAGTTGATGAATCTCCTTCAGATTCTCCATCTTGAGTCCACATCCTCCTATCTCGTAGAATTTTGGACCAATTTCTTCGACATTCTAACTTCTAGTATGATTTAGACTCCATAGACACTACAAGATGTAAATGATTTAGTTGGTGATCCATCGACGATGGGAAGACATCATCACAATTTTTAAATGATCCACATTTTTTTCCTTTGCCTCCAATCCTCGGTATCTCGGTGCAAAATTTAATATTCATGATTGGGATTCAACCTTGATCAATTCTCCTTTTGAAAATAGGATTCCACATCTACATGATCTATTAGGAGTTCATGAGGCCTCATCTTCTAAGGGTCTACCTTGTTGTCTCTTCTTCTCTTTACATGTACATGTAAAACTAACTATGCTAATTGAAATGAAACTCACACCTAGTGGCTTTAAAGTAAAGTTAATCAAACAAGAACATCATGATAAGAGATTAAGGGAAAATAACTTCTTCAATACATAAACATGATAAAAGCATTAAATGCTAAGTCATTCCCACTCTTTGTGATTAGATCATCTAGCAATCAAATTGGTGTTGTTTGCCTCAAAATTGAGGATGAGATCTCACCAAGAAATGGCTACAAGGCCATATTTGGATCTTCCCATGCTCCTCAATTTGAGAGAATAAATGCAAGATGGAGAAGCTATTTCCAACAATGGAGAATGACTCAAATCAAAATGCCTATTTCACTAGTACAAATGAGGTGTAAGAAGAAAGGGAAGGAGGAGGGTTCCTTATATAGCTTTCCTGTTTGGGTAACACCAACAATTTGATGGATGTGGGATAAATCCCAAAGATGAAATGCATGTTTAATAAAGGTTGTGCACTTTATGGGAGTTGAGAGGGGTCTAATTAATCAAATGTGATTAATTAATAGGTAGGGATAAGATTGTAGAAGCTATTTAGAGGGGGTTTAGAGGAAAATTAGCATGATTCGAGAGGATGTAAGAGGGGAATTTAACCAATAAAAGGGGTTTATTGATTAAAATAGAAGGCATAATTAACTAATAATGTTTAATTAATCACTTAGAAGTGGATTATAACTAACAAAAGGTCGTTAATTGGCATCCAGAATGGGGAAGGGTTAATTAATTAACGAAAGGTCGTTAATTAACGAATAAGAAGGGGAATGAGAATGTTAGCTAATTAGCGAAAAAACACTAATTATTACGGAAATGATGGGAAAGAGGATAATTAGTGCAATTTTAGTATTAAAACTACGTAAGTGAATTTTAGGTGTTTACACTTTTCTTCTCCCTCTATTTATGGGTGGCTTCTCTATGTTATTCTAGGGGCTTATCTACCAAGGGAGATGTTATTCATGCTTCTCTTTTCTCTCTTTTGGGGAGGAATTTTTCCTATGATTTTTCTTTCTCCATTTTTTGAGGGATTTTCTTTGTACTTGGTACCTCATCAAGATTTGTTGTCGGGACACATTTCTTTTACCAATCTAAGCTACACTTAAGGAAGTTTTAGTGTAGGTTTTTATTCCATTGCATGGTTTTTCCTACACATGTGTTTATCTTACTTAAGTGTTGATGAGATAGATTGGAGTTACACTTCTCCATTTTTTAGGTGGCGGTTACACTTTCCCACTTTCATCTATATACCTCATGTCTTTTGGCATATGTTTGGATCCTATCTCTTAAAACTTTTCTCTCTTTGTGCATTCACATTTTATTAGTTCTCAAACTTGGCCCACATTCTCACAATGTAGAGGTATAAATATAGGTTCATGAGTAGTTAGATAAGGGGTTGATCGAGAGAGCTTGAGTTTGTGCACGATTCTAACAATTTTTGCACCTAAGAAGGATGGAGGGTGGAACATGTGTATAGAATAGAGAGCAATAAAAAAATCACAATTAAGTATATGTTTACATTTTTGCACATGGACACCGTCATGGATTATTTGAGTGGAGGTAAGCACCTCACTAAACTTGATTTGAAGAGCGGATATAATCAAATTCACATAAGAAAAGGGGAAAAATGAAATACCACATTCAAAATGCTAGGAATGTATGAATGGATTGTGATTAACGTTTAAGTCGAGTAATGCACCAAATATTATTAGGTGATTGTTGAATGAAGAAATGAATCCATTCCTAGGAAAGTGCGTGATTGTGTACCTTGGTGACATTTTGATATTCAACATGACGTGGTATGATCATTTGAAGCACTTAAAACAAGTGTTACAACGGTTTTAAGAGGATAAATTTTTGATCAATTTAGAGAAGTGTAATTTCATTAAGAAGAAATTAAATATTTGGGTTTTGCACGAGGTATCATGTAGGTCTAAAGATGTGTGACGCCCGTTAAAACAACCCACTTGAGACCCATGAACAACCTAGGTTTAGTTAGAAAATTATGGAATAATTTTTTTAGTGTTAACGACCAAAGTCTTAAGGACAATGAAATTCAACTGATAATTTTTCCCATTATAATAATTACTAATTCCACAATATAAAGCAACAAGTGTAATAAGCCTACACCTAGCTCAAAACTCCTTAGGGATTAATTTAATCACTGACTATAATGACATTTTAGCTAAATATTCTCTGATTAAAATTTTAGGGTTAAGGGACCAAAACAATTAAATACCCAAGGTATTTAATTCCACAAGATCTAAATCAAGAGCAAGGTTTAATTACAGTGGGGAAAGGAAAACATATTTAAAATCATTAGAGTAAAGTCTTACTTACCCACTCCCAGAACTCGGTTAAGAGTGTCTACAACCAGGTTACGAGACAACAATTGTCACTAATAGGTTCCAAAACAATTCTAGTTTACTAGAACATACTTTTCTCTTATTAACAATTATCAGAGGTCACAAGGTCCAAAATTTAGGGTTAGAAGGTTCAACTAGGTTCAGAGGGTAAATTATCACCATATCCACTCTCTAACAGCTCAGATTTTCAACTTGATTTTTCTCACACTTAACACATTCAAAATCTCTCTAAATCATTCCCATTAGATAGAAATTTTTTTCACCTTTCTAATGATATAAAGAAGTTCTCCTAACTCCTTATAAAACTCGAGTTATGGGCCGACAGGCCTTGGGGTGAAAATTTTCCCCAAGGGCGGGCTCATGGCCCAAGGGTGCAAATTTTCCAAAAAAACAAAAAAACAGGTTGGCGGTCAGTGCGGGAGATCTTTTGAATTTTTCCCCATGCGGGGAAAAAAACTAGTTTTGCGCCCGCACTTCCGCTACGCCGCCAAAGACACGTGTCGAGCTCCAAGGCAAAGCGGGGAGAAAATGAGGGAAGGGCGGGGCGGCGGAGGTTTTTCAAAAATTTTCCAAATAACAAAATTTCAAAAAGGACCAAGTTTGTGAGGGTTCCGCCTCCTCCATGCCACGTGGCAGCTTTGATTGGTTGTGGGCAGTGGGATTTTTAAAAATTTTTTCCCAAAAAAATTTTCTTTAAGAATTTCCTAAGGATTTTCAAAGGAAAATTTCGGGCCGCGGGCCCACCAGGGAAATTTTTCCAAAATTTTTCGCCCAGGGAAGGAAAACTTCAAAGGGCCATAAATTTTGATAGAAAGCTCAGTTTTGGGAAAACAAGGACTTTCTGGAAAGCTCTCGACGTCCTCTTTGCATAGAAATCATAAATTTAAGATTTTAATAAACTTTAATGGGTCAATTTCATGAAAATGTTCTGCAGGATTTTTAAAAACAAATTGGTAATTTTTTTAACTTATAAATTTGGTTCAATTTGATCTTCTCCTTCACTTAACATGCCAAACAGACATGAAAGATTGTTCTAAGAAGGATTTAGGATGTTTTTGGAAGGTGATTTTGCTTGATTGATTCTACTTCGAATTTTCCAACATTTGTGAAACAAAAGACTGCAAAATAAGCGTGAAAGGTTTGGGCTCGATTTGTAATGTTTTTAATTATTTCCTTAAATGTTTTTTTTTTTTTCAAAATGAGTTCATTGATATTATAACATGCTAAATTTTAATGTCTCAATGTTGATTATTGTTTGCGAGTTTCGAATGTGCATTTTAAATAACTTATTTGCAGTTTTAATTTACAACAGAGATCAATTTCCTAAAGGATCTGGATATCAATTTCATCTTCTATATATGGAAATTTCAGTTCTATTCTAGTCTAATACATTTAGTTGTTTTAAACAAACCATTTAATGGCTAAATTGTCAAGTCTAATTTCCAATTTTACACATTTCCAAAAGAGGCAAAAATACGTATTTTCTCACATACGTTTCTTCCTTTCAAACAGAGATTCCCAAAACATTGACATGATCAGATTTAATTTCACAATACAATTTGGAAAAAACATTTCATTCATTCATTGATTTCCAAAGGCAATTTTACAACTTCTTTCTTTTATTCCTTCCAAAATCATTTATTAATTACATAGCAGAATATTACATTTTTTTTCACATTCTTTCAAAGCAAAAACAAAGTCTCTCTCTTTTTCATTTCACTTCACAAATTTCATAACCAAATACAACATCTTTCCTTCACAAAATATATTACAATTTCATCCACTTCAAAGTGGGAAAGGTTACAAAAGAATTTATTTCACAAGGGACTGGCAAAACTGTCTTCTTTCCTTAGCTCCAGGACAACAACATGCAAAGTTCCTTTTTCTTCCAATTTGATCACAACAAAAGTGGGGGAAAGGCAACGCTCTCCACCCAACCAAGACATCCAATGAAAGGAGAAGCCATCCTTCATCATTGGCCCCGAGCCCCAACCACAATGTAATAAGAAATGTATATCAACCCATGGCAACAACAGGATTCCACAACACACAACATTCTTTCAACATGCACATTTTAATTAAAAAACACAGTCTAAAACAAAACAACAGTTTTACAACCACAAGAGACACATCACACAAAACTCAGGCTTCACCATGCAAGCCAAAGGAGCAAGAACTATGGGGGAAGTTGCTTATGCCTCCCAATGGGAATTAGGCATCCACCTGTAACAAACTGCCAAAATAATTCATCACACATATCCTTATGCCCCCACAGATTTCCTTATGCCCCCACAAAGTAAGAAATGCAAGCTATTTCTTTTCCATGGTGGATTCCAAACCCAAACTCCTCCATAAGAATTATGATGTCACCGACATTTCCTTATGCCCCCCCACATGAATTCCCCATAGCCTTCTCCTACACCATTCCTATGGTAGTCTACCCAAACAGCCAATAAACACACAAACATTCACCATTCACACAAACACAAAAAGAAATGAAAGCATTAATGAAGAGCTAAGATCCTACCTCTCCATGGTAGAATTTGTTCCAACACAACAAACTTTCAATGTCAAAAACACAGTCCCAAAATCAGTAACCCACAAGCATGCAAAGTTCTCCAATCTCCTTCCAAAAGCAAGACCTCCAATCACAAGACAAATTCACCCCAAGGAAGCATGCAAAATGTTTCAACAACCCCAAAACAAAGCAAAGAGTTCAAATTTTATAGAAGAGGGAAAAGGAGAGGATGAGGTGGATCCATGTAGGATGCCACATCACACATCCTCACTCCAACACAAAAGTCAGCTTTCATTCCTCAAAGCACAATTAAGAGGTGGGTAAATAATATGACAATTTACTTGCACACTTCAAAAACCCACACCCCAAAGGACTGAATTAAATAAAATGTAAGAAGAGTGCAATTAAAACTTACAATTTGTCTTCCCAAAATGTATTATAAAAGTCTAAATTTAACCCTATAACCATAGGCATGGTTGGTAAATAAAATTAAGAGGCATGGGACAAGTTTTACTTGTCCCACAAGCCTCTAAAAACAACCTCCAAAGACAAATTCGAATTTCCAAGGAGGTGGAGTGTTTCATACTCCAAAATCTGACTTACACAACTCTTACACATACTTACACATATCTTACAACCTTACTTACACACACCTTACAACATTTAACACATGGGTCAACAACTTTAATAATTACTTCCTTATGTCCCAATTTAATTAATTAACTTTTAACCATATGTTTTCTCACATTAATCTACCACAATTTAATTAAATAAAAGAAGGGGACACATCACTAATAAAATACATACAAACAATAATAAAAAGGAACCACATTAATAAAATACACAAAACCCCTTGGTCACATTCAAAGGTGATCCCCCATGGGAATCCCTAACACTAACAAACACACACATAGACAAAACTAGTTGCCATGGTGACCTTGTTGAATTCATTTAGAATTCCAATGTGGTTGGTCTCTAATCCCCCGATGTTTGTTGTGATATTTTAACCCATGCAAAACATAAATACCTCATTCCGCCTCGTGGCCATATCAGAACATCCAAAATGAATATAAATATAATTCCAAAATCATCTATAAAAATGAATCACAACAACATCAAAGTAACAACTATATCATTTGTAATTTAATCAACAACTATATCATCATCAAATAATTTCCATTTTCTAGGTTTACTCAAAATATCAAATATCACATGTCCGAACAACATCTATAATATAACCATGTCAAATATTATACCAACATCAATGTATAAAGTGTCTCTAATAATCATCATGCATCCTATATAATCAAAGTCAACAATAATCCATGGTCTCACATCTAATTATCATACTAAATCAAAACTATCACAATGTCCATGGTATAGTCAACAGTGTCATGATTAGTATCAAAAGGTGTCAAAGGGAAGTGGGCACTACAAGATGGATCCTGAAAAGGTGCAAGAAATAATTGAATGGCCATTATTACATAATGCTTTTGAATAACAAATCTTTTATGACTCAACATGTTTTTAGTTCAAGTTCATTAGGAACTTCATAAAATGCACGTGCCTATGACAAAGGCCGTTAGAGGAGATACAAATAATTTGTTTGGACCCAACTACATAACACATTTTTCAAGAATTGAAGAAGATGGTTGAGCATCCAATATTAGAATTATAGTTTGTAAACTTTTTTCAAGTGGATTGTAATGCTAGTGACACAACTATTTGTGTAGTTTTGAATCACGAAGGAAGGAAAGTGGTGTACTTGGAGAAACAAAATGTTTGTGAAGAGGAAGTATAATGTGTATGATCAAGATTTCTATGCAATCGTGCAAATGCTAAATAAGTGGAGGCATTACGTATTTAAAAAGTGTTTATCTTGTATATTGATCATCATGTGCTACAATTCATAAATAGTTAAGGAAGATTAAGATAGAGGCATAGGAAGTGGGTATAATACCTCAAGGCTATACATTTGTGTCGCAACATAAGTAGAAAATCTAATAAGGTTGTTGATGCATTGAGTAGGTACATTATTTTGTTGACAAAGATAAGAGTAGAAGTTTTTGGTTTTGAATCCATGACGGAATTGTATGTGAGAGAAGAAGATTTCAGTGATGCATAAAATGCATGCAATAGTGAGTGTTGACATGACACCTTGGTTTAGAGTATTTTGTTCGGAGGGCTTATTGTTCAAAGGTATACATTTATCCATTCCTAATCAATGTGGAAAAACTTGGAAAATGAAAAAAACATTAGGGGATTGACATGACACTTTAGAGTGGATAAGACTTTGAAATAGTGGGTCGAGAGTTATTTCTAACCAAGATTGAGTTTGGATGTATGCAATTTTGTGCAAGTATGTAGAGTGTGTTAATTGGCCAAGGGAAGAATATAAAACACATGATTGTACCAATTTTTTTCCATCCCGAGAGAAGCCTTTTGAAGACATAAGTATAGATTTTGTTTTAAGCTTACCTAGGACTTAGAGAGGAGTTGATTCCGTATACAATGCGGTGGATAAACTTTGGAATATGGCACATTCTATTTCTTGTAGAAATATATGTTACAAAAATACACATTACAAATATTTTTTCAAGGATGTGGTGAGGCTGCATGGGTTTCCATGCAATATTATGTTTGTTAGGGATACCAAAATTTTGTACATTTTTTTGTGGATGATGGGGAAGAAGTTGAATACAAAATTACAATTTAGCTTAGCATATCACATGTAGAAAAAAAGATAGAAAAAGGTAATAAATAGAAGTTTTGGAATTTACTTAGATTTTTGCATGGGACAAGTTGAGAACGTAAGACTTGGTATTGGTGTAAGTAGAATTCACATATAATAACTCCATAAAAAGAAGCACATAGAAGACACCCTTTTAGATAATCTATGGGTAGTATTAGAGTTGTTAAGTATCAATGATGACATAACAATAGCAAATGTGTTGAGAATTTTGTGGAACACATGAAGGAGGTGAAACAACAAGTGCACATGTAGTTGGAAAAAACAAATGCACATTCCAAACAACACACCCATATGAAAAGGAGGGAAGTTTAATTTCTAGTTGGAGATGTTTCTATTTGACATGGAAGAAAATAGAGCCATATAGAGTATTGAAGAAGTTTACATAAAATGCATATGAGATTAAATTTCCGGAAGACATATCTCAAACATATTCAATGTAGCTAACATACACCCATATCATGAAGGGTAGAACAATGTAGAGGATTCTAACATATATATTAAGGAAGTTGACTATAGATAACATATGTATAAAAAAAGTGTGTAAGAAAATAGAAAGGGTGAGTGACGGTGAGTTCAAGAAAACACATGAGGAGTACAAAGAATAATTAGTAAAGTGGAAGGTAAGAGAGGTTGAAGATGCAACTTAGATAAGTGTAGTAGACATTGCAAGACAAAGAATAATGGAAGAAGAGTGCACATGCGTTATAGTTCATGTTTTTAAAAATTACTTGAAAAATGACATCAATATGTTAGGCTCGGAAAATCCTTATGGCCAAGATATTACAATTAAATTTTCAACGTAAAAAAACTTCTAAATAACGACATATAAACACCAAATTTAAAGGAAAAAATTACCTTTTAATGTTAGATAGACATCAAATATAATGTTGTAATTAAATTTTTATGCATGAAAATTATAACATACCACCACCATACTTATCCCTCACCTTGATTGTCATCCTTTCTAGAATCATCCAACTATTTTCATATCACGAAATATTCACAAACTTGTAGAGATGGTGGTGTGGCAGGTGGCATGACAAAGAGGTGAAATTCCCAAATGTAAATAACCAACACGTTCATGTACATTATTGGGAAAAATCAAACTTTCCACCTCTTCTCAAATGAAATTTTTTACTTGATTGCTTTACACACATGTTCGTCATTAAC
The DNA here is from genome assembly GCA_018340775.1 of Taxus wallichiana var. yunnanensis. NCBI lineage: Eukaryota > Viridiplantae > Streptophyta > Pinopsida > Cupressales > Taxaceae > Taxus > Taxus wallichiana. The sequence continues at coordinate 207,212,834 of CM031236.1, read as the reverse complement.
TATTGCAAATTGAGTTTCGTTGTGTCGAAGATAAGTCGATATAGGGGAAAGGCTAATTATGTGCTCCCATATATGGCTTCCACCCGCTTTTGATTGACTAAGATAATATGAACCAAAACATGACGTTTTTCTATTGACTAAGACAATATGAACCAAGAGATTGATTAGCCCTCTCCTCTTGGTCTCTCGTCAGGAAAAATATTCCAAAATAGGTGTATCCATGTATTGTTTAGCCAAGATAAGAGAATTGAAACTAACACCTAATAGTTCCAAAACAAAGCTAATTAAACAAGGATCATCATGCTAAGAGCTTAAATAAACTAAATATCAACAACATGCATATAACTTTGAAGGAAAATCAAACGAACATGTTAAGCACTAATCTTTACTTTTTGAAAGCTAAACTAGTGGACCTATGTAGATCCTTAACAATCAAAATGTGATTGCTTGCTTGATCCCAAGGGTTTGAGAATGTAATCTCATCAAGACATGGCTATAAGACCATCTTGATTATCTCTATATGACTCAAAATCTTGGATGGATGAAATGTAAGATGAAGATACCTATCTCAACACTAATGGAATATGCTCAAAGATGAAAATGCCTATAGTTTATGCTATATGCATGCAAAGGTGTAAGAAGAAAGGTAGGAGGAGGGTTCCTTATATAACCCTTTGGTTTGAAGAAGCTTTGCATCCTATTGTATGTGGGATAATAGCAAAGCTAGGTTAGTAATGGATAAGCATACTTTAAGTTTGCTTTAGAGGAGTTTAATATATCATTAGTGATCCATGGGAGTTGAGGAGATGTATTAATTAATCAAGAGTGATTAACTAATAGGTAGGTGTAGCTTATATAAGTTTTTTAGAAGAAATTTAGCATGATATGGGTTATGAGGGGATTTTAATCCAATAAATGACGACTTATTGATTAAATAGAAGGGGAATTTAATTAATTAATCTAGATAGAAATGAACACTAATTAATGGAAGGTCGTTAATCGATGTCTTAAGTGATAGAAGAGTTAATTAATTAGCATAATGTAATTAATCAACGGTGATATAAGAGATAAGGTGTGTTATTGACGATATGTCATCAATTTGCGAGAAAGGGGATAATTAACATAATTTAAGTATTTAAATTTCTTGATCCAAATTATAGGTGTCTACATTTTCCCCTCTTTGGGGTGGCGTAAGCAAAACCACTTCAAAGATAGTAAACAAGTGAATTTTGAAGAGATAGAAGATAAATTAATGGAGTGAAGGATGCCCCCTCGAGTGTTAATGGGGTGATGAAAGAGGTCGATCGACGATCGAAAAGATGAAGGAAATGGAAAGAGGAATGGGGAGGGGAAGGATGCCCCAAGTGAATTAGAAGAATAACATTGATAGGAGAATGATATAGAAGAAAAATGAAGATGAAGAGAAAAGAATGAGATTTCATCCAATGTATTGAAACAACTTTTGTTTCATCATACTACTAGTCATCTACGTCATCGGTCCTTATTAAAAATACAAGCATACAAAAATGTGTAGAACGACTTGAAAAACCATAATATAAACACTTTTACATTGCTGAAAACACCAACTCAATGCAACATACTTGAATGCAATGCGGTAAGAGAAAGTCAACAAGTTCATTTAACAGGGAAACAAGTACAAACACACATACTCAAGCCAACAACGGTCAAGACAGTTGCATAAATGTTTTGTCATCAAGCTGAAGATCCCCAAAAGTTCGTGATTAACAAAAAGGGTTAAACATTATGCCCCAAGAAAGGATACATGTGAGGGAAATTGATGAAGGACGCAAGGTCCAATGATAAAGTTGTGTCTACGAAAAGCACTGTGCAACTCGACGCGTGCCCCGTGAGTACGATGATGAAACAAACAATCTAGCTTTGTAAATGATTGTAGATCTAGGTGATCCGCGAGTCATTTGGTTCTAGAACATGTGAAAATGCCAAAAATATGGGAGGAATACCATGCGTGTGACACAAGTTTTAGCCGCATCAAGCTTTTTACCAAATTTTGAATTTTTACAAATTTTAGGAGTTTTTGATAATTTTTTTAATTTTTGAAAATTTTGATTTTTGTAAATTTTAGTGCTTTTTTGATTTTTTAGAAGAAATGAGAGGATGAAGGATCACTTATAATAGAATCGAGACTAACATCTAATAGTTCTAAAACAAAGCTAACTAAACAAGGATCATCATGTTAAGAGCTTAAAGAGACTAAATATCAACAACATGCATTTGACTTTGAAGGAAAATCAAACTAACATGTTAAGAACTAATATTTACTCTTTGAAAGATAAAATAGAGATGGACCTATGTAGATATTTAACAATGAAAATGTGATTGTTTACTTGATCCCAAGAGTTTGAGAATGGAATCTCTTCAAGACATGGCTATAAGACCATCTTAATTATCTCTATATGACTCAAAATCTTGGATGGATGAAATGTAAGATGAAGATACCTAGCTCAACACTAATGGAAGATGCTCAAAGATAAAAATGCCTATAGTTTATGCTATATGCATGCAAAAGTGTAAGAAGAAAGGTAGGAGGAGGATTCCTTACATAACCCTTTGGTTTGAAGAAGCTTTGCATCCTATTGTATGTGGGATAGTAGCCAAGCTAGGTTAGTAATGGATAAGCATACTTTAAGCTTGCTTTAGAGGAGTTTAATATATCATTAGTGATCCATGGGAGTTGAGGAGGGTGTATTAATTAATCAAGAGTGATTAACTAATAGGTAGGTGTAGCTTATAGAAGCTTTTAAGAAGAAAGTTAGCATGATCTAGGTTATGAGGGGATTTTAATCCAATAAATGACAACTTATTGATTAAATAGAAGGGAAGTTAATTAATTAAGAATAATTAATTAATCTAGATAGAAAGGAACACTAATTAATAGAAGGTCGTTAATCAACATCTTGAGCGATAAAGAGTTAATTAATTAGCGTAATGTAATTAATTAGTGGTGATAGAAGAGATAAGGTGTGTTATTGACAATATGTCGTCAATTTGCGAGGAAAGGGGAGAAATAACGCAATTTAAGTATTTAAATTACTCGATCCAAATTATAGGTGTCTACAATAGGTATTGCTTGCATAAGAATTATTGGAAAATGTTGGAGTTGATGCATATGTAATACATCCAATAGAATTGAGAGAGCAAGTTATCCTCTTGTTTTAGGGACAAACTACGTACCAATACACATGTTCTATGTATGTAATTTTATAAATAATCAAATGGTATAATAATGACAATACGATAGTGGCTCATGTCGGGCATATTGAGAAATCACTTTGAGTGTCAATCTGATTTAAGCATTGATTTCACAATGATATTATTTTCAATTTGTAGATCTTCCAAAAATGGAGAGTAAGGGTAGGGAGGAAAGAAATATGTTTAGATTTTAAACTATAGAAGTTAACAGACCATGAATTCAAAGAATCATGGTGAAGTTAACTAATATTCACCAAGCCTAACATGTACTTAAATTACGAATGAATACAACTCAAAAATATGACGACAAATAAATTGTGAACAAATTTTTGATACATCCCATGTGAGATTGCATGCAAAGAATTGTCAAATATGTTCCCCACTCCAATTAATTAAATAGATTTCTATTATAAAAATATTTTTGAATTAGCTATTGTTCAATCTAACAAAGTTCATATAATCTAATTCCGGATTTTTCTTTTAAACAATTACTCATAACATTCAAACTGAAAAATATTGAGAAAGAAAGAGAACACTTATAAACCAATTACATGACATCCAAAATATTTCATAGTGAATCTAAATCATAGAAAATTCTTCTTATCGTATCCAAAATAGCTCCTTATAAAATGAAAAATGAACTATATTCATAGAATTTGTCCCCCACCCATATGAACCGATCAATGTAACCTCGTGCTCTAAGTTAGGATTGGTCACTTTTGGCATTGATTTCTTGTACTGGACTAAATGTTTTGATAAATCTCTTAAAGCAACCGGTAAGGGAGAGGAGCCACTAGTTGTGCACCCAAGTTGAGGGGTGTACAACACACATATAAATACATCAAATTTTGAAAAAAACCCTTTAATAGATTTTTTTCTTAATCTAAATACTTTTTTTTGAGCATTTTTATTTTATGGAAAGTGGTTTTTAAATGGATTTAAATCAAGTAGTTTTCCATACAAAGGAAAAAAGGGTGGACCATTAGTAGGGCATTATGTCATGCATTTTTTCCACTTATGTGGCATCATGTGATTGGGTGATTCTTTGATGTGATTTGATGTGACACATTTTATTAGCTACTTTTTTTTCAAATGTTGAATGACAAATGTACATGTACTAGTCACTCACTTTACAAATACCCTCACCATTATTGGTCCATGCTCCACTATTGGCTCCTCTCCTTACTTCCACATTTCTTGTCTGACGAAATGTTTTAACAAATATCAAAAAGCAAACAAAGGGTGACAAATGAATGTTTGATAACTATTCCAAACTATGGTGGCAACAATAGTGACGACACTTAATGGCACGTGTAATCGAATCTTGTGTTACACATTGAGACACATTTTGAGAAATAATGCCAACCTTTGAGACATTCATAAAAGTAGGTTTATCACATTAGGTAATGGACCACTTGGTATTGATCAAGCATGACTTGTGGTAATATTATTTTTGTAATTAAATTATTTAGATAGATTCAACATGTAGTGACTTTTCGGTGGGAAATTGGAAAATACACTTTGTTTTTTTAATTACCAAATTTTTTAATCACCCAACAACCGAGAACAAAAATTGATGCCTCTCAATTTTATAGTCATACGATTAAATACACAACACACGCAAGAAGAAAATTATAAGCCATACAAGTAATTCTAGAGTTATCTATCACTTTGTTCATTTAACTTGTACATTTTGCTTCTATTATACTACATACATGAATCGACTATACACGAATAATAAGTGAGAGATCCTACTAGTTTCCACATATAATTGAACATCCAATTATATAAAGAATTGTAGTTAATTCACTAACATGTGCATTCCATTCTAGTCCATTTCAATAATAAATTAATTTAACACAAGTAATAATTTCACCAATGAGATTAACATATACATTCATTCATTTTTCAAAAACATGAATAGTGATACCAAATTAGTTAGTTCCATTAAACAATAACTAATATTTACAACATTACTTAAGTTTACATCTTAAGTATTATGTTTACAACTAGTTACACAAACATATTTGATTCAATTTACATAATTTCCAATACACAATAGTTTACATGTATTCAATATACAAAGTTACATTCCTTTATTTCAATATACATAAGACTCAAATTCTTAATCACTTATAATCAATTACATCATGATATATTGTTCATCTTTATAATAAGTTACAAGTATATAAGTTTTCAATCCATTTGTCTCAAAACAATAGTATAATATATATCAATCTATACAATACAACCATCCATTACGACACAACACCGCCCATTGTCGAGAGATCCATCATGTTGTAGAACTGTAATGTGAGAGAGAATATTATCAAGATGTTTTCCTCTAACCACAAGCCTCACGGTTCCTTGCACACCTCTCAACCTGAGAGTGGCCCTAACCTTCATGAGAAGGAAGATGTGGTAATCAATGAGGAAAGAGAGATTCCCATGTGTAAAATAGTCACCCAATCAACTGGTAGACTTATGAACATGGTAGGAATGTATACATCCTAATAATCATATCAATAATGATCATGCTTTGGCCAAAGACTTAGGATAATAGTAGGTACCCACCTAATCCTTGAAATAAGACAAGGTACTAGGGCACAACATAATCCATAATCATGTGAGTAAACCTAGGGCATGAAATAATCTATAATCATGAGGGAAGACCTTGAGTATATCCACAATCAACCCTAATCATCCCTTCTAGCACTTAGGTTGTCTATCCCTATCCATACAAGTCACTCCCTATTCCAATACACATCTCTCTAAGAACCCTTCTTCCCACTAACAATTCACTACAAAACATCTCTATCACCTTGTTAACAACTTGGGAAAACTAGAACTAGAACACAAACAACACCAACATTCCCAAATGTCCCATACCACCCATTCACATTAATGTTGAAGGGATCCCAATTATAGTTTTCCATTCTCCAAACAATATAGAACAAACCATGAGTAGGATGCAAACAATCATAACCTTCTTAGGTGTCCCATACCACCTAAGGAAGCCATTATTGCAAGAACCCTAAACCAAGTTTACCATCACATACAAAGGACTATAAATGTCCATAATAGTCTCCATATACTTGTTTTCCAATTGATACGTGTTCTTAGGTTCAATTATAATTCATATAAGGTTTATAAACAATAAAAATCAATATATAAACAATATATGATGGGTGAAAGCATTGCATCCCAAAATCCTCATTATTGTGTTAATCTTGCCTTTATTTGTTTAATAATAATCACTTCATTCCAAACTAACAATATCCCTCAAGTAATAACAATTCCCATAATCGTCCCATAACGCTTATAGGAATCCCGATTACAAGAATCCTAAATTAGTTTTCCATAGTCATCTTTAAATAATACCAATAATTCAAGGTGTATGCCCAAAAGATTCATCATATTCAAAATTCAAATAACATTACGTTCGCATATTAAAGTCTCTAGATTTTCTCCCCAAAATATAGTAAAACATGATTATATGACAGGTAGATTTCAATTTCTACCAAAACCTTGATTAAGATAAATAGGTTACTTTTAAGTAGTTAGTGATTCTCTTGAATCAAAAATAGGATATACATCTCCTCCTTGGAAGATAGGTTCCAATGCTAAGACCTGTGTGTTATAAAATCCACGACTCTCGTCTAAGTCATATATTATCATATCATAATTATCCAATTTTCATCAAGACATAAATGAAGATATAATGAGAATTTATAATGATCAAAATTATATTTTTCAGTTGCAACATATTCCTAGACCTCATTCAATAATTTAAGTTACGGTATCATCTTTACGAGGTAAAAATGTCTTCATACATTGTTCACAATACTTAGTCATTTTATTGGTTTAATTTGAGTATTTTCATATTCTTATATCTCAAACTTCGTTATTTCAAGATAAAACACATTTGTTTTGCATTCACTTTGTGTTCTCCATTAACTTAACCAAGTTATCTTTTGATCAATGTTTCATCAATTTTTTTATTTCCTAAGTTATCATTTTGATAACAACTATGATGTCAAAATTGTTGCAAAAAGTATATGATTCCTCTATAGAATGTTCTGTAGTAGGGGAAATATTTCCAAGATAAATTGGTTCTCGATAGAAAAGGTTCTTTTTTCTAATAAAATATTGTTATCTTATTAACCTTTATTATTATTTTATTATTTCTAGTTAATTAAAAATTACACAAATCTCATAATTAAAATAATTATAGAACACTACTACCGTAGTAAATAGATTCTATAAACATCATTGAGGATAACAAAATTATGCAAGTATTATTGCCAAATGACTATTGTTGTAAAACATCATTATGATGTAAAATGACATCAAGCCACTTGCATGACATTGTCATATGACATATTTTATTTTATGATGTCACGATTCTTGCCATAGAGAAAAAACATCATTGTCATTACAATGCAACTATACGATCCCAATGCCTTGTATAAAGTGCCACTAATAAATTCAATCAAGTGACAAAGGGATGAAAAAGGTAGCTAAGACTTACAATTTATACCATTTTTCACACACTGAAACCCACATAGGTTTCTCTCTATCCTTACCGATTAAATGCATCTTCCCGTATCTCCTCGATGATACCCTTTCTCGCTCGGAGAACACTTGGACACATACACACAACAATACTCAAAGGCATTATCTCTTTCATAAAATCAATTGAAATAACATATATAAATAGTAATCTAAATTATAATGTAAATATATAACATCAATTATCAAGAAAAATCAATTGATAATAATGTTTTATTCCTAGAACGCATTACATGCTTTGATTAAAGCAAACAAAGCAATATAAATGCTATATCATATGTGTTAAAGAACCACCTAAGCATATGAGTGTCTCCAAAACGTAATAATGAAAATTTAGGGATGTGACACAACAAAAAATCACATAGCTAACACAAAAATAGAACAAAAACATTAATTTACAATTATAATAATACATTAAAATAGGTGCATTACTACATATAATGCTAAAATGTCAAAATTAAGGTCGATTTGGCATCGATTTGTTTTTTTGGTTTTCGAATGGATATCTTCACAATGATGGCATGATAATAGTTTCAAAAATGTGACACAAATATGATGCACATTTACATTACATTTAAGCCGAGTTGCGTCAAGTTACTTTTGATTGCATGACCCCACATTGCCTATTTAATTCCAAGTGGATGTCATTTTCACTACAACCATCATTTTCACTCTTGAAAGGAAAGAAACGGAGATAATAACCTAGTGTTTTATACCACAAAAAAGAAAGGTAAGTTTTATTTATAAATTTGATTTTTTTTTTTGTAAATAAGTGATATCAAGTTCAAGTAAGATTTTGATTTTATTTTAATGTTAATAAAATAAATTACAAAAAAATTATTCCATGGGGACACATATCCTAGAGTCATTTTGTCAATAGACCAATTAAAAAAATTTATTCCATGACATTTCAAGTCCTGGAGTCAATTTTTCAAATAGTTCATGCTTTAGTATGCAAACAAATATTTTATTCATATCTACACAAGCATTAAAAAATATAACATCAGGGTATACAAAAAATTTGCATTATATTTCGATAGATGTTCGTACCCTAAATTCAAACTTCCATTTTCACACGGGCTTTGAGTATGCAAGAAAGGTCAGGAGACTCTAAGTTTACACCCACAAAATGCATTTTCTTGAAATTTTTAAGGCCTTTTTCAAAAAAACCATTTTGTGCATATCCTTTATTCATCATAATTAGAAAGACCACATTTCATAGAGACATTTTCAAATATTTCACTCTAAAAAATGAGTGTTCCATCATGCTTTAATGGATGTACATGTACATATCTTTCATTGATTACAATGCAGATTACCATATCTCATTGCTCCAAATTTTGTTGAATAGTTTAAGTGTCTTATGTATAATTTTACTATTTTCATACATGTCTACTAGATCACCTACAACTACATTTAACAAAAACATATTTCCATTAAGGTTTGATGAATGTCCATGTCATATCATAATGTGAATGAGGGTTGTAAATACTTGAATGAAATTATGTTAGATTTTATCATTATATCTACATACAGTTTGAAATTATTTGACATGCTAGCTATCTTAAGGAAACTTTAAAATTTATCATCCAAATGCCAATTGCACATGTGGCAGTTATGTGAATGTGTTTGCTTAGTCTTTGAGGGAAGGGCTTACACTCAACCTAGTTCCCTTCTCTCACAATGAATCAACATTAACAAATACATTATAATACTATCACATCAAAATGAAATTACAAATTAAATTTTACAATAACCATGATTACTTGATACACCACATATTAATCTCTCGAGATGTAAAGGAAATGTTGTAATAAATAGGAAAATAATCCTTTTTTTCTATGTTGTCATCCCAACCATAATTCTCCACCAAATATTACAAAATGTAACCCGGCCAATTTACTTACATTGTTCACAAGCTCATTAGAATGCAATTCGGACATTTGTTCAAAAACATCCATACAAAAATTTAATACAAATTTAAACCCTAGGAGGCCCAATTGTACTGATTTTAATAATCAAGTTGTTTCTCCAATTGATTATCTCAAAATGGAAATATGACAAGTTGTAACCTAGAAATTTTATTAATATAGTATTATAAAATTTTAATCTATTGAGAAACTACAATAAACAACATTTGACAAAAACTATCTTTCCAATATGCTTTGATGGATGTCCATGTACCTATTCTAAAGCATCCATTTAGCACAAGGTGGGAGTATGGTGAAAAAGGTTGTGGAGTTTGGTTTTAAATCTCCCAAATTTGATTACCTAAGAGTTTAAAAGGTATTTGAACACTCACTTTGTGCATATCCTATAATTGTTGTAGTCCACAAGGAGATAAATTATTCCAAGAATTTAGTCAAGTAGTTTATATGCTTTTTGTATGCTTCCACATTTTGCATACATTTGTACAAGGGAACTTGTAACTACAAAAAAAAAATTAGATTCTCATTATGATACAAAGAATGTCTATGCGATGTTTTAAATTTATCATTATAACACAAGCTATAAGGCTTGTGAAAAATGTTATGAGGTCAATTTTATGCTGCCAATTGCATTTGTTGGAAAGCTTTGTGTCAATATTTGCAAATCATTTCACCACATTCCTTTCATTCACTTTTTCAAAAAAATATGCTTGAATTGTTAATGATACCACATTTTGTATACATATTGTGGTCATTAAAATTGTGCATCTCGATAAGATCACCAATTTTGAGAGAACTTGGTTATCTTAGCAACAACATTGAAATGCCTCCAAGGTGTGGGAGCTTATCCCTTAAGACATACCTATGTAGAAGGTCAATTCCTAACCTACACTAACCTAATGCTAATGCTACTTTGCTAAAATATAACAATTGATAAGGAAAAGGGGAAGAAAGAAATCCTAAAATGAAATAAAAGATGGTGATCTACTAGAGAAATAAGGGCCACTCTCCTTGAGAAAAGAGTAAAAGGAAACACATAATACAAAAATGGAAGAATAGAGCCACACTCAACTTTACATTTAAATCGACTCTCACTCACCGCATTAATGACACGATGAACTAAAAAAATGTAAATATAACCCAAAAATAACATCTAACAATAGAATTAAAAGGAAAGATAACATTAAAATAAGATAAAGGGAATAATAGATCCAAAATTAAAGAATATTAATGTCCTATACGATGTATAAATTATTACAATTATTGGGAAAGGAAGTGTATGCATTATAGAATTCTAGAACAAAGGTATGCAACTCAAAATGTTTGGCCACCCAATTGGGAAATGTAACCTTGCATTTAGGAGAGGATCCATTACAATTAGATCTCAACTAACTATATAGAAGATAAAGAGAGAAGCGAGAGAGAGAGAGAGATAAGGGGATCATAATATGCCATAAAATATCTCTTTTCTCTCATGCTTATCCCTTTAGAAAGAACAAAAGCTCTGAAGGCATGGAAAAATGTTTAACTTAATATGCTCAACCAAAACAATGTATTTGATATATTCCATATACTTCTAAAGTGTTATCATGATACTCAACATGAATACACATCTTGAGAGATATTTTTACATAAAACTGATAAAAACCATTAGAGTTTAACCACCTTGTTGATTCATTCCTTTACTCATAAGGATTGGGAAAATATTTTGTTTGAGGGTAAATTGGAGAGAGAATCACAGCGCTTCCGTGAGATCATTAGGAATAAATAAAACTTAAGCACTCATTTGCCTCAATCGATGATGATTAAAACATTTTAAACCATTGTAATAAGTCATCCATGAACAAAACTTGTCTAACCTCCTCTATGTTTTGGCGGGACCTCCAAGTGATAATATCTCAAAGGATCATCTAGAAGACAAATAGAATGGCATAAATGATTTGAAAGTGATTTGGGTGCCATTAAATTGAAAAAATAGCTAAAACCTCTCCCCAAATTATGTCATCAAACTATCCCACTCTCTCTTCCTACTTATCCGAATTATAGCTCAAAATGAAGTCCTTAGAATTAATCTTTGAATGAAACCAATTCTGAGTCAAATGGAGCCTCCACTCAAAAGACATGAGAAAATAACTAGTCACTTGTTTGTGTTATATTTGATGTTCTCAAGCTTTGAATTGAAATGTTAAACCATAAAATTTAAGCTCGTAAGACACTATAACAATAGATATGGATGCTAAATTGTAGCCACATGTACAACATGCCACAGTCATCCATCTATGATGCAAAGGGGAGAAGTTCCTTGAGAAATGGACACATCTACTTATGCTTGTGTCCTTTTTATGCCACACATTGATCATCAATTTTCTATATGGTTTGATGGTGAGGTTAAAATATGATGAATTTTGGTGAACCAATTCTCACCATGCGTACTATATGATATGTCTTGATCATCAATGCTTCACATAGCGCATATATTTAACCAAGGCCAAGGATTGTCCCATAAATCAATCACCAACACATATCTTGAAGGGAACTTGTCTTCAATTGAAATTTAGGAGTTTTTGAGGAGTGAGGAAAAGGATTTGGATACTATGGGATATGAGAAAATGATAGGAGAAACTTTTTTCTTATTGATTGACCTTGAAAAGTGACTATGTCAAGGAACTTGGAGACACCTTTGATTGACACCTATCCTTTCATCGTGAGATTAAGATTGACAGAAATATCTAGTTATAAATAAAAGAAATGTATGTGTTTTTCCTCTTAAAAAAGAAAAACACCATTAAAACTAAAAGTTCTTTGTGATTTATCTTGAGAGAATGAAAAGAAGAAAAGGGAAATAAATTTTGAGAAGTTTCAAACCCAAGGGTGCCCTACAAAATGCCTGTAAAACTCTATTAAAGCCTTCAAGTCTTTATGAATGTGATCAATTGTCTAAAATGAAGCAAGATTATCATTTTGATAACATTTTTGGTGACTTAGAGGGGTCATCTTCCTACTAGATGGATTGAATGGTAGCATTTTGTATGCATTGGGCATGGAGTTAAGTTTGAAGACTTTGAAACTTTGCATTTTAGGGATGAAAACCCTTTAAAATTGAAGCTCACACCCTTGCAAATGTTGAACTATCTTTCAAACTAAAACTTTTCCTTAATTTCATTTGTGAACTCTATATCATATATACAAAACAACCTTATAAAAGGTTCCTCAACAAATGCTAAAATGCCTCAACATAACTATGTACAAAAACTGATATCATATGTGTTCCCAATAAAAAATTAGTGTGAAAAAGCACTTATGTTTCTAAAATTAAAACTATACAACTCCTAAAGTAACCATGGACAAAACAAGCTCAAACAAAGGCAAAAACTAGTTGGGAAAAATGGCTCTCTTTTCTAATAAACTCAGGCCAACAAGCTACTTTTTGCAATGACCTTGATAAGCGATGGGAGTGAAGACCTAGTTTGCAGCTTATCATTTGTTTGAAAGACCAACTAACATGACCAAAAATACCTCTATCTGATCATCATTTTGGTTTTGGAGGTGTTGGAGCTGACTTTTCATGCTTTGGGGTTTTTCCTCATGTTCTAAAATGAGCATGACTAGTGGAAACTCATTGTGAAGCTTTGGAATAATAAGGTACCTTATAAGCCAAACATTTATCAGTGTCCAAGCTCTCCATTTCTCGAGACAAGATTCCATATTCTCCCCTCTTCTCATGGAGGGTGCTTGTAAGTTGTTTTGACTTGTCTTCTTATGCTCTCTTCTCAATAAACACTGTTATCACCAAAAAACAACACCCTTTGATTTGTCATGAATGAATGGATGAGAAATTAGTGTTTTTGGGTAACATGGGATTGCCTCCAAGTTGTGGGAGTTACTACTTGAGAAAAACCTCCAGAGAAGGATGGTTCATCTACCTATTCCTAATGCTAAACTACTCCTAAGGAAGGAAATGTAACTATCTAATCCTATTCTAACAATCTAAGGGACTAGGGGAAGAGAAAGATGCATAAAAAGGGAAATCCTAAGATAAAGGGAGGTGATAACACCAAGAACAAGGGGAAATACACTCTTAAATGAGGGAATATGGCAGAAAATAAAGGAGGAGAGGGTAGACATGAGTGTCATAGACCAAAAGAAACATTCAAACTATCATCTCCATGGATCACAATAGAAATAAACCCTGTAAAAGGATAAGAAACATGCACAACATACCACAAATGCAATAAAAGTCAAGATAGAATAAACACAAGATAGAGCAGAGAAAAGCCACAAAACAAATATTTTATTACTTCAAATATATGCATGGTCCATTACATTGGAGGGAGAAGGCACAAAACCATCGAAAAGTTCTAAATCTAAGGCCTACAACTCAAAGAAAACACTTGTACAACACTTGTGTGATGCCCTTGCATTTCAAGAGGGTCCAACCTTTACAAATGGGCATCATTTTACAATTTATAGAAGATGGGAGAGAGAGAGAGGAGGGAAAAGAGAGGGAAACTCAAATTTCTACCTTTAACCACCAACAACATGCATTAAATGTTTGAAAATAGGCATGGGCACCCTGCCAAAGCCATTTCCCTATGATACTTTTCTTGTAGGAGAAGGAATGGGCACCATACCTCATAAAATTTGGTAGTTGAGCTACCTAGAACTACATCTTTAATGATGAGATAGTATTTCCTCTTTTTAACTAACCTAACCTTAATAAATTTAAGAAACCCGGTTTCCATGGTGTAGTACATGATGAGACATTTACAAAAAGTTAAAAATTTTAAATTTGGAGTTACAGGGTGAAAGTTATGGCCATTTGAAGTTCAAAGTTTAGGAAGTTCGTGATGAGGCTTCGTGTGGGCTGCTTCTGACGCTTGCTTTAATGCGGTTTGTGTTGGGTGCATATAAACCAGATGATCATCAAACCGAGGTAACATGGGAACTATTCTACTTGTTCCCTTTGAGCCCTTCAAACCTGCTTCATGCTCACTTTCTTCTCCCACTCTATTTCTCTACTTCCATTAGTCATCCTGGATGGCCGATTCGAGAGAACTAATGACCCCGTGGAACTGTTCCACTAGTCTCACATCGACCCGATCCTTCCACAATACTACCCTATCACACCTACTTCCTTATCCATCGATCAAGTCGATTATGTGGCGAACAAGAGGAATGTAGGAACTGTTGCGCTTGATTCCGTAAAAGCCTGATTTATCTAAATTTAATACCCCCAACCCTCAATGCGAATGATGTGGAGAAAAAGAGAAACAATTCCTCATGTTCCTCCAAAGAATGATTTAGCTGACCCGTTGGCAAAAATAATTGTTAGGTGGAAAAATTGGTGGGTATCCGCTAATGCTCCAAGACTATAGGTTCATCTACTTGAATGATACAACTCCGGTTATTATGTGTGAATGAAATCAAAGTTTTTGGGGGCCTAGAGGTGGGGATCCAACATGAACACTCAAATAAACCTACGACAAAAGATTGGAATTTCTTGTAAGGGAGGAATTTGCATGGGGGTTCATTAGCTAGGCAATATCCTAGCACGTGAGTTCATATTGAGGTAATTAAAATTAATAAAATTAAAGTCAATATACTTGGTAGACATGAGGGGGTGAAAGGGTTTAATTTATTAATATTTTGAATCAGGTATTGGGGGTAGGTTAGAGAGGTGGGCCAAAGGAAAGGGAGGTTTAATTTTAATATAAAACTAAAACATTTGAACCCTAGTTTTTAAAAGTAAATACCTTAAAATTACAAAAGGAGTGTGTTCATAAAGTTAAATTATAATCTCTTTTTGAATAAAGAAATATCAATTAAGAGATTCTTAACCAAGAAATAATAAGATGGTAGAAAACTAGGATTGAGTATGCTTTTCAACACAAGTGATATTATTTCACCATCTTAATTATTTGAATAACTATTGATAAATAATTAAAGCGTAACATTTATAAGGTGATTTGTAATAGGTATTCAATGGCTTCAAACTATCTTTCAAGAGGAAATGCATATTAAAAAAATGAGTGAGAAATATGATATATTTTATGTTTAATATATTAGGGTAAAAATAAAAAGGGATAAACAAAATTGTAATTGAAAAATGGGTAAGTAAGGTACATGAAAAAAGCAGGGGTATTTTCATTCTAATAATATAACAAGAGGGGTATTATCAATTGAATAACTGGAGTTAAAAATAGAATTAAGGGTATTATTTAATACCCTTCAAACGCACGTGGTATACCATACTTTTACTAAGTGAACCCCTCGTGGGAATTTGTTGGGGAGTTAGGAAAGGGAGTGGGAAAAAAGAGGGGGGATTAATATCTTAGGTAGAAAACTAGATTCTTGCAGACATTAATAAGAGTCCTTCAACACACATAGATAGAAAGAAAAAACTCATTACTAGAAAAAGATAAGGTAGAATTAGGAACACAAAAATTTGATAATTATCTCATCAAAAAGGAAAGAAACTCCTTTCTTCTTCATTGATATTTTGACAAAGTCACATAGTGAGAAAATGGAAGAACATGGAGGGAGAAAATAGAAGAAAATTGCTATCTCTTTTTCTTTACTCTAAGTAGTAATCTCTCTTGAGCATACAAAATTGACAACCCTTAAGAATGAGGGTGTCATTATAATTTATAGACCATTAGAAGACTCTTCACCTACCCCCAACATGACTTTTCATTTTTCCTCCATAACATGTGACTTTTCATATTCCTAGGAATAGAATTAAGTCCCCTTTTATAAATTAAGGGTGACTTATTACATTACAAACTATAGTCACATTTAAATGAATAAGAAAAAATAAGAATATGACAAAATGAAAAAGTGCAACCCGCAACGAAGGAATACGTTAAAGGAGGGGTTGGGGAGTGAAGAGAGAGAGAGAGAGAGAAAGAAGAGGAGAGAGAGAGAGAGAACTATTTTGATGAAGACCCTACCATTGACATACTCTTAGAAATATCCTCATGTGAAATATTGATGCCTTTGAACTACTCACACGGGGATTCACTTAGGAAAAGTATGGTATAGCAAGACGTTCTCGAAGGGTATTAAAGAATACCCTTAATTCTAGTTTCTACCTCTAATTATTCAATTGATAATACCCCCTCCTGTTATATTATTAGAATGAAAATACCCCCTATTTTTTCTATGTACCTTACTTACCCATTTTTCAATTACAATTTTATTTACCCCTTTTTATTTCTACCCCAATATATTAGACAAAAATACATTATATTTCTCACTCAAATTTTTTTAATATGCATTTCCTTTCGAAAGATAGTTTGAAGCCATTGAATACATATTACAAGTCACCTTATATATGTTAAGCTTTATTCATTTATCAATAGTTCTTCAAATAATTAAGATGGTGAAATAATATCACTTGTGTTGAAAAGCATACTCAATCCTAGTTTTCTACCATCTTATTATTTCTTGGTTAAGAATCTAGATTTATTTATTAAAAAGAGATTATAATTTAATTTATGACCACACTCCTTTTCCAATTTTAAGGTATTTACTTTTAAAAACTAGGGTTCAAATGTTTTAGTTTTATATTAAAAGTAAACCTCTATTTCCTTTGGCCCATCTCTAACCTACCCCCATACCGATTCAAAACATTAATAAATTAAACCCTTTCACCCCCTCATGTCTACCGGTATATTGAATTTAATTTTATTAATTTTAATTACCTCAATATGAACCCACGTGCTAGGATATTGCCTAGCTAATGAACCCCCGTGATTTACTCATTGAGCCTAGCTTCATGGGTGCAACTTTCTCGGCTTGGGGATGTGAACAAAACCTAATGATTTGATCCAAATTTTTATGAGAGAGTTGATGTTCTTACATTCAGTACTTATACGATGATCTCTTACGTGTTTGAAATGACCGCTCTTATTTCTACTAGGGAATACAAAGTATTTTCATTAAATGAGAGTGGATCTCAAGGATCCTCTTTAACTAGATCTTCAAAAGACTTTAATAGATCATCTATTGAAGTGTCTTCATTCACTACTAGAAATCTTAGATTTTGCATCCGAACATTGGCATCCTTCTATATATTTTCAACATCTTCCTCATATGAATCAAGCTTGGAAATAGTGTAGTTGATCATCTCATAGTGAGTGAATAATATTTGTGTTTACCATGTTTCTCATTCTTAATGAGGTTAATGCACTAGCTACTAAAGAAACTAGCAAACTCGAAATTCGAGGGTTTACATTACCCCGAGATATAACATGATGTAGGCACAAGATGGATGATGGATCCTTGTTGCTACCAATTAGATGAAACCTATGAATAAAAATGAAAAAACTATTGATTAGATGGATTGGATGGAGGTTACTCGATGAAGCGGTGGATGTAAACCCTCATTTGTCAACAAAAGTGATATAAACAAAAAGTATATTGATAAGTATACAAAAATTGAAGGATCTACAGAATCTGAAAATAATTAGGATTGATTTAATGCTAATATGATCAAAATGACATTTAGATTAAATGTACCAGTCCGGGTTGACAACGACCTGCATCGTGTAGAGGCAGTTGATGGTGGCCTAGGAAGGTAGATCGGGAATATGAGAAAAATATGCAGGTCATGAAGGATCCGAGTGAAATCTGGAAGTGTAGAAGCTTGGAGATCTTTGGAGTCACCTACGAGAGGGAACATGAAGGAACATAAACTAGAAAAATGACAGAAACAAGGATCAAAAGGAAGGATTAGGATCTAGGACCTTATTCGACGGTGGTCAAAGGTGCGTGCATACAAGATGATTTTAATACAATAGAGGAAATGAATGAGGGTTAGAGAAAATAGGTAAGGGCATAAAGCTCATGCAGATATGGGAGAAGATTTTAGAACAAAAAGTAAAGATTACGGAAGGTCAATTTGACGATGACTGTCAGGTCGATGATGACTATGACAGAATTGGAGAAAGGAGGTTGATGATGAAGTCATGAGTGTTACTATTGATGGTATTGATGTACAAGAGATTAGGTTCAAGAAATACCAAGATAATGTGATAAAAGTTGATAAAAATCTCACGAAGACCGAACACGATTGGCGCATGTCGTGTTCCATGAAGGTCTCGAGGAGTTTTTAATGGCTTCGGAATGTTCGGAGCACACAGATTGTTCACATGTCATAAGTAAGCTTGGGATTCACACGCATTCCATCAAGAATAGAAAGAAAAAGCTTAGCTTTATACGGTCGATGACGACCGGGATGGGTCACCACGTTGCATGGGAAAGTTTCCTAATGGGAGGAGTTTTTTTATTTTGGCATGATTTCTTATTTTTTTAGGAGTTGGCCGAATTCTTTAAAGCATTAGGCGGGAAGAGGTTTTTAGGGATGAGGTGTAGGTGAGTTGGCAATGGAGATAGGTTGGAAAAAGCATAGGGAAAAGCATGGATGTAGATTTAGAATGAAAGCATTCCAAAATGGAAAGTTGGTTAGGGCATGGATGAGGATTAATTAATTAATTAATTAATTTTAATTAGATTTAAAGGTGATGGGCATTTAATTAATTAATATGAATGGATTAAATTTGTGCATGCATATGATTGAAGGATAGATACCAAATTTAGGTTTCTGTATTTTTCCCCTTTTTATTGGCTGGTTTGAGCTCATGCAAGCCATGAGACAAAAATGATGATTTTGCCCCTTTTTGTTGAGTGGTTTGAGCTAGCAAGCCATGAGACAAAAATGATGAGAGTTAGATGAGGATTGAAAAAATGATTGATGATAAGCTCCCCCTCAAATGGGGGATCGATGACGTCAAGGGAAATCGATGACATGTTTGAAAAAGGTAGATGATGAAGGGAAGGTGGGTGAAGAAAGAATGGGTAAAAGGATTACCAAGGCAAAATTCCTAGGCAAAAAAAATTGTAATATGAATGAAAACAATGGCAAAGTGACTCCAATATCACATCGGTAGAGGATAATTGCGGTCTCAACAGAGATGGGATACAATGTTCTACTGGACTAGTGAGTGGGTGAAGATCATTGTAGTATGGATGTAAGCCAGGATGACCAACGGGTCATAGGCAAGTCATCAAAGTATGCACAACTATATGTGAAAGGGTATGCGAAATCCTTTGTACACGAGGAATTGAGTGAAAAGGTATGCATCCACAAGGATGAGGATGAATGATATGGTGCCCAATGGGACACAAAAATGGCCGAGAAGGAAAAATGAAAAAGCGAGTGATGAAGTAATATGCTCCAAAGGAGAAGTATGGCCAAGAAGGTAGAAATGAAATATGCCCCAAGTGGGGAAAGGTATGGCCGCGAGATGGAATTTGTGCGCAGGTTGAATAAGAATGTGAAAAATGCTCAAGGAAGAGTAAGTATGGCCACATAAGTGGACTTAGGGGGTGGATTGGAGTAAAATGCCCAAAGGGGAAAATAAATATGGCCACAAATGTGGACTTGAAACAAGAAGGAGAGGATTCAAAATATGGAAATAGAATGCCCTAAAGGGAGAGTATAAAATATGGCCACAAATGTGGACTTTGGAAAAAGGAATGTATGCCCAAAAAGGGATAATTCGAATATCGTGATAGAAATTCCTAGAGGGAGAGATGAGATATGGACTTAAAGAAATGAATGATTAAGAGGAGTGTCCCAAAGGGGAAATATGTATGGCCCAATGGGTCTTAGGATGAGAAAGAGAAGATAGTTAAAGACGCAACCTTAATGATAACAACATATATACATATATATATATATATATATATATATATATATATATATATATATATATATAATAAATGCCTCCATGTCATATCAAGGAATGTGCAAGGAAAAAATGACTCCAGCTACATTGAAGGTAAACAAGGATGGGATCCAGGTAATACAAGGCACATGTGACCAAAGTAGATGTTAGTAAATAACCAACGATAGTTAGTCATTTCAAAGATCATAAGGAAGCAATGGATGAGATGATCTCATAAACCTAATGTTGACATAAAAAAGGGGTTTGAGATGTACTTGTACAAGGGAAGAGGGTTCTCCAAAAGTGGTGTTCCCTAAAACTATGCCCCAACTCTAGAAAGGGAAAGAGCAAACTGATCAATGTAGGAAGTCTGCTAGAAGAAAGTTGATCAATGCGAAAGATTTCTTAGGATGCTAATAAAATGGAAGGTTGATCAATGTGGGAAGCCTTCAAATTCCATAAGGAGTAGCCATCCTTTGAGGGTATGGTCTACTTTATACAATATATAGATGGCAAGAATAATATATGATATCCATCCTTTGAGGGATCGGTCTATTTATTTGATTTTGATTTTGATTTCATGCTTTTGATTTATTTCTTTTTTTTGCATGAACAACTGTCCTTCGAGGGATCAATATTTTTTGATAACTTTTATTTTTGATTTAAGTATCCATGAATTTTGATTTTACATGGGGGAGAGTTGGGGCTAGCTAAGTAGATCACTCGGGGGAAAATGATGAGTGTATAAGAGACACCCCTGGACCCTTTGCATGGTTCCAATAGGTGAATAAGAGGGTGGTGGGTGTAATGATTATGGAGATCTCACCAAAAGTGAGAACATATCCATAAGGAATATGTTATGGGAAGATATGTGTTGCCCATATTTAAGGTCACATGTAGGAAGTGACAGAAGACCACATAGTTCCAAATCATTACAACGAGAGATAGAAGGGGCTAAGATGGAGGAATGATCCAAGGATATGACTAAGGGAACATTGGTAACTGTGATAACAATATAATGGTCATAAGTGCAATGTGTTAAATGGTTCCACTTCTATTTTATTGTCAAGGGGGCCAAACGATAGGCTTCCGACCTATACTTATGTGTAATAATGTATGGTCCAATCCAGTTAGGGGAAAAATTTCATGTTGGCTCCTTTCTAGAGTAGTGACATTCTAATTTTATTTGAGGATGAGGTCACCGACATTAAAGTCACATTCCTTAAGGTGCTTATTATAAGCACATTTAATGTGCTCCTGATAAACATGATGGTGTTCAAGAGTGAGAAGGTGACGCTCATCTAGCATCTTGAGTTGTGCTAGATGATCTTGACGATAGTCTTCATTAGAGATGAAGTCGCAAAGGGACACACATAAAGATGGAATTTGAAATTCAAGAGGAAGGATGGCTTCAAAACCATAAACAAGAGAAAAGGTGTAGCCCCTATGGAGGTACGGATGCTAGTGTGATAGGCCCAAAGGGCAAAAGGAAGTTGGAGATGCCAATTATGACCTGCTTGATCAATGGTTTTGGCAAGAATGTTTTGAAGGGTTTTATTGGTAGCTTCAAATTGGCCATTAGCTTAGGGATAATATGGGGAAGAGAATTTGAGTTGGATGTTGAATGCGTTACAAATTTTCTTGAGATATTTGTTTTTAAAGGACTTTCTATTGTCCATAACAAGTTTGTGGGGAACACCGAAGTGGCAGATAATGTGTTGATAAATAAAATTAATGATTGGGCCAAATTTAGTTGAGGTGAGTGGGATTTCTTCCACCCATTTAGTGAAATATTTGGTTGCAGTGATGATAGAATGATGTTGCTATGAGGAATGAGGATTAATAAGACCAATAAGATCAAGGCCCCATTATGAAAAGGGCCAAAGGTCCTGAAATTTGGGTGTAAAGCTTGACTAGGAATACAAATAAGATTGGAATGCTGCTGACATTTTCACATTTCTTAACATATTCATAGCAGTCATGATTGAGGGAAGGCCAGTAATAGCCAAGATGAAGAACACGCTTAACAACGGCTAAGCCACTAAAGTGTCCACCACAAATACCATCGTGGACTTCTTGGATGGCTTGAGAGGATTCATGGGATTTAAGACATTGAAGAAGAACACCATCAAATCCATGTTTATAAAGAATTCCACCAAGGATAACATAGCAGTGAGCACGCTGAAAAAAGGACCTCTTAGCGTTTTTGTACATATCAGGAGGAATAATGGATTGGGATAGATAATCAAATATTTGAGAATACCAAAGGTCTGATGAATTAGATTCAATAAGATTAACTTGAGGTAATTCATGGAAAGAAAAAGCACAAAAATGAACGATGACATGAAGCTTAAAATCCTATGTTGTCAATGTGATGAGAGTCACAAGGATGCCATCATATCAAAAAAATGATTAGTTAATCGAGGAACAACTTGGATGGTATAGGAATCAAAATCTTCAAGGAGAAGATGAAAAATGTCATGATATTTTTGAAGAGTGTCATTTTTACATTGATAATCACCTGTGACTTGTTTGATTATAAGCTCAAAATCCCGTAGATGTCAAGAATTTGAACACCTAAAAGACATCTTTTCAAGGCCCAAGATGAGAGCCTCATATTCGGCATGTTGTTTGTACACTCAAAATTGATTATATATGTGAGGGGAATAATATTTTCCTAAGGAGGAATAAGAATGATGCCAATGCCTCCCCCTTGCTGGTGTTGTGAGCCATTGAAGAAGAGAGTAAATTTAAGAGTTTCATATTCATGATGAAACTAATTAATGGATTTATCTGGAAATCACTCATGAGGTAAATGTGTACTAGGAATAGGGGATTCTGCCAACTGGTTAGCAATATCCTAGCCCTTAATGGATTTTTGGATTCAAGGTCAAACTCAGTCATGAGCATGAGCTACCGAGTGATATGATCATTATGGTATGGCTTAGAATGTAATTTTTAAGGAGATGAAAGCTAGTAACGACATACATCTTATGATTAAGAAGGTAATGTCAAAGTTTAGAAGTAGCAAAGAAGAGAGTGCAACACAACTTTTTAGCTTTAATGTAATGGGTTTCACAGTCATGAAGGGTGCGACTGATGTAATAAATAGCTTGTTCATGGTTTTGGTCATCATGATGTGCTAACATGGCTCCTAAGGCATGATTGGTGGTGGAAATGTATAAGTAAAATGGCTCCCCCTCACGTGGAGGTGTGAGTACAAGTAGAGTAGAAGATATTATTTAAGAACGAAAAATCTTTATGACAATCGTGATCCCAATTGAATTCTATTTCCTTGCGAAGGAGGTGATGAAAGGGTTGATAATGATCTGAGAGTTACGAGATGAAGCGGCAGATAGATTGGAGGTAGTCTCGGAGGTTGCAAAGTTGTTTAAGATTGGAAGGAGGACTTTTGGTGATTGCCTTAATTTTTGTAGGGTCAACTTCTATGCCCCTAATAGAAATGATAAATCCAAGGAGCTTGCTCAGTTAAGACTCCAAATACACACTTGGATGGATTAAGATGAAGGAAGAAGCGAATAAGGCACTCAAAAAGGACTTCAAGAATGGAAACATGGTCATGTCGATGCTTAGATTTGACTAAAATATCATCAATGCAGTCTTCTATGGTTTTATGGATGAGGTCATGAAAGTTTTAAGTCATGGTCTACTGATAAGTAGCGCTGAATTTTTAAACCAAAGGGCATGATGCAATAGAAAAAGGTCCCCAAGGAGTAATGAAGGAGGTTTTGTGTTGATCTTCTAGTGTGATGAGAATTTTATTGTAACCAGAGAAACTGTCCATGAGAGAAAGCATCTCATGACTTGTGGTAAGATCCACAAGCTGATCAATGTTCAGAAGAGGGAAGTCATCCTTAGGGCAAGTGAGATTAAGATCTTGAAAATTGGTACATATGCACAACTTTCCGATGCTTTAGCGATGGGGAAAATGTTAGAAACCCATTGGGGATAGTCAATGGGGATGATGAAATTAGTAGATAGAAGGTGTTAAAACTCTTATTTAACAAGGATGACAACACGAGGGGTGCATGTGGAAAAGCTTCTACTTTACTAGTTTAGAATTGGGATAGGTGACAATATTGTGGATGATGATAGAAGGGTCAAGACCAACATGTGTGAATATGACCATACAAATGCTTGGCTATGATGACAGAGAGGAATGTGGTGAAATATTATAGCTCATGTGGATCAAGGATTGGCCAAATTTTAGAATGTGAGGCTCCCAAGGAGTCCTGATATTGACATTAGTGGTGGCTTTGTTAAGAAGAAAAAGGGAGTCGGATGGTAAGGTATTCTAAAGGTAATAATTTTCTTCCCCATTTGGGAAAGAATGGAGTCATCATCGCACACTGTTGAAGGATGTCAATGGTAGAAGATTCTTCTTCTATTATCTCTAGATGATAAAGAGGAAGGGACCTAGTCTGATTGTCACACTGATAGGTGATTGGTCCCAAAGTTATGGTGGAGACTAATTTTTTTAGAAGTAATAGAAATGGTGTCATCCATTTCCATGTCTTCAAGAGCTGATAGGGAAGATATGTTCATGTCTTCGGAGTCAGAAGAGATGGCGAAGCCAGAGAAAACATGTCCATGTCTTCGAGGGTTGGAAAAGATGGAGAAGGTAGAGGTGGTACGTCCACATCTTTGAAAGTCAAAAAATATGTAGAAGGCATGTCCATGAGTATCTCATATGGTGGAATGGGGTTAGGGACAACTCTCACTATCCTAACCTAAACTTTTCGTAAGGTTTGCAACATTGATTAGGAATAAGGCCATGTAGATAGTGCTCATAATAGCCAGAAGAATCCTTTCTAGGTGCAACGATGGAGATAGGTATAGGAAAAATACGGGTTGTTGAAAAGATAAAGCCACAAGTATAAATCCCATGTGGAATATCATTGATGTGGGAAGAGGGGTATCAAAACCACCATAAATAAGATTGGTGCGAAGATGTGGTGGACCAAAAGGGACAACATCCCCGACATTTGGTTGGTACATATGCACCTTATCGGGTCTACCGATACAGTGAGGAGTGGGAAGGGTGTTGAGTGTGAGAAGGTGGTACTCCCCATTGTAATTTTTCTATTACATTATTCAGGGAGTCCTTGTTAGGGAGGTTAGATGAGGGAATGGTTGAGTTAGTGCACTGTGCGGATATGAATCATCCTTAGGAACAAGTACATCATTTGGTCTATAAGTCATGTTACATTCTTGGAAGGGAGGAGCATCCCGAAAGCATGAGAATATTTCCTTCATACTCATATTTAAGGGAATGATGGAGCGTAGGGGGATGCAACACATGGCGCGGATCCATGGTCATCTAAGGAGAACATTGTATTGAAATTATCCCTTAATGATGTAGAATATCTCATGGATGAGCTTCTCACCGACACAGATAGGGAGGATGACTGTTCCCAAGGTGGGAATGATGGTGTCATTAAAAGCGTGAAGAACCGCAGGTGTCTAGGTGACAGATTCCTTTAGGATCTGTTATCCATATTTCACGCCCAGAAAAATATTGGATCGGCCACGACCACCAAGTGCGAGAAAAGAGAAGAAACGGCTCTATCACGCGGATTCGTGTCTTAAATCTATTTGAAAGAATTGGGCAAG
The DNA here is from genome assembly GCA_018340775.1 of Taxus wallichiana var. yunnanensis. Classification (NCBI taxonomy): domain Eukaryota; kingdom Viridiplantae; phylum Streptophyta; class Pinopsida; order Cupressales; family Taxaceae; genus Taxus; species Taxus wallichiana. The sequence continues at coordinate 207,186,739 of CM031236.1, read as the reverse complement.
CTCTAAAATAAAAAAGGAAAAAGTCAACGTTTGAGCTTGAGTCAAACTAAAGTGGGGCCGCGGGAGTTTTTTGGATTTTGTGATTCTCGTGGAAAAAGGGAAAAGATAAATCATGGACTGTAGGCCTGATTTTTGTTCCAACTCAGGCTGCCACGTGTCCCATATCAAAATGGGACCCATTTTTCAAGCTGTTTTCCCACGCTCCTATATGGACCGATACAAACTTTGAAGGGACATATCTTTCGACTCGAGGTTCAAAATATTGTAAATATGATGTTTGTTGGAAAGATCTCAACCTCACCCATGCCACGAAGGTCCGAAACTTTAATTTTGAGGAGGTTAGGTGAAGGAAAATGGAGGAAATGTCTTCGGGCCTTCAATGCAAGGATCCATATGTCTCAACAACTAGATCAAATTTGATCTGTTTCCATCGTTTCCTCTTCCTTCAAGGCACCAAACCAAGGATCGATGTAGTAAAGACAGATTTGGGGAGAGATTTCATTAGAGGCATTAACAATGGTGGTTGAGCTTCAACCTACTTTTCCCACTTCTCTCTCTCTCTCTTTCTTCTCTCCGATCAAATCTATAAATACGGGGCATGATTCATTATAAAAGTTTTTGTTCATTCTTCTTCCCTACCTCCCTCTTCTTTTCTTCCCCAGGGTCAAAAATGGAGTCTGAACCTCCTCCCCTACTCTGTAAAATGGTGTTTTTGCCTCTTGCTCATGTATGATGCTCTGTGCAAATTTATGAAGCAATAAAACTCATTTTTGTGATGCGTTTGTCCATCCTTCACTTGTTTTCATTGCATCTTCTTGCCTCTCATCATTCTAGAGTATTCTGTGCATGTTTTGGATGTTTCATTTACAGATCTGGGAGCTGTGTTTGTGGGGATCGGAAATGGAGTTCTATGTGAATTTGACATTTGGTCTGTGATGATGTTGTCCATCCTCTCTATTGCTCACCTCACCTCCCTTCGTTTCATGGCCGTTTTGACATATGATCAACACTTCCCTTTTCTTGGTGCTATCACCTCATTAGTGTAGGATTTCCCTCTTTATGCACTTTCTCTCTCTCCTTGGTCCCTTGGAATTGTTAGGATAGGTGTAGTTAGACATTAATTTTGCATTAGGAGTAGTTTAGCATTAGGATCAGGAAGAAGAAGATGGATTTCTTCGAGAGGGCCATCTCAAGTCCACAAGTCCCACAACTTGAGAGATGGTCCCATGTTATGCAAATCACACCAAATGACCCCCTTAGAAAAGTAGACCCATAACTCATTTGGGGGTGTTGTGATTTCGCATTAACAATTTTGGCATACCCGATAGGATAGGTCTCAAGCACCTTATCACTTCATCTTAACATGTTGACGTGTTCCTATCAAGGGTCATCCTTTTGAGGCACATACAAGCACATCTGGTGACTCTATCTGGTTAAAAACCCATTCTCTGAGTTTTAGACCTTTTCCATCCATTTCCACTCATTTTCATCCATTTTCTTCTTTACATCTCTTTCATTTTCTCCCATTCCATGAGGTTGTGAAATCATGACTTCATTCCCTTCATGGAACTCACACTTATAGCAATGCAATCCACCTCCAATGTATTTCCCAACTCCTCCAGATCAGCATTATGATCAGATCCAGAACCATTATGCTTACCCATATGAGCAGTGTCAAAACCAGTTTGACTATGAAGCTTATCAAGGACAAGGGGACACATATAATGGTGATAGTTATGCAGAGGATGCTAGTTTACTGGAGAAGATTTGAAAAATAGAGGCTAGCATGGTTCAATCAAGGGCAACAACTCAAATGAAGGCATTTCAGATTGGTTGTAGGGCACCTTGTCCATGGGAAGGCCCTTTTCCAAGACACTACAACCCTCAGGAGAAGTTGGACTTCATGATTGGAATGCTGCCCCAACTTGCACAATGGGAAGAAGAGATAGAGGCCTATGAACTTGGTGCTAGGCAACCTTGTCAATGGGTAAATCCTACACCATTATCTGGTAATTTTCTCTCTACTCCTCAAGCAACACCATCTCAATTTGGGCTTCAATTTCCAAGCTTCCCATTGAATGCTGCCCCAAGTGTGAAATCCATTTCTCCATCCCCTAGTATTCCATCCCATCTTAGTTCTTCTATCCTTTTCCCTTCCAAATAGTCATCCCCTCCAAAAAAATAAGAAGTTGTGCCTCCCTTCCCACCACAAACAATTACAAAGCTGGTTGAACCCCAACTTGCCACTCCTCTTGCTTTCCCAAGCCCATGTTGGGAAGAGACTCAAGAATCTAGTCAAGGAGAACAACAAGAAGAGGAGCCCAACAAAAATAAATGATAGAAAATCTGAAGAGTTGGGCTACCAAATTTGGGTTTACAAAGGTCCCCTTGATGGTCAAGCCAATAGAGGAGGTCAAGATTGAAGAACTAGTGGTGGCTGAGACCGAGTTTGTAGCAGAAGAGGAGCAAGGACAAGATGAGGAACAATCATTCCCAAGCCCCATTAAAGAGGAGCAGCTGGGAGAGATCAAATCAATGTTGAGGCCACTCAATGAAGAAGGCATCATTGAATATTTTTTTGCTTTCATTTCAAGGGCCTGATTTGATTGATGAACCCATGATGGAGGAGGACCATATAGTTTCAGAGGCTCTAAGTGTGGAGCAGGCTACAGAAGAACCTTCAGTTCTTCCTCCCACTTCATCCCCTTCAAGATCTGATGTTGAAGAAGAGTTTGATCTTTCAAACTTCATGTTTGAGAGTGAAGGAAACCATGGTGAGAAAGTTGTAGATCAAGAGGACACCATGAAGGAGGTAGAGCACTTGCAGCAGAACAAGGAGGTAGATTGTCTATTAGACTTGAGAGATTGCTTTGATGAAGAGGATTCTATGGAGACTACATCATTTGCTCCTCCATCCATCTTCCACACACATGAACTTACTGCCATGAAGGAGGATATTCAAGTGCAACAACAACTCGCACTTCATAATAGCCCTCTGCAACCAAGATTGGAAGACATGACTCTTCCATGTTCTTCAAAGGAGGAGGAAGAGAAAAGGCGGGGAGGATGTCACCATCTCTCTCGCACCATTCACCCAAGAAGGTCCACAAGAAGACTCCATTTTGGAGTTGAATTTCAGAGAAATGGGCACATCCAAAGGATCAAACCATGCCTAATTAGGTACTTGGCTTCATTGGAGCCAAAGGAGAAACCAAAACCAGTCATGCCTACTTTAGGGCATGAGGATGAGCATCAAAGTACCAAGGGTCACCATCAATACCTCCGGAGTCTAATGCAGGTCAGTTTGAGGAGGTATTTTCCATTAATGTTGATACCTTGATGATTTGGGTGGAGGACTCGACTTATTGTTAGTTTTTCACTCATCCAACCAACCATGTTCAGTGCCAAATCAGTTGCATGGCTACCATTTTTGAGGAAGGGAAGCTATTTCTCCCTGCCAGTTGCAGGTTTTGTTTGAGTTCCCTTTGCTCTTGGTTAGAGTAGAGTAGGTAGGTTTGTTTTCAATAGAAGAAGTGCTTTTGCACACTCTGCATATCCCACTTGGGGTATGTATGATTTTCAGTTTGTACATAGTTTTTGGTGCTATTGTTTTGCTCTTACACAGTGCATTGTAATGGTTTTTGGTGAAGATCAGCTCCAAGTTTCAAAGGTTTCCAAGTGGCCCGAGGTCAATTTTCAAAGTTCGGATCGATGTGAGGCTATCACTCATGACTCCATGCCCAATGGATACTTCAAGGCCACTGGTCTCTTCATCTAGCAGGTAAATTTCCCCATGCGTCGCCAAATTGTTATCCATATTTTGCCCCCCGGGAAAAATATTGGATCGGCCACAAACCACGTGCGAGAAAGAAATGACTTTGTCGCATGGATCTATGTCTTAAATCTATTTGAAAAACTTGGGCAGCTCTAAAATAAAATATGAAAAAGTCAGCATTTGAGCCCGAGTCAAATTAAAGCGGGGCCAAGCGGGAGTTTTTGATTTTGTGATTCTCACGAAAAAAGGGAAAAAGATAAACCGCATACCCATAGGTCCGATTTTTGTTCCAACTTTGGCTGCCACATGTCCCATATCAAAAGGGGACCCATTTTTCAAGATGTTTTCCCATGCTCCTGTATGCGGACTCGATACAAACTTCGAAGGGGCATATCTTTTAACTCAGGGCTTGAAATATTGCAAATCTAATGTCATGTTAGAAAGATCTCGGCCTCACCCATGCCACAGAGGTCTGAAACTTTAATTTTGAGGAGGTTAGGTGAAGGAAAATGGAGGAAATGTCTTCGGGCCTTTAATACAGATCCATCTGTCTCAACAACCAGATTGGATTTGATCTGTTTCCACCATTTCCTCTTCCTTCAAGGTGCCGAACCAAGGATCGATGAAGTAAAGATGGATTTGGGGAGAGATTTCATCATAGGCATTAACAACAGTGGTTTAGCTTCAACCTACTTTTCCCATTTCTCTCTCTCTCTTTATTCTCTCCGATTAAATCTATAAATACAGGGCATGATTCATTGTAAAAGTTGTTGTTCATTCTTCTTTCCTACCTCCCCTCTTCTTTTCTTCCCCAAGGTTGAAAATGGAGTCTGAACCTCCTCCCTACTCTGTAAAATGGCGTTTTTGCCTCTTGCTCATGTATGATGCTTTGTGCAAATTTTGAAGCAATAAAACTCATTTTTGTGATGCGTTTGTCCATCCTTCACTTGTTTTCATTGCATCTTCTTGCCTCTCATCATTCTAGAGTATTCTATGCATGTTTTGGACGTTTCATTTACTAGATCTAGGAGTTGTGTTCGTGGGGATCGGAAATGGAGTTCTGTGTGAATCTGACATTTGGTCTATGATGATGTTGTCCATCCTCTCTATTGGTCACCTCACCTCCCTTCGTTTCATGGCCGTTTGGACATATGATCAACACTTCCCTTTTCTTGGTGCTATCACCTCATTAGTGTAGGATTTCCCTCTTTATGCACTTTCTCTCTCTCCTTGGTCCCTTGGAATTATTAGGATAGGTTTGGTTAGACGTCATTTTTGCATTAGGAGTAGTTTAGCATTAGGATCAGGAAGAAGAAGCCAAATTTCTCCAGAGGGCCATCTCAAGTTTGCAAGTCCCACAACTTGAGAGATGGTACCATGCTATGCAAATCAAACCAAATGACCCCGCCTTAGAAAAAGTAGACCCATAACTCATTTGGGGGTGCTGTGATTTCGCATTAACATGATTTTAAGTTGGATTGTCGACTTGAAGATCACCTTGATCGATGACTCTTTGGACTAAATCCTTGAAAGTATGACATATTTCTATGTCATGGCCTCATAATTGATGGTATTTACAATGAATGGTCTTCATGATACCACACAAGTTTTAGTCTTGACTCATGAAGTGGTCAAATAAGAGGAAGTGTGATAAGGTTCACTACCATCAAATTTTCAAATAATGTACTACATAACTCCCAAGAGGGTAGTTAGGCATTATTCGAGTGACTTGTTTTTGAATGCACATGCTAGATGTAGATGTAGGAGATGATTTAACAACTACAACATTGGCCGCTACCTTTGATTTGTCATTTGGTGTGGATGATTTAGTAAATTCATGTTTGGGTTTATTTGATTTGAGTTTTAAATGTCCCTACTCAAGGGAATATGTTTCAAGTTTACGATCCATGGTGAAGGCCTCATCAAAGGTTCGAACGATTAGATTTGTAAAGTAGAAGATATATGCTTTGCACACGAACATGAGAAGATATGGATAAGATCCTCTTGTGGAAGAGGAAAGGACAATTACTTTATAATGACACACCATCTCGAGATGAAATCGGTAATGGACTTGTCTTCAAATTGTCGGATGGTGTATAGATCATTGATGGTTATTTTTTACACAATGTTAATTGAAAAGTGTTCTAGAAATAATTGCGCGAGTTGGGAGAAGGAAAATATTGAATATTGAGGGATACTATTGTACCAGTCCAACATGGGACCGACCAAGGACATGGGGAAAGTGTGGAGCATCAAGTCCTGATCATGTGCAATAAGATAACATGCATGTTTAAATGCACAAAGGTGCTATTGTGGATCCTATTTGTTGTTAAACTTGGTGAATTTTTGTAATTCCTAGTGTAGAGGATATGGTTTAATTTGTATGGATGGGTGAATAGGCTCATTATAAATTTTCTCATATGATAATGAGACCTTGGTTCCTAAAGTAGCGACCTTGAGGTTTTCTAGCCTATTCATGAGGGCATGCATAGGATCATTTGAAAGAGTCTGTTGGGGGATGAGAGGTGGTGGCTGCATGTAAGAAGTGGTCGGATGAATTTTTGATGAACTTGCAGATGTGTGGGTGTTTGAGGAATTTGTTGGGGGTGAGTGTAAACCATGGGATGTGATTGGAAGGGTGGTTATTGAAAGAATTATTGATAGGAGATTAGAACATGATATGATTGTTTGGGATTAGGTAGGCTGTTGTGGAAAGTGTTGAGTAGGAATGTGGGTATGAACATGTTGAAACTATTTTTGAAAGGGGTTAGATATTGAATAATGTAAAGCACTTGTGAAAGGGGGTTAAGAAGTATTAATAGACATGCTAGATGTGAGAAGATCATACTTCTAGATAGGGGATATGATGTTTGGGTGAATTGACTAGGGACACTAGTGGCAATAGCGACTGAAGAGGTGAGGGGAAGAGTAATGTTGATTAGCGGGAGGTTATGAGGAATAGGCGTGACTATCTGGGTAGTTTGATGAGATGAGGGATTGGTGGAAGAGGAAGTGAGGTGGGCTATAGAAAGCTCATTAGCTGCAAGCTGGGTAGTTTGGGATTGGTTTGATAAGGATAAAGTTGTTAGAGTGGTGGACCATCTATGGGAATATGGGTTGATCTCATAAGGAGATAATCTTGGAGTGCCATTGGATTGACATCCATAAGCTCTTGGAACATGGTATCACCAAGAGGGACCTTAGGAGGTCCAAAGGACTCTGATCGAATGGATGGTGGAGTAGGTGTTTTAGACATGATAGATCAGTTGAACAAGAATGGGTTAGTCTCACCTAAAGTTGTAGTATGAACAAAGGGTTCTAGGTGAGAGACGTCGATAAGAGGTTGAGTGCTCATGAAAGAGGTAATCAAGGGAACAAATGAGGTAACTATTGTAGAGAACATTTGTTGAGATAAGGAATCATTTGAAGAAAATTTTTTTTCCATTCTCTTGGCTGCTAAACGAGTGACTACGGGCATGAAAATAGTTTTACCCAAGCAAGTCAAGAAGACAGTTCTTTTTATGTTCTTAATTTATTTAAGAAAGTATGAAAAGAAAAGGGGATGGATAACTAGGTGCCTAGGAGAAGGAAAACTACATCTGGTTTCGTGTTTTTATGGCTGGGGAATGTTTGAGGTGGCTTCCTGTTGGGTGATGAAATCCCAATTAGTTAACTGGGTGAGAGGATGTTTTGATGTGTTAATTTGATTTGTGAGGTTTAAGGTTGTGTGTGATAAAGTGTGGGATGTAGAAGGTTAAACCCCTATTTAAGCTATGTGAGCAAGAAGGAAGAAAAATAATGTTTTTTTAAAATCCAAAACGAAGTGTGATATTCGATGAGGACACAAACATGAATGGAAAATTACGATTCAAAAAATAGAAAATATAGGGAAAAATGAGGACACTTATTGAGTGATGAGCGATCCAAGCCCTGAACCCAACATGAGCAAGCAATAAAGTAGAGCCTCACATTATAGTGTTAGTGTAAGACTAAAATAAAAACTATAGATAGAAAATAAAGAGATCGCCAAAAGGGTGGTCCCAATGGGCATGCTAGGAATGTTTACTAAGTTTCTCATTCTTAATGAAATTAATGCACTAGCTACTAAATAAAATATAAAAATTAGAAATAATGGAGGGTTTACGTTACATTGGATATATCATGATATGAGCACAAGATGGATGATAGATATTTGCTACACCAATCGATTAAACCTGTGAATAAGACCGAAAACGATATTAATTAAATGAATTGGGAAGGGTTGCTCGATGAAGTGGACCTAATAAGCGTTAAATTCCTCGGTGGATTTCAACCCCATTTTCAAACAAAAATGATATAAACAAAAGGTATACTAATAAGTATGCAAACAATGAAGGATTTACAAAATTTGAAAATAATTAGGATTGATTTAATGATGATCTGATCAAAATAACATGTAGATTAAATGTACTTGGTCTAGGTCAATGATAACCCAAATTGTGTATAGATAGGTCAACAACGACCCAAATTGTGTAGAGGCATATCAATGATGACCTAGGAAGGAAGATCAATGGTGACCTAGGAAGGTAGATCAAGAATATGATAGAAATATGTAGGTTGTGCAAGATATGAGTGCAATCCTAAGCCGTAAAAGCTTGAAGATACTTTGGAGTCACCCAGAGGGAAGCCAAAGGAACAAAAACTTGAAAAATGATAGAAAACAAGGATTAAGAGGAAGGATTGGAATCTAGGACCACGGTCGACGTAGACCGGAGTGCGGACATGCTGATTTTAATATAATAGAGGAATTGGATGAGGGTTAGAGCAAACAGGAAAGGGCATTGAGATCATGCGCAGAGATGGGAGAAGATTCTCGAATGAAAGCAAAGATTTCAAAAGGATGAGTCGACGAGAGACCCGTCGGTTTGACAATGACTATGACATAATTGGATAAAGATGAGGAAAGGCAAGCCGTAAGAGAAACCTACAAGTATGTATCCAATAAAGGAGGTTGATGATGAAGCTACAAGTGCTACTATTGATGGTATAGACATGTAAGAGATTAGATCAAATAAATACCAAGATAATGTGATAAAAAGATGACTAAAGCAATACAAAATGATACAAATCTCATGAAGATTGATCACGATTGATGCACACATGTTCCAAGAAGGTCCGAGGAGTCCAGAATGGCTTTTGGAATGTTAAAGCATGAGGGATTGTTTATAGGTTGCAAGGAAGCTTGGGGATTCACATGCATTCAATCAGGAATATAAAGAAAGCACTTAGCTTTATAGGGTCGATGACTAATGGGCCGGGTCACTGCTGATTGCGAGAAAGCTTCCCCATGGGAGGATTTTTCTACCTTTGGCATGATTTCTTATTTTTAAGGAGTTGGCCGAATGCTTTAAAGCATTAGGTGGGAAGAGGTTGTTTAGGGATGAGGTGTAGGTGAGTTGGAAATGGAGATATGTTAGAAAAAGTGTAGGGAAAAGCATGGATGTAGATTTAGAATGAAAGCATTCGAAAATGGAAAGCTAGCTAGGGCATGGATGAGGATTAATTAATTAACTAATTAAATAATTAATGTTAATGTGATTTAAAGGTGATGGGAATTTTATTAATTAATAGGAATGGATTAAATATGCACACGTAGGTGATTGAGGGATAGATACCAAATTTAGGTGTTTACAATTTGAGCCCAAACTTGAGACAAGTCATATGATGCTGAGGAGAATACACCTTAGATTATCGGGAGGGATGATTTAATCTTGCCCATCTCAATGACCAATGGATACACCCGATCTCAATGATCCTTCTTTGCTCCAATCCCTTCTCATGTTGTGACTATTTTGTTGTTTGTGGCATCCATGTACTTGAACAATGTCAACATATTAGGAAACAACACTTTTCCTATTTATAGGATCATGATCATCAACTTGTCATTCACTCTTCCCTACATCATGAACCCTTGTGTTTTTCTGATAGAATCAAGGTTGAAGCTACTGATTGGAGTAACTTCTTTAGATCGAGAGTAGTTTCAACACTCAAATCCAAGAGTACTTGCACACACGAAGTGAGGGTCCCGATGTGGTCTTCCGCTGGTCCAATTTCTTCTTGTACTCTTGATTTCTTGCGATGAGGTGGGTGGAAGACTCTTGAAACATGTGAACATCATGTATAACTAAGCCCAGAGGAGTTATGATTGCCTTGTAGTTAGATAGGGTCATTTATTTGATAGGCTTGATGACCTTTGGCCTGACAAATAAGATCAATCGAAAACTAGTTCAATGAATGTTTGAGGGGAGAGACTAGAAAAAGGAAAATAGGAAAATAAGAGTAATAAATAGGAAAAGAGGAAAGAAGAAAAATAAGATCAATTACAACACCCTTTGATTTATCTTATGTGTGTGTATGAGATATCAGTGTAACTAGGTAGCATGGTATTGTCTCTCGGTTGTGCGATCGCTAACCGAGATAAACCCGTGGAGAAGGCCAACTTCCTCTTCTTATTCATAATGCTAAACTTCTCCTAGAAGGGAAATTCTGCTATCTATTTATATCCTAAGCTTCCAAGGACCAGAGAGAGAGAGAGAGAGAGAGAGAGAGAGAGAGAGAGAGAGAGAGAGAGAGAGAGAGAGAGAGAGAGAGAGAGAGAGAGAGAGAGAGAGAGAGAGAGAGAGAGAGAGAGAGAGAGAGAGAGAGAGAGAGAGAGAGAGAGAGAGAGAGAGAGAGAGAGAGAGAGAGAGAGAGAGAGAGAGAGAGAGAGAGAGAGAGAGAGAGAGAGAGAGAGAGAGAGAGAGAGAGAGAGAGAGAGAGAGAGAGAGAGAGAGAGAGAGAGAGAGAGAGAGAGAGAGAGAGAGAGAGAGAGAGAGAGAGAGAGAGAGAGAGAGAGAGAGAGAGAGAGAGAGAGAGAGAGAGAGAGAGAGAGAGAGAGAGAGAGAGAGAGAGAGAGAGAGAGAGAGAGAGAGAGAGAGAGAGAGAGAGAGAGAGAGAGAGAGAGAGAGAGAGAGAGAGAGAGAGAGAGAGAGAGAGAGAGAGAGAGAGAGAGAGAGAGAGAGAGAGAGAGAGAGAGAGAGAGAGAGAGAGAGAGAGAGAGAGAGAGAGAGAGAGAGAGAGAGAGAGAGAGAGAGAGAGAGAGAGAGAGAGAGAGAGAGAGAGAGAGAGAGAGAGAGAGAGAGAGAGAGAGAGAGAGAGAGAGAGAGAGAGAGAGAGAGAGAGAGAGAGAGAGAGAGAGAGAGAGAGAGAGAGAGAGAGAGAGAGAGAGATGGAAATCCTACACTACATAGGTGATTACACCAAGAAAGGAATGGGAAAACATATAGATGAGTGAAAATGAGATGAAGAATGGGAAAGAGAGAGGTTAGACACAAGTGACACAGTCCCTAACTACATTTTTCAACATCATTTCCATGGAGCACAATAGATCTGAACTTGCAAGAAGAACATAAAATGCATAATAAACATGGGATATACAATGAGAGGCAAAGAAAATGCAATAAAACATAGAAAGGGAAGAGAATAGCCATAAAACATGGATTTATTGATTAAATGGATGCACATTTCATTACAATCACAAGAGAAAGGCAAAGATATTCTCCTAGAATACTTAGATCAAAGGCCTGCAACTCAACACTATTCGAAACAATTTTGATAGAGTTTCATTACATGAACATTCCCCCCTAAAAATGTGCCTTAGCACTTACATTTATTGATCCTAGAGAGAAGAGAGAGAGAGAATTCCAGAGCACATTTCTAGTGGTCCCAACCCTTCTAGAAGTTCCAAAATGATTACCAACAAAGGATGATTGACACTTGGATTTGTTTTTTCGATCCCAAGGAAATGTGCTATTCTAATTTTTCCTCATTTTTTACCCATTTCTTCCCTCCAAAATATGGTTTTATGGATTTCATGATGTAGAGCGTGAAGAAACAATTCCAAAAAGTCTAATTTTGTTGAAAATGGAGGCCTGAGTCAAAAGTTATAGTTGTGCGGTCCTGGAGAGGTCATGAGGAACACATTCCCAGATGTTAATAATAGTCTGCCATTAAAAATTCCATTTTCCTTTGTTTTACGTGTATGTTGGGTCTTCGAGCACACGCGAAACATGGGAGCAAGGGTCTCTTGACCCCAAAACTCAAATCTCCGTAAAATACCCTCCTTTACAAATTGGTAAAATCAGATCTGTGGGGTACATGAGGAATTTGTGCCTCAAATTATTTTTTCTCCCACAGCTCCACCTTCATGAATTACACTATCGGCATCCATTTCCTTTATTTTGTGGTGAATTTAGTTGGTAAGGGAACATGGGGTACGTGTCTTGTGGGTCATCGGGGCTGAACTATTCGCACTTCCCACACACAACTCTCCACCTCACCACCCTCCTATTTCCTTTGTTGGTCGGTGATTGTGTGTTTTAAAGTCCCGCAGGAACAAGTTCCCCACATCCTTTCTTTGGTCACATCATCCTTTCGTCAGCTCTTCGTCGAACCATTCTTCTCGGGCTCTCCAAACCTGGACTCTATGTACCGACTACACTACATCGACCATGCCCTCGCTTCAATGCAATGCTGAAAATCAACCCCTGTGGAGAACTCAATCCCATGGGAACTTGTTCCCTCATGGGTCCTTTGTTCCCACAAATAACTTCACCTCCAAAATACAAAGCACTCACTCATCACTAATGTATTATGCGACTTCTTCACCGAGTAGAGCACATGAGCCCCCAAGACCCTTGTTCCTCCCGGGTCACCAAAATCAGACATGCCACAATACACTCGAAAATGGGTATTTTTCTCCTTTTTTCTCAAATTTCTCTAACCTTTTGGATTTTTTCTTAGCCAAGGGAGTCAGAGAAATGAAGCAAAGTGTCCTAAAATCAATATTTTCTAGTTTTGATCCATTTTAACACAAATTTGGCCAAGTTTTGATCTTGAAACAAGGGGATATGCATCCAAATGATGCAAATACTCCAAAATTATGAAATTACCTATTTTTCTCCGTATTCATCACTGAAACTTTGCCAATTGCCAAGTCCACATTGTCAAGTTTTTCAATTTTTGTAGGGAGTGTGAAAATAAACAACATTTTTGGTGACTCACAAGGGACATCTTCCCGCTAGATGATCTTATCGGTGGCCTCAAGCACCCATTGGGCATGGATTCATCCCGATAACACTTTGAAACTCACCCTTGTGCCACTTGAAGCACTTCCAAACTTGGAGATGATTTTCCATTGCTAGAATTTTCCAATTTTATAAGAAAATATTGAAGTTTAGATTGAGTGGAAAATTGTTTTGAATTTGAAATCTTCTTTCTTCTTTGCAAATATGATATGTTGAGATTGAAAGTACTTGCTTTAAACTATCCTAAAATATGATTTCTTTGCCAAGTTTTGAAGAAAACTAAACTAAATCATGGTAAAGGATGAAGCATTACAGAGGTTTAGATCACATGATGATTTGGAAACATTTAGAACTTCCTTAAAATAACTTATTTCCCCAAACACTAGCCTCCTCTAGATGAACTGTGCAAAAGAAACAACAACACAAGATATATACAAAGATGAAGATCATACATGTCCCAAGTGGAACATGCAGAGTGTGCACATGCACTTCTTTTTCTAAAAACAAACCTAATCCTATCCTACTCTAACAAGAAGAATGGAGAACACAAATAAATCCTCGAAACTTGTAGGAGGAGTAGTTTCCTTCCTCAAAATTCTAGACCATGCATTTGATTTGGCACTAGACATGGCCTTGGATAAGAGTGAAAAACTGACATGAAACAAATTCTCCATCCAATTTTCCAAAGTATCAACAACAAAAAGAAAATACCTCCTCAAGCTACTTTGTGTTTAGATCTTGGAGGATTTGGTGCTGACCTTTGGTGCTTTGTATCTCATCCTCATGCTTTGTATTAAACATGACTGGTGGAAACTATGACTTTGGCTTCAACAAAAGAAAGTAATTGTTTGGGCAAAGTATGATCCATGATTTTTTCCCATTGGTTTGAATCCCAACTTTAATAATGAAGTCTTCTTGCAAACATTCATGGAAAAGGTGACTGTTTTCAAATTGGTTTAGGCCTTGTTGTGCTTCTACAAATAGCTAACCCCATACCTTGATGACTGATTTGTAATGGTTGTCATCATTGTTATCTTTTTCCTCCTTATCCATTATGAAATATGGAAGATAAAAATCCTCTATTTCTGATTTAAGAGGACTGTTGTGAGTAGCATGAACTTATTGAATGATCTCATCCATGGCATGAGGATCTTGTTGTTGGAAGATAGGTGATGGAATAACGAAAGTGGTGAGCTCAATGCGCTCTTCTACATCAATACAATCCTCGAAATAATCCAAATATTTAACCTCTTTGCTATCCAAGTGTGTCAAGGATTCTTCTTCCTCCATGGTGGCCTCTGAATTTGTAATTTGTTCACCATGTGTATCCTCATCCTCAAACATGAAATTTGATAGCTCAAACTCATTCAAAAATCATAATTTTGGAAGGATGAAGTAGAAGAAGGGTATGGAATATCTTGTGTGATATGCTCTTTTTTTGAGACCTATGAATTTGTCTTGGTTTCCTCCATAACATGAAGCTCCTCGTGAACAGCTTGTAACATTTAAAGATGATTTTAGTGGAACAATGCAAACTCCCAACAATGCAACAAGATCAAGGCATGTAGGACAAGGAGGATCACCGCATTCCACCGAGACATCCTACGCACTTGGAATATTTTCCTCATTTTCTTACACATGCTACTCTTCTTGTGGATTTGGAGTAGATTTCTCTTCTTCTACGATTCTATAACTAGTAATGGATCAATAATTTTATGAGAGTATAGTGCTGATGTGAACACCGCACTTGGAATACAAGGATTGCTAATCATCATTTTCCTATTCTTTCTCTTCGCAAACTCAATCTTCACCACTTGTTCTTGAATCTTATCCTCAACTGCTTAATCATCAAATGAATTTGGGTGATATTGAACTTGGCATCCCAATTTCTCAAATTTCTTACAAGTTCTTCTTTGCTAGGCTCCACATTTTTCTTCCCTCCTTGATTGATTTTCTGATTATGTTCTTCCCAAAATGGGTTTGGGAATACAAGTGGATGGGTGGGTTGGGATTCAACTAATTTTTGCAATGTAAGTGGCAGAGGGGAAGGTTTAATTTTTTTTCCTATGGAGGAGATGGAGTTTTAGAATATAAAAGGACAAAGATAGAAGGTCGAGATGGAAGGGAAGAAGATGAAGAAATGGAATTCATAATGGGGGAAGCAGGTGGAAAGTTAGGGAAATGAGGTTTAGGTTGAGGTGGCATGGGTTGGGGAATGGTAAGGCTGTGAGATGGTAATGCGGGGTTTCCATTGATAGGGTTATCTAGCATTAGATTCATAAGCCTCTCTCTTTTGATCCACTCTCCAACTTGAGTCAATGTTTTTATTATAAAATGCAACTTTTCTTGAGGACTGAACTTACTTGGTATAGAGATAGTCCATGGATATGGAATGTTGAAACCAATATGGGTTACCTTCTTTGTCTCCTTAGTCTTTATCAACACCATGCTCAACTCCAACTCTTGAACCTTTCTCTACAAATAAACATCTCCGGCATAGGATGACCTCTAAAATCTGCATACTACTGCTCTTGGACAACTCCATAGTTTGATGGATAACAAACTGACTTGTATCTTGCTCATGGGAATATGCATACTGCTGATTCTAATCATAGAACTAATCTGGAGGTGGATTGTAATAACTTGGAGATGAATTTGAATGACACCGTTGTTGTTACAAATGGGAATCCGATAATTGAAATGATGTCACGATTACACAACTTCATGGATGGAAGAAAATGAAAGATATGGAAATAAAAATGGATGGAAGGAAAGGTTTGTAACTTAGAAAATGGGATGCGTAGATAAGTGGAGTAGCTAGATGTGCTTTGAATGTGAATCCAAAGGCTGAGATTCTAATAAGAATACACTAACTTGTTGACATGAAGATGTAAAGATCTTCACCTGTCCCATCAAGCGTGCCGAAATTGTTATAAACAAATTACAACACCCTATGATTTGTCATGTGTGCGTGCATGAGCTATCTCGTAATTGTTAGAATTTGAGGATTCTAATATATACGGATTTAATCAACTTACATATTACATAATGTTACAAGAAATATTTAAATAAAGATTACATCATAACATAAGTAAATAAAGAAATATTTACAGAAATAAATAACACAGTGACACAAAGATTTATAGTGGAAAACCCTAATAGGGTAAAAACAACTTTGAAAATAATCTTTTACTTCAGAGAACTTATTTTACATCTAGTAAGATCACCTCCTCCTTTGAAACCCTATTTACCAAGGGTAAAACCAAATCACTTGATTTGCACACCTTTGATATATTTCCGAATATATCAAATGAGGACCTAAAGTCATTTTTATATAAGGTGATCGGGTATGTCTCCCGACCCACCTTTTCAACCTAAAATGGTTGACACATACACCTAGGTTTATAATATTTAATATTAGAAATATAATCATTTCATGATATTAAATATTTAACCTAAAGTATATACCTAGGTTAGCATATTTAATAATAGAAATATAAATATTTCATATTATTAAATATTAACCTAAATATTAGTGATGGACCCATATATGCATTAAGGGTTGGTGTAGTGCCTACATTTTACACACCCAAACACAATAGTAAAATACTAGGATAATTTTTTTGACTTCCATTGCTCAATGCAAAACGCCACAAGGACTCCAAGTAGAACAACTCAACAACATATACGACACCTACATCAGTCACCAAATCACATAGACACATGACTACGCCATATACCTATTTATACCACACTTTTCCAAATGAAAGAGTACTAGCAAAAACCCAACCACGAGACAAAAGACTCAAGGATTGGTGAACCCACAACACATCATTTCTTTAATTGCATCTTAATTACGATTAACATTCTAAGAACATTATTGTGCAAGGATAGTTTTCTCTCTCTCTTTTTTTTAATCTACAAGATCTTAAGCTCATTCCACCTTTAATTTATAGTTCGATCAATTTAGGTTGGCTTCCTTTGTGCATCGTGGAACTATCCATAATTTAGTTGCTTATTTGGCACGATTCAAATCACATAGACATTACTGGATTATCTTGTTCTTATATTTAGAATATGCTTCTCAAACATTTATTTAATGTTTAAAATTTACCCTTGCTACACAAGTGCAACTAACGTGATGACAAGATGAAATCTTGGCATTGAGGGAGACATAGATTCGAAATAGCTTTTTTCCCCAAGAACATCCATCGATCACATAATAGTTATTTCGCTACCATGGTTGTTAAAGTTCAAATAACTTATGGACTTCCATTTATATTTATATATATCTTTTGTTTTCTCAAAGTTTGGTCACACCAAGGCAATTTATATTCTTTGTAACACATGAAGATGTTTAAACTAAGTCATAAGGACTCCCAGTGACATTATTCCTAACCTCAAATTTTTGGTTTTACTCTCATATGATTTACTTTCGCGTCACACTAGGATCTCATTATTACTATCGTTTTAAACACAAGAGTTACAAAAGTACTTGTCTGACATATTAAAGAAGCACATGGTTAAGTTTAATTCTAGTTTCTCCCAGGGCTTCAATCTCTATTATAGGTGTGATTAAGGTTAAAATGTATTTACCCTATAATCCTTTCGTGAAAGATCAAGGCACTAAATTTTCACAAGCCCAAGACAAGACATTTATCTACGAGGGACAAAAGGGTTCACTAACGAGAATGCAAGACATAGAACAACTATATCGTGATCTTCATTTAGGTCGTTTGGATCCAACAGGATTTCATTCACTGATGAAGTTAATTTCTAGATCTAATTTCGTAAGGCCCGAAATCCAAAAGGATACAAGGGAGTAATATCTCTACCTACTCCACAGATGGGAAGGTTACACCGCTTAGTCATTCCTTCTAACAAGGACTCATAAGGTGACTTCCAAGGTGATCCTCACCACTCAGCCTGGTGTCAGACCTAAAGAGAGAACATTCTTCTCGTGATTACCAAATCTAGAAGGAAGCCGCATACTCTGGATAGGTTGGACCATGACATTCCTAAGCATGGGTTTACGACAGTGTCACTGGACAAAAGGACTATGACGATAAACTCCAACTAGGGGTTTTATTTACCTAACCTAGAGTGTTCCATCGAGCGCAAAGCTTAAGTTCGTTCTACGGTCTTAAATTTCTTATATGGTACAAAGGGTCACACATGCAGGCAAGTATGCACGAATATATTATTAAGGGTTGAGTGTTCCCATTAAAACTCTTTATTGTGTTTGCAATGTAAGAAGGTAACCCAATAATTAATTTAATCATTTATTAAATACTGAGAAGGTACTACAATGTATTAACTTCGATTTTCAATTTACTAAGTATAAATCAACCCCTTTTTTTCTTTTTTATACACAACTAAGAAACATAATGAACTAGTGATTAGATGCACATTTCCTAAGTATCCCTAAAACTAGCATATCATGCATATTAACAAATTTCATTTGTAACTTTTCGGTAACAAGAGACTGCATTAGACAGTTATTCATTTTACAATGACCTATAAAAATTACAATAATAATAATTAAATCACACATCGCCCTTTTTCGTCGTTGTTCTTCCATCCTACAAAACCCATGTGAGCAAGATATCAACGATAAATCGCTAGCATGGCATCCACCCTAAGCAATCATAAGTATCATATTTCAGATTCCCATTTACATATAACAATAATTACAATTTGCAATCGAAATAAAAAGGTCTAGGAACATGTATCCATTGCATTTCATTTTTCTTCATTTTGTAACCCAGAGAGAGAAAGAGAAGGGAAGAGAGAGAAAACATTGTTTTGCCAAAATTTCTAATACACAGACAACAAGTTTCATTATAGTGTTTTAAACAGTTATTTACGTGTGTTTAATTTTTTTCAGTGGTGATTTGGCAACCTTACGAGGTCCCACAGCTTATTATTCTTACATTTTCTCACTAGCTACAAATGTTCAAAAAGGGCTCGGAGGCTAAGAAACTGCTTCCAAAGGTTATCTTCCGATGAGCACACACTCCATGATTAACTTTCTACGTGTCCCCAAAAATTCCTCATAAAGAATCGACGGAATTGAAAAGGAGCGAACGGGTTTGCAATTGCCGCTAGTTCTCTCGGGGCCATTGGTCGTAGTTCACCTAGTTGTAAAATGCCAAAAGTTAACTCGAGGGCCTAGAAAACCACATCCATAACTAACGTTTGATGGAGAAGCACGCAATGAGACATCTCCTACTAGTTCCCCTATATAAGGAGAGTTCATCAGAGTCGACGGACAGAGAACTAGTAAACTATTTTCAAATGGTGACAAGTTTTCTAGAGCGACAAGGAGAAATTGGTCCAGTTTGACCTCATCAAACTGCGATCGAGGCTTACAAAATGGCTTCGCCAAACTATCCCGAAAAGTGCTCTTTCCTATGCTGAATGTTCCATGCATTTGTCTAGTATAAACGCTAGAGGTTTGTGAAGACGGAACGTGATTTCTCTTTCCGGGTTTCAAATGGTGGTCCCAAATGAAAGCCAACTTTCTAGTTTTAACAACTCTCTACTATTGTAAACCGGTGTAGTAGGGCTCCTAGAAGAGCGTCAAAAGGATGTCATATGATCGTTTCGGGTCAAACCAAAAACCAGATGACTCCTCGTATACCAAGGTACACGAATGAAACTTCACATCTCGTTTCTAGTGTTGCGAAGGGTACTTAGTCAGTCTCTGAAAATGCAAAATTTAACTATTTTAAGCAGGAAGAAGGTCAACTTAGTCAATGGGGAGTAAAATTCGTCCTGGTCGATAAAACAATATTGGAGTGAAAAAAAGGGTAAGAGTTTTCTAGATCATCTCAAAGCGAGGGTAATAGTTCATGGTTTAAAGTAGATCGCTTAAAAATACTTCGAGAGTCATGACACGACACTTTATTGTTTTAAGAATGAGTCAAGGAAATTTAATCGTATTAAAATTCCTAATGATTTAAAATTCTATTTAGTTGCAAAAGAGAACTAAAACACGAGAATTATGAGAGGTAAGGGAAGAAGAACCATGCCTGGAGAACGAAGTCGGTCGAAGCCGCAGGCTTGGGTTCAGTCTCTTGCTTGGGCACTTCGTCAACCAGTCCACGAGTGTCCTCAGCTCCACCATTTTACATACACGTCTATCAATAAAATCAGTAACTACATACTTGAAAACCATTCCGCTACTCTGATCACATTTCTCCTACCTTCTGGATCCGAGCCACCACTTGCTGAGCATGATCACATGGTTTCTTATTGTTGTAGTTTGGATAGGATGAGATCTTCCTCCTTTTGTGCATGGCCTCAAAACTTGCAACCCTTAGACCATGATTTTCGAAGACATTTAGTCGTACACTTCACATGCCTTAAGCATGCCTCCACATTTTGCACATTCTCATGTGCTCATCAAAACCAACAAACATAATGATTAATTTCCTAGGATGATTCTACAAGAGGCACTCATGCCAACGAAGTATTTACAACCCTCATGCACTGAATCCTGCCTGGCTAAATGCTAAGTAAACAAAAATGAAGCTTACATGGTCAGGGTATGTTCCAGAAGACCACATCTTTTGAGGCATTCTACCAAACAAATCACAGTGCCTTTTCTTCACATCCATTTTGTGCATATGCTGCCATCATGGCATTCCATGAGACAACATTTCTTTGAGGCATTCTATCAAACAGTTCAACATATTTTAACAGACCCATTTTTTTGCATACCTGCTATCATTGCAGTCCAGGAGGCCACATATCTTTCAAGCATTTTGTCAAATAGAGTCCACGTGCCATGTATGTGCGTCCACCCTTGCACAATAATGAAAAAACCATTTAGAGTTTCCTAGAGATAACCTGTTAAAACCTCTTTCCCTAACACATGTGCATGACCTGCAATATTCTCCCCACATTCACTACTAAAAAGATTTACATTATGCTTTAATGGGTGTCCATACTTGTTTCCACATTCCTATTTTGGCGCTGATTAGGGAAAACACATGGAAGTCCAAACCCTACCTTGGGATTCGTATTTTGGCATAGGCTAGAAGTATGTTGGTAATGTAAACTGATAAGGTTGGAGACCTGTTTGACGTATGAATGAAATAGTGTGGTAGTCTCCTAAGGAACCCCACGCACTCCATGCTCGCCGAAGACCTGTCTCGTGAGCAGCTGTCTCGTTGTTTTATTTGGTTAAACACTACAACACATCCATAATTACATTGAAACAACCACATCTGACCAAAATCCTATGTCTTTTATGCTATGATAACAGTCACGTAGGTCTGGGAGAATGCTGGCGCATTTTTTTACACAGGATGGGAGTATGCAGGTAAAAGCAAACTCATCAGGTTGGAGGTCAGTTTGTTGCGTGCGTGAAATAGTGTGACTGTCTCCCGAGGAAACCCATGTCTTCTGTACACGGTACCGAATCGCCCATGCCCACCATTTTACAAGTTTACACAATACAAGACTCCCGCATCCAAAATGAAGGAACACGGCCTCCCTCATGCCTGGTGGGTGCATAGAATAGGTGTGTAGCTTCTTCCCATGGTGGTGGTGGCGGCAAAGCACTCCCTCTCCCCACACAAAACCAAAAATGATTGAGGCAAAGACCCAATTTTGCCCTAAATCCACCCTAAGCAGAATATCACGGGCTTTCTTTTAATTTGCATCCTTTTATTTTATTTTATTATTATTATTATTATTATTTTTAAAAACGGAGGCATTACAAGAATTTTACAAAAATGAAAATTTAAAGGACTTGAATTAAGAATAATGTTGACAAAAAGGGATTAATGAAATAACAAATAAGAGAGAACGCCAATCTTCACATAACCTTGAAAGTTGAAATTTCTACCAATTGTTCCTAGGGCCACCCCGTGACCATGCTTTTGTGTCTGAAATCTTAACCTTAGCGCACCTTCGCCACATTCGTCCCTTGTTGCGTACTTTTTTTTTCTTTCTTCATTGTATGTCGCATCGAGGACGATGCTTCTTAAGGGGAGGAGAATGTAATGCCTCCGTTTATAAAAATAATAATAATAATAAAATAAAATAAAATAAAAGGATGCAAATTAAAAGAAAGCCCGTGATATTCTGCTTAGGGCAGATTTAGGGAAAAATTGGGTCTTTGCCTCCATCGTTTTTGGTTTTGTGTGGGGAGAGGGAGTGCTTCCGCCGCCGCCACCATGGGAAGAAGCTACACACCTATTCTGTGCACCCACCAGGCATGAGGGAGGCCATGTTCCTTCATTTTGGATGCAGGGAGTACTGTATTGTGCAAATAGTAAAATGGCGGGCATGGGTGATTCGGCCGTGTACAGAAGACATGGGTTTCCTTAGGAGACAGTCACACTGTTTCATGCACGCAACAAACTGACCTCCAACCTGATGAGTTTTCTTTTACCTGCATACTCCCAACCTCGTGTAAAATGTGCTAGCATTCTCCTGCACTGCGTGATCAAGTATCATAGCATAAAAGACATAGGAGTTTGGTCAGATGTGGTTGTTTCAATGCATTTGTGGATGCGTTGCAGTGTTTAACCAAATGAAACAACGAGACAACTTCTCATGGGACAGGTCTTCGGCTGAGCATGGAGTGCGTGGGGGTTCCTTAGGAGACTACCACACTGTTTCATTCGTGCGTCAAACAGGTCTCCAACCTGATCAGTTTACATTACCAGCATACTTCTAGCCTATGCCAAAATATGAATCCCAAGGCAGGGTTTGGACTTCCATGTGTTTTCCCCAGTTAGCGCCAAAATAGGAATGTGGAAACAAGTATGGACACCCATTAAAGCATAATGTAAATCTTTTTAGCAGTGAATGTGGGGAGAATATTGTAGGTCATGCACATGTGTTAGGGAAAGAGGTTTTAGCAGGTTATCTCCAGGAAACTCTAAATGTTTTTTTTCATTATTGTGCAAGGGTGGAGGCACATACATGGCACGTGGAATATATTTGGCAAAATGCCTGAAAGATATGTGGCCTCTTGGACTGCAATGATAGCAGGTATGCAAAAAAAAAATGGGTCTGTTAAAAGATGTTGAACTGTTTGATAGAATGCCTCAAAGAAATGTTGTCTCACTAATGTCATGATGGCAGCATATGTAAAAAATGGATGTGAAGAAAAGGCCTATGATTTGTTTGGCAGAATGCCTCAAAAGATGTGGTCTTCTGGAACATACCCTGACCATGTAAGCTTCATTTTTGTTTACTTAGCATTTAGCCAGGCAGATTCAGTGCATGAGGGTTGTAAATACTTGGTTGGCATGAGTTCCTCTTGTAGAATCATGCCGAAAATTAATCATTATGTTTGTTGGTTTTGATGAGCACATGAGAATGTGCAAAATGTGGAGGCATGCTTAAGGCATGTGAAGTGTATGACTAAATGTCTTCAAAAATCATGGTCTAAGGGTTGCAAGTTTTGAGGCCATGCACAAAAGGACGAAGATCTCATCCTATCCAAACTACAACAATAAGAAACCATGTGATCATGCTCAACAAGTGGTGGCTCGGATCCAGAAGGTAGGAAAAATGTGATCAGAGTAGCGGAATGGTTTTCAAGTCTGTAGTTACATATTTTTTTGTTAGATGTGTATGCAAAATGGTGGAGCTGAGGACACTCGTGGACTGGTTGATGAAGTGCCCAAGCAAGAGATTGAACCCAAGCCTGCGGCTTCGACCGACTTCGTTCTCCAGGCATGGTCCTTCTTCCCTTACCTCTCATAATTCTCGTGTTTTAGTTCTCTTTTGCAATTAAATAGAATTTTAAATCATTAGGACTTTTAATACAGTTAAATTTCCCTTCAACTCATTGCAAAACAATAAAGTGTCGTGTCGCAACTCTTGAAGTCTTTTAACTCATCTACTTTAAACCATGAACTATCACCCTTGCTTCGAGATGATCTAGAAAACTCTTACCCTTTTTGATCACTCCAATATCATTTTATCGACTAGACGAATTTGACTCCCCATTGAATAAGTTGACCTTCTTCTTGCTTAAAATAGTTAAATTTTGCATTTTCGAGAGACTCACTAAGTACCCTTCGCAACTCTGGAAACGAGATGTGAAGTTTCATTCGCGTACCTTGGTATACGAGGAGTCATATGGATTTTTGGTTTGACCCGAAATGATCATATGACATCCTTTTGATGCTCTTCTAGGAGCCCTGCTACACCAGTTTACAACAGTAGAGAGTTGTTAAAACTAGAAAGTTGGCTTTCGTTTGGGACCACCATTTGAAACCTGGAAAGAGAAATCATGTTCCGTCTTCGCAAACCTCTAGCATTTATACTAGACAAATGCATGGAACATTCAACATAGGAAAGAGCACTTTTTGGGATAGTTTGGCGAAGCCATTTTGTAAGCCTCCGATCGTAGTTTGACGAGGTCAAACTGACCAATTTCTCCTTGTCGCTCCAGAAAACTTGTCGCCATTTGAAAATAGTTTACTAGTTCTCCATCCCGTCGACTCTGATGAACTCTCCTTATATAGGGGAACTAGTAGGAGATGTCTCATTGTGTGCTTCTCCATCGAACGTCAGTTATGGACACGGTTTTCTGGGCCCTCGAGTTAACTTTTGGCATTTTACAACTGGGTGAACTATGACTAGTGGCCCTAGAGAACTAACCGCCAAACGCAAACCGTTCGCTCCTTTTCAATTCTGTCAGTTGCTATGAATTCTTGGTATTTCTGGGGACACGTAGAAAGTTAATCATGGAGTGCATGCTCATCGGAAGATAACCTTTGGAAGCATTTTCTCACCTCCGAGCCCTTTTTGAACGCTTGTAGCTAGTGAGAAAGTGTAAGAATAGTAAGTTGCGGGACCTTGTAAGGTTGCCAAATCACCCTAAAAACATTTAAACACACTTAAATAACTGTTTAAAACACTATTATGAAACTTGTGTGTATTAGAAAATTTGGCAAAATGATGTTTTCTCTCTCTTCCCTTCTCTTTCTCTCTCTTTGGGTTACAAAATGAAGAAAATGAAATGCAATGGATACGTGTTCCTAGACCTTTTTATTTCGATTGCAAATTGTAATTATTGTTATATGTAAATGGGAATATGAAATATGATACTTATGATTGCTTAGGGTGGATGCCATGCCAACGATTTATCACTGATATCTTGCTCATGTGGGTTTTGTAGGATGGAAGAATGACGACGAAAAAGGGCGATGTGTGATTTAATTATTATTATTGTAATTTTTATAGGTCATTGTAAAATGAATAACCGTCCTAATGCGTCTCTTGTTACAAAAGTTACAAATGAAATTTGTTAATATGCATGATATGTTAGTTTTAGGATACTTAGAAATGTGCATCTAATCACTAGTTCATTATGTTTCTTATTTGTATAAAAAAAAAAAAAAGGGGTTGATTTATACTTGGTAAATTGAAAATCGAA
Source organism: Taxus wallichiana var. yunnanensis (assembly GCA_018340775.1). Taxonomy (NCBI): domain Eukaryota; kingdom Viridiplantae; phylum Streptophyta; class Pinopsida; order Cupressales; family Taxaceae; genus Taxus; species Taxus wallichiana. The sequence goes on along the minus strand of CM031236.1, from coordinate 207,161,448 downwards.
GTTAATACATCGTAGTACCTTCTCAGTATTTAATAAATGATTAAATTAATTATTGGGTTACCTTCTTACATTGCAAACACAATAAAGAGTTTTAATGGGAACACTCAACCCTTAATAAAATATTCGTGCATACTTGCCTGCATGTGTGACCCTTTGTACCATATAAGAAATTTAAGACCGTAGAACGAACTTAAGCTTTGCGCTCGATGGAACACTCTAGGTTAGGTAAATAAAACCCCTAGTTGGAGTTTATCGTCATAGTCCTTTTGTCTAGCGACACTATCGTAAACCCATGCTTAGGAATGTCATGGTCCAACCTATCCAGAGTATGTGGCTTCCTTCTAGATTTGGTAATCATGAGAAGAATGTTCTCTCTTTAGGTCCGACACCAGGTTGAGTGGTGAAGATCACCTTGGAAGTCACCTTATGAGTCCTTGTTAGAAGGAATGACTAAGTGGTGTAACCTTCCCATCTGTGGAGTAGGTAGAGATATTACTCCTCAGATCCTTTTGGATTTCTCGGGCCTTACGAAATTAGATCTAGAAATTAACTTCATCAGTAAATGAAATCCCTATTGGATCCAAACGACCTAAATGAAGATCATGATATAGTTGTTCTATGTCTTCCATTCTCATTAGTGAACCCTTTTGTCCCTCGTAGATAAATGTCTTGTCTTGGGCTTGTGAAAATTTAGTGCCTTGATCTTTCACGAAAGGATTATAGGGTAAATACATTTTAACCTTAATCACACCTATAATAGAGATTGAAGCCCTGGGAGAAACTTGAATTAAACTTAACCATTTGCTTCTTTAATATTTTAGACAAGTACTTTTATAACTCTTGTGTTTAAAATGATAGTAATAATGAGACCCTAGTGCGACGCAAAAGTAAATCATATGAGAGTAAAACCAAAATTTGAGGTTAGGAATAATGTCACTGGGAGTCCTTATGACTTAGTTTAAACATCTTCATGTGTTACAAAGAATATAAATTGCCTTGGTGTGACCAAACTTCGAGAAAACAAAAGATATATATAAATATAAATGGAAGTCCATAAGTTATTTGAACTTTAACAACCATGGTAGCGAAATAACTATTCCGTGATCGATGGATGTTCTTGGGGAAAAAAAGATATTTCGAATCTATGTCTCCCTCAATGCCAAGATTTCATCTTGTCATCACTTTAGTTGCACTTGTGTAGCAAGGGTAAATTTTAAACATTAAATAAACGTTTGAGAAGCATATTCTAAATATAAGAACAAGATAATCCAAGAATGTCTATGTGATTTGAATCATGCCAAATAAGCAACTAAATCATGGATAGTTCCACGATGCACAAAGGAAGCCAACCTAAATTGATCGAATCAGTAAATTAAAGGTGGAATGAGCTTAAGATCTTGTAGATTAAAAAAAAGAAAAAAGAGAAAACTGTCCTTGCACAATAATGTTCTTAGAATGTTAATCGTAATTAAGATGCAATTAAAGAAATGATGGGTTGTGGTTTCGCCAATCCTTGAGTCTTTTGTCTCGTGGTTGGGTTTTTGCTAGTACTCTTTCATTTGGAAAAGTGTGGTATAAACAGTATATGGCGTAGTCATGTGTCTATGTGATTTGGTGACCGATGTAGGTGTTGTATATGTTGTTGAGTTGTCCTACGTGGAGTCCTTGTGGCGTTTTGCATTGAGCAATAGAAGTCAAATTTTTTATCCCGGTATTTTACCGTTGTGTTGGGTGTGTAAAATGTGGGCGCTACAACTGGCCGCAGCATTTAATCATTATGTTCCAACACTCCCCTTTCATGTTAAGTGGGATAACATATGCCAATAGATTACCTGCCTGTGGTACACTACATGATTTACAATCCTTAAACCATAAAGGTTTTAGGCTAGCATATCGGGTGAAGGAATTATAACACCTTCATCATACTCAAGTTTCCTTTTTGGTAAAAAGGATTTGGAATCCCAAAGATCATCCCATGATCAATGGCTAAGTATGATTTGTGAGTTTTACATATTCTCATAAAAGGTTATTGAACCCAAACATATAGGATCCTTTTATAACCAAGGACCTCCTTAATAATATGCTTGTACTGGATGTTTACCAATAAACTCAATAGCACTAAAGAGTTTACTAAAGACCACCTTTAAGATCTTTCTACACTTCTTTCTAAAAAATAAGCCGAGGAGGTATACATGCCTCGAAGGTCTTTTTACACTTGCCCGAAGGTATTTTTTACAAATGCCCGAAGGTATTTTTACAAAAACTAAGTTCCATTAGGAGGTGACATTGTCATGCACACTCCCCCTCAATGGAAACTCCGACAATCCAAGATTTTCATGAAAGTGACAAATTTTACAACACTTAGGGGCTTTGTGAAGATATTAGCAACTTGCTCTTCAGTCGGCACGAACTTGAGATCTATCTCACCACTTAACACCTTCTCACGGATGAAGTGTATATGTATCTCAATGTGCTTCGTCCTATGATGTTGTACTAGATTATGTGTAAGAGCTATGGTGCTTTGGTTGTCGTAGAACAAAGGAACACTACTTGGATCCTTCATCTTTATCTCATCAAACAACCTCTTTAGCCATAGAGCCTCTTTTACAGCTTCCATTGCACTTCTATACTCAACTTCAGTTGAAGAGATAGAAACAATTGCTTGCTTTTTGCTGCACCAAGTAATGTCACCCGTACCAAATTTAAACACATAACCGTTAAGTAGATTTTCTATCCAATACATCACCAACATGATCAGAATAAAAAATCCATATAAGTTAGCATTTTCATTCTTAGTATAATGCAACCCATAATTGATTGTACCTTTAATATATCTAAGAATCCTTTTTGCAAGATTCCAATGATCTCTATAAGGTTCCTGCATAAACCAAGAAGCTTTTCCTACTGCATAGGAAATATCTGGTTTGGTGATAGTGAGATATATCAAACTACCAACTAACTACCTATATAAAGTAGGATCAAAATTTTCACATGCAGGTTTAGGATCAATTTTTAGTCCAAATTTCAGAGGAGTAGAAATTGGTTTATAATCAATCATGTTAAACTTTTTTAGTACATTGGTTGCATATTGTGCTTGAGAAACAACAATAGAATGTTTATCTTGAAATACAACCATGCCAAGAAAATGATGTAAGATACCTGTTATCTAATTTTACGCACATGGAAAAATTGGAAAACAGGGCCTTATTACGATCAAATCATGACATTGGTCCCAGGGACCCACTTTTAGTCATCAAGTGAGATCGCTCATTTTTTTTTGGTATGCAAGCCATCGAGGAGTTTCATAAGCTTATCTCACTCGGTCGAGCTAAACATTGTCAAATTGGGAATAAAGAGACGAGTCATCGGAGGAGCTCATGCCTTGTCCTAACTCGGTCATAACTTAGATCACAAGCCTTAGATGAGTTCATGAGTAGGAAATGTAAGCTCAGTAACCAAGTTTGGCTTGTCATAAAGGAATCTCGATAGGAGCGGAGGATGTTTCAATGGTTGGCTCATTGAGGCAGAGAAATGATGAGCTCGACTCAGTTTAATTCAACATGGAGAGATCGATGCTTCCTCATTGGAATATGAACTCAGTTTTAATGACTCGACGGAGACAATAACATAAATGACCGAGCTTGGTCTTGATAAGATAACCCGCAAAGAGAAATCATGGCGAGTTTGCGGTGAGTCATAGTTAAAGGAATGAGTCAATCACCATACATAGAGGTTGATATGATGTTGCTCACAATGAGACCAATGGAGCTCAAGCTTGGACTAATAAACCACCATGCACAGAGTTGGATAAAATGTGAGAAATGAGATGAAAGTGGAGGTAACACACCTACTTCACTAGCTTGTAGCTTCATCTATAACCACCATATCAAACCCATGGGCTAGGCGCTGGAATAACTTCCGCCACTATTAGAAATAGTAGTGAACACAATCTTAGCCTCATTCACAAAACTTGCCTCAAGATTTTATCGAGCTTCTTCCATGGAAGTGAATTTCCAAAATGAAAAGGTGAGACAACTCAACTAAAACTTTATCTCATTCTTCTACTACAACAACAAGATTTTACAAAAACTGATCATGACTATTGTCGCGTGCAACTTAACATTAGGATCAACACCAACGGTTCCTTGGGATCACCCTGTGGCAGCTGTCGCAATCAACTCTCTCTGGAGGCCACTAATTTTCTGAGATAAGTTTACTTCTCTACCCTATAGCTACTGCGTATAGCCAATTACTTCCTCATGGCACTTCCTAGGAGAATTTCAGTTCTACGCTCAAAGCTCCCCACGCACTAGGTAGCAAGCATGTTGCAGTATAGTAGAAGCCTTTTTGAGCACTTTCCAACAAGCAAGTTGTCCAACTATGTTGTTATCTATTCAGTATTGAATGCATCCTCAAATTCAGGATTGTCAATGCTCTAGCATAATGCAGTTGTAGGCTTATCCTTATTCTGAACTCAGATCCATGGTAGCTATAGGAAACAAATATTCACTACCGTGTATGATGGATTGGAGTCATGCTATTCAAGGCTTCATAAAATTTCCTTGAATCAGGAGATGAAGGTTTATTACGGTGCAGAATGAAACGATTCATATTGCTTAGCATTTTTTCTCCTAGAAATGAATTGAATGTGAAGGTCAACTCTGAAAATACCTGGTTGGCTGTTTTGTATGCTACATCCTTGTTACTTGTAAATGGTCTCTTTGAGAAACTCTGAGGGCAATAGGAAATATTTCTACCCTTCCATTATGTACGCCTAATTAGACAATAAAAAGTATTCTTTTACTAGGTTCAGAGAAACTTGTTTTTTTTGAATGGACGATTGTCTTGTAGTTTCAAGCTAATTTTATCTAGCTTTATTTCTATTAGCTTTGATCCACGACTAAGGAAGAATTCATATGGTTGTTACTGTACATTTTTCCAAGGTCCTCTTGGTTTCCCCAAATTGTTCAATGTATTTTTTGAAGGGCTTCTTTTATGTGTTGTAAATTGTAACATAAAGGATTTTTTTAGTTTTGGAAAAATGAGTATATTGTGTAGCTCATACTACCTATGCCATACTAAGATCCCAAAGAGTGGCATAATTTTTGATTGGAGCTGAGATTGCAGAGTGCACCGCCAAAATACCGAAGGGATCTTTGGCAAATATTCAATCTTAAGGGTGTCTGTCGACATGTTATGGGCATGAACCTAGGTCATCATCATGGCATCATTAGATCTTTATGGGTAATGGCATTTTCTCATCGTTTGAAGGTACAATTGTGCTTATTATGGCAAGCCAAAACATTCTTACTTCAAGTGTTATATAATAAGGAAGAGCCATGAGCATTGTGGTAAAACCATTCTTTTCAGAAATGTTGGGTTAAGCTCGGTATTCAAGTGAGTTGAGCCAGAGAAGAACTTAGGAGTTCGGTTCTGGAAAGAAGGTAAAACGACACAAAGAATCAAGAAGAGTCGGTGGAAGATGAGTTGTGGGGAATTGAGTTCATTTTGATTGGCTCACAAGGTGTTCAAAAAGCCATGACGGTGGGGTAAATTGGCTCCGGTTGAGCTTATAGAGGATTCGAAACTCACCGTGTTGGGCTATGTGCAGACTCTATCCACATGGACCCCCTCCTCTTCAAGTCAAACGGGCCAACGGGGGTCCCGACATTATGTTAATTGATTTAATATTTTTATTTAAATATTTTAATAATAATATTTATTATTATTATTTAAATATTCTTTTAATTAATTGAGAAGACTAGGTCATCAGGCAATTAATGACCCATGATGGAACCTTCTCAGGTGGTTCAACTAAATGTAATAAATACATTATGGGCCTTCAATTTAGGAATGTAATTATGACTATTTCCTCTTCTTTCTCACATATTCTTCTATAAATGTAAGTTGGAAGCTCATTCCAAAGGGTTCCAATAGTTCGCATAAGTTGGACAGCTTAGATATCCGAGGCACTTTTTGAGAATCCTCTCTCTTACGCGCAAGTTGTTCTCGTGTGTTGAGAGAACTTTCAAGCCTCCTCTTCAAGACCGTAACTTGAAACTATTGCCTCTTCTAAATGTATGATGTATTGTGCATGTTATTGAAGTAATAAAATTGTGTGTTTTGTGACTAATCTTGGTCTTTTCATCCTTCTCATTCTTCTTTGTGCCTTTCTCGTACTTGCAGTACACCGTGCAAGTTTAAGTTTCTATTATAGGTTCTTGGAGTTCTGTGCTTATCGAGTGGTGGAGTATTGCATGCAAGTATTGAGTTGTGGTGTCTGCTCACCCTTCTTGAGTTCATCCTTCTTCACCGGGAAACCGGTATATTTCTCGAGTTGATAAAGTTTAACAAAGGGAATGCGTGTCTCTTAGTTTGTGGTATCCTGTACCCTCTCTAAGTTACAATAGGTGAAGTTGACTTAGTATGTGGTGCACACAACCTCTTCAAATTAACCCTTCCCGATTCTGGAAACACCTTTTATTTGGTGGATCACCATCCCTAGTATAGTTTCATTTATGTAAATCTCTTTCCCTAAAACCCCATGAAAATGTTAGCATAGGACTAGATAATCATTTTTGTTACACTAGGAGTAGTACAACACTTAGTTTAGGAAGAGGAAGCCAGCCTTCTCCGGAGGTTCACCTCGAGCCCAAGTCCCACAGCTTGAGAGGTGATCCCATGTGTCCCAATCACACCGAACGTCTTATTCACATCTTGGCCATTCGGAGGGTGTAGTGATTTGGCGACAACAAGAGCTAAATTAGTCATTTCAAAGTCTTGTTTTAATTTTTCTTTAATTCTACAAATTAAAGTAGGATTATCATCATCATAAGCAAATCATCAACATATATACAAATAATGATAATATGAGATCCTTCTTGCTTAATGAATAGATCATTTTCAGAAGAACAATTGAAAAATCCTAACTATTTAAAGAAAAATTAATTTTTCGCATACCAAGCTCTAGGAGCTTGCTTTAAACCATACAAGGATTTTTTCAATTTACAAACATAGTTTTCTTTACCAATTTCTTCAAATCCTTTAGGTTGAGACATGTAAAGTTCTTCTTTTAAATCACCATTCAAAAAGTATTTTTCACATCCATTTGGTGGATTTCCCACCCGAATTGAGTGGTAATTACAAATAAGGTCCTAACAATACTCATTTTAGCTACAGGGGAAAATGTCTCAACATAATCAATGCTATGTTTATGAGTGAAACCTCTAGCAAAAAGTTTAGCTTTATGTTTGTCAATACTACCATTTGTATTATATTTTACTTTGTATAACCACCTAGACCCTATAATACTTCTTTTCTCTGGAGGTGGAACCAACTCCTAGGTTTGATTTTGAATTAGGCATTATATTCAACTTGCATTGCATTGATCCACTTCTCATCCCGAGAAGCTTCTTCAAAACTCGTGGCTCAGTTCATACAAGGTCATTAATACATGGTACATATGATGACTTCTGGTCATTTTCCTAAGATCAATAGGATTAGAACTCTCTAACACAGATTGAGCCCATTTTGGTTTCTTAACTAGGGAGTTAGGAGATTCAGAAGAATCTATAGTATCAACATAAGAAATATCATCATGACCATTTACTATATTTTCAATATCAGAATCATAACCATTATTAGAAATATTGACAATGTTAGGAACATCTTTACCATTATCAGATGAACAAAAGTATTTTCCCAAAACCACCACATTGTAGTTTTCAATTACTTCCCTTTTATAGGGTCATAAATCCTTAGACCTGCAGTGTTAATACCATATCCAATGAAAACATAAGAGAAAGAAGTCATATCAAGTTTTTTTTTTTTTTTTTAGGAATGTATAAAGAAGCGGACTATCAAAAAATTTTAGATGATAAATATCAGGTTTTTGATTTGACCATTTTTCTAAAGGAGTTGAAAGATGAATAGATTTGGTGGGAACCTTATTTAGAATGTATACTACTAGTGTTTATTACTTTCTACCCACATAAATTTGGGAAGACTAGTAGAATGAAGCATAGTGCGAGCCATATCTAAAATAGTCCTATTCTTACGTTCTGCAACACCATTAGATTGGGGAGAATGAGGAGAAGTTAATTCCCTTTTAATACCACAATCAATACAAAATTTTTCAAATGCTTTGCTAACATATTCACCCCCATTATCTGTTCTAAGTCTCTTAATTTTATAATTTGAAGAGTTTTCAACAGATGCTTTAAATTCCTTAAATTTCCCTAGTACATCAGATTTATTTTTAAGAAAATATGACCAAATCATCCTGGTGAAATCATCAATGAAAGTCACAGCATATAAAGAACCATTTAATGAAGCTACTTCAAGAGGTCCTCTAACATCACTATGAATAAGTTCTAGTGGGGAAGATGAACTCTCTTCAAGATGTGAGTGAAAGGGTTTAGCGCTTTGTTTTGAGCATAAACACCCTTCACACGCATCATGAGAAGAAGACAACATAGGAAAACCTTTCACAAGATTATATCTAACCATTTCATATAAACTTCTATAATTAACATGTCCTAATCTTTCATGCCATAGTTTTGAATTATTCAAACTTTGAGAAACAAAACAAGATGCAGAATGAAAATCATCAAAAATATACAGACCATTTCTTTGAATTCCTTCAGCTATTATACTATTATTACTATCCTTGATATACCAAGCATCTTTCAAACTTTGAATAGCCAAACCATCATGAGTTAATTGAGAACATGATAAAAGGTTCTTTTTGAGGTTAGGAATAAATAAAACATTATTCAACACACAATTAACAAATTTTACTTTCCCTTTCTCTATTGCTTCTAAAGACGAGTTATCACCAAGATACACACGTTCATTAATTTTCACAACATCAAAAAAAATTTGAAACATAAAGTACATTAATTTTTCACCAATTAAATCACAATTGCATCCATCTAGTTGTGCTTTAATATTTTTAATTTTGGCTAAGAAATTAACTACTTTTTCATCTCCTTTCATAGGAGTTGTAAACAATTCTAAAAATAATTTAATAATTTTAGATAAACACATAACTTCATACATGGATTATAGCTATGTCCATACCTCTTTTAGATGTTCGATATTACCAACATGTAGAAGGTACTCATCATTCACATTGTGGAAAATCATGGAAAGAGCCTTCTGCATTTGTTTTGAGAATGCATTCACGTTATCTACAATTTCTTGATAACTGGTGGGAGAAACCTCAGATCTAGAAACAATTGTCTAGAGTTTCCTCACCATAAGTTCTGATTTGACCCTGATCTTTCAAATGTTGTAGTTGGTCCCATTTAGGATCTGGGTTTTGTCAAGACAAAAATAGCTGGATGTCATTGTTTTCCTGAACCTATAAAACACACCCCATTATAATATATAATGTACCACAGAGTTAGATACATTTTTATAAAAAAAAGAAAAACTTTTAATAGAAACAAATCTAAATTTTATAGATCTACATAAAATATTTAATCATAACTAATTTTTTCATTACAATGCATATTAATTAACTTCCCATGATCAAAATAATAACCCGCAATATAAAGGGCTTTGCATTATACCCCAGACTTATATATATATATATATATATATATATATATATATATATATATATATATATATATATATATATATATATATATATATATTCTAACCATATATAAGTGAAGAAGAAACCCTTAAGAATGTAAAACAACTTCAAATTTCTGGAAAAAAATAATGTAGACAAAGATCTGGCCAACTTAAATTTGACGTCTAAATGACCGTCATACTACCTTATGTTTGGTCTGTCATGATGGTCATTTGACCGTCAAATTTAATGGAGTCAAAAATTGCTATGTATTTCCAGAATTTCTTCTTCTATATAATATTAAGGAGGTTATATTTTAATACATTATATTAACCTATTATAATTTATAATGTAAAAATATATTCACTTTAAAAAAGAGGTATATAGTTTATATAATGTAAATAAAAAATAACATATAGTCTATAAAAATTATAAACTATAGTATATATACTTTAAAAAAAAAAAAAAAAAAACACATATAACCCTTATTATGGGGCCCCTCATGAAAAAAAGATTTAAAACATTTACCAGGCCATGTAATTTTAAATTCTACATAAACCTTAGAATTTACAGAGGAGACAACATTTTTCACACATCCAATGGAAAAAATTCAAATCCTATTTTGATGGAGCTTTGTCTCCTCCTTCATTTACCATTGACAAAATTCAACCTGCACATATTAAAACTATAGAAAAAAATATTTCAAATATTTTACCCTTACCTCTACACAAGTTTTCACGAAGGTAAGAAGTTTCCAAATTTTCCACATGTGAATTCACCTTGATTCTTCACAAAGTAAAACTTTTAGGTTGGACTTCTTTTTTAATTTACCTTTTCCAAAGTTGGTTGAAAAAACCCATACAAATTAAATAAATAAAATACAAAACATTTGATCTTAATTTATTTAATTTACCTTACTCTGTTACCATGTTAGAATTTGAGGATTCTAATAAATACGGATTTAATCAACTTACATATTACATAATGTTACAATAAATATTTAAATAAAGATTACATCATAACATAAGTAAATAAAGAAATACTTACAAGAAATAAATAACACAGGTGACACAATATTTATAGTGGAAAACCCCAATAGGGTAAAAACCACTTTGAAAATAATCTTTTACTTCAGAGAACTTATTTTACATCCAATAAGATCACCTCCTCCTTTGAAACCCTATTTACCAAGGGTAAAACCAAATCACTTGATTTGCACACCTTTGATATATTTCCGAATATATCAAATGAGGACCTAAAGTCCTTTTTATATAAGGTGATCGGGTATGTCTCCCGACCCACCTTTTCAACCTAAAATGGTTGACACATATACCTAGGTTTATAATATTTAATATTAGAAATATAATCATTTCATGATATTAAATATTTAACCTAAAGTATATACCTAGGTTAGCATATTTAATAATAGAAATATAAATATTTCATATTATTAAATATTAACCTATATATTAGTGATGGACCCATATACATTAAGGGTTGGCCAGACCACTTAATCATTATGTTCCAACAAGAATTGGGTAACATGGGATTGTATCTCAGTTGTGGGACCACTAATTGAGACAAACTTTCGCGAATGCCAATTTTTTTTTCCTATTCCTAATGCTAATCTACTTCTAGAAGGAAATTAAATCTCTCTCTCTGGTCCTCGGAAGCTTATGATAGAAATATATAACAAAATTTCGCTTCTAGGAGTAGTTTAGCATTAGGAATATGAAGAGGAATCTAGAATTCTCTGGAGGTTTGTCTTCGTTAGCAAATCCCATAACCGAAAGACAATACCATGTTACCTAATTACACTAATAGCTCATGCAAATACACATGACAAATCGAGGGTGCTATAATTTTTTCATAACAACTTGTATATAAAAGCCAAAATTTTAGGCATAATATGGGTGATGAATAAGAGAGAAAAAGAGAGCCAAGCTCACATGTGTTTTAGAGAGAGGAATGAGAAATAGTTGTTAAATGAATATATGTTGATCAAAAGAGAGGAGAGATATGTGTGCTAAAAGTGAACACAACTATGTGAAGAAAAATACACTATTATCAATTGAAGATCCAATAATGAATATGGGAAGAGATACATATTGATAAAATTGCTGTAGAGATAGAGAGGAAAAGCCATCAATGTGATGAAAGAGAAGAGAGTTGTGTGTCTTTGAAGGGATAGAGCCATTAATTAGAAAACCAGTCAATGAATGTGTGAGGGGAGAAACCAGAAAGAGGTAAGAAGAATGTTGAATATTACAATATGAAGAGTGAATGAGGAGAAGCCAAGTGATATGAAGAAGTGATCATGATTAGTTGTGAAAGACAACACATGTAAGTGATCAAAAAAATTGTTGAACCCGATCATTGTCATTGGTGTTGTCATTGATGTCAAGTGGATGGATGGAAAAAGGTTGAATGGTGAAGTGAGAAGATCAAGTCAACAGGCAAAATGTGTGAATGGTGATGATGAAGGTTGATTGGTAGTGCTAACTCATAGAGTGATTCCGTAGCTCCATGAAGTATCAAACCATGACATACAAGTTCTCGGTGATAGGTGTATGGTCAAGTGGTAAAACAAACACAATGTGATGAGTCCTCTCAAGATGGTATGTATAATTCCCAAGGTCATATAGGGTAAATCATATTTGAAACATGTATTAACTCATCTCCAACAAGTCTCCATGCTGTACATGGTTTAACATGTATAGTGTATGTGAAGTCTTTCCAAGGTGGTCAACCATGGTCAAACCTGATGATAGTGATTGAAAGGTGTTTTATTGATGTACAATGGTATCTCGGCTAGTTTATTATGCATTCATGATGGTTCCAAGGTGATTCAAGCTCACTTCAAACTTGAATGGTGAGATAAAAGTCCATTGGAGATATTGAAAATTTTAGTACACTTGGCTTAGATGATTTACAGTCCAAACATCATTTTCATGATGTTCTAATTGCTCACAAGATTTGTATGGAGATTATTTTTTCCAATACTTAGAAAAATTGTAATAATTTGAGTATTTTGAGGCCTTAGTGTATATTGAGTGCGAGATGGAATAAGTGCTTATAGAAAAGAGTTCTCCGTATGGATGTAAAGGCTGCAAGAAAAATGATACTTTGTATTGCAGGTTTGGGGTGTAAATTAGACACTACGGCCCCAAAAGGAATGAGTTATAAGTGTACATGTGTTCCCTACACATGAGTTTTGTCCATAGAAAAAGATACAGTGTCTTGTGGGTTTGGGATGGTTTTCGGTACAAGTTCCTTGATTTTCACAGCTCCCCACATATAAGTTTGACCCAAGTCAAAGGGTGTGTGTGTGTGTGTGTGTATTGTAGATGAAGTGGATGAATCAGGCATAGATAACCCAAGTGACCCAAGTTCCTTGTACCTCTAGTTCCCGAAAAGATGATTTAACCGATCAAAAAAGGGAATCAAGTGTTTTGCGAGATGAATAAAGGGTTTCGAGCACAAATGGACTAAAAGGAACATGGACATGCAGAATCGCCTTTCCACAAGTTGAAGCGGGCCGAAAACCAAAGGAAATAGGATAATTTAAAAGTTGAAGTGTTGTGCGAGATAAGGAGAAGGATGCAGAACAAAGGGCCCAGGAGGCACAAGTACTTGCATGGGACTTAGCTCCCGCAAGTCAAGTAGATCCGTAACCTAAAGGACTGTGTAATGCGGAAAAGAGTGAGTACGGAAGAACTAAAGAAAGGAGACCCAAGTTCCATTTTACCCATACTTCTCTGAAACCCGATATATATAATTTCTAAAGAAAATTAAAAGGATTTAAAGGCAATGTATTGCAGAGCAGCTTAGTGTCAATTTGGAACCTTGTTCTCCACAAACCCCTAGACATGCATCAACATATCTTGAGCTCCAGTTGTCCAAATTTCAAATTTTTGGAATTTTTGAAAGGTGACATCATCCTCTATCTAATGAAATAGAAGAATCCAAGTTTTGAGGATAACTGAATGGTAGTTTTGGCAACTAAAGAAAAATAAAAAAATGATGGACCAAAAATCAATTACTCTCATCTATTTAAGTTGAAAACTTTGAAATTATATGTTGTTGATCAATTAAGTAAGAAGAGTGTGAGCTAGAGGAGACATGAGTAGAAATAGATAAGATTGATATATCCATGAAATGATGCTAGTTGGAGAAGAATACCGATCCCGTAATAAGTGAAAGTGAATGTATGAACTAAGAAAGCGGCAAGGAGAGATATGTGCTTTGAAAGAAGATATTGATATGGAATGAAAATTTATCACCAAAATCAAGTAGAGTTATCAACTGAATATTTATTGATTAAGATGGGGATATTTTCATACTATAGAACTTACTTGTAGTGACAGAGAAAAAGAAAGAGCTATAAAATGAACATCTAGTAATGAAAGAGAAGATCAATGACAAAGCTATCAATAAGAAAACTAGTTCAATGAATTTTTGAGGGAGAGACCTGAAAAGGTAAAGAGAATATTGAATATCTATACTTTCGAGTGAGTGAAAATGCAAGAGTAGAGTGATCATAATTTTTAAATGTGCAACATAGTATCTAGATGATCAAATTTTGTGTGTAATATTTTTCTAAGTTGTTGCTTAGATCACAGGGGGTTGCAGCCTCCTTGTAAGTAGTGGCTTACAAAAGATCAGTTGTAGCTGATTAAATTCTAGGGGTTGAAGCCTCCTTGTAAGTTGTGGCTTACTAAAGATTAGTGGGTGTTGTACCAAATTTGGGAGTTGTGGCTTCCAGAAAAGTTATAGCTTGTCAAAGACTGGGTGGTGGCTTGGTTAAATTATTGATTTGTAGCTCAATTGGGAAATCATTGTAACTATGAAGGACAATTTTCCAAGTTAGTGCATTAGTTTCCATGGGTTTTTGTCCCGAAAGGTTTTCCCGCATTAATATCTGGTCTCCTCATGTGTATGTGTATTTGATTCTCTCTATATCTCACATGATTGTTAATGCATGCTTATGCCAATCAATATTGATTAACAATAAAAAATTTAAGAAGTGGAAATTGATTGTAAAAGTTTTTATCATCATTGATTCACCCCCTATGAGTTGCTGAAATTCTGAATAGGGTGGAAGACTCTTGAAACAAGTGAACATCACCCTCATGTATCACTTGGCTAGGGAATTATGATTTCCTTGTAGTCACCGGGGTCATTTCTTTAATAGGCTTGATGACCTTGTTCCTGACTAACTCTACATACTGGTTACCCGAGGCACCGTTGAAAAATTGAGAAGCCACTTGAGCCAATTTTCCTTTTTCTCTTTAATCATCAAGGTGATAGTCAAGAAATTAGGAATTTTCACCTGTTGTACTATGTGAGATTCCGTTGTATTAATCTCTTATACCCAAGGGAAAATCACATTTGTTTTCAGCTTGAAATTTGGAAAATTTTAGCCTCTTTCTCCAAACAGGAAGGAACATATGGTACAGGTGTGGCCGGTGTGACAATGAAAGAAGACAAGCTTAGAGATTGTTGTGGAACCGAGAGGTGAACTAGGTACATCTCCCCTTGTTCTAGATCAACTACAAGGTCTTCCACTGTTCTCACTTTCGATGCAATCTTACAGTAGTGAGGGGATTTTGGTTCCACTACTTTTCTCTTCAAACTTTATCATGATTGAATCGAGATGAGATCCTTATATTTGTCCTTGAAAGAGGAATGGTGTGATACCTATCTATAGAGGGTAGGGAAGTTTCTGGATGTGATGAGAGAAACCATCTTTCTCTTGAACCATTCTCTTGACATTTTGATGACTACCTCTGTGTGTTATTTGATATCTCTAGACTCCCATACACTCTAAACCCCTTGGGGTAGAGGATAAGATTTCATTTTCGGGTACTCTAGATCATACAGGTTCAGTTCCATCCTCATGAAAAAATCTTCATATGAATCAATCTTAAATTTTCTCATTTGATCAATCATCATCCTCTTGTGATCACATTCTCAAACTTCAATTTGTGGGACATGATACAAATCAGGAAGGTGAAAAGTGTCTAGATCATCTCGGATGTCAAAATATTCCCTTGGAGTGTATGAGTGCATATTTATGGGGGACAGGGAAGCTTCCATGTTGGTGGCCTCGTGAGCACTTTTGCAAGAGAAAATCCCTAGTGAGATAGGGAAGGAAATCAACTTCTTCTTTCTATTCCTCAGCTTTTGATTGATATGAACCAATTGTCTACATAGCTCAATTATCATGATCCTATTGCTTGGGTAGTGTGGAAATATCCATGGAGAAAGTTTAAAACCCGACACTCATATGTATGAAAAAGTTGAAAATTTTATGAAGTACGATCCATACCTTTTGATCAGAGTAATGACATGTGTAGACATTCTTGAATGTGGGTTACCCTCCAACAGTCTAACAACATACATTGTGAAAGCATCATTCACTTTGGAAAAGTGATGATTCCTTTCCTTCAAGGCCAAGTGCAGAAATTTATCATACGCGAGAGCCTTTTGAGAAATATTTTGAGAAAGTGTAAGGCCCCGAGTGGTCTTGTATTTCCAAAGGCGTAAACTAGGTAAAATGTCATGAAGAATTTCTTAGAAGATGACGGTTGAAGTAATTGGCGGTGCAAGTTGTCACTAATGATTTTCCCCAATCAATTATCTAATTTCCTTCCAAGATTGTGAGAATGAACAATGCCATCTAGTCATGAAAGTCTCTTGTGTTTTCTTCTCCCATTACTCAACTTAGGAGAATGATGACATTATAGAATCCCTCATGAAATATATTATGAGAAATAGTCTTTGGCACACAAGAGGGCTTCCTCCCTTTCTTCAACCATGAGACAAGAGTAATGCCTTAAAGGTATGATTCAGTCTTAGACCACTCTCCTGATGCAACCTCCTTGGTGATCACTACCATGTTGCTCCCGATGGGAATTTGCATGCCTTGAGATATTAATTTCGGGTAAACACTTCCAAGACTGAGTTGTCATCAGATATTATTGTTTAGGTGTCTAACTTGTAGTGATTGGAATAAGCCAACACCAAATCAGTACTTTGAACTGACACGAGGTGGCCACCTAACATACAATGTTCTCTCAAAGATATTTTATTCCACTGGATCTCTTGGTCCACCCAACATTCTGGCTTTGAGGTCCTCAAGGTCCATATGGGTAACATCACTGTCACCTACACTGGATTACTATGATGAAAGTTCCAAAACAAAATTAAGGCCATATAATTTTAACTTCATGGTGATAAAAACAACAATATGAGTCAAAATTGAGATGATAACAACTTTTTGCACTCAAAACTGAAACTTTCTATTTTTAGCCATTGGGATCTAGGAGCTACTATTTTGGGAAAGGTTTTTTTGCCTCAGAATTAGTGTTGTGGAATTATTGTTATGTTTGGAACACTATTATAGAGGTTTCGTTGCAATTTTTAAGCACTTTATATTTTTAGAATGTTACTTTTTGCTTTTTCACACTTATTTGCTTTTTTGGCCTGAGTCTCCTAGTTTTCCATTTTTGAGTTTGTTGCTTTGAAGGGTTTTGTTGTTTTAAGAAAATTTCTATTTATAGTAAGTATAAGCATGAGGTACTTACTATTTAGAAACTGGTCTCCCACACCTCGGTTTGATGAAAAAACAGCTTCTCTGAAATGGGTTTTTCTTCTGGATATTGTGCTCTAATTTCTAGCTCAAACCATCTTCCGGATTGATGGGAAATTGTAGAAGAAGAATATAGGGAAAAAATATATGGTTTTATACCATTAAAAATCAAAGGAGCCTCTATTTTTTCTGTTTCTTTCTTTTTATAGTTTATTGGGAGAGGAAGAGATGGTGAAAATTTCATTAGAATCCGACTACCCGTTCGTGAGCTATGAGTTTTTTATGGTTTTTTGGCTATGGAGTTTATTTGGTGAAAAATGGGCATGGTGTCTATAGAAAAAGAAATATTTTGGAATTTTTGTTGCAATTTACCTACTGGGATGGAGGATAAATTAAGAAATGGAGAGGGGCAATGGTTTTTATAACTTTTTCCTAGTAGTGAGTTTTCACGCATGCACAAGGAGAAACAACTCTACAATTGTAATTTTCCAATTTTTAACATTTTAAAAGATTTATGAGTTTTAGATAAATTTTTGTCCCAAATATCCCAAGGGGATGGGATAGTTGGTGCAAAAATGTGCCTCGCCCTTAGCTTGACAGGTGGTGAATGAAGATTGGTCGGTGGAGGAGAGAGAGAATGAGCAAAAAGCACCTGTAATGGAATTGGATCACATGAGGGACCAGGCTAAGGGCTAGGATTGATAGAATTTTTATACCAAATGTATGAAGGGGATGGGACACAAGGTATAAGAAAATTCACCTTACTTTAGTGATGAGAAGTGGAAGATGTTGATTTGTGGAGGCGGGAGAGGAGAGAGGGCTGAAAAATGGCCTGCAGAGCACCTTTTTGGGTCACATGAG
The DNA here is from genome assembly GCA_018340775.1 of Taxus wallichiana var. yunnanensis. Lineage (NCBI taxonomy): Eukaryota > Viridiplantae > Streptophyta > Pinopsida > Cupressales > Taxaceae > Taxus > Taxus wallichiana. Next base: position 207,143,410 of record CM031236.1, on the reverse strand, counting down.
GGATCAAGGGCCAACTTGGGCATGGGGTGAATTTTTGTGTCCCAAATATCCCAATGGGATGGGAAAAAGGTGCAAGAAAATGTGTCTCATCCTAGAGTTGACAAGTGGCACTGCAGGATTTGATGATAGAGGGAGCTAAAGATTGGTGCAAAGGTGCTTACATGGCTAGTTTGAGCTTGGCCGGGTCACATTATGGTCCAGGAGTCTATCTCGAAGTTGGGAAATTTTTTGTGTCCCTTGTGTTGTAAGGGGATAAATAGTTGGTACAATAAATTACACTTAGACTGGTGGTGATACGTGTGTACCCATAAAAATAACTAAGTCCTAAAGCATACCTTGGAGAGAAGCTTGATGATAACATATCTTGAGCATCCAGAGGTATTTTTAGGAACTTATTTATATGATATTTACTATAAATGGAATTTTAAAATAATGGGATGAGTCTCATGCCTTGATTCTCCTTACAAACCCCTAAAAAAAGAATTTTTCTCGAGATCACGTTGTGCATGCTTTGAAAATAGCCTATGGTGCGAGACACCAAAATTCTCGTATCTATACCCTCGTTGCCCAGCGTGTGCATATTTATTGAATCATCCCCTCTCCTTTAATTAAATACCCTCCTAATCCTTATTAATTAATTAAGCAACATTAATTAATTAATCATTTAATATCTTACATGCCCAATTATCCCATCCACATTAATCTTTATGCCTATTAATTAATTAATCCTCATCCATTTCCCTAACCAACCTTCTATTTCTATTGATTTTATCCTACACACACATCCCCTTTAATTTTCTAGCTTTTATCTATTTTTATGCCCTAACCACCCTTATCTCATCTCTTTCCCACCTAATTGCTTTAAAGCATCCTTCTATTCTTTAAGAAGATCAAAATCCCATCAAAAGCATAAAAACAACCTAGTGGGGAAAATTTCCTTCTGATCGAACGACCTAACTCGGTCACCGTTAACCCTATAAACTAGCTACTTCCTTTCTATTGATCATCGATGCATGCAATTCTCAAGCTCTCTCCCAACCTCGAGCATTCTTCCTTGTGCTTGAGTAGTTACGAGACATCCATAGATCTTTGGGACATCTTTTCAAAGATACTTGCATCACTCACGATCATCTGGCATGAGGTTTATCGTCATCACCGTGTTGCTTTATTAAAATTTTATCATATTATTTAGGTGTTTCTAGTATCTAATCTCTTATAGGTTCAAACCATCAACAACAACAATTAAAGCTTCTTCAACAACCTTCCCCTTTATCCCTTTTTCTTGCAGGTTATCATTCATCTCGACTTTATCCAATCCTGCTACGGTCATCGCCGACCTTGTTAGATAACCATCGACCCAGGTCTAGTTTTTCAAAAAAATCTCTTCTATTGCTGTTTTTAGCCATTTCCTAGAGTTTTCTACCCCTAGTTCCTCCTGCAGACTACTTACAACATATACAGGATTCTATCATCCTCCAATTGGCCTTTAGACCCTTTAGGTCTTCATATTCACCTTACAATCTAGATCTTCCCTCCCGTGTCACCGTCGACCGCCTATGCACATTTGGGTCACCATCGACCTGCACTGTAACAATTAATTTACAATTATTGTCATCTAGTTAGCCCTTAGATCAATTTCTGTCATTTTTCCAGTTCAAAGTGATATTTTGGTTTCGTATGTTTCTATAATTTCATCCTTTACATCACTTTTTAAAAAAAAGTAGGGGTTGACATCAGTGAAAGGAAGCTAATCACTTCGGGAACCGCATTTTGAGAAATCCCCACATATATCTATATAATCCATATTTGTTCCAGCTTTTACAGGTATATCAAGTTACAATGATAATTAACCATCTAGCGCCCATATCACATCCAAGGTAACATAAATCCTCCTTCATTTCTGAGTTGTTAATTTCTATAGTAGCTAGATCATTAATTTGATAACGAATGAGAAATTTGATTAACATTCTGCCACACATGGTGGGACCCCCTTTAGGTGGTCTCTTTCTTTTCTATATTTTACTTTTTCTACTAACACTGTAGCGTGAGGCTTCACTTTATTGCTTACTCGTGTTGGGTTTACCGCTTGGATCACTCATCACTCAAAAATGCAGATAAATAGGAAAAGTACTATCTAGGTATTCCTCTTTTCACTATTTTATCCTTTTACATTGTACTTCCCCTTCATGTCTATGTTCTCATTGAAAATAAAATTTCATTTTGGCTTAAAAAGAACCCTTCTTTTTGCATCCTTCTTGCTCATATAGTCTAAGTAGGGGTTCAATCTTCTGTATCTCACATTTATCACACACAACCTAAACCTCATGAATCAATTAACACATCAAAAATTCCCTTTCTCGGTAGACTGATTGGGATTTGATCACCCAATAGGAAGATGCCTCAGAAATTCCCTAGCCACAACAAACCTGAAACCAAACATAGTTCACCTTCTCCTAGTTCTTTTGTTATCTAGCCTCATTTTATTTTCACATTCTTAATCAAAACATAAAAGGAATCATTTGCTTGACTTGTCTATTTAATAAAAGAACCAAAATTTTCTTCAAGAAGTTCTCGGTAGTCCAACATGACCCCATACAAACCCTTGGTTCCTTCCAAACCTTCTTCCAGTCCTATCTATGACTATCTCCTCCACAGGCCCTTTGCTTCTCAATCACATTGACTAATAGCCCATGTTTTATCCCCATCACCTTACACCATTTCTACTTTTACCCCACCATCTTTATCTCCATTACCTCATGCCCTTCCTGGGTCATCCGAAATCACAATAACCATTTTAGTTATAGATGTTCCTCACGAGAACCCCATCCTTGACTTCATTCTCTGAAGATATCAATATACTGATCATGTTTCACCTTATGACATCTCCGGTTCATCTAACATATATGTCTCACCTAGGGACATCCCTTATGAGCCTTTTGTATTAGACCTTCATGTTCTTACCCCATCATCATCATCTTACCATGATCCTACTCATCACCATGCTCCTACATCCCCCAAACAATCCCATCTTCACCATGTGACATTTTCAGACAACCATTTCCTAATCCCCCACCAACGAGTTCATCTTCACCTTCTACATCACATCAATTTAACCCATTCTCAATCAACACCATACATTAGACATCTTCTCCCACATCTATTTTACCATCTTCATCATCTAACCCTATCTTAGATATTGTGCCAACCGCCCCTTCAAGGGCTATCCTCACATCCACTATATCCATGATTACCTTATCTACCTCCCTTACTTCTACTTCTTCTCTTACATCCACATCCAATCATACTCTTACCACATCTAGATTAGCCTTAGCCACACCCGTCTCTACATCCACACCTATCACTACACTTTCATTGACATCATTATCACATATTTTTTTACCCATGCCCGTATCCCTTGACACTATATCTACCCCGCCATCTCTACCACATGTCTCCTTGCTTATGACCACCTCACTTACCTTGTCTCCCCCATCCACACCTAGTGTCTAGACATCTACCATTCCCACATCCACATCTATTATCACACCCATCACATCTCCTTAATCCACCTATATGCCTCTTCAATCACCCAAAACAAACATAGTTTACACTCATGCCTCTTCAATCCCTACACCAACCCATTCACCATCTACACCATCTCACATAGACCTCATTAACAGTATCATCAAGACACCTCTCATTCTTTCCACACCCACATCTATCCCATCTCCCGTAGTCAACCTTACTCCCCATCCACATATCTTCCTCCTTTTCCTATCATACCATCCTTCGATTTGATAATGATTCCTCTTTTTGTACTTCTTCCCGCACCTACCGAATTAACCATCGTGACCACATCCCCATTATATCCTTCTTCATGCACACCACCAAAATCATTCAAGTAATATTGGTAGGCACTTCAAATTAAAACCATTATAGGTGATCTTGCCGTTTCATCCACACAACTTGACCTTCCTACACTTGGACCAATCCCCATCCTCCTTGGAACAAATTGTTTCACCAATAAGAAGCGTACGTATAAGAAAAAAATTTAAGGTATAAGGTTGGGTACGTGAGGAATACCTGGATGTCTTGAAGATGTTGCACACTTTGTTGAAGACCGAGCCAATCGAGAGAACTCCTTTTGTCAGGAAAGACTACTTGAAAAAAACACAAGACCAAAAGATAGAATTAAAAGTATCGGTTGGTGGATTTCCTAGCGAGGATAGATCTCGAGAAGTGGGATACTTCCTAGAAGGCTATCAATCCATGTTTAAAAACAAGTTAAATGCTGATAAGAACATGAAATAAAGAGTCCTACTTGTAGTTGTATAATTTAGGTATCTCACACAAGCACAATAAATCAAATCTAGTCTAAATAATGAATACAAGACTAAATCTAAAGAGGGTGGTTGGTTGTTAAGGTCTATAGGTGTGAAAAAGGGTATTCGTAAAAGGTCCTGGTGAGGCTTTGGGAGGTTTTGGGAGGTTATGAGTAGGTGAATTAGTTCGCTAGTCTCGAGGGAAATTACCGGACACGAGACCAATTTCGATGAATCGGTTTTAGTTTGGTATCGGTTGGCTAACCAATCATGATAGGGAAATTGGGTGCCAAAGGTGAAAAGGGGTTGGTTATGGCTCTCTATGATTACACAGAGTGTTGAAAAGGATTAGGATGGGTGTTAGGATTTTGGGGAAGATTCAACAAGGGTGAGAGGGGTGATTAAAAATGAAGAGAGATACAAGTTGGAAGGGTATCGGGTATATGGGTGATTGATGATATTTGGGTGAGAAAGAAGCAGTTCAATAGAAGACACTAAGAGATCTAAAACCAAAGTTAAGAACTAATAACCTAGTTAGGATACTTAACTGAGTATCTGGAAATGGGTAGATGCGGTGGTTAGTGGGTGTTCATAGGAAAAATGGGTTTGGATCTAGTGCCGCAGAAACAAAACCTGTGTGCTTCCTTATGAATGATCTGAGTTGTGGAGCAAAATGTTGGTGCAAGTGAAGAACTTATAAGATCTAGGTGATGTATTTGATCGTCATATGCTCAATCGAATGCCTGAATGAGAATGAAATCCAAAATCCAACCAAAGGAAGAACCCCAGGAAAGATTTGGAAATCTTTATTTAAAGGAACTAATGGCAGTTCCTTGACCGACGCCACCGAGGAATAATCGGCATCGGTTAGGGAGAAATAGTCCAATTTTCTTAAAATATCTTGTTTCTTCCCTTTTGGCATGGGTCAATATTTGATTGTGGGTTAGGAGTCTTGGTTCACATTTAAACACACAAGGAATTAATGGAGGAAGTGGTTAACAATAAATATTAGGTTTAGAAAGAGTCTTAGTTAGTTAAGTGAAGTGATGACTCAATGGTAGGAGTGATGACCTTGTCTCAGTTAGTTAAATGCCCCTAGAATGGCTCCAAGGTGAGGTGGTAATTAACCTAATATTGATAATTAGATTAATTAAAATATGTGAAAGGGGTCATGGTAAGGGGGTATGTTAATTGAAAGGGGCTTAGAGGGTTGTGACCCAATTTTGGGTGTCTACATTTTCCCCTTTTGTCGTGTAGCTTGTGCTAATAAGTGATGATGACAAAAACAAGAAGTAGGTTTCCCTAGGTAAGGGTGGAGGTGATCCCCCTCAAACCAGGAATTGATTAAGTGGAAGGTTGAATCGGTGATGGGTTTGATATGGTGATAGGTGATGAAAAATGAGGTAAGGTGTAGGTGTAGGTGTAGGTATAGGTAATAGGTGTGATAAGGTGGAGGCAAGAAAACACACGCACGTGCTCAAAATGCAACAAGGTACTAGGTTGAAGAGCACACAAACTCTACATTGTCAAAGGTTGATAGTTTATCCAAACAAGGGTGATGTGGTCTAGGTATCCAAGGTATAGGAAGTGATCCTAGAAACACAATGGGTCAAGGTGCAAGAACGGGTATAGGTGTGTTCCAAAACACCAAAAGGTTTGGTCTGGTCAAGATAAATGTTACGAAATAAGGCAAGGTAAGGTCGGGGGTCAAAACAACATGGGTAACATTATCACATGGTGGAGCAAGTAAGCGAGTTCAATTGTCAAATAGGCGGGGTTGGGTGGGCGAGGGTACATGGGTGAGGTAAATGTGCCCCTATGTATCCTTAGGGAGGGGGTGAGGTGGTGAGGTTGGTGGGTGAGTCGGAGAGAGTGGGAGAGGCACCAGACCCTCTCAGGGATGACATAGATATTGAGATGTTGTTTATTTTGGATTTTGACTTATATATACTGGCATGTGTCTTTGAAGAGGCAAGATGTACATGAGAGTTTTTGAGAGACTTATTTATATTTGTATATATAGTGTATTGACATACAAACTTTCCATTATATAGATGATGACACTTATATCTATTGTGTTTGGTTTTATTTCCATTGTATGGTTATTATGGAAATTAGTTGTAGGCATGGTTGATGTTATGGTTTGTTTTAATTTCCAATGTATTGATATTATGGAAATTTAGATGTGTAGGCATGGTTTGGTTTAATTTCCAAGTTATTGTTGTTATGGAAACTAGATGTATAGGCATGGTTTGGTTTAATTTCCAAGTTATTGGTTTGATGGAAACTAGTTGTATAGGCATGGTTATGATGTATGGTTTGTTTGGTTTAATTTCCAAGTTATTGATTTTATAGAAAATTAGATGTGTAGGCATGGTTTGGTTTTATTTCCAAGTTATTGATGTGATGTGAACTAGATATATAGGCATGGTTTGGTTTAATTTTCAAGTTATTGATGTTATGGAAACTAGATATATAGGCATGGTTATGATGTATGGTTTGTTTGGTTTAATTTCCAAGTTACCGATTTTATGGAAACTTAGATGTGTAGGCATGGCTTGGTTTAATTTCCAAGTTATTGATGTTATAGAAACTGTATATATAGGCATGGTTTGGTAGGGTCAAATAGTGGAAAAATGGTGAAAGAGGGTAGAAAATGGTGGCCGAGCTAACCTTTGAAGACTTCATGTCTTTAAAGTGCTGCCTACACACCCTTGCAAAAGGGGCCTTAGATCCGATGTAGTTCTCCCATAGGATAGGGAAGAACAAGATTTCGATAGGTACGTTGGGTAAGGTAAGGTAGAAGATTTATGATAGGTAGGTTAGGTATTGAGGCAAAAAATAGAAAGGGTAATAGGTTAGGTTATGTGGTTGGTATAGGTATGGTGTTGTTTTTGGTTTTTATTTGATTTTGATGAGTATGTATAATGTTTTGAAATTGATGATTAGTATGGGTGTGGGTGAAATGATAAATGGACCAAGATATTTAATTTTTATGGTCTCATCCTGCTGAAGAAGCAACAAGTAGGCAGAGGTGAATCAAAAAATAAGTGAAATGCTCCATAGTTGGTAAGGAACATAATGGCCATGTAATAGGCTTATGAACATAGGCCCCTAGATACGTTTTAAGTGATAGGTCTAGAGTTTAAAATCACAAAGTGTCACATGAGTGCAAAATTCCTTGAGTGGATAGAACAAATAAATGAAGGTAGGGTGGAGTGGTTCGTTTAGCGTAACTTTGGTTGTGTGATCCGAAAATAATCAAGTTATTACTGATTACGGATGTAAATATTTGCCGACAATTTTCCTCCTTTTAAGTAATCAATTTAAAATTAATGCTCATAAATATTGATTACGGAGTTTGGAAATTGCCTACGTCGAACCATGGTCAAACCGGTCTCGGACCTTTAATGTAAATATTCACTCCACTAGTCAAAACTTGTAAGTTACAATAGTACTTTCACAAGAAAACCTAATGGAATTTTACTTGCCTATCAGTACACCAGTTCTTCAAAACTTCCGATGATTAGTCGAATTGTTCTTCACCTTCCTGATGCACAATCTCCTTCGGCTTCGATCGGCCTTCCCGATGCTATCAATGTGACGCTAGCACTCCAATCGATAATCCAGATTTGCAAGTAATTGGTGTGGCTCAATGGGCCTATTGGGTAGTTTATAATTTACTCCCAATCACAAATATTTTGTCTACTATTGCCTAAAATAATAGGCCAATAAACAATATTTGTTGACACATCTCACAAATAAGCTTAAAAATAATAAGCTTCTCGACTAATGTGTGTACCTTTCCGCACTCTAGCAATGAGCTTCTCCATTGCCTTAACAAATGGTGTATGTCATTACAATAGAATGGGTTCCCTATTTATACAAAAATAGGGCCCTTAAAAAATGCAATACAAATTATCTTTAGGCTATATTTAAACCTTAGCCTCACCCGTAGCAAAATTAATGGGATTACATACCCATATAGGGCGGTTTGCATTTTTAATGGGATTAAAATCCCCAAATTGGCATAATGGGATTAAATCCCCAAATTAGTCTCCTCCACCATTTTCCACGCATGGTAAGTGGATGTATATCCCACATTTTGTGGATTGATATTTTTTAAGGCTTTATCAAAGCCTTTTCCATGCATGTGAAGTGGTCAAAAGACCACCTTAGGCTTAACCACCCCCATCTCCACCGCTTCACTTCGCCCTTCCATGTGGTCCTTGGAAAAATGGCGGTTAAGTGGTTGGTTTAATACTAATGTATAAACATTAATATGTATAGTTTGTGGCATAATGCGTGGTATGTGGAATTTGGGAATAATGTGTGGCATTTGGAAAGTGGACTTACCAAGTAAATATAATTTTGACCCATGTAATGTGGTATGGAAATAATTAACTCGGTCAATAATATATATTACACTTGTTATCTCGATAGGAAAATTTATCGTATTCGATTCGTGGTGGCAAGCCACGTGGTGGCTTGTGGACCCACCACATTGGCGATAATACCATAGTCCACACGGTGGCCGGGCTCCCCTCCATAATAAAAGTTGAGCCTCTTGTTCCGACACGCCATTCCATTCCACGATTATCAACGACCGGTGGTTAAAACCCCTCCAATTTCACCAACGCCTTTTTGCCATGTGTCGTAGTGCGATTGGTCCAATATTGACTAGTTGACCAGAGTTGACTTTCCTCTCAACCGAACTTTGACCTGACATAACTAGAGCTCCCGATGTTTGTTTTCACATTCTCTCACAAATCGTTGGAAAGATCTCGAGATGATATTTTACACAAAACCATTTAGGGATGTTTAGGGAACTTTCAAAAATGATCCCCTGATCACACCTCCCCACTGAGAAAGGATTTTTGTCCCAAAAAGCTTCCATACTATCCTGAATCTGAAAAACTCTGCCACCTCGGAAGTGCTGCTGTAGTAGACCCTTGGGTCTTCTCCTCCAACCTTCTCACTTTGACAACTCTGCTCCAATCCTGGGACCTTGTGGGTTATGGGCCCACGATGCTTCCATTGCGCCACTCTGATATCCGAAGAAGACCTCCATGCCTCCGCTTTATGGTGCTAAGTTTCTGAATGAAACCTCAACGCTCCTTCTATGCGGTGCTAAGCTTCTTGATATCTGACAACAAGGATCTTCTTTGACTCTATAACATAGCTCTTGGCTCCGAGTTGATTCCACGTAAATCCAAACTGGTTTGAAGGAACTCCATGTTACGTAGAGCTTTGATTGATCCGATGTCAATGATGGACAATGACTTGTCCCTTTTCAGACCTCAACGCCTCCGATGCATGATGCTAAGCCTCTTTCAAGACCTCAAGCCTCCAATGCATGATGCTAAGTCTCTGATCAACTACCATTTGTATGTATGGTCATAATTGCCTTTTGACACCAAATGACATTCCGAGCTAATCCTTTGAGAGATCCTCTTGTTGACATACTAATATCAGGTACCATTCTACTTCATGGTCGCAATGCCTCTACACAGAATGAAGTTATGACCTGATGTTAATGCCAATGGTGATTCAGATACCATTCTGCTGCACGGTCACAATGCCTCTACATAGAATGAAGTTCCGAGCTGATCTTTTGAGAGCTCCTTTTGTTGACAAATTATATCAGGTACCATTCTACTAGATGCCCATGATGGCTTCTCCATAGAATGAATTTCTGACCTGATGTCAATGCCCACGATGATTCAGCTACCATTTTGCTTTGCATGGTCACAATGCCTCTACACAAAATGAAGTTCGAGCTGATCTCTTATCTTTTGCACACAAATGGCAATCTCCAAGCTTTATATGAGTCAAATCCTATATCCAAGCTGTAATAGTACTCACAAGCTTATTAGGAGATATATTTGGAGCATTAATCAAATTTTCTAAGTAAGAAAATCCACTAAGTATGGTAAACCTTTCTCTCAACGCATTTTCTCACAAAATTTGATCTCCAAACTTAATACTGCATACGATTCATCAATCTGAATTATGCAATATATAATTGAAAAATTGTTGACTTACCCATTTTAAAGGACTTTCACTTTCAGGTATTACCTGGTCCTGGGTTGACTTGTCAACTGGTGGTGGAGTAGAAACTTCCTTTGCCTTTGCAATAGGCCTCCATTCCATCTTTGGCTTGCCATTACTCTGATGGCGAGATGGATGTAGTTTCCAACAATTTTCCACCCGATGCCCATTCCTTTGGAAATGAGCACAAAAATTCCTCTTAATCTCCTTTTTCTAGGATGAGGAACTCTTTCTGCCATTTCTCGACTCTGCATGACAAGATTGGTCTTTTTGGTTTGCCTTGTTCCTGACAAATGACATCAACTTCTTCATCAATTTCCTTCTCTTCCAACATCTGCCACTGAATGATTATGCAATCCATAAAAAGTACATGGAAAGGAATTCCACATCTTCTGAAAATCATAACCATACTTCTTAAGCTGAAAAGTGGATCAAAAGTTTTACTGTGCTTATGATTATGGTAAGAAACTGAGGTGGAATCTCATTACCTCTTCACTGATTTCTCTTACCACATCTTGCCTATGATGACGAAGCACAACTTTCCTGCTCAGAATCTTCTTGCAGGACTAGTGGGGTAATACTTTGCTTTCTAAGCTTGTCTCCCATCAATGTTCTTGGAGCATTCTCCAATTTCCATTCCCACACTAGAAAACCCAAACCTACAAAAATGAGGATGATCCTCGACTTGTATTGGGTTAGCAATGCCTTGGCCATTTTTACCAAGGCCTCTTCCATCAAATCCCATTTTATCTAGTAACTTGGATCCAATGCCTCTAGTATGCTTTTCAAACAAACCAAAGACTTCATTACCTAAATCCAAACCGAATGGGAGGAAGAAGAAGATTCCAGTGGTGAATAACTTACAATGCAATCATCTGCCATGGTCACTACATCTGAAGTTGAAGGTATTTCCTTTCTCTGATCACCACACTGCAACCTTGCCAAGAGATCATCCTTGGTTTGCAGTTCTGATTTCAAATGAGCATTCTCCTCTTCCAAGGAGTAATACATTGATCATAGGAGAGAATTCTCTTCCTAGATCTGGTGATTATACAGCTTCAATCTCATCGAGCTTCACCTATTTAGACATCTTTCCCATAGTGCACTTGTACCCTGTTCACACAAACTGAACCAACTACACCAACTTGAAGCAATCACTCTGTTAATTAGATTTACTTTAACTCGATACGATACAAACTTGCTCAGAGATTAGCAAGTTTTAAGCCGAACTGCTCGATACCAAACATGATCCAAAAATAATCAAGTTATTACTACCTGATCTCAGACCCTTGTAGGCTTTAATATTTGCCGACAATTTTCTCCTTTTAAGTAATCAATTTAAAAATTAATGCAAGACAATAAAGACAATTGCACAAAGATTGATTACGGAGTTCGGAAATTGCCTATGTCTCTCGGGTTCGTGGTCGAACCGTTCCACTAGTCAAAACTTGTAAGTTACAATAGTACTTTCACAAGAAAACCTAATGGAATTTTACTTTCCTATCAGTACACCAGTTCTTCAAAACTTCCATGATCAGTTGAATTGTTCTTCACCTTCCTGATGCACAATCTCCTTCGCTTCGATCGGCCTTCTCGACGCTATCAATGCGACGCTAGCACTCCGGTCGACAATCCAGATTTGCAAGTAATTGGTGTGGCTCAATGGGCCTATTGGGTAGTTTATAATTTACTCCCAATCACAAATATTTCATCTACTATTGCCTAAAATAATAGGCCAATAAACAATATTTGTTGACACATCTCACAAATAAGCTTAAAAAATAATAAGCTTCTCGGACTAATGTGTGTACCTTTCCGCACTCTAGCAATGAGCTTCTCCATTGCGTCTGGTGTGTGTCATTACAATAGAATGGGTTCCCTATTTATACAAAAAATAGGGCCCTTAAAAAATGCAATACAAATTATCTTTAGGCTATATTTAAACCTTAGCCTCACCCATAGCAAAATTAATGGGATTACATACCCATATAGGGCGGTTTGCATTTTTAATGGGATTAAATCCCCAAATTAGTCTCCTCCACCATTTTCCATGCATGGTAAGTGGATGTATATCCCACATTTTGTGGGTTGATATTGTTTAAGGCTTTATCAAAGCCTTTTCCACGCATGTGAAGTGGTCAAAAGACCACCTTAGGCTTAACTGCCCCCATCTCCACCACTTCACTTCGCCCTTCCACGTGGTCCTTGGAAAAATGGCGGTTAAGTGGTTGGTTTAATACTAATGTATAAACATTAATATGTATAGTTTTGTGGCATAATGCGTGGTATGTGGAATTTGGGAATAATGCGTGGCATTTGGAAAGTGGACTTACCAAGTAAATATAATTTTGACCCATGTAATGTGGTATGGAAATAATTAACTCAGTCAATAGCATATATTCCACTTGTCGTCTCCCGATAGGAAAATTGATCGTATTCGATTCGTGGTGGCAAGCCACGTGGTGGCTTGTGGACCCACCACGTCGGCGATAATACCATAGTCCACACGGCGGCCGGCTCCCCTCCGTAATAAAAGTTGAGCCTCTTGTTCCGACGTGCCATTCCATTCCATGATTGTCGACGACCGGTGGTTAAAACCCCTCCAATTTCACCAACACCTTTTTGCCACGTGTCGTAGTGTGCGATTGGTCCAATATTGACCAGTTGACTAGAGTTGACTTTCCTCTTGACCGAACTTTGACCGACATAACTAGAGCTCCCGATGTCTATTTGCCGCATTCTCACAGTCATTGGAAAGCTCTCAAGATGATCTTCTACACTGACACCATTTAGGGATGTTTAGGGAACTTTAAAAAATGATCCCCTGATCATTGTGGGATGACATGCCCCTTTTGCAAGATACCCAAAACCTGAATAGGCAAGTCTATGACCAAAAATTTGTATTTTTCTTGAATTTTTCTTTTTCATTTTTTTTACATGTATAGAATAATTGATGTAGGAAGTCTATATTGAGATGATATATCGGTGTCTCCTTGAGGTATTCGTGAAGCTGATTGATACGGGAAGCTCTAATATAATTTTTTTGTGTTGCGTTTAACAAATATAGATTAGTCTTCTTTTTGGATAGAATAAGTACAACATGTGGCTAGCTTTTTATAGTTTTCCTTTGAGGGATGAGTCTACTTATAACAGCAATAGAGAGACATAGATGTTCATTTGAGGGAATCATCTATTTGCAAGAAGTTTGACTAAAGGAGTAGATTTTTGGTATCCCAATTTTTTTGTATTATCTGGAACTTGTAGTCATGGAAAAGAATATAAAGGAGTGTAGGAATCTTGTATGAAGGAAAAACAATATCATGAAAATTTTAGATATGAAAGAGGGATTTCAAGTGACGAATAACCATGGGATTCGATCCTGAAAAGGATGAAAAGTATCCATGAGTAGCTTGCCATGAGTAGAGCCATGGTACTCATATTCAAGATAAAGGATGAATGCTTTGATGGATAATCACACAATTATGTTTGATTCATTGGTCCTTAAAAGAGGTAGGTGGAAGGAGAGGTTCACTCAAGGGATGAGCATATAAGAGACATAAAGTGTTATAGTACTTTATTCAACAATAGAATGATCGAAGATGCAAGGCATTAAGGGGATCAGGTTTTGGGTTTCCCTCGAGGGAAGATAAAAATAAGTTCCCGATCCATAGGTATGGGTGAAAATGTAAGGTCTAAGCCAATTAGGAGAAAACTTGCCTCGTTTAATTTTTTTCCATTTTGGCTACACATTGATTTTTTTTCAGACAAGATCACTGATAATAAATGTGCATTCTCAAATGCATTTTCCATAGGCACACTTAATACACTTTTGGTATATTTGGAGGTGGTCGAGAGCATTTAGACGACGTTTGTCTAGTATCTCAAGTTGTGCTAAATGTTCTTGGTGAAATTGTCATCAAAGAGCATATCTTTGAGTGATATACGAAGAGATGGAATTTGGACTTCGAGAGGTAGGAAAACTTCTATATCGTAGACCAAAGAGAAATGTGTGGCATTGGTAGAGGTGCATATGCTGGTGCAATAAGCCCATAGGGAAAAAGGAATTTACATGTGCCAATCCTTATCAACATCGTCAACCAATTTCATAATTTTTTTGTTGAGGGTTTTGTTAGAAGATTCAGCTTGACCATTTGTTTGTGGGTAATATCGTGAAGAAAAAATGAGTTGAATACCAAAATTGTCACATGGTTTGGGTAGGGTCTTATTTTTGAATTGTTTTCCATTATCAGTGATAAGGTGACGAGGAACACCAAAGTGACAAATGATATGGTGGTTGAAAAATTTAATTATTTTATCAACTTTTGTAGAGATAAGAGGGATATATTCTACCCATTTAGTGTAATATTTAGTCGCTGTGATGATCCAATGATGGCGTTGCAAGGAATGATGGTTAATCTCCCTAACGAGATCCAAAACCCATTAAGAGAAGGGCCAAAATTATTTGGCGACTTGTAAGTCGTGACTAGGAGTATGGTGAAGGTTAGCGTGTTATTGAAACTTCACATAACATTTAACATAGTCACAACAGTCTTGGTTAAGGTTTGGCTAGTAATAGCCAAGTTGAAGGATACACTTTGTGATAGTGAGGGCATTGAAATGTCCCCCAATAATCCCATCATGAATATTTTTGATAGTATATGGGATTTCAAACTAGTGAGGCACCGCATGAGGATACCGTCAAAGCTACATTTGTAGAGAAGACCTCCCATGATGATATAATGAGAGACACTTTTTAGGAAGGCTCGTCGTCCATTGCGAGTGAGATCTGAAGGTAGGATTGAAAGGGAAAGGTAGTCAGCGAACTTCTTATACCAAATGTCATGTGGGTCGATGATCGGTGCGACCCAAAAAAATTAACACAGAATAATATAAGAAGGAAAATGTAACCATTGTATGGTGCCATTGATTTTTGAGTCTGAAGGTGAGGCGGGTATTTGAGAAGCAAGACAAGCCATGGTATCCAAGAATTTTTAGTGGATTGCGGAGTGTTTTGAATGAGGTAGTGATCAAACGTGGTCAAAAGTAAGTGGACATGATGTCTATACTTTGTAAGCTCATTCTTATGACACTGGTACAAACCATTGATTTGGTTCACAACCAGTTGAGAGTCACCAAATATATTAATATATTTAACATCAAGGGAAATGGTAGTTTGAAGACCTAACACAAGTGCTTCGTATTCGGTTATATTATTGGTGTAGTCAAAGTCTAGTTTAAAGGATAGTGGTATGGGCTCACCATCAAGAGGAATGAGGATGACCCCTGCATCTCCCCTGTGGTGACATTTGGATCCATCAAAGAATAATGTCATTTGGTAAACAATATCATCAAGGGAGAGGGTGGCAATAGATTCATTTGGAAAATTGATTTTTGAGATCGATTCCCGGGAAGAGGAGCGTCTGTAAGTTAGTCTATGATGGTTTGTCCTTTAACAAAATTTTGATGGATGAAATCCAACTCAAGGTCTACAAGAAGCATGAGCCAATGCATGGTGCGTTGGTGTTGGTAAGGTTTGGCATACATGTGATGAAGAAGGTCGATGTTGGTAATGAAAAATATTTTGTGATTGAGAAGATAGTGGTGAAGTTTGGTGGCCATGAAGACTAGGGATAAGAAAATATTTTCAACATGAGTGTATTTAGTTTCATATTCTAGAAGAGTATGACTTATGTAATAAAATGCTTGCTCCCTATGTTTCTCATCATGAAGAGAGAGTATGAAACCTAAGGAATGGTTAGTAACAAAAAATTTAAAGATAAAAAAGTTGATTGTCTTTAGGAGGAATGAGCACAAATGGTGAAGAAGGCAATTCTTCAACGTGTCAAAGGATTTATAACACTCCTCATTCCAATGGAAAGAGGCATCCTTTTTAAGGAGGTGGTGAAATGGTTGACATCTATCTAAAAGTTGAGAGATGAAGAGAAAAATGGATTCCAATTTGCCTTGCAATCTACAAAGCTACCAAAGGTTAGTAGGTGGAGGCATGTCAAGAATTTCCTTGATCTTAGCATAATCAACTTCAATACCTCACAAAGAGATGATGAAACCAAGAAAATTACCCGAGAGAACTGTGAAAACACAATTGATGAAGCCTATAATTTACCATGAATAACCTAGGTGTACTGGCACATCACCCACTTGAGATGAGTGCTCACCCAAAGCGCGTAAAGATACCGGGACCCTCCTTAGAGTTCCTTGTACGGGTGTGAACATGATGAAGATGTAATGTATTGATATCCATAAATAACATAAACATTCCACATAGCATATTCTAGATCTATATCTTAAATAATCATGAATCAAATGATAAACATAATGAAATCAACCATGTAAGAACCAATTACAGTCATGTTTAACACCATTATTCACCCAATACACTTCATTATATTAAAACATAGTAAATACATGAAGCTTCTTACAATAAGTAGTATCATAAGTTTATGCGCATATTATATCTAAAAGAATAAATACACAATAGCTCATACACGCTTCTCTCTAACTACACAAATTAATACATATTTATAAGGGTGGGGAATTTCCCTTCACCACTTACACACTTCCCAAAATAGGTCGCATGCTGAAAATAGTCATGCACCTTTACAATAACATGCACACATGCAAGTGCGCTAATAATATATCTCTTACAGTTAATTGGTAGTAGTAATCCTATTATTAACTCAAACTCATGCATGGTGCTTAGTAGATGCTCTTCCCAAAATAGCATTTACGTGTTGTGCAAGTCTCCATCCCATTGTGTGCTCCATACACTATCTCCAAAAATAGCCCGTAACCATGAAAATGGCTAAGTCCCAAATCAATCAATCTTTTACGTGTGTTTCCTTCCATATCCTTTTGTGAATTAAAATATTCCTTTCTACCGAATGTGAATGTTCTGTTTACCCTCTCCTTAGTGTCATATTCTGTCTACTCAACATTACCCCACACTAAACTACATTGCCATCCCAAAAATGGGGTTCCTCTTGATGTTCCCAAAGAATAAAGAATAAGAATGGAAAAAATGTAAAGAATTGTTTTTACAAAGAATGGAATTCTCTTCTGTAGCACCCTCTTCTTCAACTGGTAGGATCAACTCCAAATATTCTTATTTAACCTCATCCTTTAAGTCTTTCCAATCATTTAGTGCATTTCTGGTCTTCTTCTAGAACATCTGTGGCGATGTATTCTAACTCATCCTACATCATCTCTCCTTTACATTCTGCAATACTATGACAACGTTAGCCATATCAAACATCCTTCCCTAAAAAGATCCCTCTTTTATGATATGAGCTTTCCAAGCTCATCCAACATCTCCTTATGTGGGTGTTGTGCTATTGTAAGAGATTTGCACTATTTTTTTACTAATGCCAATCTCACCGTATTGCCCTAAAGTATCATCCTTCATTTCCTTCAAAACTTCATTATCTTCCAACATAGTTCTAATCCCGATCACTACATCCAGAGTCATGTGCATATGTTCAAATTTTGGTCTACTTTCTTTAGCTCATCTTGTAAAGTTTGGAACAATTCCTCATATGATGAAATATTTCTAACCATGTAGGCCCTTGCTCTCTCTACTTCTTTCTCGGGTCCTTTGGCGTTAGCATCTGAGAATTGGTCCATCCTCAAGCACTAAATCAACTAACGTATGCACATAATGTATAGATGAAGGAAAATTTTCAGGTACCTTAGACTCTAAGTGTGGTCTTGATTTTAGGACATAATTGCCAATTTATTTTGCCATGCTTTGATGAAGGCTTCATTATTTTTCTATTCTAAGTCCTTCTCCCCTTTTAGATGTGCTATTTCTACAACTTTTTCCTTGTTATCTTCTCATAGCGCTCTAATAGTGGCATCCTTATCCATGTTTCTTCATGCCACTTCTATAGATACCTTAACCAAGGAATTGCTAACTTGCTCACCAGACATGAGAGTGGGCTTTATAGTCATGTGCCTTCTCTCGCGTGCCTCCTCATTCTTTAGGACACACATGAATCCTTACATACATCAAAATTGGGTTTGTCCATGTGAGTTTGCATGGACTAGGAAAACCATTTCCTTATGTGAGTAGTGGCCATGTTTGAGTCCATCAACTCCCATCCATACAACTCCTTGAGGCCCATTATGCTCTGTAATGGGCGTGGACAATTTTACTTGTTTCTTCAAAGATAGCCCATACTCATTAACATACTCCCCACTAGTTCTCCTCATTCTTGGCCCTTTAGGAACTCCGAGCACCAAGGTTTAGAGTTGGATCTTCAATGTTTTGAGAAATATCATGCTCTGTTTCCTCTACCTCCTTCACACCTTCCTCTTCATCCTTCATATCCTCATCCCTAGGTTCTTCCACATCTTTTGGCTATACAGGGGTTCCAGGCACGCTCTCTATAGACTCCTCTACCTCCTCATTCAGATTTAGTTTTCTCTTCTTCCTCTCAGTTGTCTCTTTCTAAGGAGAGAGGTGGTGATCTCCTCATAGGCTATGGGGTTCCCGCACCTTGGGTCATTTTCTTCTAAATACCCTTTTAAAGTGGTGCTCTCCATGGATTGCTTCTACGTCCAAGTCTTTGTCTTCTTCTTGTACCTGAGGTGGAGTACTGCGCGCTTAGTATATACTCTGTATGTAGTATGCATTCAGCCTCTATGATCTAAGCCACCACTATCTTCATGTTATTCATCCTCCTCATCTACCGCTATAGTTTCGCAAGATGTGGGGCTGGTACATTCTCCATTGTATGTTTTCCTTTAGGTGTCCCTAGGCGCACGAACTCATTTTCTACATACTTTTTATTCTCTAGCTTACGCTTAAGCTGAAGGTATATGAGCGCAGCTCCACTATCCCCAATAGCCAAGCTTACTAGCTTCATACTTATGACATCTAAGATGAGCCTCTCAATGTAGGTAGCCCGACCTGAATACACATATGCCTTCCTCAAAGTGTGGTAGCCACAGTTTACCTTTTCAAGATTAAAGTTCAGGTGGAACACATTAGTAAATCGATGGAATGATACCTAGAAGTAGTGCATTGTGAAGGCATACAACAGTTTGTACCATGTGCTACATGCCACATCCCTCATAGAAAATTGTGTGTTGGTGAAGTGTTGGTACACCACAAACTATACCGCCTTTCCCACCACCGAAGGTAGCTCCTTGGAAATGTTCCACTCCTCCTCAAATGCCGCATGGAGTTGGTCATACCACATCTCTCGCTCTCTACTTTAATGTCCCACTCATTGATCCTTCACATAAATATTTGTCAAACCTTTCAACTGAGGACTTATTTTCCATGGGATACTCCCGGATCTTATTCTTTGGCCAATCGGGCACTCAAATTTCTACAAACACAAGGGAAAGGATGATAGTGTCAAAAATTATCTTCTCTCCTGTGTGCTTCCTCAAAATTAGTGTATGAAATGTAGCCTACTAGGTTGTAGACTACTCCCTGAGACATTTTCTTTACAACATGTAGCCACATGGTATTCACCTACAACCATCTCTGTGATCATTCAAATTAGTTACTAGATGCACGACTACCTGAACCACTGGGTACTTCTTCAATTTATCAATGTCCATTCTACGTGGACCCTTAGTATACCCCAACTCCTTTCTTATCTCTATGATTTCTACTTTATTAGTCAGATCACTAGCAAGGTCTACCCCTGTGCCCTTCAATCTTGTCAGTGTCAAAATCAGGGCTGCTATGATTCTAACCCTTTGTCCGGTGAAATAGAAGAAGTCTTCATGGACCCTGCTCATCTGCCATTGGTATAATGGTTCATACTTTCCAAAATACGAGAGCTCATATAACTGATAGATTCCTACATACTTCAACAATTTATCCCCAACATCATCATATACTGGCATATCCTCCACCGTGCATTTGTTGGACTTTATACTAAAAAATGCGTCCAAATATTTCTTATTGTCAGATGTACGGTGGTTGTAGTCACTTATTTTGCACTTGCGGATGTGGGAATCCCACTCTTGTCTGACTATCACACCTTCTGGGTACTACATCTCTAAAAAATTACTCTCGGGAGCCATTTCAACTTCATCTTCTACCTTCTTCTTTCCTTTCGTGCCTATTGCAGGTGCTTTCTTTGGTGCCATTGTAAAAATCCCACCTTTTGATATGCCTCAGTAGTGAGAAAACTCAAACCCTAGCTCAAATCTGTGTTCCCTAGCTTGAAACCACATGCCCTAACTTCTTTTCAATGCCTCTTCTTTTCTCAAACCCTTCACTAATGGGGATGCAAGCCTCTTCCACAGCAATAATCCACTCTCCACGTATGGTTTCACACTCTCCGCACCTCAATATGACTCGCTCAAATACTTGTGATTACAAAGGTAAAAATGAACCCGCATCACGTCCTTATATATATTTTCAAAAATTTAGTGAATTTATTGCTCCTTCACTAACCAAAAATCCTCTCATTAATTGACCATTTTCACAATCTCCATGTGGTACATCTTCATTCCCCAACTATACCCTTATAACGTGCCTTCCTACCTTCTACCTATAGAATTCTCTTTAGCGTGCTTCCATGTGCCCAAGTACCTCACTACCGCACCTTCCCCTGGTAGTCTCCATAGCCATTGCTTACCTCACATTATATTTTTCCCTCATTTATCTCCATATATGGTCATCTTTTTAAAGTAATCTCCTTTCTAACAACTCCTCTCCAAACTTGAATAACACCTATAGTAGTTTGTTCCTTTATGTGTACCTAGTTGTAAATAGCCACCCCACACCAATGGTATGTGTAGTCCTCTCACGAGTTTTTTCAAATAGTAATAACTTCCAATGTGCAAACACACTTATTACACAAAACACCAACTAAATTGACAACATTGCGATGAAGAAGGAAATACATTAAGGAACTAGAAAAATGAGAACCTAGTCTAAATAGAAACACTACCTTATTATAAACACCAAGAAGACTTATTTATAGTAGGGATTTAGCCTACTCTGTTAAAGTAACCGGGTAATCATATTCCATCAAGCATATCTAATTGGAAAGCTCTTGTTTCAAGTATGTGAGTGATAACATATGGTCCCAACCAATGCACTTTAAGCTTTCCTAGATGGTGCAAAAACTTAGAGTCATAAAGAAGCACCATCTGTCCCATGTCAAGATTTTTGTCCCTGATGTGCCTTTCATGCCATGGATTCTACTTGGCCTTTTCCTGCTTCTTACTCCAATGTGTTATGGCATGCCTCTCATCCAACTATATCAATTTATCAATTATTTCTTCCAAATATTGCTCATCAGCTAGACCTCCAGCGCACACAATACACAAAGAAGGTAACATGAATTCCATAGGAAGAACTGATTTTGTGCCAAACACCAACTGAAAGGGTGTGGCCTTGTTCAACCTCTTATATGTTGTTCTATATACCCAAAGCATGATAGAAACTTTATCATCCCAATATTTCCTTCCAACGTCACAAATTTTTGTCAATGTTTGGCTCAAAATCTTGTTGAAGGCCTCAACAGTCCCATTTTCTTAAGGATGATAGGGTGTAGTCTTATGGTGCACAATCATAAATTCATCCAATAGTATCCTGATCATCTCATTTAGAAAGTGTGTTCCCCTATCACTTGTCAAGCTCAGCGGGCATCCATACCTTGTAAGAACATTTTCCCATAAGAACTTGGTTGCTTTATAATTCTGTATAATCCTTGGTAGGTGCTACTTCCACCCACCTTGTAAGATAATATTTTAAAGTGATGATGTAACGTGATCTAGTTCTATACGCAGCTGGTGAAATAGGACCCACTAAGTCTATAGACCATTTCTCAAATGACTCTGCACTAGGAATATATCTTAAAGACATTTCATCTCTTTGCCCAGGTTTACCAATGTGTTGACAATGATCACACGCCTTACAATATGCTTTACAATCTTTGTAGAGGGTCTCCCACCATAATCCAGTGAGTAAAATCTTGTGCACAATGGCATCACCTATGTAATGCCCACCTACAATACCACCATGAGACTCTTCCATGATGTCCATGTGCTCGTGCTCTAGTACACACCGATGCAATACTTCATCTTGGCCTAACTTGTATAGGTCACCACTAATCAACATAAAAGGTGTCGTATGAATTGCAAGTTGTTTCTTCTCTAAGGATTTCATTCCTTCGACGCCATACATGTACATAAAAATATAATAATATCCTCCAATTCTGAAGGTACACATTGTAACCTATATACAAATGTGCATCCGACATTATATCTTCAATTGTCTACATGTCCTCCCCCGATTGAATTCTTGATAAGTGTTCTGGGCCAAAATTACTTTTCCCTAGTTTTGACATTGTGAAATCAAATTCTTGGAATAAGAGCACCCATCGACATATGCACCCCTATAAAATGAGCTTGTTTACCAAGTATTTCAATGCCATGTGATTAGTGTAAAATATGAATGGTGTTACTAGAAGGTATTGTCTGAATTTATGTAGTGCATAGATCATTGACAAAGCTTCACGCTTAGTAGTTGTATAATTTTGCTTTGCAGGATTCAAATTTATACTAGCAAAATAGATAGGATGATCTATAATACCTTCTCTAGGCTGAGCTAACACCACACCAATGGCCATGCCAGAGGCATCCACATGTACATGAAATAGTTGGTCCCATGAGGGAAAACACAAAATAGGCATTGTAGTAAGTTTCTCCTTCAATGTCTCAAATGCGTGTTGTTGTGGTTCTCCCCAATAAAATGCCGCTTTTCCTTTTAGTAATTATTCCAAGGGTTTGACAACCTTAGCATATCCTTTGATAAATTTTCTATAATACCCAGCGTGACCCAATAATCCACATGCCTCACTCTGACTGGTAGGCTCTTCTAGGCCGACAATAACTGCAACCTTAGCTGGATCCACTAACAAAATTTCCTTGCAGATGATGTGCCCTAACATAGTGCCAAAAGGTGTAGAAAACACACACTTCTTGATATTTAAAGAGATGCTTAACTATCTATATCTTTTAAACATTAAGCGCAAATTGTCACAATGATCCTCAACAAGCCCATACACTGTCTAATCATCTAAGTAAAATAGCAAGAAAATGTGAATAAAATCCTTGAATGCTTGAACAACTATTCGCAAAAATATAAGCAGTGTGCATTTTTCAGACTAAAAGGCATCACAATATATGAAAAACTTCCCCATTCAATGGTGAAACTTGATTTTTCTTGATCCTCTTATGCAATCCTGACCTGATGATACCAAGAGAATCCATCCATAAAAGAATATATTTCGTGCCCTAAAATGCATTCTAATATATCATCTATGAAACGTGTAGGAAAGGAATCAATCACACATGTAGAATTCGATTCTCGTAATCCACACAAATCCTAATACAACCATCTTTCTTTATACACGATAACCATGGGGCTAACCCACTCTAATTCTTCTAGGGGATTGATAATTCTAAAATTTGACATCTTGTCAATTTCTTCTTTAACTTTTATGCATAGGTTAGGGTTCATCCTATAGGGTCTCTTCCTGACCGGGCGTGCACCTTCCTTAAGCTTGATCTTCATTTCTCCTAATGACTCATGCACTCCTTTTAATTCATGGTAGCCCCTAGGAAATAAGTCCTAAAAATCATGGAGCAACTCAACTATCTTTGCCACTTCAGAGTCAGACCAATAATCTCTAATTATTGCCTCCTTAGGTTCAACATCCATACCAATATTCACTTTCTTTTTCCTCATAGGTTCATGATAGGCGTGCATGTTGTTATCCACACTATCCAAAACCTTGCACGTACCTGCTGAATTATATATATCCAAATTTTCTACTTCCTCATCATCCACTATGTAGACCATATTTCCTTTTTATTTCTCAATGCAAGCGCGCTTGAGTAACATGACACATGTCTCTATTTTTTCATCAAAGCGTATTCTTTGAGTCATTCTCATAAAATAACTCCTGAATGAGTTCTTCTACCTTTGCATTGTCTCCCATAGTTAAACACTTTATAACCCTTAATGCCTCTTCTACTAGAGGTTTAGTAGAGAAGTAGTCAAATGTTTGGAATATTCTGTAATCAAATCTTGCCAATTTCTAGTTTCTCTATGTAGCTCCGCATATACATACCAAGTGCGTGCACAACCTTGTAAAGTGGAATAAAGTTTGTGCACCCATAACGAAGGTGGTAAAGATTCCTACCCCATTGTCTAGAGCCTCTCACACTACTAAACGTGGTGTTGAACATGTTGATTACCATGATAAGTGCAGATTTGAGTAGGTACATTGCTCCTGGAAAATTGAGTTGTTAGAGCAATCCCGACTTCATTCCATTCCACAAGATTATCCCTGTGAACCACCTACCATTGTGATACTGTCCCAAACATGGTAAATGCTAACATATTTCTTCTTTCCAATTGGTCTATCCACTATTCTTCCATGACATGCAGGAATACCCTAGCGTCTCCTTCTCCAGGTGTACTAAGGTACATAGATGTTACCTATCCTCCTGATGTAACAAGGTTTGATTTTCAATGCAAATGCACTCCTTATTTCGTGCCTAACCATCTCATAAGTACCATGAACCCACTTATCACAAGAAATATTTGTAGTATGACTAATAGACTGTGCCTCTTCCCACCGAAGGGTTCCTTCCTTATATGGCTTGAGTACTTCGGGTCTCGAATGGTGTGTACATAAATCCTATTAAGATATTCCTCACTCAAAGGCTCAACATAGGAAAAACATTTCCCATATGTTAAAGGGATAATAAATCTTTCCTCCTTATTCTAAAAACTAATATATCCCTTGTTAAACCAAAGATCAACATTATCATTGCAACACCTAGGGCACCCAAGAGAGATGGGAAACTGTTTTCTTCTACAAGTGCTAAAACCTCAAAATCCCCAGTGAACTTGGCCCCTTGTATTATAATGGATGCATCTTTTAAAACTCTGATAGGAGTGGCCTTAGTTTGATTAGCCATAAACAATACATTAGAAGATGGCTGCAATGAAGGTCTCCCCATCTATACCCATGCATCTAAAGTAATAAATTTACTTCTACACCTGTGTCAATCAATATATTACTCAAGAGCCATCCATCGACAAAAATTCGAGCGATCTCCTTATTGTAATCTAAGCTATGGGGGGGAAGATTCACATGTAAGATCCAATGCCCATTCTCAATATTCACGTGTGAAGTGTTTCCCTTTAGCCAAATCCCTATTAATAGAATGATATTATCCTAAGGCGCAACATTCTCGCATACTTCCTTCAAGTCATCAATACCATTGACCGTCTTTACTACCTTCTTCGATTACATCTTCCGTGATTGCTCCTTTAAACACTGTATTTCCCCTTAAAGGTCTCTGAGTAATTCCATGGTCTCCTGATAAACCTCCTTCTAGTGCATAGGATCTAGATACCTTGCATGCAAAATGTCCTCCTTAGTGATGGTAGGATTTTGATGTAATGCTTCTTTAGCGCGTGCGGCTTCAATGCATGTAGTGATCTTTACGACAATACCTCATGTTACGGTGCCAACTTTGACATTCACTAATTTTCCACAGCGTCTTTGTATCCTAACCATCCCTGCACCTTTGTTATCCTATTTGTGATTTTTCTAAGATGATGATATAGATCCTAGGCATTCCTCATAGCTATGATTCTTCTCACATAAAGAACATCAATATTATGAGGACATTCGTCCCTGTAGTGGTTAGGTGATCCACACGTAAAGCATGTTTCGCGAGGGAATTTTCTTCATCCACCACCATGACCTCGACCTCCAAATCTGCCATGGTATCCTCAAACTGCGCCAAGTCCTCCTTCATAGCACCCCTTGTTACGATCCTAATGCTCACCTTTACCCTTATAGTTATGTGATACTTTTGTCTATCACACACCAATATCTATAGCATCATGGATATGACCAATCAACCTACGAGTCTTACGTATATCGTGAGTCGTGGAAAGAGAAATTTTACAATAGCATGATACATTATTCCTTATCACACATTGTAATAATAGGAAATTGCTGACATCATGGTTTAGGTGACATATCTTATAATCTAGAAATAATGAACGCATTGTTACGTGGGGACAACTATATTTGGTGTTCCCTTCTACTTCATAGTCTATACACCAAATCCTAGTGCGTGTCTCATGTGCGAGAATTTGATGACAGTTTCTCTGACTACTTTTCCATATCTGTAATTTGTACTTCCAAGAATGGGTGACTCTAATGTCTATACTCTTGACTACCTCAACACGCAAAGCTGCTTCAAGTGCTTTATGTGGATAAGTGTATGTCTTATGTGACAACTCCTTCTAAAAGGCATGATCGAGACCACCAAAAACCATTGTGCATGTGAATATCATAAGAAAGCTTAGATAACGAGTGTTTTGAAATGAGGCATCATACTTACGGACACTCTTAATAGTGCCTTATTTAATATCCTTGAGTGCGTTTATACTCTTCTGATCAAATTAATGGATATATAACTCTTTAAGGAATACATCTTTGAATGCTACATAATCTACGCAAGTTTGATCAGGGTCAAATTTCATGTACCAACTATGTGCATGTCCCTATAATGTAGTTACAAATTGACTTTCCTTACGCTCAAAAGCCATGATTCCTTTTGCACGCCACAGTATCTCACACATGTGCACATGTTCAAAAACATATTCTATGCCCCCATACTGCGGAAGACGAAGAGACATCTCCATGTAAATATTCTGGGTTGGTGTGGACCCTACCCACCTGATCCAACCTCTTGTGTTGCCTCTACCTCCAGAACCACCAAATCCACTAGAACTAGAGCCACATATACCCCCTGATCCTCCACTTGTAGCCAGAATGGACCAGAAGATGTACTTCCCTATGTCCCAACAATAATCTGTACTAAACTCCTATAGTCTGTGTGGTGGGACTAATCCTAGAAATGAGCCCCAAATTATGCACACTCAAATTTTGTGTAGATGATGCACTGACACAAGGTACCTCAAACAACACTAAAGATTTTTTCCCTACCATAAATGTACTTGCTATGTGACTTACTCCTGCTTCCCTACTGCTCAAATTAGCTTCTTGACTATTGATGTACTAGATAATTAAAAACAAGCACAAGGGCTAGGTTTCCAAGTAGATTCAGATGCGCACCTATGGCCTAGGTCGTCTCTTCTAGCATGATCTTGTGTGAGGTTGAGGAGGGTGCCCCGTCATGCTTTCTAAAATGGAGGAGTTCCCGATGCTCGCTCTATGCCTTCTACGTGAGCTCCAAACCCTTCATGGGCCATCTTTCTCCTAAATGCCATCCACTCTGTAATGTCACGTTGCTTTTGTATCTCCCTCTTACATGCCTCATTGTACTTAAGACACCTTTATTCTCTCTTCCTTTCTTCCATTAGGTATGCCATCTTTCACCAAACCTAATCCTTCCCCGCGCGTGGTGGGGCTTAGATAGCCATGGAATTTTCCTCTAAATTTAGGGTTACCATCAAGATATTGATCTCTAGTGGAATGCCTTGCAAGTAAGTTCCCTTAGGATATCATAAAAATTGGAACTTAGCTACATCTAGAAAAAAATAAGTGGAAAGTGAGTACTCTAGAATATAGCTTTACAAAACACCACAGAACCAAGTATACACAACGCGTCCAAATCAGATCAACATCATACAGGGCCTAAAATTATTCCTATGTCTAGACAAGTGTGCGACACCTCCAATTCCATTTAGACACATAAACAACTAGCCACTCGTACAGTTCTACTGGGAAAATAACAAAGAATATCTCATACAAACAATCATATAGATTCTTTTCCACCCATGCTTATGTGTTAAACTCAGATCTAGTGCTAAACCTTTGTGCATACTCTTCTTCTAGATATTTTATCTACTCCTCAAAAATTTCTAGGGTCAACTGATACGTCTTCATCACTAACCATCCTGAAAAAAACTGAAAAAGAGGTCCTGGAAATAAAACCAATGATGCGGCCTAGAATTTACCATGAAAAATGTAGGGGTGCTAGCACATCACCCACTGAGATGAGCACTCACCCAAAGCACTCAAAGGTACCAGGACCCTCCTTAGAGTTTCTTATATAGGGTGTGAACATGATGAAGATGTAATGTATTCATATCCATAAATAACATAAACATTCCACAGAGCATATTCTAGATCTAAATCTTACAGAATCATGAATCAAATGATAAACATAATGAAATCAACCATGTAAGAATTAGTTACAGTCATGTTTAAAACCATTATTCACCCAATACAATTCATTATATTAAAACACAATAAATACGAAGCTTCTTATAATGAGTAGTATCATAATTTTATGCGCACATCGATCCGCGCATAACTCCACAATAGCTCATACACAGTGTCTCTCTAACTACATAGATTAATACATATTTATAAGGGTGGGGAATTTCCCTTCACCACTTACGCACTTCTCAAAATAGTTCGTATGCTTAAAATAGTCACACGCCTTTACAATAACACGCACACATGTAAGTGCGCTAATAATAGATCTCTTACGATTAACTACTAGTAGTAATCCCATTATTAACTTGAACTCATGGTTGACGATTAGTAGATGCTCTTCCCAAAATAGCATTTGCATGTCACGAAAGTATCCATCCCATTGCATACTCCGTACGCTATCTCCAAAAATATCCCGTAACCATGAAAATGGCTAAGTCCCAAATCAGTCTATCTTTCACGTGCATTTCCTTCCCTATCCTTTCACACCTTCAAATATGCCTTGCTACCACACATGAATATTCTATGTATCCTCTCCTCGGTGTCATATTTTTCTACTCAACAATAGTTATTTGGTTGGGCTGAACAAAATATTGGATAAGGTGGTTGAAGATAATTTTAAGAATGTCTAGGTGTTCGGTGCAACACTTGGACTTACCAAGAAGGTCGTTGACATAGTCTTCCAAAATGTCATGCATGATGTCATGGAAGATGTAAGTCATAATGCATTGATAGGTAGCACTAACATTTTTCAAGCCAAAGGGCATGACATGATAGTAGAAGGTCCCCCAAGGGGTTATGAAGGTGGTTTTGTGTTGATCTTCTAGAGTGACTAATATCTGATTATAACCGAAAACCCATCCATAAGAGATAACATCTCATGGCTGGTCATGTAAGATCAACTAATTGGTCAATTCTTGGTAGAGGAAATTCATCTTTTGGATAGGTGATGTTAATATCATGAAATTTAGTGTAGATAAGAAGTCCCCCAGTCACTTTCATGACAGTTCAATGTTAGAGATCCATTATGAATAGTCAATGTGTAGGATGAAGGAAATAAAGATAAGACATCGAAGTTCTTCTTTCACAAGAAGAGCAATGCAAGGATGCATTTTACGTAGCTTTTATTTCACTGGTTTTAGCATTAGGGATATTTATGATATTATGAAGCATGATATTAGGGTTGATACCCTACATATTGCCATAAGACCAAGCAAATGTTTTGTTATGATCACGAAGGAAAGAAGTGAAAGATTCTTGTTGTGAAGAGTCTAAAGATTGGCCTATCTTTAGAATTCATGGGTCATCCTGAGTGTGAATGTTGATTTCTATGGTAGATTCATTCAACCTGGTTTGCATGCCAGAGGGTAAAAACCTTTGAATATAAGAATCCTCCACACCAAAATAGGTCATAATATAATCATCATCTTGAAATTGAATGACATCTATAGAAGGTGTGTCATAGTCCAATATGTTAGGATACGAAGAGGAAGGGAAGAGGGAACCTCACCATCATGTTAATAGGTTAGAGGTCCCAGGAGATGGTGTTCATGAAAAAAAAGTTAGGTGGAAAGGATTTGGGATCTATAGATTCGGTGGGAGAAGGTGGTGCGATAGGTGAAGAAGGTGGGGAAGAATTTTTGTCTTCAACAAGGGTGATGTGGGCCTTCTTAGGAGGAGGTTGCGAAGGAATACTAAGACCACAACAATATTTGCATTTCTTAGAGGTGCATGGTATGATAGTGTGTTGACCTTATTCGTAAAAAACCAAAGCCGAAGTCTTTCCAGGCACAACAATGAGTGAAGGAAAGTGAGTATGAAGTCGTGTTCGGTGAGGTAGGAGAAGTCAAATGAAAAAGGCTGGTTTGGAAGGGAGGTAGGCCATGTCAAGCCCCTCGTAGGATAGGTAGGTGCGAAGGTGAGGAGGGCCATAGGATATGACCCCTCCTTTATAATGGTTGTAACGTGAGTGTTGGTGTAGTTTTCCATAATCATGGGGCGTAATTAATGAATAAATAGTAAGGAGGTCGTATTATCTAAGTGAAAGGCATTGAAAAACGCCTACCAAGGGTCTACGGTTGGAACTTGGGTAGCTGGTATTGATGAGCTATCTGAAGCTTGAGAAGATGGGGCATCAGTAGAAGGTAACATATGAGTGTTAGTAGGTGGGCTAGATAGGGAAGGTGAAGTGTTAAGAGTGGTAGATGTGGTATCTGACTTAATTAGGATTAAGACATCATTTGGCTGGTATAACATATTATAAGTTTTGAAGGGGGAAGGATCTTCCTGAATGGTGTAGGTTTCCCTTTCATATTCAAATTTGAGGCAACAATGGAGGGTGAAAGGTACACAAGACATGATGCAAATCCAAGGATGACCTAACAACTGTTATATTGGAACTCTCCTTCCGAGTGTAGAAGAGTTCGGGAATGGTTCCTGGACCCATGTGGATGTGGAGGAAAACGGTCCTAAGGGTAGTGGTCATGACATCATTAAAGGATCAAAACATGATGGGGTTGGTAGACATACAATTATGTGGTATTCCCATTTGTTTATAGGTGTGAAAAGATATGATATTGATGCTAGCACCCCCATATATCATGATGAGTTTAACATGAATATCCTTGATGTAGGCCAAGATGAAAAGAGTGAGATTTGGATCATCAAGATGTGAAGTGGAAATATATGATTTGGAGAAATTTATGGAAGTAATTTGATGAGGAGAAATGAGGGCGGTGATAGGTAAAGTTTTGTTGGGTGATACCTTGATGGATTACATGACCTCAATGAGGGCCTAATGATGAGAATTAGAGGTCTAGATTAATTCAAATAAAGACATCTTCACCGAGGATTAGTGAAGTTTTTCGATCATTGAGTGATGGGTAACCCCAGAAGAAGTAGGGGATGCCATTCCAAGGATGGTTATCTTGGGGGAGGTGCAAGTGAAATGGTAGGTGAAGGTGAACTAGATGGATTACTAGCCTTTTCCTTTCCTTTTTCTTTTACGTGGTGTGACCGAGTGGCTACACACACCATGTTAATTTTGAAGATAGGAAGAGGAAAAGAGGGTTGTGTGGCGATGGACGAAGAAAGAATATAATCCTCCTCTAATAGATCATCTTGTTTTAAGAGACCATCGGTATCGAAAAGCTGAAGGATAATTTTTTTGAGAGCCTTACAACTCTCGACATCTTGCCTTGGTGAGTGACGATAAACATAAATATTCATGTAATCAAACCCTACTGGTTTAGGTTTGAGAGGTTCATAAGGCTTGATGGGTGGAAGATATATGGCTGATGTTTCTAACAACTGAGATAGGATGTTAGAATAAGATCCTCTAAACGATCAAAATGAGAAGTCAGGGTCGTCTTGTGTGAAGATGTAGATGACCTTTGCGAGGAAGGCGAGGTGAGTGGTCGTCTTTGTAAAACCACCTTTTTGGTAGGGTAGTGAAGGTTTGGGTTTTGGTTGCACCTTCTTGGGTAAAGGAAGAGGAAAAAAAGTGGTAGGAAAAGGATACTTAGAAGGTTTAGGTGTCCGAGTGAGCCAAGGTGAAAGTAGGGGTGTTGGAAAGAGTGAGGTTGAGGGTAGTGAAGGAGGTATGGGTAGAATGGAAAATGCGAGGGTGTAGGTTATCACACTTTAGGCTTGCCTTAATGAAGAGGTAAGTTAACCAAGGTTGAGGGATGTGGGCCTCAAATTGATAAGCAGAGTAAAAGGTGAGTGTGAAGGAATGAGAGATACTGAGTTAAGGGCCCTAAAAGGTTGGGTCTTCCTTTTAGGTGCTGGAATAGATTTTGTGACGGGTGGGGATGAATTTGTTAAGTATAGATTCACGGGGATGTGCTAGACTTGGTACTGGATAAGATCCCTAAGGTGGTGTTAGGTTTTGGTGTAGATAAAGGCCTGAGTGAAAGGGGTGTTGATGAAGAAGGGGCTAGAACCATGGGATCAAGTGCAATAGGCTTAGTTGCTTTGAATACCTTGGGGTAAATGGTCGAGGTATCCAGGGATAACATCTACATTTGGGTAGAAACTGGGAGTCTAAGGCACCCCTAAAGGGTAGAGTAATTAACATACTCCATGTGATCAACCAAACGAGAGAATGGTTTTGGTTTAGATGAAGAGGACAACACACTAGTGCTAATCCCTATGATGAGTTCTGAGGTTTGTGAGATAGGGAAGGTTTTGGCCTTAGATTTGGTAGGTAAAAGTGAGTTAAGAAGAACGATGGGGTTTGTGAGGTCCTTTGGTAAGGTATCACAAATAGAGTGGGTAGGTAAGATGGACTCCTCTGTGGGTAGAGGAGGAGGTAAAATTGGAAAAGTAGACAAGGTTAGCTCCTCTATGGGTTGAGGAGAAGGCAAGATGGGTGAATTAGGTAAGGTTAACTCCTTTATGGGTTGAGGAGAAGGCAAGGTGGGTGATGGAGGCTCTTTTGTGGGTATAAAAGATGATAATGAGGGTTCCCTTATGGATAAAGGAAGAGGTGAGTTGGGTTCCTCTATGGGTAAAGGAACTAGTAAGGTGGGCTCCTCTATGAGTAGGGGAGTCTCGAGGCGAGAATTTCCTCAATAGATGCTAGAGGAGGATGCTCGATAGAAGAATCAGATGATGGGGTGAATATTTCATGAACCACATGAACATTAGTTTCATCTTTAGATGTCACACTAGTTTTATTTGATTAGGGGCATGATTGGGAAATAATTTTCTAAAGATGTCCAAGTTTGTGTTGGTGGGTGCATTAGGGTTGTCGAGGAAAAGATCACCATTATCTAACATTCCTTGGACAATGTTTTTGAATTTTTTAATTTCCATCACTATGGCCTCTCACATGGTGGTAATTACAAAAATCATTCTCCTTATACCAAGATGGTGTGGGGCGAGAAGGATCAAAACCAGTTTGTGGTTTGATAGGAGGAAGTATGATGGCTCCAGCCTTCAACAACTTGTCTAATATGGAAGAATATGGCTCTCTCGATGGGAGTGTAACTTCTATGTTCATGCTTATATTGAAAATTTTGAACAAGTGAGAGATTTTCAGGAGGTTTGGGTTGATTAGATGGATGAGAAGGGCCGAGTTTAGAACCACCACATTGGCAGATCCTTTGGACTTGGAATAGTTTTTAGGTGGTTTGGAAGAAGAGTTGTTGGATTTGAAGGTAGCATTCTTGTTACGCAGATTTAAGTTTCTCTTCTTCAAGGGCATGGATTTCAAGCTTCCTAGCCATAGTGAAGGCCTTGTCAAATGTACAAAATGTTTGAACTTGAAGAGTTGGGGAAATGTGTCTGCACATGCCCTGGTAAACAAATCTATGAGTTCAGAATGTGGTAGAGAGAAGGAGAGTTGATTGATTAGGCCTCGCCAACATGTGACGAAATCAATGATAGACTCATCGTCATATTGGTGAATAGAGTATAAGTCCATCATAGAGACCTTATTAGAGATATTTATTGAGAAGTGATTAAGGAAGTTCTGGGCCAATTGGTTGAAGGAGAAGACCGAGTGCCTAGAAAATCACTATACCAATCTAGGGTGGGTCTCGAAAATGACATGGGAAACGTTCAAAGGAGTAAGGCATTGTCGTGGCCTATCAAATAACAAGCATGTTTGAACAAACACAAGTGCTGTTGGGGTCCTCCTTCTGTTAAAATGGTTGAATTTGGAAAAATCCCATTGTGCGGGATAGGGATGAATAGGTATGGAGGGGTGAATGGGTTCATTACAAATATCATCATAGGTTAAGACATTACAAGATCCATAAATGGAGGCCTCGAGCGTCTGCATTTTGTCCATTGTTGTTTTAATGAGATATGTAGTGGGATTTGATTGAGGAATATCCCCGAGATATAAGGGGGTGGATAAGATAAGTGGGTCATGAAAGGCATGCCAAGATATAGTTGTGCCAGTAAGATATTTGATATGTAGGTATGTCGGAATTGGTAGAAGAGGAAGGCATATACCTTGAATATCAAGTGTAGGAAATAGGATGTATTTGGTAAGGTGTAGGTGGGAGAATCTTGTGGAAAGATCCTTGTAGCAATAGGTAAAAGAGTTTAGGGAATGGAGACTACCAAAATCTGAAATGGGGTGGAAGAGATCGACACACCGGTGGATGCATAGACATAGGTACATAAGGTATGGATGATGAAGGGACCCTTATATGAGGGGTGTGGATAAGGGTATGGAAGATGTCGAGGGGATGGCAGATGTTGAAAGTGCAGAGGTCACTTGTGAAATAGGTGGTTATGAGACATGGTTGGTCGATGCTAGAGTAGTTTGGGTAGATACATTAGCATTCTCTGATATGGAAGAGGTGGTAGAAATTGGGGGCATGGAAGTAGGCATTGCATAAAGAGGATGACCCGATGAGTTACAGTGGAAGAATTAGCAAGGTAGTGTTACAAGGCCTTGGTGTTATGATCAAGGAATATTATGAATTTCGCATCACTCTATAGTATGGTGTAGGTGCATTAGGATCCATTGGTGAAGAAATAGAAGGAGGTGAGGGGGTAATAGGTAACGGTATACAAATCACATGAAAATCAAGTGATCACACCTACTAGCGAGTCCAAACCATATGAGAGGATGAAAAATAGGTATTCTGGGCTCTATGAAAGTGACAAAACTTAGAAACATATTTTGAAAGAATTTGGTAGGTGAAAATAAGTTGCTATTTTTGATAGGGATTAAAAAACATAGAGACCGATACCAGATCAATGAACCCGTGCTCTGTTGGATTGAAGGACTGATATAGGTTATTAAACTGATGCTAGTGGGATGGTAACCGACATTGATTACTATGAAAATGAATAAATTTGAAATTTCTGAGTTAGATCTAGCAAAAATAAGCCAAGAAAGAGGATGTGTGTAGTAAATCCAATCTAACACACTCAAAGAACCAGAATTAACTGATTGTGATGATTGAGAGTGAAAAATAAAGAAAATTGATGAAGTACGAACTCACACCTCAAATAAAAGAAGATAAGAAAGAAAGTCAAAAATCCACAAGCAAAAACTAACAAACACGTTATCCTAGGAATCAAATTTTAGTGTTGTAATGGCTTAAGCCTTAAGAATGACTATGAATATATAGAAGGGAATGGATGCAAGGTACCTAAAAGCCAGCTATGGATGGTTTCAAGATTGTTTTGGAGGGGATTCCTTGATATACCTTTTAGTACATGAGGTTTGAGCTTTGATATGACAATTCAACTAGAACACCAGTCGGGGCCCACTATCAACGGGTTTTAAATCCTTGATAGATTCTTCCTAGGATTTGGGGAATTTTTAAGAAGTTTTTATTTGTTTGAGTGATTTGGAAAAGAAGTGTGTGTAATAGTGAACTACGCTTAATTACTCAATCCTCAACCAGTCATGACCTTTGTTATATTGGATTGTTATTTAGACTATGTGAGCTAAATGCAAGAATACAAGGATGAAATGCAACAATTTTTAAGCCCAAATCAAAAATGAAGTTAGATGAGAGAAATAATGAATAGGAAGAGAATATGTCTTTCACTAATGTAAGAAAGAGGAAATAAATAAGGGTTTTTTTTAATTTTCACTAAAGGAAAGGTGTCTTTTAGAGAAAATAGAAGAAGGAGAATATTACCAAAAGAGAGATTTAGTGAATATTTAGAAAGGAAACAAACACAAAATGCAATCCTATATGAATAAAAGAACCCACAAATGATGAGGGTCCCATCGGGCATGCCAAAATGTTTCACCAATAAGAAGCGTATGTATAAGCAAAACATTTAAGGTAGAAGGTTGGGTACGTGAGGAATACCTAGATGTCTTAAAGAGGTTGTGCATCTTTGAAGACTAGGTTGATCGAGAGCATTCATTTTTGTCTAAGAAAGACTACCATAAAAACAACACAAGACCAAAATATAGAAGTAAAAGCATTGGTTTGTGGATTTCCTAACGAGGCTAGATATGGGAAGTGGGGTAATTCCTAAAGGGATGTCAATCCACATTTAAAAATAAGTTAAGTGCTGATAAGAATATGAAATAAAGAGTCCTACTGTAGTTGTATAATTTAGGTATCTCACACAAGCAAAATAAGTCAAATCTAGTCTAAATAATGAATATAAGATTAAATCTAAAGAGAGTGGTTAGTTATTAAGGTCTGAAGGTGTGACAAAGGGTATTAAGAAGGTCTGGGTGAAGTTGTGGGAGGTTCTCGGAGGTTTTAAGTAGGTGAATTAGCTCGCTGTCCTGAGGGAAATTACTAGACAGAGAGACCAATGTTGGTTGGGAAACTGATGTTGGTAATTGGTTTTAGTTGGTATCGATCGACTAACCCGATCACGATAGCGAAATTTTAGCTCTTTGTGATTGCACAGTGTTGAAAAGGCTTAGGCTAGGTGTTATGATTTTGGGGAAGACTCATCAAGGATGAGAGGGGTGATTAAAAAGGAAGATAGATACAAGTTGGAAGGGTATCAGGTAAACGGATGACAGATGGTATTCAGGTGAGAAATAAAAAGTACAACAGAAGACAATAAGAGATATTAAACCAAAGTTAAGAACTAATAACTTTGGTTAGGATACTTATCTCAAGATCTGGAAATGGGTAGATTTGGTGTTTGGTGGGAATTTGTAGGAGAAATTGGTCTAGATCCAATGCCATGGAAATGAAACCAAAGGGCCTCCATGTGAATGATATAATGCTATGGAGCAAAAGGTTGTTTTTGATCATTAGATGCTCGGTCGAATGCCGAATGTGAATGCAATCCAAAATCCAACCGAAGGAAGAATCTAGGGAAAGTGTTAGAAATCATTATTTAAAGGAACCAATGGTGGTTCCTTGATTATTAACCGAGGAATAATTGACGTTGGTTAGGGAGAAATAGTCCAATTTGCTTAAAATAGCCCGTTTCTTCCATTTTTGGTGTGGGTCAAGATTTGATTGTGGGTTAGGAGTCTTGGTTCATATTTAAACTTGTGAGGATTTGATGGAGGAAGTGGTTATAAATAAATATTAGGTTTAGAAAGAGTCTTAGTTAGTTAAGTGAAGTGATGACTCAATGCTAGGAGTGATGACCTAGTCTTAGTTAGTTAAATGTCCCTAGAATGGGTCCAAGGTGAGGTGGAGGGGTGAGGTGGTAATTAATCTAATATTGATAATTATATTAATTAAAGTGTGTGAAAGGGGGTATGTTAATTGAAAGGGGATTTGAGGGTTACGACCCAATTTTGGGTGTCTACACAAATCCCGCCAAAATTACTCCCGCCATCTACCACGACATCACCTTCCGATACAAATTTCAAAATAATTGCCATACCTACCAAGAGAACTCCTCAACAATACAAATATAAAACCCTAGGTGTCATTCCACATTGATCCCTTGAGAATCCTCACAAGAAGATTGAGATCCCTCTAATCAAGACCAAATCTACATCTTCCATCCTAGGGCCACATCTCTCTATTTTAGGCCCCCCTCCTCCATTGCAAAAAATTAACCAATCTAAATCCAAATAGTCTAATTCCCTCCCAAGGCTAGCCCCCTCATAAAAAATACCTCTAATTATCCTTCCATCTAGGCCTAAATCATCCACAACTACTTCTTCTTCTAGACCACTTAGACCTCGACACAATCCACCTTTATGTTCCCCATCCACACCATCTCATAGGACCTCTCCTAGTATACACATTGAATCATATGTGGAGGTACTTCAACATTTGCTTCAGGACTTCTGGCATCACGCTCCCATCTATTAGGGCCTTTGACCTGAACCATACGAAGCCCTCATGGTTTGATTTCTATTTCATCTGTGCTTATCATCACACTCTAGGCCATGACACCAAGCATTGTAAGTCCCTTCAGACTATTATACATGATGTTATTGAGTGAGATTACCTCATTGATGAGTCCCCTTCACCATCTACTACTTCATCCATATCCCATCCAATCCCTTTTACCGCATCTTCATCCATTCAACTTCTTGGGTCTCTTCACCCATCTACATCATCTCCTATCACTCCTCTTGATGAGGGTCCTCCCTTGTTCATCAATACTATTCACCTTGATACACCATATTCATGACATCTATATCCTTTGACATCCACTATATTATCCACATCCCTTTCGCTGGTGGAACATCTTCCCCCTCGTTATTGATTTTTAGCATCCTTCTTCTTGATTCATCCTCCCACATCAGGGGGACTTCTTTCTAAGAATTTTCTGTTCACATTAGCTCATTTCCACATTTAGAATAATCCTATCTCATTTAGCTTGGTTTACCTGATCATACTTTTTATCTTCTCCTCCTTTAACCAATTTCGTGGCCATATATGTGCTTCCTTTGGGAGCACCATGGCTTTATTTAAAACCTGCCATTGCGGCACCTATGTCATAATATTTATTTAACTCATATCAACTGATCCTGATTTATCTCTTCCCTCTAGAGGGACCATTTATTTGTCTTAAACACATACCATTCACTTCCTTAATAGACAACACATGTTCTTATTTTGTCTTGTTAACATTAATGGCCTCATAGCTTTATCAGAATGTCACTACTCTAGAAAGGAGCCAACACAGAAAGTTTGCACCTAATTGGATTGGACCATACATTATTACACAGAAGTATGGGTTGGGAGGCTATTGTCTAGCCTCCCTTGACAGTAAACTATAAGTGGAACCAATTGATCCATTACATTTGGTACCATTCTTTTGTTAGCACATTTACCAATGTTCCCTTAGTCATATCCTTGCCTCATTCCTCCATCTCAGCCTCTTCCATTTCTCATTGTGATGATTTGTAACTATGTGGTCTTTTGTAACTTCCTAGATGCAACCCTAAATATCGGCACCAAGACTCTTCCCATAACATATTCCTTATGGACGGGTTCTCCCCTTTTATGGGAAATCCGGGATCATCATATACATCACCCTCTTATAAACCTATTAGAGCCATGCAAAGGGTCCAGGGGATGTATCTTGTACATCTTTATCCCCTCCTAAGTTGTCTAATTAGCTAGTCCCAACTCTCCCCCATGTAAAATACAAATTCATGGATGCTTAAATCAGAAATGAAATTTATAAAAAAAAGAATGATCCTTGAAGGACACATGTTCATGTAAAAAGAATAATAAAAAAGAAATCAAAAGCATGAAATCAAAATCAAAATCAAAGAAATAGACCAATCCCTCAAAGGATGGCTATCATACATTATTCTTGCCATCTGAATTTTGTATAAAGTAGACCATACCCTCAAAATATGGCTACTCCTTATAGAATTTGAAGGCTTCCCACATTGATCAGCCTTCCATTTTATCAGCATCCTAAGAAAGCTTCCCGCATTGATCAACTTTCTCTTTCCCCTTCCTAGAGCTGGGGCATAGTTTAGGGAACACCACTTTTGGAGAACCCTATTTCCTTGTACAAGTTTCATCTCAAACCTATTTTCCATGTCAACATTAGGTTTATGAGATCATATCATCCATTGCTTCCTTGTGATATTTGAAATGACTAACTATCGTTTGTTATTTTCTAACATATGCTTTGGTTGCATGTGCCTTGCGTTACCTAGACCCTCTTCTTTTTACCTATAATGCGGTTGGAGGAATTCCTCCCACATTCCTCATTATAATGTAGTGTTGTTCACACCTCTAGGTTTCCACTTTGTTAGGAGGCATCTCATTTTCATCTTATCACATCTATATTTCATCACATATTTCTTTATCTCAATCATCTACCTATCTATCAACACATTTATTCTTACTTACATCCATCATTAATCACATCCATTTTTAGTTTGTTTCCATCACATCTTACCCACATACATTCTAATCATCATGATCAAAATTAAATTTAAAACATATTACCACATTACACATTTATATCATCATCCATACACATGCACATCTAAGATAACAATATAATCATACATCTATTTCACCATCATCATCAAATATAAAACAAACATACAATCTAAAATCACCATCACATCTAATCCCAAATCCATCATCATCACATAGATAAAAAAATCATCAACATGATCTAAATACAAGATTATTACCATATCAAAAGTAAAATCCATCACATCACATAAGGAGCACATGATAATCCATGACAAAAACATATATCATATATATTAGAAATGAGTATCAATACATCATGGCCATGTAGGGGAATCTCTTAAAGAAGATATGCTATCAAAATTAGTAAAATACATGTCTAAAATTCTCATACCCTCTCCTCCAGGGACATGTATAACACCTAAACCCTGCACACCATCACCACCATCCTGGCCACCCTCCTATCGCTTGTGGATGAGCTACACTCCTGTACTCCTTGACGACCCAACTCCACCTATTACCTACCTCGAGATGCTCCCAATATCTCAGAATCCTAGGTATCTTATGGATCACAATATCCTTATAATATTTGGCCTTGAAGGTCAATGCTAAGTACCTATCCATCCCAATCATGCCAGGGGGTGCCATATATCTTGATCCTTGTGGTGCTTCCCCGGACACTGCTTTGGCCGACTTTATCGCTACAAAAGTATCCAAAGCTCAAAACGAGCCCTATAGGCATACCTCTTCTGCGTTAGCGAGCGCTCATCTCCTAAATAATTTGGTCTCTCTCCTGAGTGACCACATCCCACTACTACAAGGATGTATCTCTCTCTACTCTCATTTATCTAGCTTAGAATGAGAGCATGTCACCTTTGTAGCCTCTCCCGATCTGTCTCCACCACCTCCTAGAACTTTCATAACCTTAACCTCCATCTCCTCTATCTCATCCTCTACTCCCTCCTCAACCACTGAGCTTCCCATGTTGTTGTACACCAATCGAGTATCCCACTCCTACTCCAACATCATCATCATCATCATCATCCCATGGCGCAGCCTCCTCCTCTAATAGATCTACCATAGTAGGACTTGACAAATCTCTATCTAGCTCCTCCCTCTTGTACAAAACCGTATCATGAGGCACTAACCAAATGAATCAAAATTGCTATCTCATAGTGTCGAACTAAATGTATATCATCTCGACCATCTCCCCTACACCCATCTCGTCCTCCTCATCCCTACTAGTTCCACATCCACACCAAGCTAAGTG
The DNA here is from genome assembly GCA_018340775.1 of Taxus wallichiana var. yunnanensis. Taxonomy (NCBI): domain Eukaryota; kingdom Viridiplantae; phylum Streptophyta; class Pinopsida; order Cupressales; family Taxaceae; genus Taxus; species Taxus wallichiana. The sequence continues at coordinate 207,101,682 of CM031236.1, read as the reverse complement.
AAGAAATACTGATATGGCCTCCACATAACCTAATCAACCTATAACTATGTGAGACAATATATGTACCAATCCAACCCTCTCTCGACTCTATCTCCAAAGGCCTGATCAACCCTCCATCTCATAAATCCCACCTCCAACTGAATATGGTATCCTGTGACCCATGGAAGCCTTGGTCGCTTAATCACTACAATATGCTCATAGGTCCAACAGTGAAGCAAGAATCCTACATCCAATCCTGACCTCCTACCTATCCTATATCTAGATAGCTCATGGTAAACTTGAGCTAACAAGCCATTCCCATATGAAAAGACTATCTGGTGGTCCACAATATCGGCCACTACACTAGCTAGTGCCCATGGAAACCGAGATCCTCCTGAGTCCGGTAAAGCATAACATGATACTTCCATCATCACCATGAAAATCAATTGGTTGTGTGCCACACTAGCCTCATATCTCTTCTCATAGGAAAAATCCCCTGAAGAAAACCTGATATGGGGTGCATTGGCTCCAAATATCCATGTCAAAACTACCAATCTATCATCACTAGTAATGGGAACTATCTTCTCCCCATGTATCGGTAGCAGAATTTGATACACATCCTCTAGGGTGATAGTTTTATCCCCTATCCCAAACCGGAATTTACATTTCTGCCTATCCCACCTCTCAACCAAAGTAATCATAAGCCCCACATCCCATGGGATCCTCTTGGTAATGTCTAAATCTACCTAATCCAATTGCAGACAAATGATCCCACTCAACATTTGTCACATCCCCTATGATATGCTCATATAGAGTAGACACTCAATCTCTTAGATATAAGGTCTCTTTGGCTGTAATCATAAGAAAAACATGCATACATTAGACCTTTGATCCAAAAATCCATCCAAAGTGCATTAAATTTCATCTAAATCCATTTTTAGCCAATCTAACCCTAGTCGACGCCGACCTAGGTCGTCGACATGTTTTCGGATCAATCGACGTGCCTTAGGGCCCAATCGACATTGACCCATCTAGGTTTCTCACAACCTCCTTGGCGTCATCCAATTTTTGTAAAAAATGAAAAAATGAAACTAAATAAAAAAGTGTGGGTTTTGCGACTCACCATCCTCTGCACCCTCTGGCATTTTCCTCCCAACTCCGAAAACCTCCATCTCTCACTTTCTATTTTCTCACTTTTCTCTCTCTCATAAAGTTTACACATGAAAATGAGCATTTTTGGTCAACCCCGAGATTATATAGCACACGTTGACACCTAGTTATAATTTACCCCTTTGGGTTTCCATCGATTGACATCGGTCTCATCATCGGCTTCCTTTGATGATAGTTTTGGTATTTTCCCCTCATCCTCACACTCTTCCCTTTGGGCATTCTTCACAAAGTCCACTATTGTGGCCATAATTATTTCCCTTCCGGGAATTTTAATCCAATCACAGAGTCCATCATTGTGGCCTTATTTATCTATCTCTCCTTCGAGGCATATACTCTTCTCTAAGGTCCCATTGGGCTAGACTTACCCCTCTCTTGGGAATACTTTCTTTTCGAAGTCCACCTTTGTGGCCATTTACTTATCCCCTCTTAGGCATAATTTCTTTTTGAAGTCCACCTTTGTGGCCATCTCTTCATTTCCTTCGGGCATGTTAATCATATCTATTCCCTAAGTCCACCTTTCGTGGCTATAATCATTCCTCTTTTGGGCATTTCATTTTCTAATCCTATCTAATCATGTGCACAAAGTCCTTCTTTGAGGCCATGTTCATCTTCCCCTTTGGGCATTACATTCATTATATCAAGTCCACTATTGTGGCCATATTTGTGCCCATCCTTGGGGAACCATTATTTTTCATCAAAGTCCACCTTTATGGCCATAATTTTCCCCTCTCGGGGCATACCTTTTCTTTTTCCTTTGTGGCCATACCTTTCCCCACTTGGGGCATATTTTAATTTTTCCTTTTTTGCCTTTGTGACCATACTTTCCCCCTTTGGGGCATATTATTTCATCACTTGATTTTTCATCTTGCCTTATCGACATTTTTCATGTCCCATTGGGCACCATATCATTCATCCTCATCCCTTGTGGACGCATACCTATTCACTCGATTCCTCATGTACAAAGGATTTTGCATACCTTTTCACATATAGTTGTGCATACTTTGATGAATTTCCTATGACCCATTAGTCATCTTGGCCTGCATCCATATTGTAGTGGTCTTCACCCACTCACTAGTCCATAGAACATTGTAGCTCATCTCCATTGAGACCAAAATTGTCCTCTATTGATGTGATATTGGAGTCACCACCATAGTTTTTATCCATATTGCAATCCTTTTTTCTTAGGGCATATTGCCTTGGTAATCATTTTACCCATATTTTCTTCACCCACCCACCCTTTTTCATCTACCATTTTTTCAAATGTGTCATCAATTTCCCGACATCATCGATCCCCGTTTGAGGGGGGAGCTCATCATCAATTATTTTTATCCTTATCCAACTCTCATTGTTTTTGTCTCATGGCTTGCTAGCATAATATACTCAACAAAAAGGGGAAAATGTAGACACCTAAATTTGGTATCTATACCCTCATCACCCGTGTGCGCATATTTATTTAATCACCCCATTCCTTTAATTAAATGCCCTCCCAATCCTCATTAATTAATTAAGCAATGTTAATTAATTAATAATTTAATATCTTACATGCCCAAATATCCCATCCACATTAATCTTTATGCCTATTAATTATTTAATCCTCATCCATCACCCTAACCAACCATCTATTTCTATTGATTTTATCCTACACACACATCCACTTTACTTTTCTAGCTTTTATTTATTTTATGCCCTAACCACCCTTATCTCATCTCTTGCCCACCCACATGCTTTAAAGTATCCTTCTATTCTTTAAGAAGATCAAAAATCCCGTCAAAAGCACAAAAAAATCCTAGTGGGGAAACTTTCCTCGTAATTAGTGGACAACCTAACTTGATCACCGTCAACCCTATAAAAGTAGCTGCTTTCTTTCTATTGATCATCGATGCATGAAATTCTCAATCTCTCTCCCACCTAAGCATTCTTCCTCATGTCTAAGCGGTTATGAGATATCCACAGATCTTCGGGACATATTTCATCATGTTTGCATTGCTAGTTATCATCCATCGTGCGGTTTATCATCATCACCGTGTTTCTTTATTCAACTTTAGTCATATTATCTGGTTGTTTCTAGTATCTAATCTCTTACAGGTTCAGACCATTAACAACAACACTTAGAGCTGATTCAACAACCTTCTCCTTTAGCCCTTTTACTTATAGATTTTCTTTCTTATCCATTCATGCTTGGATTTATCCAATCCTACCACAATTATCACCAACAACTTTATCGGATCAAAATCAACCCATGTCAAGTTTTTCAAACATATCTCTTCTATTATTATTTTCAGCCATTTCTAGGAGTTTTTCTACCCCTAGTCCCTCCCTGCGCAGACTACTCATAGCGTATAAAAGCTTCGTCGTCCTCCGATTGGCCTTCGGACCCTTTAGGTATGCATATTCACCTTATAGTTTAGATCTTCCCTCCCATGTCTCCGTGGGACCTTCCTCTCGCATAGTTTGGGTCACTATTGACCTAGACTAGGTAACAATAAATTTATAGTTATTATCATCTAATTAGACCTTAGATCACTTTTTGTCATCTTTCAAGATTCAATGATATTCTGGTTTCTGCATGTTTCTGTAATTTCATTATTTACATCATTTTTCTAAACAAACAAGGGTTGACATCCATGAAAGGAAGCTAATCACTTCTCGGAACCACATTTTTGGGAAACCCCCACACATATATACATATCTAAGCCATTTTTGTTCCAGTTTTGTAGGTATATCAAGTTGCAACGAGAATCAACCATCTAGCACCTGTATCACATCCGAGGTAACATAAACCCTCCTTCATTTCTAAGTTGATAATTTCTTTAGTAGCTAGCTCATTAATTTGATAATGAACGAGAAATTTGGACAACATGTGGGTAGAATTTCTTATGTCTTGTGAAAAATGTGAAACCACCATCATTTATAGATCTGAAATACCTTTCCAATGATATATTTTTGAACTCTAACTTCTTATGGAAATATCGAATCACTTCCTGAAGCTCAAGTGTTGTTTTGTACTGCAAGCTCCTTCACCTTCAAAGACCCACTTTTGCTAAACTTGTCCCTAAACCTTTGAAACTTTCCAAAATCTTCCAAAATCAGTTACAAAATGTTCCTATATCCTTAATACCACTCGATGAATTTGGACCTTCAACTCCACTCTAGGGGTGTGCACCATGCCTTAGAAAGGCTAAAAATAGCCATTCCTAAGCCTCTTGAAAAATCTTCCTTGAAAGGTACTATCTCGGAAGCACTTGAATGAACTTGTTTGCCTAAATCACCTATGGAAAATGTTAAAAAAACAAAAGGACCACTTGATAGGGTAGGATAGGTCTGGTATAGGGATGGACTGAACCAAAGGGGTGTCGGGAAGGTTTACAATGATTTTTTTGTACACTAGGGTATAATTGTCATGTTTTCAAGTTAAATTTTGCCTTTGAAAAAACATAGGACAACACGACCAAAAAAATATTTTTTTCCAAATTTTGAGGTTTTTGGCTAAGTATGGGCTTGAATAGATTTGCAAGGAGAAGATGAAATTCCTTGAACCACTTTGTAACTTTTATAAAACATGATTTTTCCCATTTCTGGTCATTTTTACTTCCTAAGTCCAAGGTGGAAATGTAATTTATCAAAATAACTTGGGGGTAATTTGGATAATAGACACCTATATTTCAACCTCTGGCTCTATAATCTCATCATCCTAAAACATGAAGTTTATGAGATTAAAATCTTCCTTTTAGCCTTTTGGAGATCCATTTGATGGTCTATAATGTCTAAGGATGTTTTATGTGATTCATAATTGCAATCTTCAAGGAGGAAACAAGTTTTAAACATGTAAAAAAATGAGGCCCATTGCATTAAGTTAAAATATATTGGTTAACTTCCTCTTCTTCCTCAAGATTTGTTTGGTCATCATTAGTGTTAAAGAACACTTTCTATCTCTTTTTAGGATCGGTATCATTTTTCTTCATGGTTCACACCTCTTGGATAAGAAATAAACCACTCTCATCCTCAAAATTAGATTCATGCCACTTTATAAATTTTTACCTCATGATATAATTTGATGAATTTTACTTGAAAAGACCATGAAATACTTGCAAGGGATTGTCAATTGTATAATTTATTAGGTAAAGTCTCTTCAAGTTTTAATTCTTTAATTTCCTCTTCTCAAACCATGAACTGATCCTCCATGTGTTCTGGTCTTTACAGACTCAAGGGTTTAAATAAAATCATGTTTGACCTTCTCCTGTTCATGATAGTCCTTTAAAGAAGTTGAATGGATTGTCATTGAGAGATTATTGGAGTGTTGTAGGTTCTACAAGTTGTCATTTTCATCATAAAAATTGTAAATACCCCAATCCATTGACACAATTGGGTAATTAGGCTTGGTTATATTTGGGTAAAGGAACAACTTTGAAATACTACAACTCCTCAAATATTAATGACAAAACTTTGGGGAATTTGTAATACCTTGGGTGAATATGGGAGGGAGTTTTGTAATACATAAGAGATGTAGGATATAAATAAAATATTATTAGATATCTACACGGAAAATAATGATTATTAGCAGAGGTTCTTGGATCATGACTTTAAAACATGCAACATGTTGTAGTTTAGACTAATCGATAAGGGTCTCATGAATAAACTAAGTCTCACTTTGCGTAATAGAATAGAAATCAATGGTGAGATATTGAGAATGAAAAAATAATAAATTTAAGTTACTTGTAATTTCAATTTGAACACATAAAATGGGAAGAACTTGAAATAACTTACTATTGGGATCAAATATCAACGTTCTACATTACGCACTTACATATTTTTATGCAAAACAACATGATCATTGTTGGGCTAGCAATCCTTTAAACTTATTCTCATTCATCAAGAGGATTTTATTATTATATATCTATCTATGCTATACATTCTATAATTTGTCTTATATGAAAATATGATCCGTAAAAATAAGTAATTATTTTAATTTTTTTAATCACAACCCAAATCTTATAAATTCATCAATTTTAGGACTCTAATTAATCCAAAATTGACCAAAATATGATTTCATATCTGAATTAGGACTGATCCAAAACTAATTTTCAAAATCATTGTTTGATCAAAGCCATCTAGATGTACTTTGAAAATTATTTATTCAAAAGTGTTATGTGATTATAAAATGTATAATCTAAATTTAATTAATACTGATTTGAATGCGGAGAACTAAAGCGAAATCAAAAATGCAATCAAAAATAAAATACATCACTAGAAATTTTTATGGAGTTCAATAGCGCCTACATCTCCAAGTTTATACGAACTGATCTATTAATTTTTCTCAAAGCCAGTAAGTATAATAACCCTTACAATCAACAAAATAGATCACAACCTACAATAATGTACTTTCATATAAACCCTCCCGAGCACTACTCCGCATCAATTCATCTCCTATGTTAGGCCTATCCCAATCCTCAAAGTGATAATATGTGTTGTTGTAACCTTACCCATGTGTTGGAAAGATGAAAAATATTCATGAGATTCTTCCAAGGTAGTCCCTCTTGAGACATATCTTTCAGTAGACTTAGAAATGACTATTTCTAGCCTTTCTAAGGTAGGTTTTCATCCTTCAGAGAATATTTGAAGGCCAAAATTCATCAAGAAGTGGTATTAAGGAGCTAAGATCACATTTTAAGTGATTTAGGGAAGTTTAGGAAAGATTTGGAGGTTTAGGAACAATTTCAGTGAAAGTAGGTTTTGAAGGTGAAGGAGCTTGTAGTTCAAAATGCACTGAGATTCGAAGATCATTCCAGGATCTCTAGAATGAATTATAATCCAAAAAATATACCATTTAAAATTTGATTCAATTACCTATGTGGTGGTATTTTCATATTTTCACAAGACAACGACACTTCTTTCCACAACTCATTCTTGACAGGAACACCTTGCAATCAAGAGAAATAAGTCTATTTTTGAGGGAGTTTCAGGAATAATAATAACTTGAGACCCATTCCATTCTATTAAAAATTCTATTGGGAGTAAAAATAATATAAGGGTTTATAAAAATGTCCTCTGAGCTCAAATGACTTTTTTTTAAGGTCATTCCCAGCGTAAGCTTTCCATACTTCTAAATTTTTCTAGTGCCACATGTTAGCATGGGGCTGAGGTGCAATTTTGTGTCCCTTTCATCCTATCCCAAGGAAAAAATGGGGAAACAAAAGGTTCCCCATGCCCAGATTGAGCCCTTGGATGTATCACATGACCCTATGAAGCCTCAGTAAGCCCCTTTTGCCAATTTTCAAGCCCCCGCTATGTGAAACCTCATCTTGCCACTTGTCACCATGGGGCTGAGGCATATTTTTGTCCCTTACATCCCATTATAAGGGTAAAAAGGGGAAAAAATATTTCCTCCCCTTTTCTCCCTCATGGTCTCTCACATGACCCAAACTTGGCCCTCGGGTGTTAAAAACAAGCTCCTCTCCCTCATCCGCCAACAAATCCATGATCGCCACTTGTCATCATAGGGATAAGGAGAAATTTTCTATCCCTTTAATCCAATTACAAGGGTAAAATGGTGAATTTTTTTCCCCTCTCATGAAGCATTAAAAATATAGAAGATAGTTTTTGAAGCTCCTCCTCCATATGCACGAAAAACCCCATAAATGATGCCGATTTGTTTTCTAGAAATCTTGCTTCCATATTTATTCCTTCCATTTTTTCTCCATGATCTCATCATCCCAACATAAAAATATCCAAGAAATATGAATTTTATCAGTCCCCCATGTTATTTTTTTGTCCTGGGTGACTCTGTACCCAGGATAGTAAAAATTCATATCTCACAATCCGGTAAACGGATCAAAGTGAGAATTTTTGCAAACTTCATATTTTCCAGGAATCTTTAAGATAAATGTATTTGCAAAAACATGCATGCACCATATTATTAATAGTGGAAAAAACCTCATTTTTCCGTAGCTTTTGTTTCTTCAATTTTCCATCATTCTGGTGGATGGATCGAGCTAATCATTTGAACACAAAGTCCGAAAAAACCTATTCCAGTGAAGTTGATTTAATCACAATCCAAGGTGGGAAAGAACACTTTCTAAAATATCAGGGACTCCATTAATGGATTCCATGACACAATAGTGAAAGAAAACAAGGAACCTATTTACTTCCCAAGGTTCCAGTGGGTGGAATCACATGAAAATTGGAGTACACCTTAGAAATGAATTATGTAAAACTATGCAAGTGATTTCATTCAAATCTGACATCTTGAAGAAATTTTTTTATTTTTAGTAAGTCCCTCCCATATATCTTACTAAAAATATTAATTTTGAGGAAAACTGGTTTCTGTTTTCTCAAGATACTCCTTCAAGTGCAAAGCCTTCAAAAGTAGCAAATTTGGAAAAAATGGCAAAATGGGCACCCATGTAAAATATGCTAAAAATAGTAAGTGGGGAAATGAGATAAAAGTGATCAAATTTAATTCCTTCACACATTCTCCTTTGATCCTGGTACTCATAGAGGTCTCGATGCATCATTTGTAGAATAGAACACTACAAAACATAACAATTGTAAACGAAAGGATTTGTGCGATCAAATGAGAATTAAAAAGAGCCAAGATGTTAGTTGAAAATCCAAGCCAAGGAAGTTATTGTAACTTATGAATCAGGTTATAGCCATCCAAATCTCCTCATTGAGTGGTCCAGGTGAAATTAATACGCTATTTGAGGAGAACCGGATGTGGTGAGCATAATGTATCTCAAAGAGGAAATGCCAATTTTGGAAGTTCCTATAACTCTTCACCTATCACTAAGTGGTGACCATATCTCTGGAGATTTCCTCATGGTAATGGTAATGAAAAATTCATGCTTGTAGAGGAATGAAAGATGAATTGTGACTCATTTTTATTGGCTCCTAATTTTGGTCATAAACATCATCGAGGTGGCAGAATCATCATGGTTGCATTGTACAAGAAAATTGTTTCAAGTTATCATTCATATGCATGATTGGTAAAAAAGGAGTGGTAGATTTTCATGGTTTTTTCAAGTATGTGAGGAAATACTTCATTGTCTACAATGTTCTAGTGATCAATTACTTCTCACTTCTTCACTTAATGTACCTAATGGGCTCTGACGATTGATCATTCGGAAGGATGTTTCTCATGGTCCAAAATAATTCAAGGCTGTAAGTGTTCATCATTTAGGAGGAGGATAAATTCAATATAGAGGGATAACGTTCTCCATTCGAGTTCATGACTGCATTGAATCATTGTCTTGGATCATCACAAGAGTGAATTTAATTCTTACTTGGAGCTTCCCATCTCTTCCTCGTTCTCTCTTTTCCTTCTTCCTTCTCTCCCTTTATAATTATTCATTAAGTCTAATCATTATATTTTTTCCTATTCACTTAAGTGACATATCTTTAAAATTGTAAAATTATTTTCTCAAAATTATAAGAGAAATACTTAATTTTTCTCTTCTAATGGAAAATAAAAGGTCAAAAGTGGAATAGGAACATGAAGAGTCATGTTGGTAGAGATGAGAGGTCAATTCCCATTACTATGAATTGGGATGGATTCTCCATTCGAAGGGACCCTAAAAATGTGAGATTTTGATAGCATATATGTTGTAGCAATTGTGTGTGTATTATTGTTGAGCTTTGTATCATCAATGTAAAAGAAATAAAATTTACATTTCTTCCATTCCCTTTGCCTATGTATTCCTCCACTCTCTCTTATATGTACTTTGTAAGTATATTGATAAAAATATGTTTGTATCTTTGATGAATAGACCTTAAAGAACTATGTGTTTGTGCGGTTTTATTTGTCTCACTAATATATTTATTTTTATTTCCTCTATATTGAATGCTAAACTACTCCGGTAATTAGGTGTGAATTATGCTTGTGCCTACTCACAATAATAACCTTCATTTATTCAATTTCTCTCCTGCACCCCTCATCACCGTAATTTCCTCCACTTTACAACGTATAAGCACTTTGCCATAGGTTCAATGGAGTGTTCCTATATGATCCCGACCTATTTTTCCAACCCATAACATTTAGATAGGAATATATTAGTTTACATTCAATAATGGGAGCTGCACCATTCACCGTAGAGGGATGTAGCCCTTGAAATTTGGTGGGTACAACTAATTTTCCATATCGACAAATTTTCTCACCAACAATTTTTGGCGACTCCGTTGGGGAGATATCTACCCTTTTGCACCAAAAAAATATCTCGTAAAATACAAACATGTATATATTAAAAAAACAAAAAAATTCTATTTCAAAGAAAAATCATTTTTAAAGGTGACTCAGTTAAGGAATGAATCTATGTGCCATTAATTTCAACACAATGAAAAAAATTCCATATTGGAGTGAGGCATCAATAAGTGATAGTAAAGAAGGAGAAGATGACTTCCAAGAAATGTAAAATTTTGATCACCATCATTCTAGAGCGTCTTTTGAAAAAAACAAAAAGATTGCAATTAGCCAATGAAAAGAAGGTCCGCGCCATATGTGCTATATCTAGAAAAAGAATTTTTAGAATGTAGAAGATTGCTACTTGTGAAGACCCCGCTATAAAATCATGGGGCTCTGATTCAAGAAGAGCATTGCTGAAATAAAGAAAATGGGAATCTAACTGAAAATGATCAAGAATCAAAGAAATGGATGAAGAAGATTCACAAGAGATATGATATGTTGTATGAGTGGCACAAGGGTGGAGAATCCACTGAAGGTAACATTTTCAACTTTACAGAGCTGGCCAAGAAAATCATGACATTGTCTTTTATTTCCATTCCTCTAGATAATTTCTTGCATATGGAGATGAAGAAATGGTTGTTTCGAGAAGAGAGTATGTGCAAAGACTTCTAAGTATGAAAGAAGGAAATTCTGATCCCAAATCCTATGATGAAGTTTTAAGGTATGAACACCTTTAAGCAATTCACATTATCAAGGATGAAAAAGCTCAAGAAGATCTTAATGATTTTCCACACTACAAGGTGTTCATCTCTGGAAGATTCTTGGAATAAAAAATGTCATATCCTTGAACCTCCTCATGAGAATCAAATCAGCACTATAGGGTATGATGAAGGAGATATAACAGAAGATTCTTGTTACATGATATATGATTCAATGATTTTGGAAGACTCCACCTACAATGAATAAGTACGAGAAGCTTGTCCTACATCCTGGACTCAAGATGATGAGTTTAAGGTAATCATTGATGATTTTCCTTCGTATTTTGATTCTTCAAGTGATGAAAAAATATTTAATGATGAAACAAAAATAGTTGGAGAATAAAATTATTCTCTTGACTCAATCAAAGATGAACAAATGGAAGAATTCAATTTATTTCTAGAAACGAGGAGGATGAAAAAATCAAGCATGACCTTTCTAAAGAGCTAATTTCATCACCCTCACCTAAGGAGCACAAAGTGGATCATCACAGTGAATACAAAGTTTTCATTTTCCATGTGAACAAGAAGATTCCATAATAAATTATCAATACAAAATTGAAGGCTTTTCTACCCTAACATGGTTCCCTATCTTCCATCATGAGCATAATGAAATGGATTTTGAGCTTAAAGGTGTTCCCTTCTCATGTAACCAAGATCTCTTCTCCTAGTTAGAGAGTGTTGAAAACTAAGTATGTTATGTATTGCAAGAGGGAGAGACTTGGATGAAAATAATTGAAAAACAAGAGGGTGAGGATTCTTCAAATGAGTTTTTTCCATGTACGGTTTAGATTTTTAGTCATCTCCTTGAAGCTGATGCAATGAATTACCTGATGAAGATAACAACGAAAAATATTGTAGATTTGAAAGAGAAATCCTTGTAAGATATTTTGAATACCGTAGAAGAAACCAAAGACCCTCAACTCGTCTTGAGATCTTGACCCGAGCCATGGAAATGCAAGATAGGTATGAGGAAATTTGGACACAAATGTTCAATGATGATATGATGAAGATTGATGATCTCAATGTTATTTTTGAGGCCTTGAATGATGGAAAAGGATGTGAAAGTAAATCTTCCTCTTTTCTGTTTTGTGAAAAAGATCACAAATGTAAAAGAAATGAGATTCTTGACTCCCAATGAATTTACTCAATCTTGAAGACAATACCTCTACCATGGAGGATGAAAGTGATAAAAATGTTGAGCTGATTTGCATTGAAGATATTTTTCCAAAGAAAGGGAAAAAGTGCAAGAGTTTTGTGAGTATAACCAAGGTCAACCTTTCCTCACTACTTTCGAATATTATACCAATGCATAACAAGAATTCATATTATAAAATTCACTCAAGGGTGATGTATGCTTCCATGGTCAAATCAAGGATTGTAATTTTGAAGATGATGATGAGATCAATTTTGATCTGCATTCTCTCAATGATGATAAAGATATTCGTATAATTGAAGTGGCCTCTAGTTTTGAAAGAACTTGCTTAGAAAAAACAAAGTGAGATGTTCGGTGAAGCTATTGGACGGGAAGAAAATCAAATGGCTATTAGTTCCTCTAAGTGCCTTGCTGATTTAGGAGATGATTTCATGTTGCAATTCAAGGAGGATGAATGTTCCTATGACAAAGTCAATGTTTCCACTTTTGAGAATATGAAGGATTGGCTTCTCATTTTCACAAAGCATCAAGGAGGAGTTGTAGGATACACAAATCCTAAGAAGGTAAAAAAGTGTTCATTAGATGCAATAATGTTTTCAATACAATATTAGTATGAAGATGGAATCTTGGTATGTCTTCTTCTTCTCAAGCCATACAAAGCTACATGAGCATGGTATGATTAGATAGTGACTTTTGTGCTTCAGAGAACGGATTTTAGTCCATTGTTCCATGATGGTATGTACTTATCTCAACCCATTTCTAGGTATGTGTATATTCTTTCCTAATATCCACCCCCCGTAACATAATTTCCCTTTTCCATTGTGTATTGTTTTCCTCTTTTGGTGTGTTTGTCTTTCGTGTGTTTGTTTTTCCATGTGTGTTTGGAAGAAATGAATCTATATAGCCCAATGGAAAAGGCACTAGTCCACATTAAAGATTAATATTATGGGATTCCTACATTCTCTATCCTTGCTATAACAAATTTAGAACATGTACCCAAGCTATAGCCAGTTGTTGTCGTGTGTTTTTGCATGGGAAAAAGTCAATATTAAAAACATGACAACTATACCCCGTGTTAATGTTTTTGCATATAAACCCTACCGAGCACTCCTTTAGATAAATTCATCCCCTAGGTCATGCCTATACCAATCCTCCAAGTTCTCATATGTGTTGTTATAACCTTTCCCATGTGTTGGAAATATGAAAACAAGTTCATGATATTCTTCGAGATAGATCTTTCAATATACTTAGAATGGCTATTTTAAGCCACTATAACGCAGTGTTTATCCTTCGAGAGAAGATTTGAAGGAAAAAATTCATCAAGAAGTGGTATAAAGGATATAATATCATATTGAAATTGATTTAGGAAGTTTAGGATATATTTGGAGGTTTAGGAACAATTTCAGTGAAAGTGGGTTTTAAAGGTGAAGGAACTTGCAGTTCAAAAAAGCACTTGAGCTTCAAAAGATGATTCTAGGAGATCCTGAATGAATTGGAATCCAAAAATATACCATTTTAAATAGGATTAAATTACCTACATGGTGGTATTTTAAACTTTTTCACAAGACCTAGGAACTTCTTTCCTGACTCATTCTTGGCAGGAACACCTAACGATCTAGATAAAAAGGCTATTTTTGAGGGTGTTTCACGAATAATCAGAACTTTATACCCATCCCATTATCTTAATAATTATATTTTGAGTCAAAATCATATAATTTTTCATCAAAAAAGTCCTCCCGGAGCTCCGGAAACTTCTTCTTCAAGGTCCTTCCCAAGGTAAGCCTTCCATACTTGACCAATTTTACCACTGCCACGTGTTATCATGAGGTTAAGGCACAATTTTATGTCACTTTCATCCCCTCACGAAGGGGACAATGGGGATAAAAAAATGTGCCCCATTCCAAATTGAGCCCTCGGACCCATCACATGACCCTATGAAGCATCAATAATCCCCTTTTGCCAATTTTCTAGCCCTTACTCTGCGAAACCTCATCTTTCCACTTGTCACCATGGGGCTTGGGAACACTTTTTTATGCCTTCCATCATATTCCAAGGAGATATAAAAATGTGTGCTCCCATCCTTTCTCCCTCATGGTCTCTCACATGACCCAAACTTGGTCTTCGAGTGCTACAATCAAGCTCTTCTCCCTCATTCACCAAAAATGTATGATCTCTAGTTGTCATCATAGGGCTAAGGTGCATTTTTCATCCCTTTTGTCCAATTACAAGGGGAAAATGGGAAAAAAAAGTGTTCCCCTCACCATGAAGCATTAAAAAATCCAAGAAGATAGTTTTTCCGAAGCTCCTCCTCCATATGCACAAAAAACCCCAAAAATGCTTCGATTTTATTTTTCCATAAATATTGCTTCCATATTTATTCCTTCAATTTTTTCTCCATGATCTCATGATTGCGGTGGAAAAATATCTGAGAAATATAATCTTTTTCAAGCCTCTAAGTTCTTTTTTCGTCCGAGTGACTCCATACCCGAGATAGTAAAAAATTCATATCTCACAATTAGGTAAACGGATCGAAGTGAGATTTTTTGCAAACTTCCTCTTTTCCAGGAACCTTCAAGATTTACAAAAACATGCATGCCCCATATTCCTAACTGTGAAAAAACCCTCATTTTGTTCCGAGATTTCTTTTCTTCAATTTCCCTTCATTACTAGCGGATAGATCAAACTAACAATTTGAACACGAGTTCATAAGACAAACCTATTTCGGTGAAGCTAATTTCATCAAAATATGAGGTGGGAAAGAAAACTTTCTAAAAATTTTAGGGAATAAATTAATGGCTTCTATGACAAAATAGTGAAAGGGAAGCAGAGGTACCTCTTTACTTCCCAAGGTTCCAGTAAACACGTGAAAATTGGAGTAGATATTCGAAATGAATTATGTAAACTTCTTCAAGTGGTTTCCTTTGAATCAAACATTGGGAAGACCAATTTCCATTTTTAGTAAGTACCTTACACATATCTTACTTAAAATAGTAGTTAGAGGAAAATTTGGTTCTGCTTTCTCAAGATACTCCTTCAAGTGTAAAACATTCAAAAGCGGCAAATTTGGCAAAAATTGGCTAAATGGGAACCCATGTGAAACATGCTAAAAATAGTAAGTGGGTGAAATGAGATAAGAGTGATCAAATTTCAGTCCTTCACAAATTCTCAAATGATCCTAGTACTCACAGAGGTCTCGAGGCATCATTTGTAGAATAGAAACTTGTAAGTCTGACATTTATGTAAACGAGAGGTATTTTATAGTCAAAGGAGAATTAAAAAGAGCCAACATGTCAGTTGAAAATAAAATCCAAGGTGGTTATTATAACTTATGAATAAGGTTAAATCTATCCAAATCTCCTCGTTTAGTGGTCGGGTTAAATCGATCACGCTATTCAAGGTGAACTAGATGCGGCGAGCATAATATATCACAAAGAGGAAATACCAATTTTGGAATTGCCTATAACTCTTCACCTGTCACTAAGTGGTGACCATATCTATGGAGACTTCCTCATGGTAATGGTAATGAAAAATTCATGCTTTCAAAGGAATGAAATATGAATTGTGACTCATTTGGATTGGTTCCTAATTTTGGTCATCAATGTCCTCGAGGTGGCAGAATCATCATGGTTCCATTATACAAAGAACATTGTTTCAAGTTATCATTCATATGCATGATTGGTAAAAAAGAGTGGTATATTTTCATGGTTTTTTCAAGTGTGTGAGGACATCCTTCATTTTCTACAGTGGTCTAGTGATCAAGTGCTTCTCACTTCTTCACTCAATGTACCTAATGGGCTATAATTGTTGATCATTCAAAAGGAGGTTTCTCATGGTGCAAAAGAGTTCAAGGCTGCAAGTGTTCATCATTTAGGAGGAGGATTATTTTAGTATAGAGGGCCAAATTTCATGACTACATCGAATCATTCTATTGGATCATGACAGGAGTGAATTTTCTTCATGCTTGGATCTTCTCATCTCCTCCCTCCTCTCTTTCTCCCTCTTCCTTCTCTCCCCTTTCTAATTCTTCGTTGAGCGTAATCATTGTATTTTTCCTATTCACTTAAGTGACATATTTTTAAAATTGTAAAATTATTTTCTCAAAATTATAAGATAAATAATTAATTTGTCTCTTCTAATGGAAAATGAAAGGTCACAAGTGGAATAGGAACATGAAGATTCATGTGGGGGGAGATGAGAGGTCAATTCACATTGCTATAAATTGGGATGGCTTCTCCATTCTAAGGGATCCTAAAAATGATAGATTTTGATAGCATCTATGTTGTAGCAATTGTGGATTTTTGTTGTTGAGATTTTTATCATAAATGTATGAGAAATAATATCTACATTTCCTCCATTCTCTCTCTTATATGAAATTTGTAAGTATAGTGATCAAAAAGATATTTATATCTTCAATGAATATGCCTTAGAGAACAATGTTTATATGTAGGTTTCATTTATATTACTAATAGATTCATTTTTCCTTCCTCTATATTGAATGCTAAACTACTTCGGTTATTGGGCGTGAATTATTTTTATGCCTACTCACAACAATAAACTTCATTTATCTAATTTCTCTCCTTCACCCCATCGCTGTAATTTCCTCCCTTGTACCCTATACAATCACTTTACCACAGGTTTAGTGGAGTGTTCATGTGTGATTCCTGACCTATTTGGCCAACCCATAACATTTAGGTAGGAATAGAATCAATAATGGAAGATGCACATTCAATGCGGAGGCGTAGCCCCATGAATTTTGGTGGAATCATCTAATTTTTGATATCAATTTTTTTCTCATTAACATTTGTATAAATACATTTATAAAATAAATAGTCTACATAACACAATGCATCACTGGGTTCTTAAGTAAACTCACATAGGGTGATGTTTACACAATTATATAAGGTGGTTTTTATAATGTAGAATAAGTATAAATAAATAAGATACACCGAGATCGTTAGGAGGTGTAATTTTCATGCACACCCCCTCAATAAAAGCTCTAAAATGCTTAACATTTCTCAAAATTTACAAAACTTGAGATCATAGAGAGGTTTTGTGAAGATATCTGCAAGTTGATCTTAAATAGGACATAATTGGAGTTCAATATCACCATTGAGGAAATTTTCTCGATGAATTTCATATAAATATCAATATGTTAAATTGTATTTTTGCAAGGGCTATGTAAATTTTGCTATCACACAAAAGTGGAGTACTTTATTTTAAATCCACATGAAGTTATTGTAATAGTATTTTCAACCACATTACTTCTTTAGATGCTTACATAACACTTCTATACTCTACTTTAGTAGAATAGTTAAATATTTTGGTTTTCTTGCTAATCCAAGTGACATCACCTATACCAAAATTGGAAAAATATATAGATGTAGGTTTTCTATCCATCACATTGAAAACATGCTAAAAATAAAAATAACCAAATAACTTAGCATCAATAGTACAATTGATTATACCTTTAATATATTTTAACATTATTTTAGCCATATTCTAATGATCATCATATGTAACCTACATAAATATATAAGTAATACCTAGTGCATAATAAATATCAGACCTAGTAATAGTTAAATAGATTAAAATGCCAACAAATTACTTGTATAAGGCATGATTTGCTTTGACACATGTACATTTGGAATAAAGTTTAATACTAAATTTAATAGGAATGGATTTTTTTATAATCAATCATGTTATATCATTTAAGAAAGTTACTAGCATATTGAGATTGAGAAACTACTATAAAGTTTTGATCTTAGAAAACATCCATGATAAGAAAGTGATGAAGTAGGCCTATATCAATAATCTCAAAATATTGTTGTAGATTAGATTAAACATGTATGATTAATGGTAATAATAAGATTTCCATAATATAAAATAATTAATGCTAACAAAGGAAGAATCCAAGAAATAAAGAAAGATAATGGTGAAATGGCTACGAGGATAAGGATATCTCTACTACTATTGTGTCCTTCTTCAGGAACTTGTTTGTTGAAGATCTTCATTCAGATGAAATATCTAGAGTGGAGATTCTTAATCTTTTTCAACCTACTTTTAGCCAAGCTAAAAATAGTGAACTCATAGCCACCCATTTTGAGGATGAGATAAAAGCTATCCTTGATGCTATGGAAGGGGACAAAAGCCCAGGGCCGGATGGTTTCCCTACTTTCTTTTTTCAAATGTATTAGGATATTGTTAAGAAAGAAGTGGTTTTAGAAGTCAAAGACTTTTTCCGATCTGACAGCTTGCTCAAACAAATAACCCACACTTTTATTGCTCTCATCCCTAAAAAGACAGGAGCTAAGGACCTTGGGGACTTTAGACCTATTAGTTTATGCAATACCATATATAAGCTCATTTAAAAAAATTGGAATTCAGATTAAGGGAGACTCTTATTAATTTCATCTCTCCAAATCAAGGGGCCTTTGTATGCAGGAAAAATCCTGGACAACATAATTACTATTCATGAGATGATACACTCAAGGAGATCTCAGGAAGGGAGGTTATGATTTTGAATTTGGACATGCAAAAAGCCTACGACAAAATATCTTGGGATTTATTGTACTCCCTCCTATTCAGTTGGGATACCACCCCACTTCATCAAAATGATCCAATCTTGCACTAAAGAACCATGATTTTTTTAATTAATGGAAATCCCAATGGCTTCTTCAAATATGAAAGGGGGTTGAGGTAAGGGGATCCTCTATCACCTTTCCTATATATAATAGTTCTTTGAAAGATCGATCGGTTATGCTCTAGGGCTTAGAGAGTTGGTATTATGGAAGGTATAAAAGTGGCTCATGGATTTGAAAACCAATGCTTTCCGTAGTTTGTTGATGATACAATTATTATGGGTCAAGCTATAGTTCAAAGCCAAAGCTATTAAAGGCATCACTAAACATTAAGAAAAACCTAATGGGAAAAGGATTAACTTTAGAAAGAGCTCATGTTTCTTCATTAATGTGGGGGAGGAGCAACATAACAGAATGGCCAACATTCTGGAGTGCAACATAAAGAATCTCCCTGATACTTACTTGGGAATTCCCCTTTGTGGGAAAAGGTTTGAGGAAGAACGTTGGAATAAATTAATAGAAAGATTTCATAAAAACTAGCCTCCTGAAAAGGTACACTTCTCTCACAGGCTGGAAAAATTTAGCTTCTTCAAAGTTGCTTACATGGCATTTTTGTTTTTATTATGTCCATCTTCACTCTACCAGTTAGAGTCAAGAAATCTATTAAGAGCATACAAAAATGGTTTTTATGGACTAGATCAGAGGAAAAGAATAAAATCCCTTTAGTTGCTTGGGATAAAGTCACTCAACCAAAGGACATGGGTGGTCTGGGATTAAAAAACATTCAACTCATGAATCAAGCACTTATAGCTAAGGTTGGGTGGAGATTGCATAGAGAGGAGGGATCTTGGGTAAACATCCTAAAAATAAATATTTGTGGCTCTTTAACGGTGCTCTGGCCTTATTCTATGATATGGAGCTTCCTAGAGGTTTTATATTATGGGATAACCTCTGCCAAAACAGAAAGTTCTGATAAAGGAAAGTAAGTGGAATCTTGGAGATGGGTCTAAGATATAATTTTGGGAGGACCTATGGATAGTTTATGGAGACCTAAAATCGGTTGAACCATGGAGTGAGCTTTGGCCTTTTTTCACTCAAGAACATGGAGAATTGGTCTGTAATTATTGGGATAAAAAGAGAAAGTGGATCTCCCTCCTCCCTCCCCCCACTTTTAAGGGATATTCATCCCTTTCAAGAATTACATAAGAGGCTTAAGGATTACCATATCCCCCCTGAAAGAGCTTAGGATGAGTTGATCTAGAGAACCATGGATACGGGGAGTATGGTGTTAAGTTTGGTTATTTGTTAAATTTTGAACACATTGAACCCAATACTCTTTGGAGGAAGGTCTAGAATAAGAATCTTATCCCCAAAATCAATATTTTCTTTTGGGAAGTTGTTAAAGGTAAGATTCTTATTGTGGATAGGATTAGAAAAAGAGGAATGATCATAATCAATAGATGTGGCTTCTACAAATGTAATGAAGAGTTTATTCAACACCTCTTCCTTAAATGCACCTTTTATTTTCAAGTTTTCTCTGCTATCCTTGGTTTTTTAAGGTGAATATGGTCCTTCCTGGGGATGTGGCCCTTCTTCCTAATCAATGGAGTTTTAATTTTTAGAATGTTCTAGTTAAGGAAATTTAGAAACTTTCTCTCCCTCACACGTTATGGGGTTTATGGCTGGAACGAAATAACATGACTTTTAGGAACAAGGATTCCAGATTGGAGAAGGTGATTGAAAAGGTGAGACAGTCCCTTAAAGAAAATGCTTGGATTTTAAAGCCCAAGAAGGCTAAAAATTATCCAGATTTGGAAAAAGATATCCTAAGGTGCATGGGTATCATCCCTAATAGTCATGAGAAGAAAATGGTTGACTAAAAGGTCAAAGCCCCCCAATAGTAACTTCAATATGAACTTCGATGGCTTAGAAAAACTAATGAATGGCACTATTAGAGGAGGGGGCACGATTCTTGATCATAGGGAATTTGCAATAGTGCATACTCGGGACCCATTGGTAATCATACAAATAACTATCTTTGAAGCTAAGCCTATGCTTTGAGGGGTCATGATGTGCAAAGATTTGGGATTAAAATCCATCATCATAGAAGGTGAATCCATGTGTGTGATTAACACTATTAAGGATCAGAGTAAGTGTGGGTGGAAGCTCAATAACATGATCAAGGAAGCTCATGACATCTTAACATCATTGGATAAAGTGGACTTTTAACACATATATAGATCTGGCAATAAACCTATGGATGCCTTAAAACAACAAGGTAATGACATGAAAAACTTGATGACATGGCCAGGGACACTTATTCCTAGGGGTCCCATTAATAATCTGATTAATGATGAAAAAAATTAGGAGGTGACCTAATGATGATGACCAATCCTCTCACGCTTGGGATTTTGAAAAGACCTTTCTCTTTTTGAAAATGGTTATGATTCACTTCATTTGGCATTTTCTTAAGTTTTTTGAGATTGGAGACTACTACTGCATGTTCGAAGTCGAGAAAGTTTGAAAGAGCCACGAGAGGCAACAAGGTCCACACTGAACCTACTACTTTCCTTCACTTGAAAAATGACAATGCCTTGTGGAAACTGTTGCACAAAGGGAGCTTCACTAGGTACATTCATCATCTGAAAGGTAATGACCCTACTCTCTCTATGTATTTTTAAACTCTTGGATTGATGGGGGATTTAATTTTAGAGGGGTTCAAATTAGCACCTCCGAGGGAGTCATAACTGAGATAATAGGTCTGAAAATGGAGGGGATTAAAATATTTAATGATAAAATTGGTAAATAACATGAAATTGCTAATTTTTTTGAAGCTAGAGAGAACATTGTGGCTTATGATGATGGTATCTCCCATACCTACCTCCCTGATGATGGGATGATGTTTGTCTTGTGGTCATGAAATACTTGACCTTAGAGGGGAAATTTTAGAAGATTTTTTCCCACCATCTCTCTATTCTTAATTTCTTTCACAAAAACTAGACCATGAGCGTTTCCTTGTTCCTCTTTAGGTCTCTGCTCTCCACGATTAAGGAATTCAAAAACAAGAAAATTTACATCCCTCTTCATCAAGGCTTGATTCTTCTACTACTCCAAATAAGCCCACCATTATTCTGCCCAACCTATGTAAATTAGTGAACATGAGTCGGATCATGAAACCCTGACTTTGGCCCTCAATCATATGAGGAAAAGGAAAGGGATTGAACCTATTGAGGGGGTTGTGGATGCTCTATGCAATCTTAAAAAGGGAGGTCGGAATGTGGGTGAGAGTTACGTAAAAGGAATAAGGATTTTGTGGATTAGGAAGCTAGATTTATTGCATGTAAAATTTAATGTTGATACTATCCTTCTGTAAACAAGAATATCATTCTGGAATTGAAGGAGTGTCAAAAAAAGAGTGAGGTCTAGCATAATAGGATTAGGGGTATTCAGGTGGATTTTGTTATGCAGGAACAAATGATCTCTATTTTACAAGATCAAGTGGCCAGGGAGGATACCAAGCCTAACATGAAGCTCATGCTTAGTAGTTCTGAAAGTGATGATTCTGAGATGGACGAGGGCTATGACATGGAGGTGGTGAACACCCAGGTTAAAGATAAGGATCATGTTAGCAGAAAGGATCCTATGAACACTTAGACAAAGGAAAAAGAGGATAAAATACCAAAGCACATGATCATAAAAGTGGCTGACAGGAAGGATGGTAGTTTGAGTACCAAAGCTCACAACAAGGCCTTGGAGAACTAATTGCTGACCTTTAGTTGTTCTTTCTCCTTTGTTTTTGTTTGTTTTTCCTTTTTTGTTGTTTGTAAAAAATGTATTGTTTAATACGAAGACTTTATAGGAGTGGATTTTTGTGGTGGTTTGTCGTCAAGTCTTTTTGACTCAGCCTCCATGGCTCACTGTTGGTTTTTGTTTGAAATTGGCTTCTTTTTGTTTGGGATTTTTTTGGTCCCCTTATAAAACCAAAATATTTTTATCTTATCTAAAAATATACAAAATAATTAAAAATAATTTCATTATCTTAATTTTCACAAATAAATCATTATCTAAAAATAATTAGAGTGTAGACACTAAAATTTAGCAATTCATCTTCGACACTACTAGTTTTGACAATGCACTCTTGCTAAGATAAACATAACCTTTTCAATCCCCCTTAACACATTCAGAGGTCTTTTATATAGCTTGTTTATCCTTAGACATTGAGATGTCTTCAAATTCCGAGAATATAATGCATAAAATCTATAGAAAAACATTAATTGACTAGTAAAAAACTTTATATTCCATGTTTTCCATTCCTGGGAAAGGCCATAAAGTTTGGTCAGGATGTTATATCCAGTCCTAAAAGACTTGTACGATATTACACCGACATATTCTCCACCTTTTATTTCAATTTCATACTCTTTATTGTGTATTTTACTCCATCTGGGTCAACCTTTCATTGATAAATCATCTAGAAAACCATATATAAGTAAGTAAACACTACCTCATTTGCTAACTTAGGAATCCTATAGCACTAAATTGATACAATAATTTCCTACACTTGAAAAAGGCACCACAAAGTCCCCAAATCTTGTAAAACCACATACAAAGTCATTAGGAAGTAATCATTATAGGTATGAAAATTCTTACTAGGTTAAGGAGTTAACCCATCCCATCTAAAAGCACTCAAAAATTCGTTCTTTAAGTATTTTAAAGACGAGCCAAACTCAACTCAAGAATTTTCAAAGAGGGTTTATGTAGTCACAAAATCATGCAATTTAGAAATTATTTATCCCCATTTCATATTACTATTTAGAAGGTTCTTGAGGGAAGAAATTACTAATTAACCCTCATGTTTTGGCCATTTTATTTTATTTTATTTTGTCATTACCGACCTTTTACATCCACATGCCCGATCGAAACCTTCTCATCACCTCCCATTATTTTAGCCTTGAATGGGGCACCCATATTAGTACGAGGGTCACCTCCCATTATTTTAGCCTTGAATGGGGCACCCATATTAGTACGAGGGTACCCATGGGTGCCTTGGTTCCAATAGGGTTGCCACGGTCCCTTTTGCAATTTCCCACCACTTTTGGGATCTTTCTAGCCATTTTACATATTTATCTTTTTGGTGGTAAACCATTTCAGGGTTAATTAAAAAATTAGATAAAGAGAAACCTATAAATATAAAGTTACGAGGCCATAATGAGGGACCTAGCACCACTTACTATTATCCTCCATCTAGAGTTGCATCCATCTATTGCATTGGAGATCACTTGCATCCATATAGCTCCATGAAAAGGGACAAGGCCAGGACATCTGCATCACACTTAATAGGGTAAGGGATTTGATTCTATTTCATGCACACATTCTATTACATTTTTACACGTATTTATTGCTCACTACTTCACAAAATATGACTAGAACAAAAGCAACCAAGGGCATGTTCACACATTTGCACATAGAAATACATCTGGTTTGAGATGTAGTGCAACACTCAGTTAGTAATTCCACCATTGTGGTAGATGAGGTCAGTCCGACCCCTTCATATGCATTATTATTTTTAGGGTTTGATGTTTGTTTTTGGGTTTTGGAGGTCTTTCTTCCATCTTGGATTATTGGCGACATACGAAAGAGCACAAAAATATGATACGATACACAATGAAGTTTCCATATCACCTTCCAACCCTATAAATATCATTTTTAAAGATTTTTCACGAGACTAAGGCACCAAAATTGCAGACAAGAGTGCCCATAGGTGCCTCAGTCCCTCTGTAGGTGCTCTAGTCCAGCTAGATCCTCCAAATCCACCCTTTTCGGTAATTCGCATAGTCGTTCCTTCTCTTGTTTTTTCTAGTCTTTATTGTGACACCATCCTGCAAGCATCATCGTTATTCAGCTGAGTGCTTTCCTCTTCTCTCTTACACATTAGGGTTAGTGTTTCCTTTTGCATAGTTGTTTAGTTTACTTGCATACTTATTTACTGCATTTATTTACTTTATTATAGCTATTCATAGCTTATATTAACTATCCCCACACTACATAGTTCATTTTTAGTTAATCATTTTGGTGAAACCGACGTTTCAACACTTTCTTTTGGATCATGTCATATCTTTATCAAGTTATGGCTGAATCTTATTATCCTACCTATGCACCCACTAAGGTCTCAAGAATAGTTACTACCACTTTGCTGATTTCATGCGCGTGCATACCCAACATCCTCCTCACTTTATCATGTTTAGGGATGATCCATCTATTAATGTATTTATTACTCATCGTACTTGTCTTAATCCACCTACTTTGCTCAACTGCGTCTATTCCACCACCCATTACCCCGAGAATCTCCTACTACCACTTCTAAGGGCTATGAAATCATTAAACAACTTAAAAATACACTTGCTAAGATATCTCTTTATGACTTATCGCGTAACACTCTAGATTGTTTTAACACGCTCAAAGCTTCCCTTCATGCCATTCACATTGAAAGTGATAACTCCACCATGGCCTTTGCACATCTTATACAGTCTCTTCATAACCTACCTCATGTTATATCTTTTACTGATGAGGACCTATCTCCTTTTTCCAAAAGCAATCCATGTTCTCCTTTACTTATCATTGTCGTTGTTAGCACTACTTGTATTAAAAGAGTCCTCATTGATAATGGATCAACTATTAATATTTGCGCTCATTCTCTCTTATGACAATTGGGTATTAGTGATAATCTAATTTCTAAGAATTCCACTCTCATTCGTGGTTACGATTCTACCACTCACACATGCTTAGGAACTATCTCATTACATATTCGGGTTGGACCTAAGACTATTCTCACTGAGTTCTATGTCATTGATGCCTCCTTCTAGTTCAATATCTTGTTAGGAAGGCCTTGGATTCACACAATGCAAGCAGTCCCATCTACTCTCCACCAATGTGTCAAGTTTTTACATGATGGCTACGAACATACTATCACAACAAATCTAGATCCATTCAAATACTATCATATAGACCTTGTTATTGTTATACCTATACGACCTTCTCATCATATTCCATATGCCAACCTTGACACATATGACATTAGTCAGTCTAGCGCTTCACAAACCCCTACTACTACTGCATCGGTGATCTTACTATTTCTACTCACAATACGACTATTATTTAACCTACAATATTCATCCCTGCTAGTTTTCCTCCTCCACTATCTATAGAACCTTCTACTCCTATGACTACGGTGCCACTTACTAATGAACTTGATAGTATTGTTATCCAAATAACTCTCCTAGTTATTTGGACAACTTGTATACATCTTCTGGCTCTGAGCTCTTCATTACAAGGTTACACATGCTCAAGTTCACTTGGCACATTCCCTTATTTTCCTCATGCGCCCTTGCGCACTTCCCCTTCTTCCCTTCATTTCCTTTTCCTCTTTGTTCTATCTTCCTCTTGCGCGCATCTTCTATGCATTCACCTTCTTCCTAAGTAGCTATTCACCCTACGTGCGCATTCCTTACATGCTTCAATCATCTAATTCCTTGTCCCTCTTGCATGCCCCAAACATTACCTTGTAATATTTGTACCTTGACCATATGTTCTATGCTCACCAACTTGCCTCATTTTCTGCGCGCGTGTCGCACGCGCCTTCCTTCCACCTTCTTCGCACACATACCTTTGCACCCTCCTCTACACTATTCCATGCCATGTCATTCTAACATGCTTGAGTGTACCATAGGAAACTTATCAAAACATGCCAACAGGGCATCGAATCCTTGCAAAACATTAATGAATGACATGTGGCAGAAATGATAAGAACATTTACACAGTTGTCCATCCTTTTAGCAAATCCACACGTGCCACGTGTCTTAAGTGCATAGATGACTCTGAAAAACTTATGACAACCTTATATTTTTCTAAGGATCTCCGATCGGCACACACCTAGTCTCAATCAATAGTTTTGACATGGGCTACAATGCTAAATATTAAAATTCAAATTCTTGGCGGACTAGTAGGTGAGAAATGGGAAAATGTCTTTCTGAGCATTAATTAGCAGATCTAATTGCTCTAACCACCTGATTTGATCTGATTTGACCTCCTTCCTTATTCAACATGCTAAATAAACCCGAGAAAGTGAATTTGATAGATTCTTAGGTGGATTTGTAGGCATAGAATGATTCTTGTTGGTGGTTGCATTTCAAATTTGGATTTTCCCTCCTTCTTCTCTTCTTCTTCCATGGATTCATCTATAAATGTAAGAGCTGGGATCTTTTTTTAAGTTGGATACTTTGAATCCTTACACATTTTTCTAAGGACTTCATATTTTTGTATTTTGAGTTGCAGACCTCTGGATCTGGTTCTTGCATGTGGATATCGGCCTCTTTCACCATTATAATAGCTTTGTACATTTCTGGAAGTAATAGAAGCATCGTTTTGTGACTATTTCTTGTCCTAACGTGTTTGCATTCCTTCTCCTTTCCTTTTATTTTTCATTGCATGCTCGTTGTGCCATTCTACATCCCTTGTAGTTCCTTATTCAGTTGTGTTCCATGAGACTGATCTGGTAAATATGTTTTAAGTTATGCTACATGTTCCTAGCCTTCTTTCATGCATTTCCTTTCATTTTTTCTCAGAACAAATAGTGTTCATCCCTCTTTTTCTAGTGTTATCACCTTTTAGTGTAGTTTCCTTTCATGTTATCCTCCTATCCCTGGTCCCTTGGCATCATTAGCTTAGTTTTCCCTTTCAACACTAGGAGTAGTAGTAGCAGTAGAAATAAATAGAGGAACCGACCTTTTTGGAGATCTATCTCAAGCACGCAAGGTCCCACAACTTGGAGATGGTTCCATTGTGATCTCAAATGACTCGATTCCTCCAGATCCGAGACACGGGTGCAAGTTTGATGACCAATAACTACCACATAACAAGATGATGCTCACTCTGATGACTCTGAGGATTCTGATGATGAGGTTGATGCTTTAGAACTTACTGATGAATCATTAGGGCAACTCAATTTTACTCCTCTTGGTGTAGATAATTCTTATTTTGAAGAAACCTTTGTGGCCGATGGTCTAAGAGAGTATAGGTTCAATACCCCCATCTACTAATGCTATGGTATTATATCGGGGATTTGTCCATAGTGTCGATGCTATTTCATCTTCTCTTCCATAGGTTGCAGCTCCATTGCCTCCTTTTACATGCACATTATTCATCAATAGGTCCTTTTGGCAACACATCCCTCCGATTCTACATGCTTAGAAACTATTTATACACACATAATTTTTAGCTAAGTTTGACATAACAATCAATGATATTTTACCACCTCTTCATTCACCACATCTCTATTATGGCTATTTTCACACTACGACATCTTATGGCTTGTGTGTCTTCTATCTGACAGTCTTTGTTCCGTACACCCTTGTGACTCTTCACTCACGCTTGGACATTCTTGGCTTAATTATATTGGCGATAAAATTTATACTCATCACTCTTTGCTTACATTTCCTATGCCTTTTGGCCATATCTCTATTCATAATGATTCTTCTCCCACTTATGTTCCAAACATCTCTCATTGGCATGCTCATGGTTTCCCACCGATTGCCTTTAGTGATGAATAATATGCAATGAATGTGTACATACTCCACCACAATGGGTCCCTATATGACCCTCCCCATTCAATAGCTTATATAAAGTTTCGACATTTCTCCAGTAGGTTTCGATCATGAAAACAATGATCTTCTTGATAGTGGCCCATAGTCATATTTTCTATCATACATTTGGGGGCATTGCCTCCATTACCCCCAATCACCCTAACATATTTTATCTTTACATTATCATTTATAGGCATACTCATTATATGTTTTAGCATCATCTTTACCTGATGAAAGACTCTTGTGCTTTGGTTCAAACTTGATTGTTAAGGGCTTACTACATTGAACCCCACTCACTGCACTATAGGAATTATACATTGCATTTCATCACACATCACGCGTTATACAAAATACACCATACATTCTCCACATTCATCTACAACATTGTGCCATTTCCACATTAATACATCATACACTATACTATTCCTCACCTTATGTGTTTTGCATGATACACTATTAGGCTATTTACACATATTGCCTCACATCCTATACATAGGCATATACCATACATCATACAATGTGCATATCCACATTACTCATATTCTACACATTATGCTAGTCTTGATCATACATGCATCTAATATTACATTCATCCCTACATACTACATTACTCAACTATCTACATGTATTAAATTATGTGTTATACAATACATTTATACATTTTACACATCTACCATCACATTTTACACACTAAATTTTTACATATACTACTTTGTCTTCTACACACTTTGCACTTACCACCCTATGAAAAATTTAGTTCTTAGGTCCATAATCAATTGCTGAGGTTTTACAAATCAAATGGACCTTACACTCACCACACATTTACAATTCGACCCTTCATCATGCAAAATTTACACTTAACGACATATGCTTTAGGCTAAATCGTCACCTATTATATCACTTTGAAGTGGTATATACCTTAGGTTACATCACCAATCCTTTTCATCTCATAGTGATATACACTTAGGGCTAAATCATCCCTCATCAATTCATCTTATAGTGATATACGCTTAGGATAAATCATCACTTATACGTTCATCTAGTCATGATATATGTTTTGGCTATAGGGTTTGCACACACATTGTTAGGTCGCATCTCATTACTACACCTACACATTCATCACAACACGTTAGACACAACATACACTTTGACCATTTCCCGATGACACACTCTCATTTACGGTTCATTCTTGATTGCTTTGAGGGGGAAAACAAAATGAACCTCATTACATACACTTCCATTCACTTGGGGGAACGTGGATCCTATCATTCCATCTTGCATTCCATTCCATCCATCCACAACATATTGCATTGTCTTGGGGGAATTTACTCTTGCTTACTAGTGTTTTACATGATCACTTTACTACACATGTTAGATTGATTTCTTATATGTCATTATCTATATCATCCACACATGTGTGTTCATGTCTTTGTCTAGTTGTGATCACAGATACGTATCCTTCACACGCATCATGGATGCTCACCTTCTACCCTTCCTACAATGGTTGCTTAGGGCATCCAAATTTGTTTCTTCCTAGTGCTATTGTTTCATTTTATACTTAGCACCTTACATTCCTTGGTTATCCATGCTTTGAAATATTGGTTATTTATCTAACATGCTAATGGGTGTTCCATGTGCAACACTTATTTTACAAGATTACACATTTCCATGACTACTATTTACTTGTTTAGATGTGTCTGTCATTGTTTTCTTCTTGTATGTGGGCTTTGCCCTATGTTTGGTGTGCACACTTGTTTGTTGTTTGTGGCCATGATGGCCTTGCATGTCTTATGACATCATGAGTGATGTCCCATGTTTGTGACCTGCTTTGTGTGGCTTCCTTGTCTTCTTGTGTGTTTACACTACTTTGCTTGATATCTTTTACACTTGTCTACGTAGATTACACATTGTCTTCTTACATGCATGCTTGATCGTACTAACACTTGTCTTTGGCTATACATCCTTGTTTATGCACGTCTTGGTTTCTACTAAGCACATTCACTTCCCCTATAGGGAAGAGTTTTAGAGTACATGTGGTTGGTCCTCTTTTGGGGCCAAATTCTCCTATCAGCGATGTCACATGCGCCCCCAAAGAGGGGGCATCATTTAGGGTTTTATAGTATATAAATCACATTTACACTGGTTCGATTCGTATAATTTCCACCCTTACAATTGTGGGTTTATATATAACGAGTAAGTTCGGACCGAGTTTATGAACTCCATACATAGCAGCTTTTAAAGGACATGGTGTCCTTAGCATTCGAGGAGCAGTTAACGAGTTGGAGGATACAACAAAATTCCTCCCAATAATTCTTCTACCGCTAATTTCAGATCACCCAAAAACCAGGATGATACAAATATCTCTTCACACACAGTTCAAGGAAGCAATTAAAGGTTGGAGGACACAGAGCATTTCCTCCCTATACTTCTTCAGCCTATGGTGTTAGATCACCCAAAAACCCCTAAGTATAGGATATCCTTCTACACCATTTCTCTTGACATGGATTAGGTGCACATGTTCCATTTACACTTTTCATTTTGTGTACTTTACATTTACATGCATTTTTACATACATACACATGTGTATTTTACATAGAATTTTTACACTTACATACATATATATTTGACTACTTAATCATTTTATTCTTGCAGTCGACCATATGAGAAACAAATAGTCAAATTGGGGGAAACAACAAAAAATACTAAAACAAAAAAACAATGGCGGTAATAACAACGAAACTTTGAAATAAAAAACATTATACTAACCATGCAGTAAGTACACTACACACATCAACATCAACACACACGTTCCATCCTAGGTTCACTCTCATCACTTTTTTCACACATTTCATCTTTAGTTTCCATGCTTCTCCATCTTTTTATCATTCCATGCTTTTTATAGTACTTCAGCATGTTTCTACTACACTCTTCATGGACATTAGGTACGCATCTCTATCTACTTTATGTTACCAAGCTTTCTGCTCACCAACATAAAGTGGGGCAAAATGTAGTCACAAAATCATGCACTTTAGAAATTATTTATCCCAATTTCATACTACTATTTAGAAGGTTCTTGAGTGAAGAAAGTGATAATCAACCCCCATATATTTTCCATCTTGTTTTATTTTATTTTGTAATTACCTACCTTTTACATCCATATGCACAATCGAAACTTCTATCAGCTCTCATTATTTTAGCCTCAACTGGGGTGCCCAGATTGGTACTAGGGTGCCCATGGGTGTCTAGTGCCTTTTGCACTTTCTTGTCACTTTTTGGGCTCTTTATAGCCATTTTACATCTTTATCTTTTTGGTGGTAGACCATTTTGGGGTTAATTATGAAATTATATCAAGAAAACCCTATAAATATAAAGTTATGAGACCATAATGAGAGAATTAGCATTACTACTTACTACTATCCTCCATCTAAAGTTACATCCATCTATTGCATTGGAGATCACTTGCATCCACATAGCTCCATCATAAGGGACGAGGCTAGGACATCTGCATCAAACTTCATAGGGGGAGGTATTCTATTCTATTTCATGCACACATTCTATTGAATTTCCTACACGTAGTTATTGCTCGCTACTTCACAAAGTGTGGTGACACACAAGTGCAACCTAGGGAATGTTCACAAACACTTGCACATAGAACTACATCGGTATGATATGTAGTGCATAACTCGATTAAGTAAGTCCACCATTGTGGTAGATGAGGTTAGTTTGACCCCTTCATATTCATTATTATTTTTTAGGGTTTGATGCTTGTTTTGGGGTCTTGCAGGTATTTATTCCATCTTGGATTATTGGTGACATCGAAGGAGCATGGAAAATTTGATACGAAACACAAACAATTTTCCATATCATATTCCAACCATATAGAGATCAGTTTGAGCTTTTAAATAGACCGGGTGCTCAGATTGTAGACCGAGTGCTGTGGGTGCCCAATTCCCTCTCTAGGTGCTCTAGTCCAGCTAGATTCTATAGATCCACCCTTTTTAGGAATTCTACACAAATGTTCCTGCTCCTCTATTTTCCAATCTTCAACTGCGACATTGTCTTGCAAACATCTATTATTCAAAAGAGTTCTTTCCTCTTCTCTCTTTCACATTAGGGTTAGTGTTTCCTTTTGCATAGTTGTTTAGCTTACTTGCATACTTCTTTATTGCATTTATTTACTTTATTACAACTATTTATAACTTAGATTAACTATCCCCATACTACATAGTTAGTTCATTTTTAGTTAATCGGTTTCCAAATCTAGTTTCATATATTTAGATATCACATGTTTGGTGGAGAACGACGTGTAATTTGAGGCTTCTTTAGACTAGTGCCAACAATGGAAGTGCAGGGGGTGCCCATAACCCAAATAACATTATGTTTTCATGGTCTTCCACCCATGGTTATGGTTTGATACCTCATTCAAAATGTTCATAGAGTTTTGTTGCATAATTGACAACTAGGGTTTGAAAATGATAGAAAATTCCAAGAAGGTGACCGTAGATAAAACAATTATGCACGAATCACCACTTTACTATGCCATCGGTATATTTTTATATGCATGGATCTTAAGTAATAAATGTAAACATTGGTGATACTTTCCCTTGTCCTTGTATGTTATTTGATAAATTTCTATTGTGACTCTTTTATATACCTCTCGAGTTCCTGTATTCGGTTCTAGTTAAGTCAAAGGGATCCTTGTGCATGCTGTTTTGTGATATCATTTATTTGTGGTCTCAAGAAATTAGTGCCCAATTTGGACACTAGCGCCCGTGTACTTGTGTCCCTTCTGGGTGCTCCTGTCCTCCTTATTATTTTTTAACATTTTATATTTTTGGTTGGCATTCTTTCTTTTCTTGTCCTAATCCCACATTCTTAGTTGGAATTTTATGTCACTAATGTTGAAATTCAAACAAGAGACTCATATATATACACAACATACTCACTATTATTTTGGCTGGAAATTTAATGGGGTTATCACATCTACGGACTATCACTATTATCAAAGGGACTACATTTTAAGTGTATAAACTACATAGGAAGGGGAAGTGTTGAATTCCATAGCACACATTTTATTTATTTATCAAAGCTAGCTATATCCCACTATTTGTCATTGGCATGAGGTAAACCTAAGGAAACCATTTCACACACAAGAACAAATAACTACATGGAGTCCGAAATGCGGTTTAATTCTCGGTACTAAGTTCACTCTTCAAGTGACCGTTGAGGTCATCTGACTTCACATATTACATATTTTTATTCTATTATCATGTGTTTTTGAGCTTGTGCAAGTAGCTAGTGTTTGTTTTATAGGTTACATTTGTGAGAAAACCTTAACAATGAAGTTACAACAATAAATTTGATATTGAAATGAAGGCTCTTGGACCCAAAAAAAGAGTAGATCTTGAATATTCACATAAACACTAGCACCCAAAATGGACATTAGCTTTGAAACTCCTGTCCTCCTATCATAACTTTTTCCAGCCCAATATAGAGTCCCAAAACTTGTTGTAGTCCCCTATTACATCATTTCCAATCATACCGAACCACTTGACAGCTTATAATCACTTCTAGATATTTGAAATCGAGATAAATCATTTATCTTTCTCATTTTCTTAGGGTTTTAAACTATTGGATGCTCAAAACTTGTATATCATTATATATTTCCATTTTTATATTATTAAGTATAGTAAAGTTGCTATGAAGTTAATATTTAATCTATTTTATTATTATATTAAATCATTTGGTGAACCCAACCCTTACTCAAACTTCTTGCCCTAGGATCTACCTTCCCATGGCTCCTAAAAGATACCCCTCTCTAGATCACCCTATGACCTTCATGGGCATGCAACCAATTTTTTCTAACCCCAAAGAAGAATATAAATTTTGATATCTCTTTCAAATTTCGCAATATAATCCCCTCATCCTCTAAAATATCCTTAAATTCCAAGATTCTCTTCCTAAAAACTCTCAAATGATTATTCTTGCATTAACTCCCCTACCCAAAGTCTTCATGAAGATTCTCCCCCTCTTAGCCATGAATGATGCCCATATTATTCCTCTTGTACTATGGATCATGGTTGAACTAGTGTAGATTCTTTGCATACTGATGCTTGTCTTCATGAGATTCTTGCTTGTGAAAACATGGATGATAGTGATTCTGATTATGATAATGATACTACACATGTTAATAATGACATGTATTGCATTAAAATTATTGGCTATGAATCTATATCTCATGTTGTGAATCAAGGTTCATTCCTAATTAATCCAAGTGCTTTTTAGTGAAAAACTAAAGTTGTTTTTAATTCTCAAGATCACACAATGGTGCAAGAGAAGAGCATACACAAGCTTTAGCCTTAGATGTTTATCTAATTAAAAGTTCTTAAATCAAAGTATCATATAAATGCTAACTGAAAATTTTATTCCCTTAAGCATAAAAATGAATAAAAAAATTTCCCACTTACTCTAATGTTAGAAAAAGAAGGTTTAAAGCTACTTTTGATTCTCAAGATCACACAATGGTGTAAGAGAAGAGCATACAAAAACTTTATCCCAAACTCATACAAAACATGGAAATAAAAACATTCATCAAAACTTAAGAAAATGTAAAAAGATAGAGATCAAAGTTGTTTTTGATTCTCAAGATCACTAAAATGTGCAATATAAGAGCATACATAAGCTTTGGTCTACATCAAGTAAAGCATGGAAAAAAACATTCATCAAAGCATTAGACATGTTAGAAAATGACTAGTTTTCTAAAAAATGAAAACCCTAATTTTTGATAACTCTAAACCCCAAATTTATGTTTCCATTGCGTAGTTCACTTCAATACCTTTCCAAGGTAAACAAATGGAGTCATTTCAAGGTTGGGAGAAAACATTATGGACTTCGGAAGATGCGTGTTGTGCATGCATGCCTAGAATAGCATATGCGCGTCCAAAATAGCGTATGTGGACCCATGTGTAAAAAAACACCTAAGTGTTGCATATGTGTGCCCATAATAACATATACGCACCCCGAATAACATATGCATGACTCTGTGTAAAAAAATAAACCAAATGTTGTGCCTACACACCCCCTTTAGCATATGCATGCCTAGAATAGTGTATGTGTGCTCTGTGTAAAAAAAAGCGTAAGTGTTGCATATACACGCTCTTAATAGCATATACGTGCCCATAATAGTATATGTGTGTTTTTTGTAAAAAAACAAATATTTGTAATAACGCTCCCGAATAGCATATACGTTGCCCATAATAGCGTACACATGCCCATAATAACATATGCACACCCATAATAGCATATATGTGACTTTGTGTAAAAAACAGAGTAAGTGTTGCATATACACGAATTGAGAGGCATATACGTGAGGTAATTTTGTAGATCACCAAAACACGAGAATTTTGGAAAAATTTCTCAAAAAGTTTGAAACTTTGTCAATTTTGATCTATTTTGACATCACCTCACCTCCTTTGATCCATTAAAGAGCACAAAAACAAAGCAATCCTAAGAAAAATAGTTAATGAACTTCATATTTATCTAAAAATGCAAAAGAGGGTTAGTAAATCAAAAATTTGAAACTAATATAAAAAT
This sequence comes from Taxus wallichiana var. yunnanensis, assembly GCA_018340775.1. Lineage (NCBI taxonomy): Eukaryota > Viridiplantae > Streptophyta > Pinopsida > Cupressales > Taxaceae > Taxus > Taxus wallichiana. The sequence goes on along the minus strand of CM031236.1, from coordinate 207,065,641 downwards.
CTTGAAAATGAATGCAAAGGACAATGGGGTATGTCTCACCGGGCATGCCAAATGTACACTACCAAAACTTTTGCAAGGATAAATAACTAGACTAACACCACATAGTCTATTAGCAAAGCTAAGAATTAACAATAGTAACATCAAGATCTTAGCTTATTGGAATGCTTAATAAAACTAACATGATATTAATTAATCTAAGTTAAAACATGCCTACTTAGTGTGAATTGCTATTTAGAATGAACCTATGAATATCACTTAACAAATCAAACTAGGTTGTTTCTACTTCACAATGGTGAAAGGACCTCTCTAAAAATGGCTACAAGGCCATATTAGATATTCCTCTACTAACCAAGCATGAAGATTGGATGCAAAGATTGAGCAAGCTAATCCATCAATGGAAGTAAGGCTCTTGATCATATGTCTTATATGATTAATGCTATTCAAAACATGGTGTAAAGTGTAAACATGTATGTGAGTTCCTTTATATAGCTTTATATTGGTAGAGAAGCTTGCATCTTTGTGCATGTTGGGCTAAAGGATAAAGTAGATTACAAATTTTTAATCTTTATTAGTGAAATTAGCAAGTGATTAGCATGTGAGGTGCCTTAATTGACCAATTAGGATCAATTAAGAGGCTAGGATAAGATTTTGAAGCCTTTTGAGATGTCTTGGAGGGAAATGGGGTGATTTTGAATGGTTGAAAGTAGGGTATTAACCAATAAGAGGGTTTATTGATCAAATACAAGGGTAAATAGGATTAATTAGCTAATAATCACTAATTGCTTTCCGAAAGAGGATAATAACTAACGATGTGTTGTCAATTGGCATTTAGAATGTGATAGAGGTTAGTTAATCAAAAAAGAGTAATTAATTAACCAAAATATAGGGAAACATTAGTTAATTAGTAGAAATCACTAATTATAATGGAAATAGTATGAATGAGGGTAATTAGTGCACTTTTAGCAATAAAATGCATAAGTGGATTTTAGGTGTCTACATTTTCCCTTGTTTGAGGTGAAGTAAGTGATGTCACTTCAAACATAGTAGACAAGCATAAACAAGTAAATTTTTGAAGAAAAATATTAGAATGAAGGATGCCCCTCGAGTGTCGATGGGGTGATAGAAGAAGTCAATCGATGATAAAAAATATGATGGAAATAGATAGAAGAAATAGGATGGTAGGGATAAAAATGATTTTTATTGCCCCAGGTGTTTTGGAAGAAAAATGAATAGTGATAAGACATGATAGTGAAGAATATAGGAATAGATTTTACATCCAATCATTTAATAAATAACTCTGTTTCATCATGTTTCTTGTGATCTACATCATCGGCCCTTATTAAAATAAACGCATACAACAAAAGTGTAAGATAACATGAAAAATATATTACTAACATTTGTTCATTGCTAAAAATGTGTAACTCCATGCAACATACATAATGCAATGTAATATGAGAAAGTAAACCAACTAACCTAACAGAGAAATAAGTACAATCACATATACTCAAACAAATAATATTCAAGACAATTGCACCAATGTTTTTGTTATCAAGCTTCAGTTCCCAAATGTTCGTGTTTTAATGACAAGGGTTAAAAATGGTGCCCCAAGCAAGGATACATGTAAGGGGAATAACAGAGGACACAAGTAGTCCCATGAAAAATAATTCATGTGCTATGACATAGTCTCTAGTAACTCATTATTGCACGAGAGTACCGTCATAGTAAGAAAACCAACTTTGTTAATGGAGGTAGATCAAAATCATCCATGAGTCGTTTGAGACAAGAACAAACATGAATGAAAGAAATATGTTTTGTAGGAAAATTTTGATGTTCGAGGATAATGCATTTGATACAGGATTCAATTGTGTGCATGTCGTTTACCATTTTTGAATTTTTACAATATTTTGGATTTTTAATGAGTTTTACCCTTTTTTTTGATTTTATTTTGAGTTTTATAATTTTATGGTTTTTGAATTTTTAGGAAGAAAATGACATAGAATATGAAGGAAGTCATACGAAATTGTCAAAAATCACTGGAAGGCAAAAATATGCCCCAAGTACCGAGAAAGGGTTGCCAAGAAGATAAAAATGCCCAGTGTAGCAAAAACGAGCCAAAAATGATTATTTATTAAAAATAACCATTGCGGCGAGTGCTAAAAGAAACTCAAAAGAATATCAGTGATCACATCACCATCTACGGCCATCGTGGTGGATGAAAACATCACCGGGGGGAGGATAAAATCTATAAATACCTAGCTTGGGGGTAAAATCATTGCGGATAGCTCATTTGCACTCCTCCTTTGTTGAAAATTTTAGAGAGAGAGATTTGAAATTTTAGAGTGATGGAGCGGATTCAGAGACATGTACACCACACCTGAAAGACCAGTCTGAGAGTTTGGGAGGCTTTCCCATGACCCTACGCCAGTATGTGGATTTGAAACTTTGTCATTTAAGCTCATGTAATGCGTTTAATAGTGATTACAAAACCAAAAAATGATGCATGCGCAGTGTTTGTGCATGTAAAAATGGGGTATAAAGGTGTAACAAAGGAAAATGGGTCTAGGAGGGGGCGTGCATGTGAAAAATAGGTTTTTTACGCAAAAGGGGACACACGGGTGAAAAAATAGGGTGAGGGCATGCATGCATGAAAACAAACGTGCATGCGCAACAAGGGCACACATGCACAACAAATGGAAATGGGATTCCATGAGGTATGTGTATGTGTAAGAAGGTGAAGATGAAAATTTTACCCAATGTTAGATGGGAATATCCAAAGGCAAACTCTTTACACACACGAAGTAGATCAAGGCCAAGATAGATAGGTTCAACATGATGATGAATGGAAGTCAATAAAGTTCTAGGAAGGAAAAAGCATGCCCCATCGTAAGCTTGCTAGCCAAGAAACACATGATAGAAAAGAAGTAGAAGATTGTTTTATTGAAAGAAGGGAAAAAGTTTCCCTCAAACATGGTAAAAGGAAATATTATACACATGGATGTTCTGAATGAAGTAGAAGAACAACAAATGTTATGAAAGGATATGGAAAATGCTAGCTAGAAGATTAGCAAGGAAAAAGTGATTAGCCAAAGGAACAAATCATGAGACAAGATATGGACTAAAGAAAGAGTCTAAACAAGGTAAAAAAATACACTTAGTAACATACTAATCTTGTTTTCTCATCGAGATCTAGTGTGTGCACATGGATATTTATTACCTCTTGGAGGGAAGATTTGATAGAAAACAAGTGAAGACACCTTAGCTAATGTGTAGGAATGATTTATTTTCAAAGTTGATTTGTGAATGGATGGTGGAAGGAGAAGCGTAAATTTCCTTACTTCGATCAGGCATCCATAGCCCTGAACATATATTTACTTGATTCTAATTGCAACATTTCTCTATTGCCAGCTCAGGCGTCCATAGCCCCGATAGAGATTATTAGAAATACCCCAAGAGAGAGTTATATATCAATTTGTTTTTTTTTTAGATTTTTCTTTTGATTGATCATTTTTTCTTTCTAAAAATTTATTTCAGCTCTCTTGATTTTTTTGACAAGGGGTTAAGAATCACTTATGGCTTGATGGAAGGATGTGGAAGTGATTGTGATGACAACATTGGATAGTGTCAACAAATATGTCCAAAATTTCTTCACAACAATTTTATTAGATGTAAATTGTGATAAGATATCTACGAGGTTATTCATTCTTTAATTTACCAAGGTGATGAAAGACCAAGGTCAAATGGATACCATAGAGATAAATGTCACAAAATGCATGTGAATAGACTAACAAAAATATCATCAAAGGGATGAAAATGGTGGATGACTTATAGAGGGATGGAAAGAAAGGGAAGAAAGAACATCCATGTGTATACAATACTTTATTACAATGTTTGATCTTTACATCTTTGATATTTTTTTAATGTTTTAATGTTTTTCATTTTTTTGTATTTTTGATTTTTTTGAGTTTTAAGATTTTGGGAAATTGGGACCAATCAATGTCAATCTGTGTGATAAGATCCAACAAAATGTTTGTGATTTCCTTGATAAGGGAGATTAAACATGTTTTCTTATCAAGAGTCATATTATCTCGATCTCAATGATCGTGGTGAGCTCATACTCAACAAATGACTGCGATTTATCTTGAAACATGGATTTCATATGTGGGAGGTTGAGTTCCCTATCCATAGGTTTATGCACTTTGCGCCATACTTGATGGTTGCATTGGTGTGTATTCTTGAATCACATTTGATTATGAACTTTATGATTGTTTAAATTGTTGGGAGATTTAGAGATCTTGGAATTTTTGATCTTATCTTGATAAAGAAATTGTTTGGGTTTCTATAAGCTAATACTTGACTTGTCTAACCTCGAAGTGGGAGAAGAAAGTGGATGTTTAGAATTGATGTGAGAAATGATGGTGGGATTTCCACAATCATTGATAGAAGGATAATGTGATGGATGAAAAGGATATGGTCCAAGAATTGAAGAGGATGGGATACTAGGAGGTGTCCCATAGACTAAAGATGAAGGGATACTAGGATGTGGCCTAAGTATAGAAGAAGACATGCTACCAAGAGGTGTCTCATAGATTGAAGATGAAGGGATACTATGATATGGCCCAAGTATAAAAGAACATGGGATACTAGGAGGTGTACCATAGATTGAAGATGAAGGGCTACTAGGATGTGGCCCAAGTATAAAAGAGGATGGGCTACCCGGAGGTGATCCAAAAATAGAAGATAAAGGGCTACTAGGATGTGGCCCAAGAATAGAAGGTAATGGGCTACCAGGAGGTGACCCCCAAATAGATGATGAAGGGATTCTTGGAGGTGGCCCACATATAGAAGAAGATGATGGGATACTAGGTGGTGACCCAAGGTGAGATTGTGATTGAGGAATCATGATAGATAAAGAATGATTGGGTAATGAGAAGATAGGTCATGGATCAATGCCAAACCTAGGAATTTCATCACGCAATGAAGAATGTGAAGATGGAAGAATAAGAGGAGGTTCAAGTGTGATGATCCTAGGGTCTTCCTTTATTTCATGATAAAATGAATCAACCTCTTCCCCACAATAATGAATATATCGAGGTCTAAAGAGATTTCTTGCTCACAACTTTCTAGAGGAATATATTCATGTACCCCTATAAATTCTCCAACCACTTCTTCATTTTGAAATAAATCGATTGGTATAGGTTGTTGGTCAACCATAGTAAATTGATTGGAAGAAATAGGTCCACTAGGTGTGGAATATTTAGAAGATATTTGAAGATGTAAATGAGGGGAAGGTTTTACCTTATTGTGTCCATAAAGGAATTGGATAGTGTGTTAAAAATATATCTTAGCACATTGTTTCTTGTGAATGGTTTGACATGGATGCAAACATCAATTTTTAGAATATTGATGAATATGGAATAAGGTATGATCAAAATGACCTAGGGGATGAAGAGGGATTGGATTCCGATTGATAGAAGAAGATGAATCGAGAGATGAAGTAGATTTGTATTGGGATGTCTCATGAGTGGAAGAAGATGTGGCTTTGAAATATCTTGGTATAGGTTTTCCTAGAAGATGACATAGTGTGGGTAGACCAATAGGATCAGTCATCTAGGAAGGGATGTTATGGCGTAAGAGTCGAAACCCAGGGGTCGACTTGGATGATATTGCTGATGATGTAGGGGTTGAATTGAATGATCAATTAAAAGAACCTTGAGTCACACAAATATTCAAAGGAGGATGACTTCGTTAAGGTGACTGATAAAAGGAGGTCTTGTGAAGAAAGGGAGTACCTCAACTAAAGAGTTGAATTAGAATAATAGTTCAGATTAGAATCTTTATAAGACTAAGGATAATAAAAAGAACAGTTTGTATTGGAATATTCGAGAAGACCAAGATGAATTAGAATCATACTACCAACTATGAGATGAAGGTGGGGAAAGAGGTAACTTAACTAGTTCTCTAGCATGAAGAACCATGAAATGAGGTCTAGTTGTGATGGGCATATTTTGATGGGAATGCCGAGACCTAGGTTCCCTATTGTCATAAGTATGAGGAACCATGTGATAATTAGTCATGGTGATTAAACTCCTTCACAATGAATAAAGTTCTATGTCAATTCGAGCAGCATAATGACAACCAACTAGACATTTTACAAATATGGGCCCTAGGACAAACCAAACAACATAACGACATCAAATCATCACAAAGAATGTCAATCAAAGAATGGTAACAATCCAAAGGATCAATATGAACCAAGGACACCAAAGAATAAAGAATGACACACTAATCAAAATATTATATAACAAGAAGTATCTAGGACAAAATGATTAAGTACAAGACTATAATCCAATCACAAGAATAGTTTACTCCCTACATTTTCCAAGATAGGTTTAGTGTAAATAGTGACAACACAATATCACCACTTAGGTCAAGTTTAAAATAAACAAGACCTAAATACTAAGAAAGTGTTGATGTGATCTCCCAACAAGGTATACTAAAACTAGTTTTAGACACAAACAAATTCCAAGTCTTTGAAAATGGAAGTTACAAATGCGAGCAACGTAACAACACTATTTGGACATGTTAATCAAGATTTGTAATGAAAGCAATATTTTAGTATCAAAATGATGTTATCGTGATGCAAACAATGTAACATCAACACTCTCAAAAAATTAAGGCAATGTTAGGATAAAAAACTAAGCCTAAGTATATCAAGAATTTGCTATGTGTGTGAGTAGCATAACAATACAATTTAGAGACTTAGATCAAGTTTCATAATGGAAACAAGATGTAAGTATCAAAATTATATGGCTATAATGCGAGAAACGTAACAAATCAAAGGAATTCAATGATGAGATAACCTAACTACAATATGAAATATCGATTATGGGTATCGAGATGATGGATACTAAGATACAAAGATGTACCAACACACTTTCAACACTTACTATCACAGTCACAATAAGGAAGGATGTAAGTGGGTGAAAAAGTGGTGGACACAATATTTGATAGCACTACGTATATATGCTTTATTTTTTTCCAAAATGGGAAACAAGAAAAAAAGGAGTAGATCAAGTGGTGATGAAAAATACTTGGTGTAACTTTGGCAAAGTTTCACCTTGTCTTAATACAAGTGAAAAACTAGGACAAAGTAACACTTTATAAATTTCGTGATGAAATAACACGTAGTTTCAACTTTAAGGGACTCTCCCCTTGTTCAACTAATAAGGTTTTAACTCCAACAATTTTTTTACACTTGTGAGATATCTTTAGAACATGATGGATAAGTCAAATTGGCTCCAAGCCACAAGCTTCCTATTGGTTCACTCTCTAGGTGTCACAAACTATCTCTACGAGCGTGGTTTTCCAAGAAATCACACTAACTAAATCTTAGAGTATCCTAGATTTACTTTACCCCCTTTGATACAATGAGAAATAAATTGCATTCAGATTGTATCTCATTGGGGTCGTGTGAAGATAATTTTGACTCTAATCTCTCCAAGGTGTACTAATCAATTGGGTAGTGGAGCACTTTCCCATTTCATTCACAAGGTTCCCTCTTGCGTGAACTACTTTGGGGTTCCTAGGAGCATCCCTTTTGTGATTTTAAGGCTTATACCAAGGGAACTTCTCCTAGTTCAAAGTGGATGAGCATAGCTCTTAACCAAAACCTACACATATAGTGTGATGAATAGAGGTGGTGTGTTTTTTTATCTTTTGGATTAAGAAATTTGGTTTAAACCACCATTGGCAACCTACAACACACGTGTAATTAGAGTTTTGTTTATATTCTCCTTTATTTGGAAATTGTTAGGTCCTACACATAAATAGTTATTAGTTATCCAAAAATATCTACAATATCATAAAAATAGGATTAAATGTTTTTTTGATTCTCAAGATCATCCAAGGACGCAAGAGAAGAGCATACACAACAAACAACCCAACTAGATAATAATGAAAAGCTTGTAAATCAAATAACCACCATAATGCTTTGTAAATCAAGGTTCATTCCCAATTAATCCAAGTGCTTTTTAGTGAAAAACTAAAGTTGTTTTTGATTCTCAAGATCACACAATGGTGCAAGAGAAGAGCATACACAAAATTTAGCCTTAGTTGTTTATCAAATGAAAAACACTTAAATCAAAGTATCATACACATTCCAAATGAAAATTTCATTCCCTTAAGCATAAAAATGAATAATGAAATTTCCCACTTACTCTAATGTTATAAAAATAAGGTTTAAAGATGCTTTTGATTCTCAAGATCACACAATGGTGCAAGAGAAGAGCATACACAAACTTTATCCAAAACTCATACAAAGCATGGAAATAAAAGCATTCATAAAAACTTAAGAAAATGTCAAAAAGATAGAGATAAAAGTTTTTTTTGATTCTCAAAATCACCAAAAGGTGTAAGAGAAGAGCAACAAAAGCTTTGGTCTACATCAAGTAAATCATGGAAAAACAACATTGATCAAAATATTAGACATGTTAGAAGCTGACTAGTTTTCTAAAAAATGAAAACCTTATTTTTGTGGTAACTCTAAACCACAAATTTATGTTTCCATTGTTTATTTTGCTTCAATACCTTTCCAATGCAAAAAATGGAGTTGTTTCGAGGTCGGGAGCAAAAGTTATGGCCTTTGGAAGATGCAGTGTTGTGCATGCCCAAATAGCATATGCACGTCCAATATATTATATGCACACCCCTATGTAAAAATAACACTAAGTGTTGCATATGTATGCCCATAATAACATATACACACCTGAATAGCATATGCATGCCTCTATGTAAAAAAAAAAACCAAGTGTTGCGCATACGTGTCCCTTTTAGCATATGCACACCTAGAATAGTGTATGCATGCTCCTATGTAAAAAAACACTAAGTGTTACATATGCGCACCCATAATAGCATATACATGCCTAGAATAGTGTATGTGCCACTCTATGTAAAAAAAGATATTTGCACTAGCGCTCCTGAATAGCATATGCACGCCCAAAATAGTGTATGAGCACCTAAAATAGCATATGCAAGCAAATCTGTGTAAAAAAATAGTAAGTGTTGCATATACGTGACCCGAGAGGCATATACATGAGGCAATTCTAGATCACCAAAACACTAGAATTTTGGAAAAATTTCTCAATTTTTTTGAAACTTTGTAAATTTGGATCAATTTTGATAGCACATCACCTCCTTTGATCTTGCAAAGAGCATAAAAACAAAGCAATCCTAAGAAAAATGGTTAATGAACTTCATATTTATCTAAAAATGCAAAAGAGGGTTAGTAAATAAAATTTTTGAAACTAATCTAAAAATATTGAAAATGAATGCAAAGGACAATGGGGTAGGTCCCATCACGCGTGCTAAATGTGCACTACCAAAAATCTTGCAAGACTAAATAACTAGACTAACACCACATAGTCTATTAGCAAAGCTAGAATTAACAATAATAACATCAAGATCTTAGCTTATTGGAATGCTTAAGAAAACTAACATGATATCAATCAATATAAGTTAAAGCATGCCTACTTAGTGTGAATTGCTATTTAAAATAAACCTATGAAGATCACTTAGCAAATCAAATTAGGTTGTTGCTACTTCACAATGGTGAAAGGACCTCTCTAACAATGGCTACAAGGCCATATTATATATTCCTCTACTAACCAAGCATGAAGATTAGATGCAAAGATTGAGCAAGCTAATCCATCAGTGGAAGTAAGGCTCTTGATCATATGTCTTATATGATTAATGATATTCAAAACATGGTGTAAAGTGTAAACATGTATGTGAGTTCCTTTATATAGCTTTATATTTGGGGAAAGCTTGCATCTTGGTGCATGTGGGACTAAAGAATAAAGTAGATTAAGGCTTGTTAATCTTGATTAGTGAAATTAACAAGTGATTAGCATGTGAGGTGCCTTAATTGACCAATTAGGATCAATTAAAAGGCTATGATAAGATTTTGAAGCCTTTTGAGATGTCTTGGAGGAAATGGGATGATTTTCAATGGTTGGAAGTAGGTTATTAACCAATAAGAGGGTTTATTTATCAAATACAATGGTAAATAGGATTAATTAGCTAATAATCACTAATTACTTTCCGAAAGAGGATAATAACTAATGATGTGTTGTCAATTCGAATTCAGAATGTAATAGAGGTTAGTTAATCAAAAATCCTAATTAATTAACAAAAATGAAGGGACACATTAGTTAATTTGTGAAAAGCACTAATTATAATAGAAATAGTAAGAACGAGGGTAATTAGTTCACTTTTAGAAATAAAACGCATAAGTGGATTTTAGGTGTCTACACCGCCTACCTTCAAACTAGCATCATCCCCCTCACCGGCTGCACCACAATCGTAACCGCCATTTTTGTAATTTTCACCATATTAATGGCCACCATGAAAATTATTGCTATGCCCTCCATGATACACTTCAAGAATTAGAAGATAAGAGTGTTATTTCCTTTCACACATGTTCTCGTGATTATTCTCTATCTCCTCCACATTAGTGAGCCTCTACCATAGTTAATATGTCTCATTCACCACCTCCTAGGGTCATCCTTTTCCATCCTAAAGTTATCCTTCATCCACCTCCACCAGTTGTCCCATCCTCTTCCACATCCTCTCAACCAACCCCTGTCGTCATCACTCCACATTGGCTTCCTAAGCAGCCCACTTCCACACCGCCCACCATCCCACTTCCTACTGTTGGCATTATTTCCTCCAACATCCAATTTGGCTCTTACCCACATGGTCTTGTTGCTTCACATATTCCCGATGTTCATCACCAACCCCTCCACCTATGGTAGATGATTCACACTTCCATATGATTATCTGATGACACACTCATGTTCTTAAGGTTCATACATGACATGTTAAGGGAATTGTTAAATGAAACTTACCATCACACTGGGGGAAATTTTTACTCTCCCCTCTATTCTTATCACATGTAATTCTCCACATCATCACTATCATATGTTTATAATTACATATTTATTTCATTAATCTAAACTCCCATGCATTCATTTCATCACATCATTAGCTATATTTATTTTGTTACTCAATATTGTATATCTATTTACATCTATTATATAACCTATAAATTCATTGATTTTCCACATACAATTACTACTATATAACCACTTACGCGTCATACCAACATCGAACCATTTTTTTATCAAATCCATCATGAAAACAATATACATAGGACCATCAATGTATACACACAATCATCATATAGTACTCAATAACTATCAATACAAAATAATAACTAAATGAACCAATATATATATATATATATATATATATATATATATATATATATATATATATATATATATATATATATATATATATATATATGTATGTATGATATATATATATATATATATATATGTATGTATATATATATATATGTAGGTATGAATATATATATTCAAAATCCATAATCATAGTTACAAAAGTACAATCGCGGGGTGCTAACCCCATGCCTAAAAATACATAAGATACAATACCTCAAATGTCATCCTCATTCTCACTATCCACAATTGTGGGAGATCTAAAACTAGAAGCTTCACTTCTCACTCTATGTCGCTCGGTCTTGAGATATATATCTCTCTAACTGGATCTGCAACACGACATTCTTAGCCACATTCTTTGCATATCAACCCCGGGCTCCACATATCACAAAAAAACATAATGAGTTAGGCCATATCCTCCCACTACCTATCTCAACCGCTCCATCTCGCGCACGATCCTCATTACGTTCACTCAATAATAATGTACACGTAGCATATATTATCAAAAATTGCTCAAATAAATGAGCATGCTCACCCACGATCACATCAACCTAATTTAGCATCCCTCCTCCCATGAGGAAATTTGGGGCACATTTCACGTCAATGTGTGCATGGAGGTATCTAAAATTAGTGTCTAATAAACATCATCTCGCCACCACATGCCACACACCTCATATTAACAACTACACATCGTCATAAACATAAACCTAATTAACAAAAAAACACACAATGTATAATACTTACGCTCTACCCAAGCCGCTGCTTTACATATTCTACCTCTAGATAGGGTGCCCGACCTTAAAATCCTCCATTGCATCCTCCATCTATTGCTACATATGATACATCCACCAAAACTGAAACAACAAAACCATCGTGTCTCATCCACCACTTCCTATACACCTCTATGTACCCCGCATCATCCACCTGTAATGGATCTATGGTCAAATTCATCTCATCTAGACATGGGGACACTATTTGTGCTTTTGTAGGCCTTGGTCTCCATCTAAGTCATGTCACAACCCTATTTAATTGACACCATACATATGGCTCTAGGGGCACATCTTGAGCCATCCTAGACTGTCGCGACACCCGTTCACCCTAGAATAGCTTTACTACTCCTGAAAACCGATCCTCTAACCACATGGTGCACCAAATGCACCACAACTCAACACCATCCTCTACCCATCCTCCATATTCCCTATACAACCTCCATATAATGGTCCCCGATCCCATATGATCTCTTAATGATCTATATGTGGTTGTATTCATTGTCCTACTTTGAGTCCCCACCCATCTAGCTGCAAAATATTTAGAAGAGCCCAATCGACTCGTGGCCCACTAAGTGGCCTCAATATAGCAATGTGCTCATATGCCCATACATGTAACAAAGTAGTCACTCCTATGCCACCACCATGATCCTCCTATGTAAACTGATACAAATATCTATATAAATGGGCTACTACACATTGTGTCCATGCATATCTAGTACCATGCTCCTCTATGCTCCAAAAATATCATGCATCATGTACAAAATCCCCACTCCACCACCCTCCATAACCATTGATGAAGCCAAAAATACTGCGATAAATTTCTGCAACCATGGAACCCCATATCTCATAATGGCATCCAAGTTGATATATGTCTCTCCCTGCACTCAAGACCCTATATAGTACCACCGTACCTCCCTCATATGACCATGGGAATATACCATGGCAATGATCTATAATCTCTTTATGACCACCGATAACCTCAAAATCCTATATACATCCTCTAATGTCATCGTCATCTCCCCTTTCGAAAAACAAAATTCACATGTGTCTCCACACCATCTCTCACACAACTCTTTCAATAATGACATGTTCAAAGGCATCTCCCCAAATCTAGTGATGTGTTGTAAGTTGACATGGTCCAATATATCCCACTCATCACAATTTAACCCCAACCCAAGCAATGTACTCAAGTGGTGGCCCACACGGAACTCTCTAGAATGTATATCCCTCTCGCACAAAATAAAAAAATCGTATAACATGGTTTTAGTAAACTGACATATACCAAACTTAATCCTAACATCATTTATTATGTACATAGTAGCAGAACTTAGCCCCGGGACACTAGCGCCCCATGATAGGTCACTACTGCCAGGAACTCGGTCTAGTGTCCTAAAGGAAAAAAATCCTGTCCACTTCCATCCAGTTAGAAATGCCCAATTTTTCAAAAATTCAAATTTTATTGAAAATGCTAAAAACAAACAAATTCGATAGAAATTTCCAAATTTGACCACACATACTAGCTCCTCGGTGTTCAACGTCACTATGGATGTCACCACCCTCTCAAATCTCATCCTGCTCACCTCTATAACACATGGGATCCTCATCACTCAGAGCTCCAATCACACTTACTCCAAGTTCAAATGAAATTACTATTCACCTTTTTCAATTTACTATATATAGTAATTCACCTATTCATTTATACTATAGTTGTTATTTCTTATCCTTCTTCCACCTAATACTAGCACACGGTTAGACTCATATCTTGAGCATCGATACTCCATTTTTATCCCCGTTTGTTGCATTTGTATCACGGTTCCAAATAGCATCATACTATATAATTCTACACTTGTTTTTCCATTCGGAACATGCACTATTATATTACTACATATACTTTATCAACATTTCCACTACTTCTTACTACATTAATTATTGGTTATAGCTACACTTCCTAATAACTTTACTTTCGACTCAAAGCTCATTTCTTCACCCCTCACTCTTTTTCAAAAAGGGGGCATAATGTTGGGATCATCTTATAATCCCTCTTGGGATATAACATAATTAATTGATGCTCTTAATACATTACTATCACATTTTTGTTGATCTTACTCAACTACAATTGTGATTATTCTATATGACAATCAAATACCCTTGTTATTTCCAATCTATTCCCCCAAATGAACCAATCTAGGGAAAAAGTAAAAATCTCTTAGTGAGAAATATTTCAAATGTTAGCAAATAAGGGATAAAATATGTGAAACAATCCCTCACGCATTGCAATAGTAGAAACTAATATGCGAAAATATTACAAATCTCAAATAAAAGTGCGAGAATAAAATAACACAACACAAAGAGACAATATTTAAGGTGGTTCACCAAATTTGGGCCACGTACACCAAGAATCACTTGCTTAGATTTTATTACAAGCCATTTCTCTCTTAATACAATACCCATATATGTTTGGAGCTATGCTCAACAAACTCTGAGAACTCACACATGATTTCGAGACACATTTGCAATGTTACATAATACCTACCATATGCACAAAACCACATAAGTAGACAATTGCTTAAGTAATTTTACAAAATTGTGGATATCAAAACCATGGGCAAAAACCGTCCCATAAACCTATGGGTCAAAATCTCGCCATATGAGAGAAACACGTTTCCCAAAGATATTGGGCACGTATTTTCGAGGCCAATTTTTATTCTAATCTGTAAAAAGTGTATAGTACTCTTAGTGTACATTCTTCAACACTCTCATACCTAAAAACAACCTCCACAACCTAACATCAAATACATCTTGTTCAATAAATTCCTACCATTTGAATCAATCAATCAATACAATAATCACTAGCTACTATTAATTCTATATGACCTAACTTGGGAGCCCCAATACATCAATGTTGCTTCTATATGACCTAACTTGGAATCCATATAATAATATTTAAATCAAAACACCATTACCATAAGAGTGTAGGAAATGAGACATCATTTAATTTCTTAAATGCTCTTATATGGGTTCTTCGAACAAACCATTTTAAATCAAAAGAAAATGGTAACAATCAGTCCTTATTCGTCTGCAGTTGTGGGATATTTTGGGGAAGCACCATGGAAGGAGAGAAAAAAAGACCTCTTTCCACAATAGTTTTCCTCCAGTGTCGGGACACTCAAATCCTTCAATTATTTACAACTCAGGTTGGGAATTGATCACTCCTTACCTCTTCCATCATCTACGAAAAAATCTCCAATATCATCACAACTAATTCTCCAAGTTGCTCCTTACAACGATTTTCTATCTCCTTCTACACCACATGGGTCAAAACGCTGATCCATGGTTCACCACACTACAAGTTTCTATGTTATACACACAATCCGAAGCATGCCTTATCTAAACCCTATACATGTATGCTTCTTAATTCCTTTACACTACTTGAATTTCATTCAAATAACATAAAGGGGGAAATGTACACATTTTTTTTTGCACATATCACCACTTTACTACGCCATTGGTATGTTGTTATATGCATGGATATTAAGTAATAAAAATAAGCATTGGCGATTCTTTCCCTTGCCCTTGTATATTTTTTGATTGATTTCTATTGCGACTCTCTTATACACCTCTCAATTCTATATTCGCTTATGGTCAAGTCAAAGGGATCCCTATCTATCTATTTTGTCACATTAGTAATTTGTGGTCTCACAAAACTAGCACCCACTATAGATTCTAGCGCCCATGCACTTGTGTCCTTTCTAGGAATTCATGTAATCCTTATTCTTTTTGCACATTTTATCATTTTTGGTTGTCCTTATTTATTTTCTTGTCCTAATCTTGATTTCTTAGTCGGCCTATTATATCACTAATGCCGAAATCCAAACAAGAGACTCATATATATACACAAATTACTCACTATTATTATAGCTTGGAATTCAATAGGTCTATCACATCTACATACTATCACTAGTATAAAAGGGAATGCATTTTGGGATGCATACACTGCATAGGAAGGGGAAGTGCTAAAGTCTATAACACACATTTTGCATCAAAGCTAGCTATATCTTGCTATCTTAGCATCATTGGTCCACGGAAACCTAAGGACACCATTTTACACACAAGCACAAAGAAGTACATGAAGTCTGAAATTTAGTGCAACGCTTGGTACTAATTTCACACTTCGGGTGACTATCATGGTTAGTAACTTCACATATTACATATTTTTATTCAGATCTCATGTTTTTATGAGCTTGTGTAGGTATCTAGGTTTTCTTGCAGGTTAGAGGTGTGATAAAAACCCTAAAAAAATTCGAGTGATAAATCGATATTAAAGCGAAGGCCATGAGACCCGAAAAGAGAAGATCCCAAATATTCACATAGACACTAGTTCCCTGAATGGACACTAGCACTAGGAAATCCTTTCCTTCGAGGGTACTTCTATTGAGCCCATTATGGAGTCCTAAAACTCATTGTAGGCCTCTGTTACATCATTTCCGATCAGATCCAGCCACATGATAGTTACTGAACCACTTCCGATCATATGAAATTAGCTAAGTCATCTATCTTTTTCATTTTCTTAGGGTTTTACACAAATGGATGCTCAACACTTATATATCATTGTATATTGCCATTTGTATATTATTAAGTACAATGAAATTACTATGAAATTAATATTTACTACAATTTATATTAAATCAATGACTATCTCAAAAATTTGTAGATCCATAATTCAAGAAGGCTCAAGAACATACAAAAAGGTTAAGACCATATGATATGACCTTGAAAGAAGTAAATGGTCCCACACTAGGTTAGTTTCTAGTCACGATTATAAATAAAGCATCATAGTCCTAGATCTCCCCGTTGCAATAATATATACACCAAAAACTTCCCAAAACCACGTGTAATCAGCTCAATGCATTTTTCCTCTTATTGTTTCTAGTTTATATCTTGTTTAGTACATTGGTTACAAAAATTAATCCATTTTTGGATATTATTAATTAGTGTTAGAAGTTAATTAATTAGAATAACCTCTTGTAACTAACCCTTACATCCTTTAGTGTAGTCATTTCACTAATTTAGATTTTACATAATCTAACCTAGGGTGTAAAATATTTTGGTGAAGCCGAACAATGGATCAATCGTTGCATCACCCCTAGTTTCCCCATGGTTTCTCTTTCCTCAAAGTATATGATGTTATTCCTTCTCAACTCTCTCATATTATTTCAAATTGCATATGATTTCTTCCTATTCCCCTAAGATTGAGTGCTTTATTTACTAATCTACTTGTCAAAAATATTGAACTTTCTGTTCATACTTCCAAGCATTATAGCCTCACGGTTTATTCTCCATTACATATTTATATCAATCCATCTATGTTGACCATGATAATGAGGTACCATTACCTGAAATTGAAAATCATAGTGAGAATTATTATGATTATAACCATGATGATGATATGTTGTGGATCATGAACAAGTGGAACTTGTATCTCATTTCCATGAACAAATTCATCAGAATGCCAACCACATTGAGCCTTTTATCAACATCCTTCTTGCCAATAATCTTTCCATGATAAGAAATATAACAAATACTTCCTTTTGGGAAGCCTCAACCCTCTTCCACTTTACCAACATCTATTATTCCTACATTTATGGTTCCTACCTCCTTGGGGAACCTAATATTTCAATACACAATGTTTCGTGCCTTTTCTTGAAACTATTATTTATAATAAACATATTATATCCACTCCTAATGGTTTACAAAATTCTTCATCTAGCACACAATCTGTTGAAACCATTGCTCATACATTACAAGATCAAATATTACAATTTTAACTAAGTGCATCCAATTTTTCTCATGATATCGATTCTACTCAGTTGCTCCACAATCTACTTACACTTGAAGTGGTTTCTTACCATTTTCCCATGGGTTTTGTTTCCCATAAGATCCCTATATACGACGGAAAAGGGGATCTCACCAAGCATATTCACTCCTTCCATGTGGATTATTTTGATTATTTCTCTCATGACATATTTCTCACTAAGCTCTTTCCTAGGAGTCTTAAGTATTTTGTGTCACAACGGTTCTATGATCTTTGCACACATTTTGTGCACTCTTTTACCACTTTGGCAAATCAATTTTTATAAAAACAATCTATTAACATTAGGGACACAGCTTTCCTATGTAGAACTATCTAAATCATATCAAGGGTGTAATGAACCTATAAATGATTATGTCTTATGATATAAGACCATGCTTACCAAAATGAAAAATATTTAGCTAAGAGTGAATTGTAAGATCTATTCACACAATTTTTTTCTTTTGTAAGAATCGGTCCTATTTGAAAAATTTGATCCTTTGAAAATATATTCCATACACCCAAATAACATGAAGCTAAGTTATTACACATGAACAAACTTGAGTATGTTGCTAGAAATCCTACTACATATAATGCCAAGATTCCAAGAAAATCCACTTTTAAATGCAAGACTAATGACACTAAGGACACTTGTCAATGCTATTTCTCAACCAAGTTACAACTATAACATTTACACCAATTGTTTACTTTCTTACCTTGTGCCCCATACATTGTATTAAAATAATTTATTGTGTGTTATATTATGTCTCTCCCTCCACCTTTTGAGGTTGATATAAACAATACTCAAAGTAAGAGTTTCAATGCCAATTCTTATAGTGATTATCATTGATGTATTGGTAACCTACCAAAATGTATCTCAAGCTTACCCAAATCATCCAAGATCTTATAGAATCCAATTCTATCAAATGGGATGAGCCCAAAAAATATTCAAATCCAATAAATGATAATGACAAACTAAAAATCTTTAATGATCCACTTCCTAAGCATAACAATGACAAATCTACTTCCAAAGTGCACAATACTTATCATGTGGTGCCACCACTACCCTCTTATGATCACCCCTTGGATGTAATGATTGGAACTTTCACTCATACATCATCTTCTACACTCCTTAATCACTTTCAATGAATTTGATATATATGGTGTGCTTGTCTTTAATACTCTATCTATTCTTGTCTCTATTAATCAAGTACCTATTTGTGGTGTTTTGGTTGATCCACACAACAAAGATAATGTTTTCTATCTCACACTACTTCAATATCTTAGAATTTCTATGTATAATATTGTATTTGAAATTAATCCTAGATATCAACACATTACTCTCCCTATTTATTGGCGAGAAAATTTTTTGGGGACAAATTGGTGGATTTATTGCCAATGATATGAGAATCTAAGTCCCTCTACCTAATAGGTGCAGCTTCTGTATATGCATGCATGAGCGAAAAGGTGGATTTTCTTGGTGGCCTTACGGCCGGGGATCTAACAGGGGCACTCCACTAACCTTGCGACAAATCTAGCAATTTCTTGCTAGAGAGGAATTTTTTTGTAAAAGGGAAAGGGGAGTGAGAAATGAGATAGGAGAACTAATGTTGCAGGTAGAAAATCATATTCCTACACACACTAGTTAGAAATTTCAACACATACATTTATGAGAAGAAACAAATTTGTAAATAACAACAAGACCAATTAGAATTTATGAGTGCAAAGTATCAATAAATCCCTCAGTCAAAAGGCTAGAAACTCCTTCTATTGATTGTTAAACAAAAGTTACACATAGTGGAGAAATGGAGGAAATTTGAGAATGGGGGAATGGAAGAATTTGGCTATCTCCTTTGTTCTCTCAATGCACTCTTGAGTTTACAAAATCAATCACCAACCCTTTGAAATGGGAATGGATTTACAATTTATAGAATGAGATATGACTCTTCATCTACCCCCTAATGCCTTTTCATATGTCCTCGCACAACTTAAAAATTTTCAACTTCCTAGGAAACTTTTAAGTCCCTTTTTATAACATAAAGGTGACTTATTACATTAGGAACATTAATACATATGAAAAAGTGCAACCCCAACACAAAATTAGAACATTGAGAAGAGAGAGAAAGAGAGAGAGAAGAAGAAGAGGAGATGTCATTCCCGATGATTCCATTGATCCTTGTTGATGGAAAGCTCAATGCGATGAAAATTTGAATCTTAAAAATCATGTGAAACTCCTTCCAATTGGCTCACAGATGCTTTGGAATGAGTGTTTAAAAACACTATTGAATGGTTTTGCCGATGACCATAACTTCCACCCTACACAAGATACTCCTGCAACTCGAGCCACGAAGTGAGTGTCGGGAGACACTGTTGAATTCCTTGAGATGAGTCTTGAATTCCCTATGAGCAATGCCCATGGATGATCTAGAATGATGGTGTTGACCTGAATGATCATCCCTTTATGTCCCATTGTGCCAAACTTTCCCTTTGAGAATGACTTGCTATTTTTAGTAAGTACAGATGGGGCAACTTACTATTTTTAGTAAGTGTCATAGTTAGCTTTTCCCAACCTCAACCGGCTATGGTAGCTTGAATTATTTCTTCTTACTATGTTCCTCTTGATTTTTGGACCAACTAGCTATTTATACTAAGGGATTGTAGAAGCACTTACTATTTTTAGTAAGTGTCAATTATGAGCCGAGATGACCTTTTTGATGACTTTTCCTATGATACTCCCTCTATTTTCACTACCTTCTTCATAGCCTCTTCAAATGGTGGCTTACCTAAAGCAACAAACCCCTATGTAGGAAGGTGTGCTATTTTTAGTAAGTGCACCATAGATGTCACATTGCGAGAAAACAATTTTTTAAAATCTGTCTTATTCCAGGATTCCACACTCTGCATTTTGAGTAATTCCTTCGTCTAAACAAGTGGGAAAATGATATTTTCATTGATGGGGGCATAATACTGAAAAAAACATCCCTCCATATCCCTAAAAAATAGGGACTTCATGGCATGAAAACTATTTTATGTGAAACTATATTTTTCAACGATCATTCCCTCCAATTTTCATGTGATTTCGCCCACTGGAACCCTGAGAAGTGAAGAGGTAGCTAGCTTCCTTTTTCATAGATTTTCTTCATGTGACAGGAAGAAATTTGATGAAAACTCAATCTTCCATATCCCTAAAAATAGGTTCTTCATGGTGCAAAAACTAGTTCACGCGAAACTAGATTTTTCAACAATCATTCCCTCTAATGTTTGCATGATTTCACCAACTAGAACCCTAAGAAGTGGAGAGGTAGCTCACTGATTTTTTCCACTACTTGTGTCATGGCAGCCATTAATGGATCTTGAAATTTGTAGGTCTTGTTTTTTTCTCCATTTATGATGAAATCAACTCTATTGCGATAGGTTTTTGCTTCTTGTCTCACTGGTGAAATTTCTCTTTGATCCGGTTGTTGGTTTGACGGGAAATTGAGCTTTGTTCTTCGTGGAGTTAGAAGTGAAATTTATTTGCTATGAGAATTCCTTGATGAAAATTTGAGGTTTTAAGGTGATTTTTTAATGTCCTTTGAGAGTGAATAACTCAACAACAGATGGTTCTTCGTTTTCGTAATTGGCTTGCAAGATATGTTCGAATCTTTGTCTCACGACAATGGAGGTTTCTAAAGAATTCCTTCGCTCTTCTCTTTCATTCTTCATTCCTTTGGCTCTTTCGATCAATATTTTATTTGAAACATGTGCATATTCATGGATTGGAAGGTTTGGTTGCTATGGTGGAGCTAGTTTGGAGCAACAATGGTGGACTGAGGTGTTCTCTGCAACTTTTCTTCTAGCAATGAGAAAAACAAGAAGTGGCAAACAGTTAGAATTTTTTTCAAATTTTTGAGTTTGAGTTGGGAAAATTTTCATTTCCTGACATCTATCACCTCAAAGGGACATGAGGGACATAAATTTCCATGGCGAGTAAGGAGATGACATGTGGCGGAGATCCGACGACAGGGAATGAAGGCTAAAAATCAGCTTTAAAACACAGAGGGGCTGGAAGTTGGTCATATGGGTGACCAAAAGTATCCTTAGGGGCTGGGTGAATTTTTCCATGTTTGATTTCCTTGACCTCAAAGGGACATAAAATACCATGGTGCTCTAAGTGATGACACATGGTAGCGATATGATAGTTGAGGCTTTGAGCTCCCGCAAGAACCCTGGGGCCGAACTGCAATCCCGGAGGTTGTATGAGGGTTTGGAGGTCTTATGGGAGATAGGAAAATTTTTCAATGTGTGATTTCCTTGACCTTGAGGGACACGAGGGACACGAAATCCCGATAGGCTCCTGCAGAGTGACACGTGTCCTCCCAAAATTTGACTAGCTCCCGAACTCGCTCCAAGTGGATAACTTGAGCTCTCAATGGAATTTTTAATGAAATTTTATATGATATTGACTGGAAATGATATTTGGAATCTAATGGTGGGGGTATCAGGTATTTATTCCTCTATTTTATCCCTAAAAATTTGGATTTTTTATTTGGTACTCCACCCGTGTATGAGAGAAGATTCTTGCAGACTCCAATGCACCAAAGTTTTGTGAAAAATAATTTCACCATCTTGTAGGGCTTAGAATTCCCTTTCTGAAGATTTTTTTTCTCCTAAATCGATCTGGAGCTCCCAGAATCACCTTCAGAAGCTCAACAATTGTTTTGACTGCACTGCCTAGGTATGTGAATCGTGTTTTTAATCAAACTGCTCCAAACTCTCTAAATCTTCCCTGAATATTTCAAAATCACTTCCATGATGTTTCTATGCCTTCAATTCACCTCCATGTTGTATTTTTCTCCTTTTTCTACTTCAGGAGGTTTCTCCAGTCATGGGAAGGCCAAGTGATAACCCTTCCCAACATTGCCCAAAGATAACATTTTTCAAGAACCCCTAAAATCACCTAGGGGGTTGAATTGAATTTTCTAATTCACCTAGGGGATGTGTTAACATCAACTAGGAGGTCATCAAAACTGATTGGGTAGACTTGGGGTGCTTTAGAATGATAAAATGTGAAAATTTTGGTAGAGGGGTATCATTGTCGTGCTCAGAAATTTTCAATTTCCATGTTGCACATTTGCACAACAACACTATCACTATTGGTTATATCACTACTATGGATTCATTATTGGTTTCTTGTAATCTTATTTATAGTACATTACATCTAGATATCCCTTCGATACGCGCTCTTAGGTATATTCCTTCTATCATGCACCAATGTGTCAAGTTTATCCATAACCAATAGGTTATCACCATTAAAGGTATTCCCTTTGAGTCTCTTTATGTTATACTACCTAGTCATTATTCTACAATTCCTATCCCTACACCTCTTGCATCTATGGATAGGTATTTAGTTTGACATAATGTACTCCAAAGCTCTAACCCTCCTAAGTTTCTTCATAGATATATGGTTATACCAACCACATCTCACGGCTCTATCTCTCCTAGGTATCTTGATAGGCCTTTGGTTACACACACTACCTCTCATGTATCTACATATACTAGGTCTCTTGATAATCCTTCAATTTAACACAGTTTTCTCATGGATCTTCTCCTCATAGGGTTCTACTCAGCCCTCTAGTGTACACACTTCCTAGACCATTTCCCAAAGTACTTATAATGCCCATGGTATATTTAGGAGTACTCAATATTCCAACTCTCCATGAAGGTATTCTACTTTACAGACTCCTCATATATCTTCTTCATCACTTGGACCCTCTTTGGAAAAAAATACCATTATTGTGCTACTTCTATTTGATCCACCTCTTTTCACATAATCGAGGCTCAAGCCTCCATCCCCTTCACTATTTGCTTCACCTCATTCGAGGTTCTCATTAGGTAGATTGATTATACCTATGTTTATTACATATCCAAGTACTTTGAAAATAAAAATGCATTAACATGGTTTAAAAATGAAAAAATTCACATATCTCGTAAAAATACAAAATCAGTGCCGCTATACACTTCCCTTGAGTTTTTATAAATTTATATAATACACGTTGTTTTATAGTTTGATTAGATAGATAACAAGTTTCTTTACACACATGCATTAACATGGTATTTTGAACTTGATACATGACATACAAAGAGTGGTATAAGATGATAAATGATGGCCAACCCTTTACAACAAATTTGGTGGGATCTATTTTTCAATACATCTAAGTGATATTGTTCTATTATAATTCCTTAATATGCTTGATTACATATATTGTGTACACATTATCTTTTGAGATAAAAAAATAACACATATGTCTTGTGTAACATTAAATATAATAATTATGAGATAAACATAACTATACAAGGAACATTGAGGATTATAAGATGTTTGGGTAGAGTGTAGAGTTAAGAATATACAAAAATAAATAAAAATTTACAAAATGTAATAGGTAAAAACACACATAGATTTAAGTGCAAAACCTATAAATAGGTAAAAACCCACTTCAAAGCACTTCCATTATTTATTCAAATAATAATAAGGAACAATTTCCTAACAAGTAAATACCAACCCAACATACAAATATCCCTTCTCACTTCTTCACAAGAGAATTAATTACATAATGTAAGCAATCAAACCTCCGTTCAACATGTCAATATCTTGTGGAGATCCCCCTATTAAAAGTGTGGGTGATTTAGTTACAACCTATTAGTTGAACCATCTCACTTTTAATCATTAAAACAATCTAATTTAATTTAAATCTATAATAAATATAAAGTTTATTTAACTTATAAATAAGTTAAAATTTTAAGTTTAAAATAAACTTATAGTGGATATGTGTTGTTGTGATGGGCCACAAAAGTATGTCCCCACAAACATTACATGCTCTAACACTCCCCCTTAATGTTTAGCTTGGATACATGTGGAGGTTACTTTTTAATACATAAGGAATTTGATGTCGACTGTCGATAAAAACCCTAGGACATTTTTAGAGTTAACACATCAGAAAATTCACTTCATAACTTAAATCCTATTCTTAGACAACCATATGACATCTACAATCATCATTCCTTGATGGGATTCATAGTCTACAAAGTTACAGAGGTGATGAATGTAAAAGGTTTTTCTCCTCCTTGTGTCTCCAACCTCTAGCCTCTCCATCTTTTCTATCTTTCCGTAAAAGGGTTTCCATCATCTATTTATAAGCAATATTTCCTACCCATAAGGATTTTGAAATTCCATCTAAAATCCTCTTATAATCCCGCCGATCCAAATTTGAACTCATGACCATTAATGACAACTGAATTGACATCCTTCATATAAGTACCACTTTGTCATTTTCTTCCTCCAAGTATTTCTTCTTGCACATTCTATTTTTCCTTGTTGAAATACTTGTGCCCCCTTGTTAGGTTTGATCCAAAATCATGTTCCTAGCTCCAACCTCTCTTACCCTTTGTAACTCATCAAATTTCTTGCATTCCCTTATTCTTAAAAAAATTTACACACTATTGCACAATTTTCCTCTGTGCCCTATCTTATTGGCTGATTTGTTTCAATTATTGTGTGTGCCACCTTACTTAACCCAAAATTTCCAAAATATATGCAATTACCTTAATATTCCACACTCGCTCATGCATTATAATTACAATCCTTAAACCATACAAGATGATTTTAGGATAACATGTCTACACGAATAATTCGGACATAAATATCCCACATTCATCTAGGAAAGTGCATATAAGAAGTGTTACATGAGATTTTGGATCCTTTTATAAAATAAGGAATATTCACAAACACAATGCTTCATTAGGTTATAAGTAAAATAATGTAGGGTGATGTTTGCACAATCACATAAGGTGATTTATATATATCCTTATTACAATATTGAAGAATTGTAGATAAGAAAGATGCAAAAATTATATTGTCATTGACACTCCCCTAAAAGGATAACTCGAAAGGCCATACATTTCTCAAAACTTGCAAAACTTGACAACACATATGGGATTTATGAATATATCTACAACTTGATCTTCAAGAGGAAAATTTTTAAGATCAATATCACCATTGAGGAATTTATCTCGAATGAAATGCATATGAACCTATATATGATTTAATTGTTAATGCTTGACATGGGTTGTGCATAAGAGCTATACAACTCTAGTTGTCACATAGGAGTGGAGTAATTTTGTTGACATTCATACAAAGTTATTTCAATAATATTTTTAGCCATATGGCTTCTTTAGTGGATTCCATAACACATCTATGCTCAAATTCAATAGAAGATATATATATTGTTGGTTACTATTGTCCAAAACAAATCCCCTAGTTATTTTGACAAATTTCATCCCCATGCTAGCTCAAGTTCAAATATTACAGGTTACGCACACTTTGGTTGCTCCTTTGGAACTTTTGCTTGATCTTATTTATTTCCTCTAGCCCCAGTGCGCTCTTCTTCTCCCTTGTGCATTTTATTTCTTTCCCTTACTAGCACACTTGCTTCGTGGGCTTCTTAATTTTGCTTCTCCATTCCTATGTATTCTTCCATTCTTCTTTTGTGCACATTCTTTGTGCACATGCCTTCTTTCCCATACTTTGCACACTCTTTACGTGCACATCCACAAACTTTCCTCCCATTTGGCTAATTCCCCAACATGCCTTTACTTATGAGTCCACACATTCCATCGCATGAACTCATCTCTCTCTTCACAATACTCCATTGTGCATTATTCCTTTGTGCTTACATTTATGAGCTGTGTATTTCCTTCCTTCTTGGCTCATTCTATGTGCCCTTTCCTCTAGTCCTCGAATGCCCTTCCTCTCTTTCTCTCGCACCCCGCTTGCATAATTGTGTCTTACGAGATATGAAATATTTTCTTCTCACTCCCACTTGTAGTCCTCGTGTGTGCATGTCTCTTTCTTTCCTCTTTCACACATCTTGCTTTTGCATGCACACCTTGTACACTCTTCCGTGCTAGCCACTGTGCCACATGGAAACCTTTTAGGCTTGAGTATGTTACATGCAACCTATTGAAGTGCACTAACTGGGTGCTGAATTCTCAGTAACAAAACCATTGCATAACATGTGGAAGAAAAGACAAAAATAATAAATAGTTGGGTGATCCTTAATCCAATTAGAGTGCACCACGTGTCATTGCGTGTCCAATGCAAACATTCGATCATCATAAATTTTGTTACAAGGCTCATATTGATGGATTTTTGTCTTGTTGGAAATCAATGACATGGGCTACACGTTGGATCATTCAAAATAATATTTTTGTGGGATTTGGCAAGTGGAAAATAAGGAAATGTGTCTCAAGCCATTAATGCACATATTCAGTTAGCTCAACCACCCAGATTTGATTTGATTTTCCCTCCTTCCTTATTCCATAAGAAAAACAGACATAGGGAGGTGGATTTGACATCTTTGCAGGTGGATTTGTAGGTAGTTAGTTCTTTTTGTTGGTGTTTGAAATTTTGAATATGAGATTCCATCTTCTTTTTCCTCCTCTTCTCTCATTCTTCTTCTATAAATTGTAGAGCAATGCTCATTGTAAAAGGTTGGAATCCTTTAGTTTGTAAGGGAATTATTTAGGTATTGCCTTACATTTTGAGTTGTAGGCCTTTAGATTTGGTTCTCTGTATGTGGATACTCACCTCTTCCACCATAGTAATTAACTACACATCTTTCAAAGTAATAAAAGTTTGTTTTGTGGCCATTCTCTGCCCTTCTATCTTGTTTTATTGTATCTTCTTGACTTTCCCTTTATGTTGATGGTTTGTTGTGCATTCTCAAGTCCCTTGCATGTCCATTTTCCTTTGTGATCCATGAAAATGAATGTGTAAGTGTGTTTTAGACCATGGCATGCGTGTCTACCCTCTATGTACATATTTTTCTTCTTCTTTACTCAAAGTTGATTGTTTTCATTCCCTTTTTTGGTGACATTTACTCCCTTTAGTTTAAATATCCATTTTCATACATATCCTTCTCACCCTAGTCCCTTAGAATCATATAGTAGTGATAGGTAGTTCCATTTCCCTTTCTAAGAATATTTTTAGTAGTAGAAATAGGTAGAGTAAATATCCTTCTCTGGAGGTCTGTCTCAAACGCATAAGGTCCCACAACTTGGAGATAGTTCTGTGTTGCCTGAAAATCCAAGTTCATCTCGATTTGGGATGGGTGCAAATTTGAGCTCCAAATTTTTTTGACACACCTAGTGGGACCAATATTGAAATCTTAAATTTCATCATTGCTAAGTTTTGGTGTGTGACATAGTGATTTGTAGCCTTAGGAGGCTTATTTCAACACATTTGGAAACTCCCGACACTCAGATCCACTATTTTTAGTAGTTTGTGTGCCTTTTTCATGAGAAGGATACATGCTAGATGAACTGCAAAAGGTGAAAATTTGTTTGAGTAGCTCCAACTATCTCCAAAAAGAAGAGGTAATAGAACAACCACACGCACATCTCCATCTCCAACATATCGTGTAATTTCTACTTCTCCTCTTGACAGACCTTCTGTGCACCTTATCATGGTAGCTTTTCCACAACAGAGAAATTTTCCATTTCATCAATTTTATTGTCGGAAGTCCTCTCACTCTAAATACGCAACATGATATGCCAACACCCATGATCAAAAGTATTATATACTTTACCATTGAAAATCAAGTCACTCCTATTGAGAACATCCAAGATGTAGCAAATATATGCTCCGTTTATATGGTCACACATGATGATGTAATTGTTAGGCTACTAACATCCTCACTCAAAGGTAAAGCACTTCAATGGTATGGAAGCTTGAGACATGCATCCATTACCATTTAAGATGATCTTCGTACAAATATTTGTAACTATTTTGAAGATAAGTTAGATCACTTGTCCTTCGTCGAGCAACTCGATGACAACAAAGAGAACACCCAATGAGTTGATGACTAATTTTAATGTCGATTCCCAAAAATTTGGGATAGGATTCCTCAAGTGGTAAGGCCTACAACCCAACATGATTTCCTATATTATCTAAAGGCTTTAAATAGTGACATTTCAATCATGATTTAGTCTGTAGTGGTTAGAACCTTACCAACTCATTATAATATGGAAATAAGGGTGGAAAATAGTCTTATTTAGGTAGTAATATTAGTCATTAGACCACATATGCCCTTATTCCCAGAAATGTGGCAAGCGTCTCACCCTTCCATTGCTCCTATTCCTAAGCGAGAGTGCTCAAGTTGCTATTTCCACATCCTATTATCCTGTGTATAAAAATAAGGATGAAGAAATGAAAGCCTTGATTAGAAAATTGTCTAATAAAGTCATATCTTTATAAAACCAACATGCGCAAGACTTCTAAAACAGATCTAACCAAGGGTATAATCAGAGCCATCAACCCTTTAGAAACCAATATCCAAATTATATATATGGGTAGAAAAAATAGAATGATATATGTCATGCTAAAGCACACCTCCCATTAAAAACCATTCCTCCTGCACAATTACTTCCAACACCCAACGTAAGTCAAGCACTATTTCTAGTACATAACAATATGACTCAAGAATAAAAATGGTGCTTTCCTTATAACATGCCTCATAATCAATATAACTGTGTCAATGTGTTGCATTTGTAGGCCTACATGATTCAAATTTCTCCGTAATGATCCTTCCACTAAGCACGTGTGAACTTGAAAATGAAGAAGTGCTAGAAGTGGTTCCTAAGTCCAACCTTATGTTCTTTGGTGCGAAATAATTTTATGAAATCAATCAATTTAAAAATATCCCAAATAGATCACATGCCTAGGTTGCTGATAACACAAGATATAAGAAGAGAATGCTTGAGTTTTTCACATAACGCTCTCTGCCATGCGGGTTGATCCTCAAAAGAAAAGAGATATAACTCATCAACCCAACAATTATGACACATAAGTTCTTACGTGCGAGGTTCCATGTAACACTTCAACAAAAGTGGCATGTGCCCCTCCTTTGGTAGGTAAAACCTCTGTGCAAATCAAAGCTTATGTCTTCACACACGAGAAACCAAGAAAAGGTGTTATTCTCGCATCAAAATCACAAAAAAATGGGCCTTACATTCAACATTGTGGACCAAACAAAAAGAAGAATGTTAATATCACAATGTGGGATGCCCTGACTTTTCCATTTCAGCATGACCTGTTATATGAAGCTCTAACATAACTACCATGTGTTGATTTGGTTATTCAAAACCCTAAGCTAATATCAATATCATCAAGCAGAGGAGAAGAAAGTAAGAAAGCTTATCGAAACCCAACCTTTCTATATGTCCTTGATAATAGGAAAACATCTTGTGCATAATTGTATGATTGAGTCAGGTGCTAATACTTCTGTCATGCCTAAGAAAATTGTTGATGTCCTATGTCTTAAGTACATCCCTTTGTTTGAAACTTGATGACTCAAATTTCACCACTTTAGGAGTCATCAAGGATATTTAATTAACCCTCCATGCATGTCCAATTCTAACAATAACTCAAGATGTGTTAATCATTGATTTACCTCCTTTATTTTCCCTTTTCTTATTGAGAGATTTTACTGCCAAGGTGGGTAGTTACTTGTCTTGTGATTGGTCTCGTATTTTATTAAGAACAAGGTATGGTACCTGGTTTACCATACAAGATGAACCTATATTTTCTTATCATGTTGAGTCATATGACTCATCCCCTCTTCTGCTGATTTCCTAATCCAAGAAGGCCAAGAACATGTTTCATTTTTAGAAGAGCAACATATTCTTCCTCCTTTACTTGATATATCACTAGATGAATGGGCCAAGAAATGATATTAATTTTATCCTTATGTCTAAGCCCTTAAATACCTTAAAAATATCCTTGGAAATTATTATATCCTTGAAGAAAAATCTATGTTGCCTAGCGCGCTCAAAAAAATTGAAGAAAATTCTAAACTCTGGAAGTATTATGATGGCTCCAAAAATAGAAATGGTACAAGCACAGGTGTTGTTCTCATCCCTCTCAATAATGAGAAGTTATTTTTTGCGCATAAGATGCAGTTTGCATGCTCCAACAACATAGCAGAATATGAAGCATTTGTGCATGGTCTTATTATTGCTCAAAATAAACATATTAAAGCATTGTAAATATTCAAGGACACTAAAGTGGTCATCTAACAGTCACGAACAAGTGCACAAAAATAATAAGAGTCTCAAATCTCATAAACATAGATTTTTAGACCTCCTAGAGAGATTTTATGCTTTGAATCTGCAAGTAATGCCAAGGAAGTTAAACAAAGAGGTAGATCAGATGGCCATGCTTGGTTCGCAGCTTCTCCCATGCTAAGGATTTCAATCAAGGTAGTGCACAACACATCAATATGGTGATCTGTCCATCTATTCCAGATAATGAAACCAACTGACAAGTGTTTGATAGTGACGCACAAATTATGTAGTTCATTCAAAATGAAGTTTTATTTTCTTCAAGCATACAAGCTGACTTGCATGATAGCTATGGTGACCAAATGAGTCAATCGAAGAAAAATAGGTTACTTAAAGGGTTGGTCACCTTAGATAAAATTTTCAGTCCTGATGATGAGTTCAAGGGTGAAGAAAATTATACACACGTAGTGCAAAAGAATGTAGTCAAGTAACTATTGTGCGTGGAAAGGAGTTGCTTCTCAATAAAGATTACGGCATGATACAAAAATAGGCCTTCATCTCTTTGTGTCGAAAATATAATGACATATTCTTGTGGGAGTATGAATACTTGAAGGGGTTTGATATAAGTGTTGGTCAACACTCCATTAATCTTGATCCTATTAGAAGGCCCATTAGACAAAAGCAAAGGCTATTTAATCTAAGGATAGAGCCCCTCACAAGGAAATAATAATCCAAACTTATTGAGGCGAAGATAATATTCCCCATCAAGTACTCTACTTGGGTTGTAAATCTTGTTCTAGTGCAATAATAATGGATAAATAAGACTTTGCATCGATTTCAGAGATTTAAATAAGGAATCTTTGAAGGATCATTATCCTTTACCTTCTATGTAGCAGATTTTGCAGATTGTGGCTGGACCAAAATGATTTTCCATGTTGGATGGGTATTCTGGTTTCAACCAGATTATGGTCAAGGAAGAAGATCAATTCAAAACAACGTTTACAACCAAATAGGGAACATATGCATATTAGAAGATTTTGTTTGGTTTGTCAAATGTAGGTGTGACCTTCCAGAGAGCTATGGAAACTATATTTAAAGGTTATATAAATGAGTTCATCCTAGTTTACTTGGATGACATAACTATCTTCTCAAAGTAGAGCGCGGATCACATGATGCATCTAGAGAAAGTATTTGAGAGATGTAGAGAATTTGGGGTCTCTTAACCCCAAGAAGTATAACTTTTTATTACAAAAGGAAATATTTTGGGCCATGTAGTTTCAAAGGATGACATTGCCATCAATCCATAGTGAATTTATGCCATCCTTATTCTCTCTTTGTTGAAAAACAAAAATGTCTTACAATAATTCATAGGAAAAATCAATTTTATTAGAAGATTCATTCCTAACTTTGCAGGATTAGTTAGGCCCATCACCCTCATGCTCAAGAAAGATACAATATTTAAGTGGAAAACAAAAGGAAAAGAGAGCTTCAACAAAATCAAGCAATAAATTGCTTGCATGCCAACACTCATCAATCCGGATTATTCCAAATATTTTATACTTTATGATTATGAAGATGATGTGAGTGTTGTTGATGTCTTAACAAAATAAAATGAACAAGGACTGGAGCAACGAATGGCTTTCTTGATTAGACACCAAGGATTATGAGTTGAAATAAATTCACATAGAAAAGTAGGTCTACGCCATCATGCATTCTTAAGAAGTTCAAAATTATGCTTTCCACAAATCATGTTAAGGTGTTAGTTTTACACTCTAGTGTAATATAATTCATCATGGGAGCATAAATAAGAAAGAAAAGAGTAATATGGGTGACCAAAGTTATGGATTTTGATGTGATTATCAAAGCCACAAATCTGGTTAGAGGTAGCGTGATCTATAATAAAATTGCTGAGGATGAGCAGAATGATAAAGAAA
Source organism: Taxus wallichiana var. yunnanensis (assembly GCA_018340775.1). Taxonomy (NCBI): domain Eukaryota; kingdom Viridiplantae; phylum Streptophyta; class Pinopsida; order Cupressales; family Taxaceae; genus Taxus; species Taxus wallichiana. The sequence goes on along the minus strand of CM031236.1, from coordinate 207,032,691 downwards.
ATTCACTATTTCTCAAGAAGAGCCTTCGTGCGTAGAACTTGAGCAGAGTGAGGATCTTGCACATGCATCTAGATGAAGGACATGATCACATTCCTTTCCTCTGGTGCATACCCTCCTAGTTTAAGCAAAGAAAAGAGATGACATCTGAGGCTACAGTCTATTCCATATGTACTGATTGACGGCATTCTATTCAAAATAAATATTGATGGCATGTTGTTGAGATGTATTGATGGCGGGTAGGTTGACAAAGTGTTGGCATAATTTCACGATGGATTCTCTAGTGGACACTTCTCTGCCAAAGCAAAAATAATGAAAATCATCAAGGAAGGATACTTTTGGCCTACCCTATTCATGGATGTGCACAAGTGGGTCATGAAATGCAAAGAATGCACTTTCTTTGTAGGAAATAAAAAAGTGTAAGCATTTTCCCTCTGACCAATCGAAGTGGATCACCTTTTTACACAATCAGGTCTTGACTTCATAGGCATGATCTATCCTCCCTCAAGCGTTGTGAACAAGTAGGCACGATAAAATGGACTACTTCACCGAATGGACATAAACCGTCGTCCTCAAGGAATCAATCGAGCAGTCATTCTTTAATTTCTTGAGAGAATCGTAAGGTTTGGCTCCTCAAACCATTATCTCCGATAACGCAAAGGAATTCCTTGGTACTAAAATTTCTTATTGGGCTCTTAATCTTGGAATCTATTTGAAGACTTCTTCCAACTATTACCCTCAAGGTAATGGCTTGGTAGAGTCAACTAACAAAACTTGATCAAAATCATGAAGCATATAATGAATATCAACTAGAGGCAGTGACACATAAAGGTCTCACACACACTTTGGGTAGATAAAATCATGGTGAAAAAAGCAATAGGTACTTTACCTTATAAGCTTATTTATGGAAAGGAAGCTAGAATTCCTTTATCTCTTGAATTTCCTTCATTAGAGTTTGCCCAATAACTAGAGTTTGAGGGCGTAGGTCAGAGAGAAATGAGGATGGAAGAGCTGGTTAAACTTGAATAATTGATAAAATCTACCATAATTAGGTTAAAAAACATCAACAATCAGCGAATAAGTGGTTTGAAAAAAGTTCTAAACCTCAAGCTTTCAAATTTGGTGACTTAGTCTTAAAATGGGATGCTGACAAAGCCAAACCAGGGTGCCATTCAAAGTTTGATGCAATTTGGAGTGACCCATACACTATCATTTCTTGTAAGAATGATAACTATTCTGAGTTGTCTCACCTTGATGGAGGCACACTACCAATCCTAGTTAATGGGATTTATCTTAAACACTTCCATTAAGTATTTTGCATAATTGCATATATTAACATAGTTCAATTCTTCCTAGTGCACTCCATGCACATTGCTCTGTTTGTATATATTTCTTTCCTCTCGTGTGTTTCTTCTGTATGCTTTTTTTGTCTTCTAGGATGGAAGTTTGGTTCAAAATCTACCAATAGTTCTACGGACAGGTTCAATACGAGTTCAACCAAGGCTTCAAATGACTTAAGGGGTAGTTCTTCAAGTTGTAAATCAAAATTTCATGTTTTCAGACTGACTCCATGCCCAATGGATACTCCAAGGCTACTGATCTCCTTTATCTAGTAGGAAGATGGCCCCGAAAGTCACCAAAATATTGTCCAAAATAAATCCCCTAGTTATTTTGACAACTTACATCCCCATGTTGGCTCTGAAGTTAAAATATTGTAGATTGCGTGCACTCGATTTCTCCTTTGGCACTTTTGCTTTGTCGCAATTATTTTCTCTAGCCCTTGCCCACTCTTCTCACCCTTTATTCCTTTTATTTCCTTCACTTCCTCTCGATCTTGCTTCCACGCACTTCCACCTTTCTCTTCTCCATTCCTTTGTCTTTTTACATTCTTCCTTTGCATGTATTCCTTGTTTTCCCGCCTTCTTTCCCACAGTTCACTCACTTTATGGGTGAATCCTAGAATTCCCTCCCATTTAGCTAAGCCCCCGATATGCCTTTCCTCATAAGTCTACACATTCCCTCACGTTTACTCATCTATTTCTTCTCGGTCTTATCTTGCACATTATGCCTTTGTGTTTGCATTTGTGAGCTCCATACTTGTGTCTTACTGATATGCACTCTTTTCTTCCCACTCCCATGCACACTCTTATTTCATGCATGTCACCTACTTTCCTCTTTCAAACTTCTTGCTTTCATGCATGCACCTTGCACACTCTTCTGTGCAAGTCACCGTGTCACGTGAAAACTGTCAGATCGAGTATGTTACACATAACCTATCGAAGTGCACAAACCGGTTGCTGAATTTGTGTAACCAACCATTACGAAAAATGTGTGATAAAAGACAAAACAAATGGGTAGTTGACTAATCCTTCAACTAATCATAACACACCACATGTCATTGCATGTCCAGGTTTGTACTACGAAACTCCGATTGCCATAAATTTTTCTCGCAAGGCTTGGATCGATGTGATTGTGATCTTGTTGGAAATCTACCGACATGGGTTACATGTTGGATCATTCAAAATCAGATTTTTGGTGGGATTTGGTAGGTAGAAAATAAGGAAACCCATCTCAAGCCATAAATGTATAGATTTAGTTAGCTCAACCACCTAGATTTGATTCAATTTTCCCCACTTCCTTCTTCCACAAGGAAAACAGACATAGGGAGGTGGATCTGACATCCTTGTAGGTAGATTTATATGCAGTTATTGCTTGCTATTGGTGGTTGAAATTTTGAATCTGAGTTTCCTTTTATTTCTCCTCCTCTTCACCGATTCTTCTTCTATAAATTGCAGAGCAATGCTCACCGTAAAAGGTTAGACTCCTTTAGTTTGTAATAGATCTAGTGCTCGTATGTGGATACTCCCCTCTTCTACGATAGTAATTGATTGCGCATATTTCAGAAGCAATACAAGTTTGTTTTGTATCTATTCACTGCCCTAGCTTGTTTTATTGCATCTTCTTTCCTTTCCCTTTGCGTTGATGTTTTGTTGTGCATTCTTAAGTCCTCGCATGTACCTTGTCCATTTTGATCCATGAAAATGAATGTGTAAGTGTGTCTCGGGTTGTGGCACGCATTTCTGCCCTCTCTATGCATATTTTTCTTCATTTTCTCTCAAATCTAATTGTGTTCTTCCCCTTTTCTGGTGCTATCACCTACCTTTAGTTTAAGTTTCCTTTTCATGCATCTCCTTCTCACCATGGTCCTCTTGGAATAGTACAAGACTTGATAGGTATTTGCATTTCCATTTCTAGTAGTAGTTTTAGCGGTAGAAATAGGTAGAGAAACCGACCTTCTTCGGATGAATATCTCAAATGTATAAGGTCCCACAACTTGGAGACAATCTCGTGTTTCCTCAAAATCCCGCCATCCCGATCTAGGATGGGTGAAAATTTGAGTTCCAACAGCTTAGTTATTTTTGTTCCAAGTATTGACACTTATATCAAACTTAAACCCATATCCAAAAGTAAATTTTCTATCTATTACATCACCGCCATGGTTAGAATCACAATAACCATATAAATGAGCATAATTAGTACACTAATAATACAAAATATAATTGATTATACCTTTAATATACTTTATGATTCTTTTAACTAATTTACAATTATCCTCACAAGGGTCATGCATAAATTTATAAGCAATACCTATTACATAAGAAATATAAGGTCTAATAATATTTAGGTAGATTAAACTACCAACTATTTTCCTATATAAGGTAGGATTAGCTTTAACACCTACATGTTTAAGATCCAGTTTTATACCAACTTCAATAGGAATAGCTATATGTTTACAACCATTCATGTTAAATATTTTAATAAACTTAGAAGAATATTGAGATTGAGAGACAATAATAGAGTTACGATCCTTGAAGATCACCATGCATGCAAATTAATGTAGCATGCCTAAATCAATCATTTCAAAGCATTATTTTAGCTTAGCTATAACAACCACTTTCCAATCATCATAATTACAAGATTTTTTTATCTTCTAAATTAAACATATGCCTTCAATGATTTAAATGTACAATCTAACATTTAAATCCAGCTTCACATAATTACAATTCTTCAGATAACAAATCAATAAAATGTGTGCATACTTTATGGGTCAACTAGATCCTGCTCGATCCCCCACAAAGTACTCTTTTGAGTCAATATACAAGTTATACTTATTAGTGTCATTCTCAAAATTGATTTTACAAGTGTTTCTCTAAGTTTCTACCTAGAATTAATTCAATCAAATCCCATCCGACATCAAACACTTTAGTTAGAACTAGGCAAACCTAACAATGTGCTGATATATACTACTTTGGCCAAATTTTATGAGCCATGTATAGCATGCTCTGTTTCAAGACTGTACATTTTCTTTGAAACATGTCCCACCACCATGTCACTTGGTTTCATTATCAGAATTGAATCATTATTTAAGTTAATCAAACTCAAGTTACACACATAATAAAAAAACTTGTGCATTTTGTAAGATGATCACGACTGTGCCAACTTAGGTTTCTTATGGGACGAAAGAGCTCACGTAACGACTTGCGTCATGACATGACCAATTTCTTCCCTGTAGCTAACGTAAGTTGGTACAGAGGAACTAGACCAACTTAGTTCATGTTGGTTATGACATGCACAATAATTGGAACTCAAGGTAAAACTTAGGATAACAACTATATGGGAGTGTTATTTGAATGAATTTTGTCATTCAATGAACACTACACTACAACAACCACCCGAAGTTAGTCTTCCGAGTACCATGCATTAGGTTATCTTAACTATTTATGTCATTGAATTAGTTTTACGATAGGTTTATATTTCATAACGTAACAATATTCATCACATTAATTATTTGATCCTAAGGTCCATAACTTAGTTTTGATTAATTAATCGTAATCAATTTCCATAAGTTTGTTTATGTATAATCATTAAGCATTTAAGTTAATTAGGGAAGCAAGCTGCAATAATTACACAGCCCCTAATTTATTTAAATTATGAAGTTCTCATTATAATTGTTGAAGTGCATAATCGTAGAACTCATCATTGCATGTATACAATCATTTATATCCATAAGGTTTACATACTTAGGAATAACCATTAAACTCAACAACTACATATAATACATTGGTTCATATCCATAATGATTATATAATATCAAATCATTAATCATAAACCATCATTTAATAGTCCTATAGCTTTAGATTATTTCATAACATTAAATCTAACACCCTAAGATGTTATCCTAACTTAATCAATATTCATCTTAATAATAGGAATTATCATGAATCGATTGATTTAGTCAATATCAAACTCATTCTAATAGATACACAAATATGAATAAATGATATAACAACCATGAGTAATATCACAAAATATTTGAAACTTGTATATAACTTTATTTCCTTTCCAAAAATTTGAAAAAAAAATATCAAAGGCCATAATGTCTCAACAACTTATTTAGCCAAGCACTAGCTTTCTTTACATCGATCGGATAAAAATACTTCTTTTAATCATGCAATACAAATTCAACATAGTTATGACAAATCATCTGCCAAATAGGATCTAAACTTTTCCATCTATACAAATGTTAGGAAACTGCCAGGTTTAAAAGAACTGGCATGAAAAAGTATACAATATTAACCTTACCATTTAAAGCACTGAAATATTTCAATGAATCGTAATCCACATAATATGAAAATCATAAAAATATAGCTTATCTTTTCTGCTTTTCCATTCTTTCACAATTCGTAAGAAACAATTGATTTTTCCAACTCTAATCAATAAGAGAATAATTCAGATTGCTAAGGGATAAAAATTATCATTCAAATTACAAAACATTCACTATGTCCTTTTATACCCGAAAGGATTATATAAAATATCAATCAAGTATTTTATAATAAAAACATACTTACTTGTTTATATCATTTTCATATAATATTAATACGAATCAGGTACAATCATACCAACCATTCAATTTTTCATTTGAGTATTATATAACTGAATACAAAGGAGTAGAATATAAAAATATTCAAACCCATCTAATAATTTAATATTATCATATTCGATAATTGAAATAATAATAATCTATGATGATAAAATACATTATTTTTCGAAAGAATATAATAACTCAAGCATGGTTTAATAAAATAATAATTTATTAAACAAGGTACATACATCTCATCATTTACCTTAACTTCTATGAAATAACCTTAAACTCACTGAAATACAATAACGTATTTAAACCAAGGTAAATCAAAGACCAAAATCCATCACCTATATGGTAACTAGTAAAGCACATAGTAAACATCGACCACATAGTGGTCTAAGAGATCAAAACAATGACCATGTCTACCAAAAGTTCACAAACCTTCACCATTTGGTGATATATTCTACGTACAGTCCAAATCGACAATGTAATGGTCTAAAAGATTATAACCTCTCCATATACAATGGAGATAATCCAAGCTTAAGTTTCCTTGACCACTGTGTGGTCTAAAAATTGTAAAGTAAAACATTTGGAATGGGAAAACTATCCCTTATACAAATTGAATAGAGAAACAACTCAACCCATAATAGGAAATAAAAAAATCACAAACCCAATAACAGTGGCGATCAAGTCGTATATTCCTTTATAAAGCGACATTAAGGTAAACCCAAAGACCACTGTAAAACCCATAACCACATACAATGCCATTAAATGTAAAGCTATAGGTATACAAGCTTAAGCTCATATTTAGAATACACAAGGTCAATTTGCACAACCATTATATTGGCTAGAACAAAAAAACAATACAAGTAAAAAAATACAATCAAAAATAATCAATACTTCAATACCTCTCCAAATGGGTGTTTGAATAGCCATTAAAGAAGAAAGAAAATTCTTATACAAAGCTCAAATTAGCATGCAAACATTTGTTTGCAAACTGGATAAACAAAAAGGCCATTAAAAGCAATTCCAGTGTTTATAAAACCCCATAATAACCTACATTCAATCCATCACGATATGGGTACCACCCAAAATCATTATCATAAAAATAATGCGGTTTAAACAAATAGTTCATATATAGATCGATTGTGAGGAGAACAATGTAACCTATTTGTATTTAAAAGCTTATACAATCACTGATAGAGCCATCAAAGTCAATACCCAATCCACCATGACTTGAATAAAAAAACCATACCCATGAAGGAGAAATGATATCACGAAGAAACACATACTTTTCTCCATTTCCATTAAAATATTTTAATGCTAAAAATGATAAAGATGAGCAAGAGACAATTTCATGCCTAAAATATGCTTGAAGAAGGTTGGGTCTACTTTCTTCTTTCCTTAGAAATCCTCCAAAGCTTCGCACAAAAACAGACAATTGAAGAACTTCAAATCGACCCAAGAACACGATAAGATCCATCATTATCGACTTTATAATCCCCTTCTCAAACTGGAGTTAATATTTCACATGTAGAGGCCAACAATATGCCGAAAAAATAGCCATAATAACTTACATGTAGAGCTTGCATGGAGGAGCAAAAAGACTAAATTGAAAAATGAAAAACTAATTAACCACTTAGCTCGACGGTGGCTTCCTCGAGAAGCTTCCCACTTCCTCGAGGATGGATCCTCATTAATTTCCTATTCAATGAAAACAATGTAATTTTTCCTTAAATTCATCGCTAATTCCTTACCAACCGTTATCCGCCATATTTCACGTGTCCATCCAAACCATCATGAAATCACATCCCCATGTTTGGGAGGCAGACATAATCTAATGGTTGGAAGTATTCCCAATCAATGAAAACCCTAACTCCCTCTACCGCATTAACTAATGTGTCGAATAATTATGCAAAGTTGGTATGGTGGGAGAAATCCACATATAGCTCAAAGGGGGGCTCGGTTGAGTTAAGTTAGGACCCCAACCCCTTCAACTTTAACACTTAACATTTCCATTCGAACATGGCTTGACCACGTAGGGTCTTAATTACATAATTAAAGCATAAGACATAATATCAATTAATATATGTATATATCTATATACATACATACATACATATATATATATATACATATATATATACATACATACATACATACATACATACATACATATATATATATATATATGTGTGTGTGTGTGTGTGTGTGTGTGTGTGTGTGTGTGTGTGTGTGTGTGTGTGTGTGTGTGTGTGTGTGTGTGTGTGTGTGTGTGTGTGTGTGTGTGTTTGTGTGTGTAATCTGTACACACACACATATGTATATATATTTGTATGTAGTAAAACATAATTTACATTCGTTACAAACCAATCGACGCTACTGTGAGTGTCTCATAAAGGCTTTAAAAATAATATTTTGAATAAAATCCTGATGTTTATACCTTTGTTCGCCAATAAGGGTTTTGCCACATTAATCCACCTTACAAGGGTCGCAAAAATTTATTAACTACACACAATTACAGACATGTAGATTAGTACATAGGTATAAGATCAACCAAGAAGCAACCTTACACAACAAATTAAGCCATCACTACAATTTTGTAGATAATGAAACAATGTGATCAAACAACAAACATACTGCTTATGCAGTCATCCAATCAACTCACACATGATAATCAAACACACACATTCACCTATAACTAAAAATATCCCATAATCAAAGATAGTTCTTAACGAGGTATGCCATTAGATTTTATTTCAAGAAATAAACTAGTTTGATTACTTGTAATAAGAAGAACATATACATATACAAAATGATAATAATTTGATTATTTTCAGATTTTACAAATAAATCAAAATTAGAAGAGTAGTTAGGAAACACAATATGTTTGAAAAATCTATTTATTTTATCATACCAAGATTGAGGAGCTTGTTTTCAATCATATAAAGATTAATTTATTGTACAAACATACATTTCTTTTCCAGATTCTTCAAATTATTTGGGCTGAGTTATATAAATATATTCTTTGATACCATCATTTAAGAATGCATTTTTCACATCCATATGATCTACTTCCCCACCATATTGAGCACCTAGAGAAGGATAATCCTTACAATGCTCATTTTTTGTAGAGGAGAAATTTTTTCAAAATAGTCAATCCTAGGTTTCTTAATAAACCCACAAGCCACTAAACTATCCTTAAATTTATCAACTCACTGTGGAATTGTATTTGATCTTATAGAGCCACTAAGATCCAATGATGCTTTTATTTGGATGGAAGATGGACAAGTTACCAAGTTTTTTTTTTTGGAATATATAGGGTAAAAAGAGGGTTTTAGAAGGTCCCACAACCTTATACAAAAATCCCTTTAGGCCAGATTTAGCAATATAGAACATAGCAAAAAAGTACCCATGGAGATTCCAAAAAAGGAAGTCAAAAAGACAACAGAAGAAAAGTAGATAACATCAGAAGAGCTTTTTCAGCTTAGAGACAACAGTTCTAGCTCAGGGGAACCCGAATCCTCCACAAGTTGTTCCACCAGGGTGATGAGCTCCGAGCAATCTTTGGCAATGGCGCTCCTGGTAGAATCAGTGAAGGCCTCCCAGCCTTCAAGGTAGTGAAGGCACACTGGAGTTTGTTTAAAATAGATGACACTAAATCAACTATGTGTTCATCCCTTTGTGAGTCAATATGCCAGCCTGTGCTCAATGGGGAGTTGAATTCAAATTCGGTGAAGATTTCCTAGTGTCAGCAGGAGGTTTGCTGTCATCGAAGAGTGGATTGTTTCCAGCAGTCTGAGAAGTGGGGTCGTCCACAGGCTGGTTCATCTCCATCTACTCCGAGGCTGGGGAGTCAAGATAGAGCTTGGTGAGACCCAAAATGTCTTCTGTGAGAGAGGTATCGGGGCTTGAGACCGGGAGACAACTTTAAAGCTAGTGTCAGTGCCTTCCAACAACAGGACATGAAAGGTGTGGGGAAAACAGGGGGAAAAAGGCTTGGAAACAACAAGGGGAGGGCTAAGGATGGCAACATCCGAGTGAGTCGAGAGAAAGGTGCGAGATGGTGGTGGCTCAGAAGAGCGGAGGGAGGTGGAGGAGGGGCGGGGGGAAGGCGAGGGAGAGTGGAACGACAACCAGATTTAGGGGGGAAGTGAATCAAGTTGGCATGTGAAGTGACATCAGAAAAAAGCAAATACAGTAAGCCCTAGTGGAGAATAGCCCCTTCCCCATCACGAGCCATCTGAACAGAGTGCTCTAAAGACTGATAGAGGAAAGCCACCAGATTTATCTTTTTCCCACCATAGATGAGAAAGGATGAAGAAGTGAGGGCCATAGACAAGCCGATAACGACCATCAATGGTAAAATAACGCATTATAACTTCCGTGACTGCTCCATGGAGGAGGCAGGGAATCGCGAGTGTAGCCAGAGAGGTATTTGACTGGCTTGTCCCCTGGAGTGATAAAATCCTGCATTTCAGCATGCAACGAGTGCTTGAAATAGATGTCGCCGGTGGCAGGAAGACTCGTGGCATCAACGATAGCATTGGTGGAGATGGTAAAGCACGTGTTGCCAATCTGAACCCACCCCTTCAACCAGGAAGCCATAACTGCATACGAGACCAGGGCCGAGTAGCCACCATTCTCTCCAGGAAGGTCGTGATGCCATTTTCCAGTAAAATGTTCCAAACCTCCACATCTTCTTTAACCGAGTCACAGGCAGTAGGCTCAAGCCACTTCAGCTGGCCACCCATTGTTGAATTTTTTTGAAAAGTGTAGAAGTGAGAGTGATGGGGGTCCTTTAACAGCCCGACTAGGGCGTGGGAGCCGTCGGCCTCACCATCATTGTCCTCCCACCAGATCATCAAATGATTAATGGGAGGAATTACCCCATGCGTGCGGAAATCCTCCACATCATAACACATCACCGTCATCAAATGGTTCAGCACCAAAGGTCTTATCATAATAAATCAAACATAAATGCCACCACCTTTTGAGGGGGCCATAAAGGCGCTTGAAACCCATATCAGTTCCCCCTTCCACCAGTCAGCATTGGGATAGATCATTCTGAGTAATTTGGAAGAGATCAACCAGGAATTTGTCCGTCCAACTTTGCTGACTCTCAAGGAGAACTCCAATGTTAGCAAGGTGGTCAGCTACTTTATTCCCCTCCCGGAGGACGTGCTGGAATTAAATTTGCTAGAAATTTCTTTGAAGAATTTTGATATCAGCTATGATATTTTGGATTGACCATTGACCAGAATCAACTGACTGCAGGAGATTGATGATGTTGAGGGAGTCACTTTCAACTTGGAGGGATCGTCACCAAATTTGATAGCCATCTCAAGGCCTTTGAGGATGGCCAAGGCTTCCGCATGATGGTTGGTGCCATAGTTAAGATTATGAGTAGATGCAACAATGATGGAGCCCGAGGAGCAACGAAGAATGGCTCCTCCACCAGATTTACCAGGATTGCCTTTTGAGGCCCCATCCGTATTAAGTTTTCTCCAGCCCAGAGGGGGAGGAAGCCATCAAACTAAATCTGAGCAGAGGAAGTGCCTTTACTAATAGGATGAATGGCCAACAGCCTCTGCCACTCCTGAGAGTTACAAATTTGGATTTTTTGTTGATATTTGGACCAAAGGTGAGAGTTGAGATTATCCTGGAAAGTAAGAGCAATCTGGGTAGCCACCCGATCAGGTTCAAGACTCTGGTCTTTGAAGATTCTTTTGTTCCTTTCTTTCCAGATGCCCCATATGCCATGTGGGAGGAGAAGTTTCTAGGCCAGAACCAGAGCCGGGTGAGTGAAGGGGGAACTCCATTGAGAGAGGGTGTCCTGAATGGACTCAGGGAAGGTCCAGAACACACCCATCCTTGATAAAAACTAAGCCGATAACTTGTAAAAGGGACAAGTGGATCAAAAGATGAAGAGGATTCCACCTCCTTAGTACAAAGCACACATCTAGTGGGAAGAGAGAAACCCCTTCTTTTCAAATTTTCTCTAGAGAGGAAAGCATTCTTAGAAGAGAGCCAGAAAAAAACCAATTTTGGGGATGATCTCCTTCGGCCAGAATTTGGTGAGGGGGAACCAGAGTCAGCACTATGCATTGAGAGATAAGCAGCCTTAACCAAGAAAGAGCCGACAGGAGAGGGGCCAAATTAGCTCATCATCGTGTTGGGAGAAGGGGATATAGATGGATGAGAGCACAGTTCTAAGTGAAGTCAGGAGCATGCTCTGTTGTTCACTTATATCATCCCAAACTTGAATATTCCAGGAGGGAATGGAATTCACCATCTTCCAATAGCCCGAAACTAACCTTCCCTAGCTTATTAATGAGGTTTCTTTTCACAGATCCCATGATGGATTGCGATCAAGCGGCTCGACCCCAATCCAATGATCCCACCAGAAGTCAATAAGTCTACCATTTCCAAATCTCCATTTAGTGCCAGCCCGGATAATGGGGAGGGAGCTAATAACAGAATTCCAAATGGCCGAACCTCGAATTGGATTTGAAGTGAGAAGATCTTCATTATTGGCAAGATACTTAGCTCTGAGAAGCTGAGCCCAAATAGAGTTACCTTTTGCCACATCCCAGCCAAGTTTGGCCAGGAGGGCCACATTCATGTCAGCCATCCTTCTTAGTCCGAGCCCACCCTGAGAAGTTGGCTTACACACTTCCTTCCATGAGACAAGATGGATCCTCTTCCTTTCTTCCATCCTAGACCACAGGAAGTGCTTTTGGATTTTTTCCACCACCTCCTTCACCGAGTTGGGAACTTTGAGAAGGGACATGAAGTAAGTAGGAAGACTTTGGAGGGTGGCTTTAACCAGTTGGAGTTTTCCAGCCTGACTGAGTAGAGCCCCTTTCCAGGCAGCGAGCTTTTTTTGGTATCTTTCAATGACTGGATTCCAGAGATTTTTAGATTGCTTACCATGGAAGAGGGGGATGCCAAGATAAGAGGCGGAGATCCATAATATTGCACCCAAAAATATCCGCAATCTTTCTCTGAGTCCTAGGAGTAGTATTGATGAAGGAGATGCTGCTCTTGTTGAAATTGATAATTTGCTGAGAAGCTGCTTGGTAAAGAGATAGGATATCCATGATAGCCCGGCTTCAATCACAGAGGTAACACTTAACAGCAAAGTGTCATCAACAAACTAGCTATGGGTGGTAGAAGGGAAGCTAGAGGTGATTTTCAGACCCGAAATGATAGACTGACTTTTAGCTACCTCCAGAGCTCTGCTGAGGGAGTCCACCATAAGAACAAAGAGGAAGGGTGACAGGGGGTCACCTTGCCTGATACCTCTGCTACTTTTGAAGAATCCTGCCAGAATGCCATTGATAAGAATAGAGAAGCAAGGAGTCACAATACAAGAGAAGACCCAACTACACCATCTTTTATCGAAACCATATTTTTCTAGGACCCTAATTAAAAAGGCCAGCTGACTTTGTCAAACACTTTTTGCATATCAAGCTTTAGGATCATTCTTGGGGATTTGAGTGATAGGCCAAGTGGATAGCTTCATGAACCATAATGATACCACCTTGGATGAGCCGCCCCTTAATAAAACTGTTTTGGTTTTGTGAGATGAGATCATTCATTAGGGGTTTAAGCCTAGAGGCCAACATCTTAGTGATAATCTTGTAAGCGGTGTTGCATAAACTGATTGGCCTGAAGTTGGAGACATCTTTTGAACTATGCACTTTTGGGGCAAGGGCAATGAAGGTGGTATTCCATTCTTTTAGAAGATTGTTACTGATCTGGAACTCATTAACCGCTTTGAAGAGATCCTGCTTGATGGTCTCCCAGAACACTTGGAAGAAAGCAACAGGAAAACCATCCGGGCCCGGAGCTTTGTCCCTTTTCATGGTGAAGACCGCTTTGTGAATTTCCTCCATAGCAAAAGGTTTGATTAGATTATTGTTCATCTCAGAAGACACAAGTTGCGGTATATGTTGGAGCATAGAGGCCATTGATTACTCCAAAGGAGGTTGATCGACTGGAGGAGGTTAGAGTAGAAGGAGATGAGCTCATTGGAGATATCAGCCTTAGATGTTAACAGGGTACCCGAGGACGACACCAGCTCCTAGATCTTGTCTCTGCTCTTATGCTTGCAAGCAGTGATGTGGAAGAATTTGGTGTTACGATCCCCCTGCTCGAGCTAAAGGGCTCGAGAGCATTGCCTCCAATAGGTCTCCTCTTCTTGAAGTGTATTGTGATAATCACTAAGGAGGGAGGTTTCTTTTTGGTGAAGGTGATCCAATCTCCCCTCAATCTCCATTTGAGCAGAGACTTTAGCCAATTCCTGAGATAGCTTCTGTTTGTGGAGCTTGATGTTGCCAAAGACCGTAGACTTCCATATTTTGAGCTGTTTTTTAATTTCTTTGAGCTTGCTGGCAAAATCTAAACATGTCAGTGCCCTCAATTTTGATATTCCACCATTTGGCAACAAGAGGGTTCAGGTGATTATTCTCAAGCCATGCAAGCTCGAACCTGAAGGGAGGATTCTTGGTATTCAGATTGTGATTTGCACTCAGCAGGAGAGGGCTGTGGTCAGAGGCAGCCCGGGGGAGGGATTTGAGGTAGAAGTCAGGAAAGAGAGAGATCCAGTCCAGAGAGCCCAGAGATCTATCCAATCTACTTTGAATATGGTTCCTACCCAATCTGCGGTTTGACCACGTAAAGGAGGAACCGTGGAGTTCCATGTCAAGTAGTGAATTCTCCCTGATGAAGTCACCAGAGCATCCATGCTGGCGGTCATGGCAGGAACTCCTCCCTATTTTTCCGAAGGAAAAAGGGGACAATTAAAATCCCCCATTATTAAAATGGGGATTTTACCACAAGTGTTGATGAAGTTTGTGATATCTTTCCATAATTTCCCATGTTGAGTCTCTAAGTTGGGGTGTATACATTGATGGCAATCCAAGTGGAGTCAGATCCAACCTCTTGGAAGAGCATGCATAAAAAGTTGGGATGCTTGAACAAACAATCCCCTTTGAAGTTTCGGGATCCCATAGGGTACAAAGACCTCCCGAGTTCCCTGCTGAAGGTTGAGATTCAAAAGAAGTAGCCGGCCAAATTTTTAGGAGTCGATCGTCTTTTTTTAGTTTAGTTTCCTGCAGCATTATGATATCAGGAGAGTTCTAAAATTTGATATCTTTGATGACTCTTTGCTTTTGAAGAGAGTTGAGCCCTCTTATATTCCAAGAGATGATCTTCATTTCTTTGGTTTGGATTTTCTCCCCACCACCATGGGGATTGTGCTCTGGGTTCCTTGAGCGACATTAAGAGCAGCTTCTTGCTGGAGTTTGATATTGCTCGAATCCTTCCCCTTACTTTTTCAGTGCCAATATCAGGTTTCTTGCTGCTACTTCTTGTAAAGCGGGGTTGAAACTATCATCAGAAGAGTGGGCCGAGGGGGAGATGGTAGAGTCCGAGGGAGGGGGAAAGAGGGAGGGTAGGGGGGAGATTCAAGGAAGGGGGTTCCGAGGGAAGGGGACCAGAAGAGGGAAGGGGGGGATGGGAAGGGATAGTGGAGAAGACAGGGGTGGAGGGGGGGAGGAGGAAACAACCAAGGAGAGGTTAACCTCCTCAGAGGAAGTGGGGGAGAGCCGAGGGAGACAAAGGGATGATGAGGGACTGAAGGGCCAGAGAGGGGGAACGACCTCAGAAAAAGGATCAGAGGAAGTGTTTATTTCTCCTTCTTCTAGGAGAGCAAAGGAATTAGAGGTGGGGATGATAGGGATCTCAACAGAGGACAGTTTAGGAATAAAGCTTCTCTTAGTTTTTGGGGAAAGGTTTTGGGTTTTGGGTTTCGGCTGAGGTTTGGAGGGGCAACTAGAGGCCCGATGGCCAATGCTTTTGTAGAAGGAGCATGCTTGAGGAATATATTCATAGTCAATATTCTATTTCCAGTTCCCAAGATCCGATATTAGCTCTATCTCTTTTGGGAGGGGACAACTTACGTCAGCATTAACACAAAAGTGAGCATGGATGAATCTAGTTTTAGCTTTTGTTGCTTGATCTATAGCAATTAAAGATCCTATGGAGAGGGCAATACCTTCAATAACTGGATGCCAGAACTCCAGGGGGAGCCCCGGGAGGTGAACCCATATTGGGGCTTGGGTCATGGATTCAGTGTGTGGGTTGAAACCTAGAGACCATTTCCTGAGGTAGAAGCCCCATCTGCCAAAAAACCAAGGGCCACCGAGAAGAACTCTAGTGAAATCTTCTTTCATGCTGAAGGAGAATAACATGAAACCATTAGGCATTGCCACTATTTCAAGCGCTCCACATGGTTTCCATTTCAACCGTGCCCATTTTTTGATATCTTCCAATGGGGGTCTAGGACCCATCAGTTTACCCACCAAGGAAAGATCACGAGAAGCAACAGCAGCCTCCGTGATGTGAGAGGGGATGCACAGAGAGAGGGACCCATCTGACAACGAAAGGAGAGAGATTTTTCAAGCTAGGAGTGGAGGTGGAACCCTCCACTATTTTATTCCATGCATCAGGTGGCTTTGGAGTGAGGGCCCCTGACATGAGGGACCCTTGATCCGGACCGAGAGATCCAAAGATCCAAGCTAGCACTTTGAAAAACCAGCAAAGTGCGAGCAGCAGCAGCAAAGTCAGCAGACACCTAAAAATTCGAGTTAGAAAGTTGATTGCGCAACGACAGGATCATCTGATGAAAAAAATTCTTTTCTTACCAAGTTTTATTTTTAATAATCATGTTGAATTCAGATTTTACAACATCTACCCATCATTCATCTTGACTTGCCTCTTTGAATGATTAGGGTTCACATCATATAACTTCATTAAGGAATGGTAAGATTTTTTAATTCTAGTTATATTTGTAAGAGTATTAGGATAAGACTCCTTAGTAAGGGATTTAGCCCATTTAGGTTTTAAAAAAGAACTATATAAGGTGAGGGATCCCCTAAATTTTACGAACATCCGAAACTTGAATATGGTCATCTTATTCTAATATACCTAATTATTCGTTAAGAGAAAAAAAAAGAGGGATCAAAAGATGTTAGATAAAAACATTTTTCAAGGACAAGGAAATTACTATTTTTGATTATATCTTATTTAGATGGATCATACACTATGAACCCTTTTTTCAATCTCCATAACTAATAAAAATGCAAGAATAGGAGGTAGGATCAAGATTTTTCCTTTTAACTTTAGGAACAAATATTGAAGCAGGACCATCAAACTTTCCGTTGGAAACATTTGGTTTCTTATTTGACCACTTTTCCAAAGGGGTTGTTTGATGAAGGGATTTTGTAGGAAACCTATTCAATATATGTATTCATTATTTGAACCCATAAAAATTAGGGAATTAAGTAAAATGAATCATTGTCTTAACCATTTCTAGAATAGTCATATTTTTCCTTTGTATGATCTAATTTGTTGGGAGGGTATGGAGTGGTTAACTCATGTTGAATCCCACACTAGGTGTAGAATGCATTGTTTTATTTACTTTCATATTCAACACCATTGTTTGTTCTTAATCTCTTGATTTTTAGGTTAGAAAAGGTTTTGACCAAGGATTTGAATTCTTTAAATTTAGAAAAATTATAAGATTTTCTCTTAATGTAGTATGTACATATCATCCTTGTGTGGTCATTAATAAAGGAAATAAAAAGTAAGACAAAAATGAGGTAAGAAACCTTGAGTGGTCCCATATCATTGTTGTGGACTAATTTGAAAGAATGAGAAGAGATAGAATCATATTGCTTATGAAATGGTTGGATATGTTTCTTACTACGTAAGCTCCCTTCACATGATTCGTGATGCATTTTGATTTTAGGAAGCCCTACTACTAATCGGATGACACATATCTTCAAGACTCCAAAAATTTAGATGACCAAGCCTTTCATAACATAACTAAGTTTCATTCTTAATATGAGATGAAAGACATGTTTCAGATGTAAAACCATTAAAAATGTATAACCCATTTTTCTCAATGCCTTCAACAATAACAAATTTAGAGGAATATTTTAAGAACCACTTATCTTTACATAAGATGACACTAAAATTATCTTGAGTTAACTAGGAACAAGATAAAAAAATTCATTTTCAATTTAGGAACATATAAAACATTGCTAATAAATTTATTAAAAACCCTAACTTTACATTGAATTTAAGATACTAAGATAAAA
Source organism: Taxus wallichiana var. yunnanensis (assembly GCA_018340775.1). Classification (NCBI taxonomy): domain Eukaryota; kingdom Viridiplantae; phylum Streptophyta; class Pinopsida; order Cupressales; family Taxaceae; genus Taxus; species Taxus wallichiana. The sequence goes on along the minus strand of CM031236.1, from coordinate 207,014,601 downwards.
TTATAGATATATAAATTTGATCATTACAATATTTGATATTAGAAAAAGTATCATACACTAGAGACACCACTATCTAAGATCCATTGTTTATCACTAGAGGCTCATAAAGAAATTTAGAGATTTTTTTATAGTTAGTTTGATTTTGGGCATTGAACTTGTTTTGATTCAATTTTGATTTGAGTTTCGTTGTTGAACCTCATGGTTCTATTATTTTTGACAACTTTATTTTGATGGTCTTCTTTTCTATGACCAAACTTTCCATAGTTTTTGCAAGTTCCATTAAATCTTGGTTTGAATTTTTGTTTGTTTGCACCGTTATTTGTAAGTGGATTTGAATTTTGACTTAAAACTAGGTTTTGTGTTATGATTTGCACTGTTCTTATGATTTTTTTCAATTTTGAGAGAGTAGTGCTTGATTGACATTATCTTTTGAATCAAAGTTAGTCATAGCCTATTATTCCTATATAAAGAGGGATCGGAAGGTATGCAGATTAGGTATATCAGTTTCATTATGATAGTTTAAATTGAGAATAGAGAGAAAATTATTTATTTTTTCATGAATATTCATATGGATGATAAAATACATGAGATTTTTGTGAATAATGTCAGATTCTGACCATCAAGTTAGGATTTTTTTTTGAGTTTAGCAAGATAATTCACAATTTTCTCATCTCCTTTCATATGAGTATTTATTAGTTCTAGTATAAGTTTAATGATTTTGGAGAGCCTAGTGCCCTCATGCATGACTTTGAGTTATTTTTAAGATTCGAAGGAGATTCTAGGCATTCAATATGGAGTAGGAATTCATCCTTAACACTCTCGAGGATGATTGACATTGCTTCATGGGATTTCATTTGAAAGCTATTAGGTTGGAAATGGTAGCATGCATACCGGAGGCGCTTCCATTAACTAGGTCCCATAGTTTTTCGATCATGAATTCAACCTCGACTCTACTTTGACATATATTGTAATTATTGTTATTTAATAATCAAGTTTTTCTAAACTAAAACTACTAGAGGAAGCCATTTTTCACACACAAATTAGTTTTCTAGTGAATTATGAAAAATAATACGAGCTTCAGAAATGATTTAATTTTGTGTATCTGTAATTTCAATTATCATATATAAATAAAAATGATAATTTTGTGAGTATAATTTTTTATGACAACTTAATTTTTACGATTTTTTTCGAGCATTCATAAAAAAATTAACAAGATAAAAATAATATATTTTTGAATTTATAATAAAAATCTATAAATATTTTCCTTCTTAATAAATAAATAAATAAATAAATAAATATATATATATATATATATATATATATATATATTATGTAACTATATTTCTTATTAGAGGATTTATAAAAGAGGGAGAGTGGGGTTTGAACATCACTCTTCCTCCCCAACATGGCCTTAGATTTTTCCATGCTTGGCGTAGCTCACAACTTTGACTTTGGTTAAAATTGTTTTAAGTTTTTAAAATTTGTAATAAAGATTTTAACACACGAAAAAATGCCTTTAGAAGCCACCACTTTAGTAGGATTTTATGGATGTGAAAGGAAAATTTGAATTTGTTTTGAATTCGGACATCTATTAATATTAGGGCACCGATAAATTATATGATACCTTTTTAAAGTTTTCCAATGGCTTCCAATAAAAGTGCAATCAAAGGTAATAGGAGAGATCCATCTCTTTGTGAGTTAGTGAGTTTGTATACACTTATAATGGCCATGTTTGGTTTTTGGTCTTGAGTTTGATCTATTTTATAATGACTACCAACTAGTGTGATTAGAAGACCACACCGCTTAGGTTGGGACTTCCATAAATCGAGAATGAGTTTTCAATTCGCTTTTGGTTGTAGGTAATGAATGAGTAGAAATATTTTTTAATAATAACTACCTCTTAAAAGAGTTTGAAGATTTTTTTGATATGATGAGCGAATACTCTAGATATCTCTACAAATTCCATGATATTGATATGTTTGCCTTTGATTTTATTTTGCAAATGGTACTTTTATAATTTTTATCCACCAAGCTTTTAAGGGCCAAGCTGATAAATGGAGAGTCCTTGGAAGCTAGGTATAATGGTGTCATTTAACCTAGATTGTGCTACCGAGAGGAGCTCGAGTAAGGATTTAATAGGATGAGCCAAATATTCAAACATGTGCACATAATATTCACTACTATTATTTTTGTTTTAGTTTAGAGATTTTGTCAAAGAATTGTAAATATTTGTGTAATATGTAGAATCTTTCTATGAAGGTATTTGTAGGTTTTTTGGTACAAAAACATATTTTATAATGTATATTAAATTATTTATTATTTCATATTCAATCATTTGGCGGTTTAAAGAGGTCTTGAAATTTTTGTTTTGATATTTTATTCTTCTCGTAAATTTCAATTCCAAATTAAATCCTACACATAACTTAAAAATACACATCATATGATCTTGAGATAAACATAACTATACATGATTCAACATTAAGGATTATAAGGTGTTTGAGAAGAGTGCAAAGTTAAGAATATATAGAAATAAATAAAAAATTATAGAAAGTAATAAGTAAAAACACACATATTTAAGTGGGAAAACCTATAAACAAGTAAAAGGTAAAAACCCACTCAAATAATTTCTAGTATTTATTCAAATAAGAATAAGGAACAATTTCTGACAAGTACAAGACAAATCAACTTACAAATCTCCCTTCTCACGTTTTCCTAAGAGAATAAATTATATGATGTATGTGGTCAAACATTCATTTAACATGCCAATCTCCTATGGAGATAACCCTATTAAAATGGTGGGTGATTCAATTACAACATTTTGGTTGAACAATTTCACTCTTAATAATTAAATCAATCGATTTAATTTAACATTATAATAAATATAAAGTTTTATACAACTTATAAATAATTTATAACTACAAGTTTAAAATAAACTTATAGGGGATATGTGTTGTTGTGGTGGGCCACACAAGTGTGTCCCCACAATAATTACATGCTCCAACATTAACATATCTTATTTCACATATCTTCACCTATATTGACTACTATATCATATCAACATGTTTTATCACTCTTATTTTTAATACATACTTGTTTGTGTGTGTGAAACTACTTGCTTATTTCATTTCTTATGGCCTACATGTCTTTAATGTCTAGCGACACCATGGGTGTCCTATGTTTGTGGCTATATGCCTATCTTGTTTGCGAGCCTATGGGATTTGATTGTCTTGTGACACCTTTGTCGTATCCCATGTTTGATGATCTACACTTTTTTGGTGACATTGTTTGCATAATTCTTAAATTTGACTTCCTATTACTATACTTATCTTCTTTTACATACAAATTAGTACTAATGTTGTAATTATCTCTACTATTTCTATCTATTTTGTTTTTTGTGTGCGAGTTTTCACCATTCGTAAAATATTCCTTTTTCTAGTAAATATTATTTAAGGTAACAACCTCTTCAGCATCCTATAGCCTTCGACATCACCTCATACAATTCATGGGAACACATATTCTTTTGAGTCACGTGCTCAACATTTTTATTCACACGTCTCAAAAGAGAAGATATTCATTTTGGTATATTCTACAAGTACAATAGACAAGTTGATAGATCCCTTTGATTTGATTGATGACAAGTTGTGAGTCACCATAGATGTCCAAGATTTGTACACCTAGAAAGGTAGTGGTATGGAGCCCCATAATGAGGGCTTCATATTCTTCCATGTTATTAGTGCATTTGAAGTTGAGTTTGAAAGAAAAAAATAGGGGTGTCCCAAGGTGGTATTATGACTATTCTAGCACCTTCCCCACCTATATTTGGATCCATCAAAGAACAAGGTCATTTTGAGAGGGGTATTGTCTTGATTGAGTGTGTTGATTGATTCATCAGGGAAGTGTTCATAGGGTAATTGATTAGATGGAAGGGAGATTCTGCGAGTTGATCAGCAATGACCTTCCCCTTAATGGATTTTGAGAGATGAACTCAAGGTCAAATTCAATCATGAGCATGATCCATCTAGTGATGTGATCATTGTGATATGGTTTGGAATGTATATATTTTAATGGATTGAAATTTGTGACTACATAAGTTTTGTGATTAAGTAAATAATGAAAAAGTTTAGAAGTTGTGAATTTTAAGACACAACACAACCTTTCCACTTTGAAATAGCGAGTTTCCTACTCATGAAGTGTGTAAATAATATAATAGACAACTTTTTATTTACCTTGTTTGTCTTGATGTGCAAGCATGGCTCCCAAGGTGTGGTTAGTTATGGATATATATAGATAGAAAGGATCCCCTTCACGAGGAGGGATGAGCATGGGTAGTGATAGGCGGTATTGTTTGAGGGCATCAAAGGCTGTTGACAATTATCATCCCACTTAAAGTGGGTATATTTTCATAAAAGATGATGGAAGGGTTGAAAAATATGATAACTATGAGATGAAATGACAAATAGATTGAAGTTTTCCTTGAAGGATACAAAGATATTTGAGATTATATGGGGAGGAATTTTGATGATGACTTTTAATTTAGCAAGGTTAACTTTAATTCCCCTAATAGACATAATGAATCCAAGGATTTTTCCTGTGAGAACTCAAAATACACACTTAGGGGATTGAGACAAAGGAATAACTATAGAAGACACACAAAGATCATGTAAAGAATAAATAGATAGTCTCTTTGGTGTTTATATTTACCTAAGAGATCATCGATATAGTCTTCCGTAATTTTTTGGATGATATCGATGAAGATGTAGCTCATGCACGTTTATAAGTAGATCCTATTGTTTTTAGTCCAAAGGGAATTACTCTATAGTAGAAGGTTCCCTATGGGGTGGAAAAATAATTCTTCCATTGATCATGAGGTGTGATTAAAATTTTATTGTAGCCAAAAAAATCATCCATAAGAGATATCATTTTGTGGCCTACTATTAAATCGACGAGCTAGTCAATGTTGGGAAGATGAAAATCATTTTTGGGGTAGGCGAGGTTTAAATATTGGAAGTCTATGAAGATGTATAATTTTCCAATGGCTTTAGTGATGGGTACGATATTAGAAACCCATTATGGATAATCAATGGGTAGTATGAAGTTGGTTGAAAGAAGATAAAGAAGTTCTTTTTGATTAGAAATGCGACATGAGGATGTATCCTCTAAAATTTCTAATTTACGGGATTAACACCGTGGATGGTAAACATATTGTAGATGATGATGTTAGGTTCTATACCGGCATGTCATTGTAGGACCATGCAAAGGCTTGACTATGTTTAGATAGGAAAGCAATGAATTCTTGGAGTTCATGCGAGTCTAAGGCTTGGACGATTTTGACAATGTGCGACTCTTGCAATGTGCCAATGTTAACGTCGATAGTAGATTCATTAAGGAAGATATACGTGTCGATGGAAAGGTATTATGAGGATAATGATATTTAAAACCCATATAGGTCCGATGACATCATCATCATTTTAATAGAGGATGTCAATGGTAGGATAGTCTTCTTCTATCATGTGAGGTAATATTAAGGGGATGAATTCAGTTTTACTATTAACTTAATAAGTTAATAGTCTAAATGAAATAATATTGACTAATTTTTTTAAGGTGGGATGGATATAGTGTTGTTTTTGTTAAAGGGTGAGTCCAACAATGATGACATTGGTGCTTGAGATTTGGATATTGATGGTGGTGGTTTAGAAGGAGATAATTTGAATCCTAGGCCATGTTTTTCATAAGGTTATTTCCAACCTTCAAAGGGTAAGTTATTTGGAACTTATTCATATCAACCTAGACTAAATCCTTTCCATGCACAATGGTAGAGGTATGTTTGGGAAAACTGGGGTTTACCTAAGAATGAAAAGTAAAATGAGAAGGGATTTGTGTGTGGTTGATCGTCGAGGTGAGATGAAGGACAATTGATTCCTCTGTACACTAACTGTGTTTGAAGGAATGGAGGTCCAAAGGAAATGATGCTTATTTTATTAGGCTCGTAAAATGGTTTTTTGTCTAGCCTGCCATATTTTTAGGTGTGGGAAGGGTGTTAAAGGATAGGAGGCAATACTACCCCGTGAAAGGTGTTACATGACATTATTGAAAGAGTCATCATTTGGTAGTTTGGATGTAGGGATAAAAGAACTTATGAAATATATTTTTAGATGTATGATTTTGTATAAGAAGCAAGATATCGTTGGGTTTGTATGTCATGTGGCAATATTTAAATGGATTTGGGTTGGAAGGGACTATGATGGTTTTACCTTCATGTTCTTATTTGAGACATATGTTTAGATTGGATGGGACATAATGCATTGCATGTATCCAAGGATCACCAAAAACATTTTTAATAGAAATATCCTATCGGATACAATAGTTCAAGAAGGAATTTTCAAACCTATTTTTATGGGTAATATGATTGTGCCTAATGTAGGTCTACAATATCATTCAACACACATAGAATTGTAAGTTTTTAGGTGATAATGGTTTTGTGTAGTTGGAGTTGTTTAAACACATGAGATGATATGATGTTTATGCTAGTGCCATTATCGATCATAACTCTTTTAACAAGAGTATCGTTGATTTGGGAAGTGATGAAAAGGGGAATATCATGGTCTTTAGGTTGGAGTGATGGGATTTTAGATTCATCGAATGCAATAGCAGCCAACATCTTCAATGCACCAAAAAGGTTAGCGAAAGGCTAGGGATTGTCGAAGGAATTGAGATTGATTGGAGGGCTTAGATCATGGCTTGTAAATGATGGGGAAATTTTTGAACAAGATCGTAAAGGGACATTTTAATTAGATCATGGTGTATCTATTTGAGAATGGTATTTTAAATCGGCATTGTTGATTGATTCTCGAGGGACTACAAGTATGGAAACTTTAGCTTTAGATGGTGACAAACTAGGTGACTCAGGAGGGGCAACGAAGATAGAGACTCGGGATTGTCTTGTTTTGGGACTTTAAGTAGAGTGTGTGAGCTCTATTGGTTATATGAACAACACCAATCTAAAAATGTGGTGGTTTAATAGAATAGGGAAATTTTTTTTCAGAGAGACTCTCAAATTATTTATTTGGATTATTCGATTTAGGAACTCTAGGAGCAAGTGTGATTTTTGATTTAGTTGACTTGATGGGTGGACTGGGATGATCTTTATTGATTAGGAGGAGTCCTTTATTATAAAGGTTTTTAAGGGATTTACAATCTTTGGTGTAATTCCCTATTATCTGATGGTAAGCAAAAAATTCCTAGTAATTTTACAAGGAGGATTTCCATCCTCGAGGATCGAAGAGTTTGACAGGTGGAAATGAGATAGTTGATGGTCAAACAAGTTATTCAAGGGATTTAGTATATTGCCATATCAGATCTTATCGAGATGATGTCAAGGGGTAGGATTATGAGTGTCATCGGATGATTTAGAGGTATGAGACACGTGATGCATATCGAGGTAGTATGTCTATATTTTTGTGGAGATTAGTTTAGATTCTGTGACAATGACTTTAAGCTTAGAAGACAAATGAGACCCCAAAATGGAGGGAAAAGGGATTATATTGGTTTGGTGATTGTCATGTGAGAGCTATACTTTGTTAATTAAGTAGGTGGTGGAATTTGATGTGTGATTGCTAGGGTTCTTTATTTGATGCATGGATATGTGGTTGTTGGAGGACATTTTGAAATTTTTAATTGTAGGTTTCATTTTTGTGATGTCAAAGGAGTACTATTAGATACTTATGTAGAAGTAGATGAGATGGATTTTGAGGGTTGGGGTCCATATGGGCTTGAGGATTTATGTAATGATGTTGTATGGAGTATTTTATTGTTAAATTGGGATGTTAGTCGTAGAGACCAATAATGTGTTGGGCATGGGTAAGAGTTCATGAATGGTATTGACAATGTGATGAGACCCTATGACATTGGTTTGAGGTTGGTTTCTAGTTGGAGGATGATTTGGAAAAGGTTGTTTAAACACATCCAAATTTTGATTAGGAGGTGCATTCATATTATCAAATAATAACTCGTTACTCACTTCAATCATTGAGATCCCTGAAGGACATTTATAAATGATCAACACCTTTCAATGTCATGTCCTTGGACTTGGTGATATTTATAGTAGTCATTTTCTCTATACCAAGAAGGTTTAGATGTGGAAACATCAATGGGTCAAATGGGAGTAAGCATGATCATAAAAGTGGTAAGTTTTTCAAAGATGGAACTATATGATTCTTTTAGTAGTGTATATTTTTGCTAAGGTTGGGATTTGTCAGAGTATGATCGGTTTTTGGATGTAATTTTTAAAACAAATGTATTTGTGGGGTTTGGGTTACTTAGATCATAATTTCACCTTACCCATCCTCGAGGGCTCGAGTTCCAATTTTTGGCCATGGTGAAGGCTTCATCAAAGGTTTGAAATGATTGGATTTGTAATGTGGATGATATATGTTTAGCACATGATCGAGCAAATAACTCAATTAGCTTAGTCTGTGGAAGGGAGAAGGAGAGTTGATTGATAATCTCTTGCCATCTAGTGACAAAATTAGTGATAGATTCATCCACAAATTGTTTGATAGCATAGAGATTGATGATGGAGATATTATAGGCTATGTTAATAGATAAGTGCTCTAAAAATATCTGTGTTATTTGTGTGAATGATAAGAGGGAATGTTGGGGAATATTATTGTACCAGTTGAGGGTAAGGCTAGCCAACGACATAGGAAAGGTCCTCAACATCAAATCTTGATCATGGGTGATGAGGTAACAAGTATGACAAAATTCTGGGTGTGTTGTTGTGGATCCTCCTTACTGTAAAATTTGATAAAATTAGGTAGTTCTCAGTGAGGAGGATAGGATTTGAATGGTACGAGATGGAATGATATGTTCATTGCATATTTGTTCATAAGAAAGAGTGCTCTTTGGTCCCATGGTAGCAACTTCAAGGCTTGTGATTCTACTTATTAATGTCTGCATGAGATCATTTTGAAGAGGTTGTTGGATATTTGAAGAGGATGGGTTAGATTGATGGTAGATATGGGGGTTAGATTGTTGATATATATAATATGGTAGGGAATGGTTCTATATAGAAGGTAGATTTCCTGGGATGTTATGAGGTTGTTGGGAGACTAAAGGTTGTGAAGAGGCCTAAATATATTGATAAGGTTGAGGGAGAGATGCATTGGGGAGAGGATGTTTTGGTTACGGTATGTATTGGGAGGATGCATAACCGTATTGCGGGGATGGTGGCGATGGATGTGTGTTGTGAGAAAGGGAGAATACTAGAAATAACACTTTTGTTGATATGCGGTGTATATGTAGGCATAAATAAGACTAGATTCTAGTTAGATGACGTGGGTTGTTATGATGAAACAGGTTGAGATATGATCAATGGATTTATAGAAGGAGAACACCAACCGAGATGACTGGTGGAGGAGGATTTGGAGCGATGGAGGTTGCGGGCTAGACGTGGATGGGGAGGTAGTAGTATGGGTCTTTTTACCCTACGGATCAAGTGAGAGAGCCGATGATATAGGTTCTTGTTGGTTTTCCATGTTCTGTGATGATATGGAATTAAGGTCAAAACTAGCAATAGGGACGGATGAAGCAAGTGATGACACTCATGTATCACTAGTGGGGTTAAGGATAGATGGGTTGATAGTTAGGATCATAAAGTTTAAAATAATCACAAGTGTAAAACCTTGTGGATGGGCACTATATTAGATAAGGAGTGGTGTAAATGATACGAACACCTTTAGCAACAAGATAACCACTAAGGGCAATAAGATTAGTGTCTAAAAGTTCTACGAAGATTGGGTCACCACTTTGGAAGAATTGAGGAGGTTTAAGGCAAGGAGCCTCTAACATTTCAGATTGAGTGCTAGGGGAATGCGGAGGTTCCATATTTGTTTCAAAGGATCGGTTGTAGCAGTCAAAGTTGAGTTTGGGATGTTTTGCATATGGGACTAGGTTGATTATAAGGATTGTTGGAGTGAATCTTCCATATTTGAGAGGTTTTGAAAGTAATCCTATAGTCTAGTCAAAACCATGGACTAATCAAACAATCAACAAAGATAGAAGGAAATGTGGTTATTTAAAATAAATGAAAGTAACACACATAAAGAAAATTTCAAATTATCTTAATTAGTTAAAAGAATGTGAAAAAGAAAATATGGTTAACGAAGGTACTATGGAAGAGGATAGCTAAGGCTAGTTTCAAGTAAGTTTAAAGTTGAATTACTCAATATATCCAAAGGTATTTGGGGCCCAAATACGTTTTGGTGTCGGTACGAGGCGTGATATTGGGGCATACCTTCTCACTTCATGGTCCTGCAATGATAAGGATGGCGGGTGCTTAGCTGATATACTACCCACCATATTGTTTATACTCGGTTAGAACACTGAGTCGGCTTCCCTCTTGGTGATGAAATATAAGTAGGTAGACCTAGGGGATTTTTTAGATGGAATTTTGATTTAAGATGTGGTTTGGTTGTGTGAGGGGGAAGATTGTGAATGTAATTGTTTAACCCCTAATTAATCTATGTGAACAAGAAGATATGAAAGTTCATTTTAGATCCAAAAGGAAATGTTGATTTCGATGAAAATAGATCAAACAAAATGCAATGCTAAAAGAAAATGAAGGAAAATAAACGTACCTAAATTTACTTTCTTTTTTAATTTCCTTATTATTTTATTATGCATTTTTGAAGAAGTGAGAGAGAAGAACTCCAAGATGCAAGGTTAGATGATTTGAAAAGAAACAAAAATATATGAAATCTAATGAAAAATAACCTAATGTCCCACAAGGCATGCCATAATGTTTGTGGTGATTTTTAGTTTGTCTATTATGTGATAAACACCGAAACTCGGAAGACTATAGGGTTTAAAGATACATGTGCTAAAAGTGTAATGTTGGGATGAATGGATGCCAAAGATGTGATAGAATCCTCCTTCCAATGGATGAGATAACCTACATGCAAAGACAACTAAAAAAAAAGATATTAGATAGAGATTTGATGAGTTGATTAGAAAATACCAATCCTAGGAACTAATGGGATTCCTCAAAGGGTGTCAAATCATTTTATAATTAAGTGATAATGATGATAAAATGATAATTGATAATAAAAAGAATGATTATAATTCTAGGGGATAAAGATATTTTGTTATGTGTGATATGAGGCCCAAGTGAGGGCTACAATAATCTCAAACTCCTAGAATTATTTGAACCGAACTATTCAACAACATCTTATTCTTCTTGTATGATTTCGAGTTTGTCTTATATGTCTTCAATCCAGGTTTCAAGAAGATGGTGTGAAGTCTACGTTCATGTACGATATCAAACTATTCCAAGAAGAAGGGTTTAGCACAATCGAGAGATCATAAATGCTTATTATGGGATGTGATTCACTTGACACTGTCATCTATATGGGAGACACGTCTTGAAAATAGACTGATTATACAATAACATAGTGATAAAGTGACTGAAAGTATGTATATGTAATTAAAATGATTGTAATCATTAGCGATTCAAGTAGAATCACCGGTGATTACTAATAAAAGATGAATTCTTTAATAAAATGTAGATTGGACACAATGATTAAGAAAAAGGTTGAGTTTGACTAATAGATGATGTTTAAAGGAATTGATAATGCAAATGATAGAAGATACTTACCTTTGATTGTGTAAACAAGTGTACAAAGTTGAGGAATCCTTAAAAATATTTTTGGATGCTCCAAAGGCTGAGTTGATGTGAATAAAGTGTCTGGATGCTCACGGTGGTGTAATTTTGGTGTTGAATGCAATAAATCTTCACTAAGGATGAGTCAAGATCCCCTTTCAAAGAGGTTTTGTGATCTATTTATAATCGTTGGTAATTTTGTCGAATTGTTGGCGATATGAGAAAAGTGGAGAAACCCACTTAGAAGTGGTTTTAACCACTTCCAAATGATGTTTTCAAAGTGGATATGGGTGAAAATGGTTGATGAGGTTTTGGGGGTTAAAAGGTTAAGTGTTTTAGGATAAAAAAGGGTTTATATGGGTTATGGGTAGTTAGGGAGGCTTAGGATAGGTAAATCAATTTTATGGGGGATGGGGTGATGGTTTAGCGTAATGATATATTTTTAGGGATTTTTAATGAGCATGTGAGGGGTGTAGCCATGAAATAAGTGTTTACATACAACTCAAAAAAAATACAACGAGCTTGATGGAGTTCATATCGTATTTCAACATCAAGTTCACATAGACATAGCTCAAAATCCCTCAAGAATTTAGAACTTCACAAGGTATGACATTTTTTTATTATTTGAGGTCTTTAGATGTTAATTTAACTATATTGATCCAAGCTCTAGGAAGCAACACTCTTCCTTAGGATTTTGACATTTCCATACAAGTCTGAGAAGAGACACACTCAAGATGGTAAAAGGAAACCCATCCTCATTTCTCCACTTCTTCCATCACCCTCCAAATAATCTCTGTCTAAAAATGTAATTAATCAACATTCAATTGCTTACGTCTCATTTCTAACTAGTTTTACCAAGGATGAAAACTATAAGCTGTTGAAGATTGGTCGATTATAAGCGAGATGATGAGATTGTGAAAAATATACAAATGAGGGCATCTACTTTAAAAGAGATAAGTTAGACTTAGATGATGCAGATTCAGGAGGTAGAGTTATTTATAGAAGAAGTAGAACCAACTTCAAATTAGCTTACAAACAATATCCACTTTGTGAGGAAAGTATGCATGATGATCCCATTCATGGGGACGAGCTTAAAAGAAATGATTAAACCACAAGGATTAGTCCATTAGTTCAGAAGGTCACATGCCCAATCAGATACTTGGCTAGTTTGGAGCCAAATTCATAGTTTCAATAGGTCATGATCATTTCAAATCATGAGGAAGAGATTCAAAGAAATGAAGGTCAGCTTGAACACCTCCAACTGAATGTAGAGAAATTTGAGGAGATATTCTCTCTTTTCAGGTTGATACTTTGAATAATGGGAAGGGAAATAAGTTGCAAAACAATTTTCCATTATAATTAAATACCATGTTTTTTGCAACACTAATCATATGGTCAAATGTTTTGAGAAAGGGAGCTACTTCTCTTGGCTTGTATCAAGTTTTGTTTAGTTCCCTTTCCTTTTAGTTAGAGTAGGAGTAGATTAGGTTTTTTATATTGCAAAACAAGTGCATTACACACACTTTTCATGCTTCCTCCTAGAACATGAGTGATCTTCATGTTTGAACATAGTTTTTGTGGGCCCTTGTTGTTATTGCACGCAGTTCAACTTTCATATCGGGTTATATGACATAAATAAGATAAATGGGGAAGTTTCCAAGTTTTATTCATAGCTCCATAAAATCAACGTCAAGTAGTTCTAGGTCAATGTTAAATTCATACAAATTTAGGAGACATGTTTTATAAGTTGAGATTAGTTTTCAAGGTTATGTTTGGCTTCATACCAAATGGATGCTTCAAGGCTACTACTGGTATTCATCATTTAGTAGGAAGATGCTCCCCAGAGGAGGTCACCAAAATGTTGTCTAAAATTACACCCCCATGTAATTTTGAATAACTCAAAAAAAATAGATAGACTATTTTTGTCGGAAAGCCGTAGAAGACTAAGCTAGTGTTTCACAGAGTGTATTCACATCGTGTTATGCGAGTTCTCAAAACTCATGTGGAATAAAGGAGTGAACATTTAGGACTCAAAAATTTTTGGTAGAATTAGTGCTTCATGGAGTTTGTTATACCTTCACGACAATGAGGTTGTTATCTTACGTGGGTATCATATCAGCCTCTCGTAGGTTGAATTCAAGTTAGAACACATGCAATTTTCCATTCCCATGAAAAAATTATGAAATCAGCTAAGGACATGATTCATGGAGCAAGGTAGGAATGAGAAGCTTAGCACTTCAAGGTATGGAGAAACACAACATGACGTGGAACTGGAATGCATAAATCTCCATGAAGTTTTTCAATTCCACAGAACTAATTAAAGTGTAGAAGTTTTTAAAATCCATAGCCGGATATACGAAACATCTAAAGCCACACAATAAGGAATAGCTATATGATGATGCCAGAGCCACAAAACATAAAAAAATATGACACTTAGAAAATTTTCGTAACTAATAAGTAGAGTGTGGGAGGTCTAATGTATTACGGCAGTTAGAAATGGTTTCACGCATCATTTTGAGGTGTGAAGACCAAAGGAAACCATGAAACATCAAAATCCTATGGATTACACATAGGAGCCATGCCTAATTTCAAAAGTAACACTCAATAACTTCACTAACTAGAATTTAATGAAGTATGGGCATTGTATTCCTTAACCTACAAATTTGATGGAGTGTGATAAAATCCATGTCAAGTGCCCATACTTCTATGAAAACATCTATGGATTTTTTTCCTTAGTGGTTAATCCCCCTCTGTTGGTAATTTTTTCTCCTTATCTCTTCTTTTCTCATTTTCTATAGTATGGAACTCATTCACATAAAAATGGATACTATTTTTTGTAACAACACCATGCCAAAATGGTGGCCTACTTCCCATGAGTTCTAGACCTTGGATTTGTTATTTGTAATGCATTTTTACTTTCTACCATTGTTCTAATTGATTGTGCCTCATTTAAGAAATAAATCTTATTTTTGTGGCTATTCTCTATCTTATGCTTGTGTTTATTATGTTCTTGCCTCTTTGTTTCCTTCTTTGGCATGTTATGTGTCCCACATTTGTAGGGTCCCATTTTTGTGTGTTATCAATGTGTGGTAAGGGTTAGCTATATGCGATTTCAAATCCATGGCTTGTATTTCTACCCTTTCCTCCTGCATTTTCTGCCATTTCTTTGCTTTGTAGAGAGTGATCACCCCTTTTTTATAGTTCTATTACTTCCCATTTTAGATTAGTATTTTATTTTTGCATCTCTTTCATTCTCTCTCTCTCCTGGTTCCTTATATGTGTTAATGTAGGTTAGATGTAGGAGTAGTTTTAGTATTAGGTTAAATTGAGTTCCACAGATTCTACTTACCCACATAATAGAGGAAGCCAACCTTATCTAGAGGTCTATCTCAAGCCACAAGTATCACACTTGGAGAAAGTCCCATATTGGACCAAAAATTTTGATCTCACATGATTTAGTCTAGGGTGTAATTTTAGTCACCAACAATAACTAATTGAGATTATTCATGAATGCTCAATTATTGTAATTTGGATTCATAATGAGGATATATGAACCCAACACCTTAGATGAGGCTCAAGAACTTAGAGTAGATGTAGAATATGATCTCATTATGTTTAAAAAAATTAAGAAAGGGTAAAAAAAATATAAGGCTCAAAGTTATATTTCTAGAACTATGGATCTTTTAGTGTAAAAACTTTCCAATGACTTTCTTTCTATAAAAAAATAGCTCACTCAAAGCACCCCATATAAATACATCCCAAGGAAAAATTATCAAAATAAAAATATAATTAGAACCGAAACAGGATTGCCGAATGAGAAAGAAGGCTTGCACTTGAATCTCCACCTGTGAATGTCACTTGTGAGACACATTTAGATGAGGAAAATGAGGAAGAAGATGGATTTCTCATTGAAGAGATACACTCCATAGAAGTTGGTTTCACTTTGAATATGCATCTTCATCTAAGGATGATTATGAAGAGACTATAGCTGACATGAACATCCACTTGTGTACTAATTTCACCCACTCTAAAAATATTTAGAAAGAGAAATCATTTAGGCATGCAAAGAAGGAGAAAGAAGACCTCCAAAAAGAGACTCTACAACCAAAAATAATAGTCAAGAGAGATTAGCTGATTCCAGAATACATAGAGTTAGCTAAGAATAATCCCAAATCAGCATCCCCTCTCAAGACATATCCTCCTTTGGGTAATTCAAATAATACTAATCATTCTAAAAACAATGTTTCCAATCTTACATATAAAACTAGTAATGAAAACACCACCACCTTTGTTCCTAGAGTAAGTCAATATCTTGTTTCTCCTAATGCTAATAATATCCAACCTACTGTTATTGTCTCCAATACTCCTAAAAGTTCCCCTTCTAGATTTAATATCATTGATCATGTAAAGAAAGAGAAGGTTCAACTTTCTTAGTCTAAATATTTACAAACCCATCTTGAAAATTTTGATAAGCTGGTCAAATTCATCAAAGGTAGTAGTTCAAGATCAAATGTTTCACCTAATTATAAAGGTTTAATTCCTACTCCTGTATATAACAAAATCCATAATCTCTTAGCTTCTTCCCTTCATCCACCAGAAATATTGAGCCTTTTTATGTTTCCCTATTAAGCAAAGGATACCAATTGAATAATTGTATTATTTCCTCTGCGGTGCATGTGACAATGTCATGCCCAAAAATGTTTCTCAAACTCTTGGCTTGAGTCTCACCCAATTTTATACCATTCAAGAACTAAATAAAAAAATCTTCTCCTTGAACCAAAAATGAAATATACGGTTCAAAAATAGATGATCCAAGAATACATATTCTATTCCAAGGTGGGGAGATTGGGTGAATCCTTTTTAAGGATAGAGGTAATGAAAATTATTTTATGAGTTCTGAACTAGATGAAGAGTTTCCCATCCTTGAAGAAATACCACTAAAATTATTGATGAGATTTGAAATAGAGGTAATGGAAGTTTCTCGTCAACTATGTCGAAATTCGACGTTATTTTTCTTCTCCACAAGGAGATTTATTTCCATTCTCATATAACCTACATTTCTCCAATACTAACAACACAATAGAATATGAGGCCTTTTTGCTTGTATTGCAAGCCATTAAAAAATGGGAATAAAAATCTTGTGGTTTGTTGTAAAACATGTAAGATAATTGTTCCAAGTAAAAAAATATCATCTCCATCACTATAGAAATAGAGTGTGGGACTTTATTGAGGATTTTGATGTATTTAATATCAAGGAAGTCCCTCATAATCAGAAAAATAGAGCTAATTTATTAGAAATTTCCTCCTCTCTAATGATTCCCCATCTCGGTTATGGTGAACATAAGTATTTAGTAGAGATGGTTTTCCATCCAAGCATTCCTAATAACCCAGAGAGTTGGCATGTGTTCAATGATTATGGTTATACTTTATCACTCTTGCAGAAAATAAGTGATTTTAGGACTATGTATTTTGAAGGAAGTGATGCCCTCCCATGAAAGTTTAAAACTAGTAACAGTAATGGTAAGAGGTGATCAAGTTTATAATGATGAGGTGATTCAGTTGAGGGAACTAGAATTCCAAAAGGATTGGTTTCAATGGAGGAATTATTTGATAAACATGACATGATCATTCATGGAAAATCTAAGGATCAACCCAAATATTCTACTGAATATGAAAAAGTAAACATTGGAACAAGTGAGAAACCAAGGATGGTGAACATCAGTAAGTGTTGTTCTCCTAAGGAATGCATAAAATTTTTAATTTTTTGAAAAAGTATTATGATGTGCTAGGCATTCATATGAAGATATCAAGTCTTTCCAAACAATGTCTATACAACATTCCATCCATTTGAAACTCAATGCAAATGATTTCCATAAAAAAACAAGGCAATACAATCCTAAGATCATTAGAACCAATAGAGAAGAAGTTAAATTTTATCTCAATTCTTACATTATCTTCCCTATCCATTACTCAACAAGGATAGCCAAAATTGTGCTAGTGAGAAATAAGACTGGTGAAATTTGCATTTGTGTGGATTTTAAAATTTTGAATCAAGATTCTCTAAAATATAATTATCCCTTACTAATCATGGAACACATTTTGGAATTCGTCAATGGGTCAAATTTTTTTGTCCTTGCTTGATGGATTCTCATGGTATAACAAAATTGAGGTGGCCAAAGAAGATCAATTTAAAACTGCTTTCACCACCCCTTGGGGTAATTTTTCATACCATCGTATGCTATTTGGATTAATTAATGCAGGTTCTACTTTCCAGAGAGTAATGGATTTATCCTTCAAGTATTTGAAAGGAAAATGTATAGTGGTGTACTTGGATGACCTCACACTATAATCAAAGAAGAGAGAATAACATTTCGATCATATGGAGTATGTATTGATCCACATTGGAAACATCATATCTCTCTCAATCTAAAGAATTCAATTTTTGGGGTGACATAAGGATATATATTTGTACATATTGTGAGAAAATAAGGTACAAAAATTGATCCTAAAAGACTTGAAGCCATTAAATTGTTATCTCAAACACAAAACAAGCTTGGTGTGCACTAGTTATTTGGTAAGGTATATTTTTGAGAAGGTTTGTTCATGAAGTTTCTAAGCTGAATAAATATTTTTTAACATGATGAATCCTAAATATTCCCATAAGTGGAGAAAAGAGGGAAAATAAGCTTTCAAATTAATCAAATACACCTACCTCGATTCGTTTAGATTTCAGCAAAGATTTTATTGTTTACTACTATGCTTGTGAGAATACCATTTCAGATGTCCTAGTTTAGGAGAATGATGAAAATGTTAAATCACGCATTGCATCCATGAGTGCACCATTAAAAGCACATGAAATTAGTTATTCACATCATGAGAAGCATGCATATGTGACAGTTTTGGATTTTAAAATTTCAGTTTTTATCTCTTGAACTCGCAAACCATTGTTATGGTTCCTAGCTAGAATATCAAGTCTATTTTGAGGGAAAGTGCATGGAAATGGGGGGCAAAAGGGGGTCCAAAGGGACACATTTTTCCTAAAATCAGAAAAACCTGAACTTCATCTAATAATTTGACATGCGTATGCTCAAAATTTGACAAAGTGATAAGAATAAGTACCATAGAGCTTGAAATCTAGTTTCTAAACTATTAATTATTTTTGAAAATGGTGGAGATTAAGAGGTTAAATTGTGGTATGCACATAAAGTATGTATATTTTTTTGTCAAAAAGATAAGAACCTATTGTGTGTGCGTCCCCCTCCCCATTTTTGAGTTCTATAAATTATTTTTCAAATCCCTTTAGTAGAAAGTTAGCTAATTCCATGTACAAGGTCCAACTAATTTTTCATACTTTTTGGGTGAATAAATAATTTTTAAAACTAATTTTCAAAGTGCACACATCCCAAAAATGAAATATTTGTGTGTACACCCCCATAACTTTGAGAAAAATAGTCATTTTTTCTTCTTTATTTTTTTAATGCGTGTAGAATGGAGTTTAGAAGAGGCATTTTTTTGAAATTTGGATGAAAAAATCATAAATTGTGTACAAAAACGTATGCATACATTTTGAAAAGAAAAGAAGGCACTAGTAAAAGAAATTAAGGATGAAAGCCTTAAACTAATTGGATTTTAGAAAGAAGTATATCGTCACCAAGGTAAAATCGAGCTTGACGTCGTAGTATAATTATTTTTGGAATATTATGTTATAACGCATGAGATATCGGGGTGTACATGTGGGATTTTTATGTGTTTTTGTAAAACACGGATTGCATAGTCCATGCCTTATATTTGGATATCTAAGGAAAATACAAGCCTATGGAGAGGGAATTTCAAATCCAAAAAGGTAAATGCACTTACGCTATAACGTGCTTGCATTCTTGATTACTATGTGGGATATGTGGTTTTGGGAGGGATATATTTACTAAAATAAATGGTTAAAGTATAATTTTTTCATTTATTAATCTTTATAGTTTATTATTTCTTATAATTTAAATTTATTTTAGTAAATATAAGAAATTAGGTCACTCTGCACCTTATGGAACTAGTCTCACAACTCCATCAGTCACGGTTTAGAAGATAGTTTTTCATATTCTAATATGGTCAATACATAGGTTATTTTCAAGATTTCAACATTCAACTTAAAGATTTTAGGGTTTAAATTCTATAATTGATGTCTATTTTGGGAAAGAATATAGTCATTTTTTAGGTTTTGGGGCCTTTTGGATTGTTTATTGACATTTGTAGGAGTGTTAAATGTGTCAAAATTAGAATTTACAAACCTCACAACTCCCAAAGGTAGTGACAATTGATCGAATATGTGGACTCGTGAATTTTCCCATGAGCATGAAGTTGAATCCCTAATTTTGTCTTAGAATATGGTAGAATCATACTATGGATGAGTACATACTTTACAATCTTAGGGAATGCATCTTTAAGAGGACCACTTGTGCGATCCTCACAATCAACAATGGAAGGGAGTGACCTTGGTTCCCATGTTGGCATGTATATAATCCTTTGATACTTATAATATAGATTAACAATAGTAAGGTGTGGGAAAGAAGATGATCTATCTAAGGACCCCATAATATATTCATTTGTTCAATAAAATAATAAGACATAACTTGAAGAGTTAGAAGCTAAAAGAGTGCATCACATTGATATATTTATAACACTCAACAAAAGTTAGGGTAGGAGTAGGTGAAAATGTGTAAAATCTTCCACACATTCATTTAATTTCTATGGAGAAAGAAACTTAGGAATTTCATCAAGATTTATACTAAGTAAATTAGTTACATTCTCACCCTAGTGTAGGATTAGGAAGGTTGATTCAAGTGCCACATACTTCATAAGCAATCAAATCTACATCAACATTAAGAGAAATGCTTTTCAGATATCCTTTTGTGTTTTTCCAAGAAACCCTTGAAATAATTTCATATATGGATAAGAAACCAATGAAATAATTTCATGCATTACAAAAATAAATTTGGTGAAAATGGCAAGAGGATGTTGTCATGCAAAATGTATGGCATGAGAACTAAAACCATAGTTGAATATTTCACTTCCTGGTCACTGGTGTGTCCTTCCTCTAGCCAAACTTCCTCAATACCACTCTTAACCTAGCTTAAAAGAAATTATTAACAAGTTTTTAAAGTTTGTTTCAATGTGCAAGAATGATTGAATACAATGATTGATGAGTTCAATGTGACTTGATGGAAGATAACTTCCTCTAGAGGCCTAAAAAGGCCATTATGAGCTAATAAAAAACCTCTAGGAGAGTTCAAGAAATATATTAAGCATATGAAGGTGATTTCAAGGAATCTTGGAAGTTTTGGAGGTAATTTAGGAAGATTTAGGAAAGGTTTTCTCATTCAAGGAAAATCTGCTCAACAACGGGTTTTCTAGGTGTAGGGAACAAACACTCTAATGGTGAAATATGACTTCTCCAGGATGATTTTGGGATCTCCGTAAGGATTTAAGAGGAAAAAAATAGGCACTAGAAATATATGTGAATCCTATACATGTTGGTAACATCTATTTTTATCTAATACTTGAATGTTTCATGAATAATTTCAAAATAGTGTAGCTACCCCTTTCGGTTCCAGAAACAAAAATGACCCTAAATTTGTAAGCTCTAGAGGGATGGTCACCACATGGTGATAGGTGAATATTTGTAAATGTTTATAAGTACCTCTCGGAATGGGTACTATCATTATTTACCATGGGTGAGGATCTCATGATAATGGGGCCAAATTTTGTGAGTTGAAAACACCTTCCTAACACCCCAGGTTGTGTTTTTGAGTGACAAAACTTCTAACATGAAAAAGGGGTAAAAAAGGAGTTACCATGAGTTGAAAGCATGTTTCTAAAACCTCAATTAATGAATTAAGTGTTTATAAACACTGTTATGAGATCTAAATTGCAATGGGCACATAATGTTGTCTTCTAATTACAAGGTGAGACTGAGGATCACTCTCTTACTTATCAAGTCCTCCACAATTAACCCTAGTGATCACAAATCAACTCCATGATGCTTAAACCTTTTTTTGATTTTCTATCACTTACTAAAATAGGTATTCACTATGTAGATGGAATAAATTATCACTGAATGATATTCTTGGTATGTGGCCACAGTGAACTAAAATGAGGTGCTAGTAATGTCCTTCCTCCTTTGAAGTGTGATCACACTACAAGGTTCAAATGAGTGTTTAAGAACACTACCAAGTGAGTGACATCAAGTAAAACTCAGATAATTTCTTATTCTTACATACATGGTGTTCTATACGAAGATCATCCTCTTACCCCTCATGGATCCAGAATTCTCCTCAAATGGAATAAAATTTAGGATACTCATACACCTCTTTTCTCATATGCCTCTCATGGAGATAGATGATTCCTTGATATTTCACACATGATGGTCTTGAATACCTCGTAGCTTGACTAGCACATCTTGGCTTGTTCCTTGAAGAGGTTTGAACATGATGGTAGAGTCAAGATATGATGATCCTCAACTTACTCCATGAGCTTCCCATTTCACCTTTAAACATGATGACACCCTTTTTAACTTCACAATTCACTTCCTTGACCAAGATGTAACATGAGTGGAAACATGTTTATAGTATCTAGACGCATCTTCAATTGATTTCTCCTCATGGAAATATTTTTCCTCCTCTATATGGAAGGATTTATCCCTGAATGAGACTTGAAGGAATGTTTGAGGGTGAGATCCATCTTCTTGAACTCTAATTACATTGAAGCACTGTGAAAGCCACTCCTTGAATTACAAGATGTGAGCACATCACCAAATATTGATTAAGTGTTTAGAAACAATCTCAAGAGATATGCACCATTTGTGATCTCAAGATGACTACCATCACCACTGATGCAAGAGCATAATCTCCATCTCTATAAATATGTCATGGTGTCATCAATTTTTAGTGTGATAGGTGTGTTATAGGTCTAGGGAATCCATGTGAGTTAGTTTGGTGTGGTGGTTTGAGTCTTGGCCTTTTAAAATTTAAATTGCATACTTTCCCTCCAAAAGTGAAAATGTGAATTTGAAGGCTATTAGGGTATGAACTAGGAATCTCAAGGTGTCATGTAGGTATTTAGGGGATTTAAGTCATGAATGTAAGTCCTAGTGGGGTCTAGGAGTCAATGTGAGTGAATTTAGGAAGTATGGGTCTTGGAGTCACCATTTTAAAGCTATGATGTTGTATTGAGGGACTTGAAAGGTCACAAGACTAAAGGAAGTTGAAGGGTCACAATTTAAATAGTAACTATCTTGTAAGGAGTAAAAACCTCATGTTTGTAACTGATGAGACTATCATTTGAATGATCCAAGGTTTGGGAGAGCTGAGGCTCCAAGAATTTGAAGAAAACATAGTTTACAAACCACTTTGTGATATAGGGAATCTATGTATGGTGATTATATGATGAAACTGCTAATGGTGAATCCAAATGCTTGTTCAAGATGGTGTTTGTAGACTGATGGAGAGATAAGTATAGATTCTTTCATTACATTCCTTACATGTATGTATATGTTTGTTCTTGTGGTTGTGAGTTATGGTGATTTTGTTGAATAATTAATGGTTGAATATTGTGAAGCACAGTCAGAGTTAAGAAAGACAAGAGGAACGAGTTGAAGAGTTATACTATGACTGAGACATGCTCATAACAATCTCTTACACATATATTAGGTTGTATTTGATCATTATTGTTGATAGTGTTGTTAATAGTCTAGAGACAGGGCATGTTAGTGTATAGGTTGTGTAAAAGGATCAAGGGAGAGTATCATGAAGACAAGTTGAGTGGGAGAAGACCGAAAGATTATGGAAGAGTGCATGGCACCTCATAAACTTCCAAAAATGTGGAATGTTATTTAGAACTGTGATTAGTTTGAGTAAACCCTTGAAAGCATAGTAACCCTACCCTAATGTACACCTACAGGCAGATAAGAAAAGACACATTGTTCTAAGCCTTTGAAAGGTTCATTACTCTCTCACTGGTAAAATAATCATGAAGGGAATGGGTTAATAAACCTAGAGAATTGATTTGGAGTTTTGAAAGTTTGTACAAGTCAAAAGGTAAAGGAAATTCACCTTCCCGAGTTGTTTAGTAACCCCTCATTGGTTAAGCCTAGGGCTCATGGTTTGAAGGCTCTAATCGATGAGTTGAAGCTTGAAAATTGGTAGATATGATGCTAAGGAGGTATATTAGGAGATTCAAAGGAAAATTGGAAGGTTTATTGGGTGCATGTTGAGGTGTGAGTGATAGTCTAGGGGAGAAACAACAAATACAGACCTAGACCTAATTGTTAGCTCAATTTAATGAAGGAAGTGGTATTTATCTTTGGAGTTCAAACCTAAAACTCTTAATGAAACTAGAAACCCTTAATGGGTAATCTACAATTCCCTCAACTTGTTGAGTATGTGCTTAAAGTTGAAGATACAATCAACATAACACCCAGTGGGGCTAGAAAGTGGGAAGGCCAGTCTAAGAGAGTGGATAGTGAATGGAGCAGCTAATGGAAGGTTATGTTAACCAAACTTGTCATACCTCCTTGAGATTGAGAAGGGTGTTTATGATGACTACTGAAATCTTGAAAAATACTCGTATCACGACCATATTAAAATATGAAAAAATATCTTCTAAACCATGACTGATGGAGCTGTGAGACTAGTTCCATAAGGTGCAGAGTGACCCTAATTTATTATATTTACTAAAATAAATTTAAAGTATAAGTTTTTCATTTATTAATATTTATACTTTATTATTAAGAAATAATAAAGTATAAAGATTAATAAATGGAAAACTTATACTTAAACCATTTATTTTAGTAAATATATCCCTCCAAAAACCACATATACCCCATAAAGCAATCGGGAACACGAGTGATTTATAACGCGCTCACATTTTAGGATTGGTGATTACCAAGCCTCGATAATTCATAACGTGTTTGCGCTTTCCCAAAACATGATCAAGTTTCACTTAAAATCAGATTTGTGTCTGCTTTTTACATTAAATTAAATAAATGGTTAATTATTCCATCACAATAAAAAATTAATTAAATTAGTTATTTAATTAATTCATCTCCTTATTCAACTCAACTTGAACTCCACTTCTAGATTCCTAGAAATGAGGGGGCTATAGAGGTGTGCATATAACCAACTTTCCAGATGTAACTTTTGCTATTCCAAATGCCTACTACCCTATAAATCTGCAACTACCAATTGCAAAGTCTACTTGCTAACTGGTGATTCAACCATTAACCTAGAGCTTAGTCAATGTCAAATCCACCTTTCATGGCTCTACCCTCAGCTATAAAATCAAGACATTTTCTTTGTAAATCTATCCTTGAAACTTTGAGCAAATTACATCTAACTTCTATTGAATTTGTTCCCACATTCTTGTGAAATCTACTTGTAACATCTACAAACACATTTGGAGATTAGAATTGAAGAGCATCCACAATCAAAATATTTAACAAGATCAAACAATCTTCAAGATTCTATGGTCTTATCTTGAGGTTTGCAAGAGGTCTATAGTGAAGGTAATATATGCATTTGTTTGTTTACTTTCTTTGTCTGTGATTTTTACTTGTTTACATTCTCGGAACACACTGTAGGACTCCCACATTATTTTTCTCATTTTATTTTATCATTTCATGATTTAAATTTGTCTTTGTGTTTCTTGTATTCATTTAACCTTTCTATCAAAATTTTAGGTTCTTAAGTGGAGCACAGAAGCTAAAAACCAAAACAATAGTTGTTGGGTCGTTTTTCTCACGTTTAAATTTTTCACTAAGAGTGCTAGTGTAACCCATCTTCTCGGAAGCAATAAATTTTTATCCCGAACTTGAAACGACTTTGTTTTTTGACGGAAAGTTATCGAGACTATATATGCAATGGAAAAATAATTTTCTAATTTGAACTTATAGAAAATTTATGGTTTCATTTCTCCTAACACTTGTCATTTTTTTTTTAAATTTGTAGTATTTTATAATTTTTATTTGTTTTTGTTTAAACATAACAACCTCAAGTGTATGCTCTTTCCTTAGAATTTTAAAGTGATCTTGAAAATAAAAAACATGATCATTTCTATTTTTTTGAATTAACCTTTCTTTTAATTTTTTAAATCAAATATTGTTTTACGTGTATGCTCTTTCTTCGCACTTTTAAACTATCTTGGAATCAAAAGCGATGACTTTATTCTATCATCTTCGTCTTTACCTATGTCAGGAGAACATTATAATATTTTTTTCAAGACCCACTCTCAAGAAGGTTGATAAAACACTCAAAACTACTAACTGTAGGTTGCCTTTGATCGTGAGCTAAGAAAACTACTAATACTTTGTGTGCAAGGAATCTCTTTAAACAAGATAAAATGAAAAATTCTACACATTGTATTTACAGGTGTGGTTGACAAGACTATTATCCAACTGTTGTAACTATGGGAAGTACTTTGGCATAATCCATAAAAATCATTTAAGGAGTACCTTAGGAACCCCAAAGTAGTCAACACATTGAGGGAACTAGCTGATGAAATGGGTACCCCCATCCCAACTGATTAGTAAACCTTGTGAGATTAGAGTCACAAATATCCTTAGTGGTGACCCCAGTGCAATTCATTTGAGAAAAATATTTTATCATTATTTTAAAGGTGGTAAAGTAAAGCCAACAAATATTAATAACACCGCTCTTGTTAGTGTGAGTTATCCTATGTGTCCTCCTCTCATGTTGGAGGGTCATCTCACATGGGTTAGGTTTAGGGTTTCATGTGTGTCATGCACTAGGGTTACTCAACACCCTATATGTACCCCTTTTCTATTCATTTATGAGCATGCCAAGACACTCCGCTGTCTTTCCTCTATGCAAGCTTTGTTTCTGTTGAGCAAGTTCTTCCATTACTGATCATTTTTTCCTTGCTATCACTGGAGCTTTCACGATTCCGTTGGAGTGCAACTACTTCGTGGTGCCTCATTTCCGATTCAATTCTCACAAAATATTTTCACACTCTTGCTTGGGTATACTTTGCTGACACCTAGTTGAGAGAGCCACCCAGGAAGCCACACACTTTCCAAGCCAAGCCAAGGTAGAGGCCAAAATAAACCAAAAACAAAAACTCTCTTTTTGTTTCTTTCTTTTATTTTTTTTTCTTTTTGTAGTAGTGTTCCACAATCGTATTTTTCCAAACACTTCTTGTTTGGGATTCATCTTTCACATTTATATATTTTCTTAGTTTTCAAACACTCCTTGTTTGGATTCATCCTTCA
Source organism: Taxus wallichiana var. yunnanensis (assembly GCA_018340775.1). NCBI lineage: Eukaryota > Viridiplantae > Streptophyta > Pinopsida > Cupressales > Taxaceae > Taxus > Taxus wallichiana. The sequence goes on along the minus strand of CM031236.1, from coordinate 206,987,674 downwards.
CATTCATATCTTTTCATAGTTTCCAAACACTCCTTGTTTGGATTCATTTTTCATCCTCTTCTAATATCTTAAAGTAATATTTACTCACATTCTTTTTCACTTTCTCTTCGTTATCCCAAATATTTCTTATTTGAGCTCATTCTCAATTATTTGTATAATCTCCAAATTTATCCTTATTTGGACTTTTTTTTCACTTATTTCTTGTCATCCTTTTTCTAAATTTTCAGTCATTCACTACCTCTCTTTTTACTCCTAAAAATCCACTTTTCAGATATTTTGTCTCTTTTCCATCATCTCATTATTTTCCTTCATTTGGAACTTCTCTTTCACGCTTCTCATTTGATCTTCTTTCATCCCTTTTGGATTTCTCATTTTCCCATTTGAGTCTTCCTTTTTCAAGATCATCAAATCATCCTATCTTTCAGATTTGTCTCATATTGAGCTTATCCCCATTTCATTATAGTCTTAAACTTTGGATCACATTCCCCAAAATTTTAGGATTTCATTCCTTATTTCACATTAAGTCTTAAGTTGTGGATATCCACGTCCTTACTCGAACATTTTCATTCTCATGACTTACGCCTTGACATAGTCATATATTACTTTATCATGGTCAATTCCTTTACATCTTATCTTTCATAAATATTTGATACTTTCATCCTCTTCTTACGTCCTTTAGTTCACCATAATCTTTTTGAACTATACATGTCTTCTTATCTTGCATATTTGGTTTAATAAACTCTTTTGCTAAATTCTATATATTATCGTTCTTTAGTTCAACACCATAATTTTTGAATTATACACGTACACTTATATCATGTCTCTAATTTGACAATCCCTTTGTTAAAATTTTAGACAATTTCATCCTCTTTTGTCATCAAAGTTTGCATTATTAATACTTGAGTCTTTTTTTCATTGATAAATCTCTTCCTTCTTAACTTTTTCTTGTTAAGCATTGATCACGTCACATATAATTTGAATCCTTTTTATACACTCTTCTATTCTAGTATTCAGGTTGCTAGAGGTTGAGTTCAATCAAAATCTTTTGTAACATTTTTGTAAACATCTGTAAATAAAACTTTTGTTTTCACATTCTCTTTTCATTTTTGTGAATTGTGTTCCACACTTGTCTCTCACGTTCTCACTTTCGTCTTGTTTTCTATCTCTCCCAAATACTCATTATTTGGGTGCATTCACATCTCTTTCACATTTCCAAATACTCCTTATTTGGATCCACTTTTGTCTTTCTACCTCTTTGTAAACTAGTCTAAGTCTTGAGTTGTGGACATCCATATCCGCATTCAAGCACTATCATCCTTCTTCATCTAAGTCTTGACACTAGTGATACTCACTTTATCACTATCAAGCACCTTTGTGATCACTTTGATCCTTCGTCTTTCTAAGTATTAAGTTTGACATCACATTTTTGAGCTTCTAAACATTCAACCATCTCACATCATCAAGTTACACATTCACTTTTTTCCCTTGTCAACATCTAACAATCCTTTCAATACTCTCTTTTAAAGCATTCACTTTACTTTAATTTGAGATCCTTAACCAATAATTTTATCCTCATGTCTCACATTCACTTTAATGAAATTCGAGATTTTCATATTTTCACCTCTCTTTTGACATTCACTTTGTTGTTACTGGAGTATCTTCCTTTCATTAGTTAGTCTCCTCTCTTAACACACATCTTGTTAAGAGTTTAGCACTCTCGCCATCTTTCTAGTCTCCTCTTTTAACACTCATTTTGTTAATGGTTGAGCACACTAACCTTTTCAAAAAAATTTCCCTTTGTACATTCACTTTGTTAAAGGTTCAAGCACATCACTTAACTCATACAATCATCCTCCCATCTTAGCATTTATTTTTCTAAGAGTTCCATAATCAGACTTTCACTTTCCAAGATTCTTCTCTTCATCCACCTTGACATTCACATTGTTAAGGGGTGAATTTAATAAAACCTTTCCTCTTCGTCCATCTTACCATTCAAATTGTTAAGGGTCAAACCAACCAAATATTTTCAATATCACTTCCATCTTAGCATTCACGTTGCTAAGGGTCACCTTGTTCAATCATTTCTTCCCCTCTTCCATTCTAGCATCTGATTTGTTAGAGGTGGAGTTCATCAATATTTTCGCCTCTCACATATTAGCATTCAATGTGAGGTTTGAGCTATTCATCATAGCATTCTTCACTTTCCCCCATTTTTTAGTACAATGGTGAATTCACACAACCCATAATTTTCTCAGAATGAAAAATGATGAAGGACACTATTTCGGGTATGCAAAAACAATGCAAACAATTCAACTTTGATGAATTATGTCCTTACCCTTTCAGCATGGACATATTATGCACACCCTTTCCAAAATATTTCAAGATGCCCAAATTTGATAAATACAAGGAAAAACTGATCCTAGAAAGCATATCAAAGAATTTTTCTTCGCATGCCACGAAGTGGCATATAACGATATATTTCTCTTGTGCCTTTTCCCTTAAATTCTAAGAGGAAAAGTGTTGGACTGGTTCTTACACCTTCTAAAGGGATCTATCGCCACCTTTTCAAACCTCTCGTAGAGATGTTTTTCAAATATTTTTCTATCAACCTTGACTCCGATGTCACCTTGACTCACATAGACAACACTTTCGTTACTAAAGTCTTGATCAAGCCTCATTATCACAGCCATAGGCACAATGCAAATCCTAACAATCACAACCACACTAGCACTCATCATGAAAAGTCTAGGTATGTTAACCATAACCATAATTTTATCAATGTTAGTGTCATAGATAATCACAAATTCACAACATGCATGCACAATCAATCAAAAAGCTAGTCATACAACCTAGCGAAGACACTATTAGGACCACATTGTAAATAACTATATAAAAGTTTTAGTAATTCAAAAATTAATAAGCAAACATTAATCAAAGAAAATAAATGAAATAACACAAAGTGACACCCCATTTAATGTGGAAAACCCCAATGGGGTAAAAAAACACGAATAAGAATTTTCCATTAACGAGAAACTTTACACAATCCAAGAATCTTCTTTCCTTACTCCTCTCCATGTTTTTACCTGGTGTAGATCCAATTCACCCAAATATGGCCCACAAACATATTTATATAACCCCAACCATTATGAACATTAAGTGATGGGGTATACACCTTAAATTTAATAAATTTAATTAATTAAAAACCAATTAACCATAAACTCATAGTTTATATTAAATAATTAATAATATAAATATTCTAAATTATTTAATTATAAACTAAGGTTTATAACAACACTTAATATTATGTTCTAACACTCCCCCTTAATATTAATTGGGAACCATATGCCAACATTACCTATTTTTACAACAAGATTTACAAATCCATAAACCATTAGTGAAGGTTTAGGCTAGCATATCAATTTTGAAGGATTTATAACACCTTCATCATGCTCAACTTACCTTTTGGTACAAAAGGATTTGGAATCCATAAATAAGAAGTTATGATTTAGGCTAAGCATGATTTGTGAGACTACATCCCACCATTTCTCATGGAAAATTCTTAAAATCTGAATCTCTAGGATCCTTTTATAACACAAGGACCTCCTTTACAAATAGATGCAACACACTGGACTGTACACCGTAAAATTAGATTTATAAGTTTACAAAGATCATAAAGATCTTTTTACAATGCTTTATAATGGAGCATAAGTATAGAGGAGAAGGAGATATCAACCGAATGACCATTAGGAGGTGACATTGCCATGCATACTCCCCCTCAATGGAAACTCGAAAGGACAATTATTGCAAAAAACTTGCAGTATTTTATAACACACACTGGCTCATAAACATAACTACAACTTGATCTTCATAAAAACATTACTAGAGATCTATATGACCACGGATGATCTACTCTCGGATAAAGAGCATATGCACATCTATATGCTTCGTTCTTTTATGTTGAACTTGGTTCTTCAATAAGAGAAATACAACTATGGCCATTTCATAGAAGATGAATACTTCCTTTATCTTCCATGTTTATCTCTTCCAACAGTAGCTTTATCCTTATGGATTCTTTCGTTGCGCTTATTGCACTTGTCTATCCTATCTTAATAGAAGAAATGGAGACTGTTGGTTGCTTATTTTTGTTCCAAGTAAGGGCTCCTAAACCAAAAAACTTGAATACAAATCTAGATGTACATTTAATATTCAACACAACATCAACATGGTTAGAATCATAATATCCATATAGACATCGTTAATGATTTTACTTTTAACCATCTATAAAATTTAAACACTAGTTGTATAACAACTAACATAACAATATGCTTAACAACTAACCATGTTAAAATATGTTGAAAATTTTCAACATATTACTCTTGTAAAATATATATTAGATGCAATTAGTATTGGACGTCTCCAATACAAACACAAAGGCATCCCCAAGTGTCATTTGATATGCATATAATAATATTTTAGTAATCACATACTAAGAAATTTTAGAAATGTTTTATCAAAAACATATATATCTTCATTATCTTATTCTAATCCTTTTAAAAATGAGATAAGACTTGATAGATAACATATCTGAACAAATAATCAAATCATACAAGAATAATCACAACATTCACTAAAAACATAATCCACTAACTGTGGACACTTCCCATGGATTTAAGTGGAGATCACTTCAAAAATGACCATGTAAGTGTTAGGAATAATCCATGGATTAGTGCTCACATTATTGTTTGTAATAATTAAATGTAATATTATTATATTACATTAGTAAGTTTGAATGATATTATAATTTGTGTGAATGATGAGTTGTATTTACAACTCATATATATTTGTAATATTATTATTAATAGATTTTTCATGATAATACAACTCATTGATAATAATATAGGTTAGAATTATATGTGTGTACGTGAGTTTATCTCACCATAGAATAGGGGTTTGTTAAGTGAGATATTGGTGGGATATGTGAGAGAATAGTGGGAGTGATTCTAGGAGAGATAAGAGAGATTTGTGGGATTGAAGATTGGAGTTGAATCCTTGTTTTAAGGAGTTCATTCTCCTATATATTCTAAACTCTCACTCCATGTAATTTTCTCCATATATTATTAATCAATAACATTGTTGTGCTTATCTTCTGCAATATTATATTGTCCTCTGTAATTTTGTTTGTATCTCCATTTTTCTATGAGTTTAATGTAACTGATGCTCATTTAGATTAGCCAATCTATCTATTTCACATCATTTAGTATCAGAGTAGGATAAGACGAGTTATTATAAGATTCATTGCATAGACAACAAAGCGTAACCTCTTGAATGCAGATTTGAGAGTTTTGAAGCTTCCATCGCCATTTTTTGGATTCTGATCTTTAAAAAATGATTGGTAATTCATGTTTTTCTCAAAAACCCAGATTCAGAATTTTTTTTTGGGTTTGTTTATTTGTATTATGGGAAACTTATGTCAAAATATTACAGAAACCCATTTCGTATTTTAATATAAATAGTGGAAACAATTCTGATGTTTCTAATTATTATGTAAAAAAATAGTGATTGATTTCTAGCAATAAAAATTTGATATGCTTTATTATTTTGGTTAAATATAAAGTTGATTATTATTGTAAGGGTGCATTATCGGTTGAAACCGACACCTAATAGAATTGTAAAATGAGCCTCAAAGACAAATTCGACTGAGTTAGCATCATCACGATGGAGGAAGGAGGCAACAAAGGAAGGAGGTTAATCAGTGACCTTTCAATCACCACACGCGAAGGGGCCACACAATGAATTTGTGGAATTTTTTTGTTGTGTGTTTAATTTTCATTGTGTGATGTAATAAGAATAGATGATTTATTCATGTTCACTCTTGTAATAAGTGAGCTCCTGCGTGAGTGATATTTCTTGTATTTTCCCTTGAATGTAAAGATGGGGGTGGGGAAACATGTACGCTGCTATGGAGTGGTTGGTGGTCCACTAGAAAACCAATTTGAGAGTTTGTGAATCTCTTAGAAAATCACATACAAAGTGGTTAATGGTTCCACTAGAAAACATGTTGGAGTTGATGGTACTCTTTGAAAACCATCGTATCATGAGCAGGTACTAGACATAACTCATCCATGTTCGCACTAAGGGGGAATGTTAGGAATAATCCATGGATTAGTGCTCACATTATTGTTTGTAATAGTTAAATGTTTTTTTAATATTGGTAAATAGCTTTTTGAAAGGGACTATACCCTTGTGTACAAAAGAAGGCCTAAAAGCCGGAATAAGAGAGAGGAGAGAAAGTCAGTGAAAGCACAAAAGTTACAAGAAAAGAACAACGAAGCCCGAATGCTATACAATCGAGACTTAACAAAGAAAACAACGGCAAAAAAACAGCAAGCCTACACCAAGAAGCGTAATAAAAACAATAAGGACCAAAGCAAAAGTAGTGGGACTACTTCTTGGCCGCTTGATCAATACTCATCTTTACTCTTTTCCAAGCATGATACATGCCCAGGCGTGGTCATATGAGCAAGATCCGTCTTATCGAGCTCCTCTCTGGTTCTTTTGCTCTCTTTCTCATTGCCCCAAAGTGTAGCCGGGACACCGCTAAGTTGTGAAACACTTCTTGCATGACCTTCGATGAACTCCTCGATGGCCCCGAAGGCTGCGATATTATACTCATGCCTAGTCTTCATCTTCCCTAGGCGGGAGTCTAAGGAGGTCGATTTTTGTATATGTCATCAATCTGGCTATTGCCAATGCTCCCTTCCCCCTCAATGCTTTGTTTGCCTTTTTGCTTAGCAAGGTTTTTAACCTCATCCTTCAAAGCAATTTAAGCTCGCCTCTAAGGCCTCCAATCTCCTAGAAGGGTTATCCGTTGGTGCCGCCCGGGACCGGCACTACTAATGTTCAGCAGATCACGAGCAATGTCCTCCAAAGGTTCAACCCCTTAGCAAGAGACTCAAGGTTGAGTCTCCTGAAGCCCCGGTGACACGTTTAGAGGTAGAGACAGGGGTGGGTGGCGAGGGCAACAACAGGGAGGAAAAGAAGGAGAAGCATGAGCGCCGGCATGGGGTAGCGGCACCGAAGGCGGGGCGCAGCAGGGGCAGCGGGGGAGACAGGAGATCGCAGCGCGGCGGAACCCAACAAAGCCGGGCCGGGAGAGGAAGGGAGACCGGGGAATTTAACAAGGCAGTGCTTGTGAATAAGCAAAATAAGCCCTTGGTGTAAGGGAACCACCCGGGTATGCTTCTGGAACTCCAAAATGGAGCGTTCAAGAGAATTTAACAGATAGTGAGGGAAGCAAACCAACCTACTCCTACGAAAGTGATTCAAAAAGACAAGGTGCTTGGCAGGGACAGTAACAAACCTGCCTTCTAAGGATATGAAGCGAATCATCATGCGGGTGACTTCATCATACGGGGATGGAATTGAGTTAATAAGCAGACCCGCGGTGTTGAATATAAGCTTCTCCTCCTCCTCCACAAATCTTCTCTCTTCAACCTCTTTGATGACCCTCTTGTTGAAGAAGCGGTATCCTTCCAAGCTGAGGCCAGTCGCTTCGGCTATGAGTTCCTCATTAATAAGAATTTTCTGCCCTCCATAGTCGACCGTCCTCTCATTCCACTCCTTGGCAAAGCGAACAGAAATGCTTTGATCATGTCCTTGCACTCTTTCCACAAAGTTGGTGAATCCGCCGATGCTAAGAATGTTCCAGAGCTCAGTGTTTTCTTTCCAGTCAGGGTCCGCGCACGGCTCAATCTGGCAGGGAGGCCCTCCCATCTTCACAATGATGTGCTGGTTACAACAATTTTCAGAATACCTTTGGGCGTTGAGAGTGGTTCGTTTCTCAGCGTGCGGTCGCATAAAAATGGGAACTGTAGCCGTTGGTCCTCCCACGAACGGCTGTATGATTGCCGATCTGAGCCTGCGTGGAGTCGCGCGTGAAAACCCTTTCCCTGTCAGCTTTCACCTTGTAGTTATCTTCGGTTTTCGCGGAGCTAGGCATCCGAATATCAACAGCTATTGTACCTCCCGCGTGCGCTGTTTTTAAATTTAGACCACTCCACTTGAAGTTCCTAAACAAAATCTTGCTATCATTTGAATTAGATATCATTTGCCACGCCAAATAAATTAAAACAGCACATGTGGAAGAATTTATGGATTTCCTCCAAAGATTAAGGCATGTCTCTAGAGATTGTTTGCGTGTGAAGGTCCGCATGTATGTCTTTGTTGTGAAGGCGATTAGGATACTATCATTATCCCAAATAGTGAAATTTATATTAATGCCATAATTGGCCAATGCATCGGCGCTTGTTTCCCTCCTAAGTAAGAATGTATGATTCTCGATCTTTGTTGAAGGTATGACCGATGCTTATGGATTCGAGATAAAATCTTTGATATTCCAAATAGGAGAAGAGGATTGATTAAGCGGTTTAATAATATTAAGGAGTCCCCTTCAACAATGAGGTTCTGGATATTTTGGGCCCGTGCAACTCTCAATCCCCATAGAGCAGATAAAGCTTCTGCAAAATGATTGGTTTGGATTCCCATTTTTCCAGCATATGCAAGCAATCAAATTACCTTTATGGTCCCGTATTGCTCCTCCTCCAGCTGCTGTTCCAGGGTTCCCCTTAGAGGCTCCATCAAAGTTCAGCTTGAACCAATTGGATTCAGGGGGATGCCATTTAACCAAAGATCTATCCACACTATTCCCGGGGTTGCTCCAATATCCGATCTGCCAATTTGATAAGATGTGCTTTTCATTTTCAGGGTAACAATTGTTCTTGGGAGGTTTAAATCTGGCCATGTCCTCTTTGATGCCTTGGGAGATCTTGCCAGTAGTGAATTTAAAATTCTGCTTCTTATTTCTAAAAACGATATTATTTCTATCCTTCCAGATCCTCCAAATTAAATGCGGGATGGCTAATTTCCAGATTCTTTTGATAGCACAATGTCTGAATGGTGGGTTCCATTGATTCCATAGCTGAATGAGATCCTCTGGCATCACCCAGAGAGCTTCAAATTTGGAAAGGACAAAGTTCCAAGCTCTAAAGGCATAATCACAATGTATGAACAGATGGCTAATGTCTTCATAGTTATTCCTGCAAAGGTGGCACCAATTGGGAATGATAAATCCTCTTTTCATCAAATTGTCAGTGGTGAGAATTTTGCCTCTGATGGCCAGCCAAAGAAAAAAATTTATTTTGGGGGTTAACTCAGGCATCCAGATCAAGTTCCAGTTAAAATCTGATTGGTTACTGTGGAAAAGACTGGTATAACCAGATTTGACTGAGTATTTGCCATCGTGTGAATTGATCCAGATCAGCTCATCCTTGGAATCCAACTGACACAAAGGAAAGAGATCTAAAAGGTCTTGGAGGGAGGAGATAATTTGTTTCAGTTCAATACGCTCCACAAGTAAGTTTTTTCCAATTCTTGTTGGTGCCATTTCCATCAATGTAGTCCTTGACTTTAGTTCCATACTTTCTTATAAGGCTGTCCTTAGCAATCCCAAATCTCTCCAAGAGATTATCATTGGACCAATTATCCTCCCAGAAGTTTATGTCGCTGCCATCCCCAACTTTCCATTTGCTTCCCTTCTTAATGAAGTTTCTACTCTTAACCAGATTATTCCAAAATATGGAACCATTGGGGAGTTGCTCATCATGCAGAGATAGGAGTAAACAAATTGCTGATTCAAGTATTTTGTTTTAATAACATCAATCCAGGGTTGTTTCTCCGAAAGCAATCTCCAGCCCATCTTAGCAATGAGTGCCTCGTTCATTTTCTCAATATTTTTTATTCCCAGCCCTCCCCTAGATTTTGGGGTGCAGACTTTATCCCAGGCCACAAGGTGAAATCTGAACTTTTCTTCCATGCCTTGCCATAAATTTTTTTCTGAATCCTTTCCACTTTCTCTCTGAAGGAGGAAGGAATTTTGAATAGTGACATGATATATATGGGCAAACTTTGGAGTGTGCTTTTAATGAGAAGGCACTTACCAGCACTAGAGAGAGTGGTCCCTTTCCAACCGGCCATTTTTTTCTGAAATCTCGTCAATAAATCATCCCACACCGTGTGAGAGACTTTCTTCGTGCCAAGAGGGAGGCCTAAGTATGTTGCTGGAAGAGTACCAATTTTACAGCCCAGAATTTTAGCAATTTTAGCAATTTTACATTAGTAAGTTTGAGTGATATTAGAATTTATGTGAATGATGAGTTGTATTTACAACTCATATATATTTGTAATATTATTATTAATAGAGTTGTCATGATAATACAACTCATTGATAATAATATAGGTTATAATTATATATGTGTGTATGTGAGTTTATCTCACCATAGAATAGGGGTTTGTTAAGTGAGATATTGGTGGGATATGTGAGAGAATAATGGAAGTGATTTTAGGAGAGATAAGAGAGATTTGTGGGATTGAATATTGGAGTTGAATCCTTGTTTTAAGGAGTTCATTATTCTATATATTCTAAACTCTCACTCCATGTAATTTTCTCCAAATATTATTAATCAATAACATTGTTGTGTTTATCTTCTAGAATATTATATTGTCCTCTATAATTTTGTTTGTATCTCCATTTTCTATGAGTTTAATGTAATTGATGCTCATTTAAATTAGACAATCTATCTATTCCACATCGATAAGCACCCTTCAATACATTTCATAGGTGGAAAATTTAAGCCTAGACATGTCATATATGATCAATTTTTCATGCCAAAAATGAACAACAATTTTATTTTTGAATAAACTACTAAGAAATTGAAGCAAAACTTTTAATACACAAATAATCCACCTTTTTTTGTATGTCTATAGTTACTTCTAGTTTATTTTCAATAAACCAACATAAATTATAGTTATTCTGAGTTAACTATGAATGAAATAACAATTCCTTTTTCAATTCAATACAATATATTCAAATAAAACATATACTTTTCATTTAGAAGTGATAAATGTAGTTTATAGAGTTACTACATTAATTATATGATTATTCTTTTCATTTTCATCTGATTTATTCTATTTTTATTTTTGAAATTTGATTTGTTTTTCGATTTACAATATTTTTTTTTATGGCCAAATTTCCCACAATTATGACATTTATTATCAAAACTAACTTTTAAGTTTCCTGGTTTCTTGTCTTTACTAGGAGGTTTAAAAGTTGATTTTTGATTCTTGTTGAACCTAGAAGGTTTTTTTAATTTTTAAGTGAGAAGTGTCTGAGTGGCATTCTCTTTTGAATCAAATTTTGTCATAACATTCTCTTATTGAATGAGGAGAGCACTAAGGGTTTTCAAATCAAGGATGTCCTGCTTTCAATTTGATACTCAAAATTAAGAAATTAAATGAAATTTCTACGTTTTTCATGAATATTCAACTAAATAATAAAATCAAGTAATTTGTCTTGTATTAAGTTATAGTTACATCCATTCAACTGAGACTTAATATTTTTAATTTTAGCCAAATAATTTATTACTTTTTCATCTCCCTCCATGGGAGTCGTCATTAGTTCTAGAATCAATTTAATGATTTTCAATAACTACATACCTTTATGCATCAATTACAAACAGTCCAAGCCTCATTCGGACTTTCTTGATTCTTGATATTATCCTACACACTCTGCAAAATTATGGACATAGATTCATGCACCTTTTGTTAATATGCGGTGAAAGGACGTTGTCCATAGTTTCTTGTCTTCCAAACAGAGCTTTCTTAGTTGCGTTAACAACTCGCCCATAGTTTGTGAGCCATGAATTCCGCCTTCAATCAAATTTTCCAAATGTTGTAATTATTTCCATTCAACATCTGATATTTATCAATAGTAAAATTATTAGACCCCATTTTCATGTAAATAAATTTGAATAATTAAGAATAATGAGGATTGAAAAAAATCAAGGTTAACAAAGATCCCCTATCATTGTTTAAGCCTCATGATAAAAAATTTGATGAATTTGTGTCAAAAATATAGTTACACAAACATATAATCTACACAATGATGTATTAGTTTGACAATAATAATATTCAATCGAAATGTGAGTGAATTTTTTTTAGTTTTACATATAAATGACGAATTTGTCATCATGTCATAAAAATATACTATATTTTTAAAAAATAATTCAACTAATTGTTTTAACTATTTTCCTTAGTTTAAAACTAAAATAATTTCTTTACGTTAAATTCTATTTAATTTTAAAAGTAAGGAAAAATAATTTAAAAAATAGTATATATATAAAAAATTGGAGCTTTGCTCCTTTATATATGTTAACAACTTTATTAACTCGGCCGATTTGGTCTCAAAACTCAAAGTGAGTTGAGTTACTTAATGTCTTATGCAATCTATTCAAGGACCCTAATCATGTAAGCGAGTCGGAGAAATAATGATATTGCAACTTCTTCATCATCTATGCTAACCGGATGGAGTTAATTTATACACGTCTTAATACAACCGAATTAAGCTTATCTCCATGGGAAACTTAATAGAACCAAGTCTTTATCTCGAGCCCAAAAGCTCTAAACCAAGCTAAACCAAGACATGGGCGAGCCCTCCTAGTAGTTTAGTGGCAAAAGGGACAAAACACTCGAAGCCACATTGCTAAATCGACAAACAAAGGCTTATAAAGCCTATAATTTTCCCACACCCCACCAACATGGGATTTTAAATGGCATAACCCATAAGGTAGGCCTGTGGTTGACGTGGTAGAATACAAAGTGGGTCGATGGGAGGGGGACATCTTGGGTACACGTCACGAGGAGGTTGGTATTGGAAAAGATTATTGTTGGAACAAAACCTACAAAGCGTTAATCTCGATACAATTTATAGAGTTAATAAATCCAAGGGAGGCAGTTAGTCCATGTCACAAATCCCACGGGGAGCACTGATAGTTTTTCCAATAAAACCCCCTTAGCATTACCCGAGGGGATTCAAAACCGTGACCTTTTGCTCTAATATCAATTGTTGGAAACAATTTCTGTTAGACCAAAACCTACAAACGTTAATCTTTGATACAATTTCTAGAGTTAATGAATGCAAGGGAGGAGATTAGTGCATCCAAAGGAGGCGGTTAGTCCATATCACGAATCCCACTTTGGGAGCGCTAATAATTTTTCCAACAGTTGGAGTGGGGAAGGGTGTGAAGAGATGGCCACGTAGTGGTTAGAGAGATTAGGGATGGGGAAAGGGTCCACTGAGATAGTTTAAAAACTACAAAACAAATATATATTATCTTGATAAAAGTTTATAATATGGGTTGTATTGATATTTGCAAAGGTTATAAAAGAATTCAAACCTTAGTGTATCGACTATAAGGTAAGGGGGTTCTGACAAAGGGGACACCCCTTAGGATCTAGAATTTTTTTACTATTCTTAAAACTATATACCATCATATAGTTTATAGGATGTTTTTTTAGATTAGGATTTTATAATATAGTTTTATATAAAAAAATATAAACTATAGAATATATAAAGTATTACAAACTTATACAAAAATTGAATGTATAGTTTTTATTATACTACATGGTATAAACCTTGTCAACCTATAGTATTAAATAAACAAAAAATGTCACCCTTATTAAAAAAAGGTTTCCAAAGGACATGGGTATATTAGAAGATTTAAATGATATTTACTAAGGGTAAGGAAAATTAAATTCCACATGAAATTTAATCTTTTATAGAGGGGACAAAACATTTTTAATCCTTCCAATGAGAAAAATTGGAAATCCTATTTGCATGGAGCTTTGTCTCCTCCATTTATTTACTTGATTCTTATCTCTCGAATAACTTTGATCCCGCACACATGAAAACTATAGAATATGTGAAGTATTATAAACTTATACAAAAATTGAATGTATATTTTTTATTATACTATGGTATAAACCTTGTCACCTATAGTATTAAATAAACAAAAATGTCACCCTTATTAAAAAGGGTTTCCAAAGGACATGGGCGATTAGAATATTTAAATGATATTTACCAGGGTAAGGAAAATTAAATTCCACATGAAATTTAACTTTTATAGAGGGGACAACATTTTTAATCCTTCCAATTAGAAAAATCGAAAATCCTATTTTCATGGAGCTTTGTCTCCTCCATTTATTTACTTGAATCTTATCTCTGAATAACTTTGATCATGCACACATGAAACTATAGAAAACATAGGAAATATTTAAAATATTTATAACCCATATCTGGTCTCGTAAAAAAAAATTCACACGCAGTAATCTAGAGTCACCTTTCACTGTGCACACACATAAAAAAACATGTCCCCGAGGGAAGGGGGAGGGTTAAATAAATATTAATAACCAACCACCTAATTGTCATACAAATTGGTTAATTAAATTTAAAACATTACCATACCACTCACAACCATATTAGGACCGAGTTGTAAATAATTATATAAAATATTTATTAATCAAAACATTTAACAAAGAAAATAAATGAAATAACACAAGTGACACCAAATTTAACATGGAAAACCCCAATGGGGTAAAAAACCATGAATAATAATTTTCCATTAATGAGAAACTTTACACAGTCCAGTAACTCCTTTCCTCACTCCTCTCCATGTTTTTACCCGGTGTGAATCCAATTCACCCGAATATGGCCCACGACCATATTTATATAACCCCAAGGGTTATGAACATTAAGTGACGGGGTATACCCCCAGTTTAAATAAATTAATTTAATTAAAAACTAATTAACCATAAACTCATAATTTATATTAAATAATTAAGAATATAAATATTCTAAATTATTTAATTATAAACTAAGGTTTATAACTACATTTAATATTATGTTCTAACAGACACCATTCCGCGTAAAGTTAAACTACAATTTACACCCCTCGGAGAAAGTCTATAGTGTTTTTCAACAACTAAAAGAGGCTAGGATGATAAGATATCCAATCACATTCCCTTTCCTAAAGGGGAACTGAATCCATATTGGTACAAACCTAACACATACTGTGACTTTCATTACATTGATGGCCATCCTACATATAAATGCTTGTGATTTAAGAAATGCATCTAAAACTTACTTAACAATGGGGAAATATTTATAGTGACCGACAAAGCCATTGTAAATGATGACACATCAACTACCATACCTTCTCATGAAGATTTGAATGTTTCCCAAACCTCTATACATATTGATACTCAACGAGATCATGACGAAGAAATTCAATTATCTCTCAACCAAAACCAATCCATTTCTTCTTCAAATTTTCTTTGGACAACCCCAAACAGACATTGAACCTATTTTGGAAAAAAACTTATACCATCACACGAGATCTTGAACTTACTTCAAAACTCCCTTTCAACCCTTGATATCAATGTAGAAACTACGGAAGAGGGTCCATCATCAAACACCATTGATTTTTATTCTATTCTTTCACTATCAACTCCTATGATTAACATCTCTAGCCTTCTTGTCAAATCACAACCACAATAAGTCTGGACACTTGCGACAACGCAACCTTCTATGTCCATTATGACTCTAATGATCAATATTGTAGGCATATCATCAACAATGATTCCTACATGTCAAGACATTTACATGCGTGCACTCTATGAGTTACATATACCCATGAATATCCTTATACAACCTTTTCATGCTTTGATTGAAAATATTTTGTCAAATCAATTAATCCAAAACCTCGACAGATCACCATTGAATATTTACTCTCTACGGACTATAAGGATCCTCATATATACATCTAGAGATCAATCCTTCCTTCCTCACATTCTTCCACTCACGAATGAATGTGAATTTCAACATATACTTCACCTTGAAAATCCTCCTCTAAAATTACACAGTCTTACGATCCTATCGAATATTTATTTAATCATACATTCTTTGACTTAGACCTTGTCCACCCAAGTCTTGTATCTTAGGACTCATCACAACGTTTGATTCCCTCATTTTAATTGGCCCTTGTCCACCCAAGTCTTGTATCTCAAGATTCATTACATCTTCGATTCCTTACTTTTACTTGGCCCTTTTTCTCCCAAGTCTCATACCTTAGGACCCATCGAATCATTTGATTATTTCCTTTGACTTGGCCCTTTTCTGCCCAAGTCTCGTATCTTAAGACTCCTAAAATATAAGGATTCTCTCCTTTGACTTGGTCCTTTTCCACCTAAGTCTCGTAAATTTGGACTACTTTCATCTAACATTCATCGAAAATATTTTTATCCTCTCCTTTAACTTGGATATTGTCCTCCCAATTATCATAAGTAAGGACCATTCCATTTTCATAAACATGGACCTCTCTCCTGATGAGTCCATTGCAATATCTCATCTATCAAAATTCAGAAAAATGCAAAAGCATAAAAATAAAATAAAACTCTATATTAAACCTTTGCTTAAATTGTTGTTTGAAAATAAAAAGTGGAAAAGAAAGTGCAAATAACATTAAGCATTCCATCTATTGGTAGATATCTTAATCATACCATTATCATATCTTCACATTATTCACCTATCAAGACATAGATTAAACTTGTTCCTCTTGGGCATTATGTGTCTCATCCTTATTATGGTTTCTACCATTTCATATCTTTTTACCTATGGTTTTGTCTTGAATCTTATTGATGGCAACTCCTCCTTTTAAAAATATCTCTTTAACAAAAAGCACTAAACGTATTTACCTGGACCTTTTAATCGTCCATCTCAGTCTACGGTGTTGAACCCTTACGTCCTAATAGTACCATGTGGCTGAGACTTGGGGAAAATGTTCCTTCCCAACAAGCACAATATCAACAGACAAGACAAAATTCAATCATAAAATTAAAAAAAAATATAAATCAATCATTACACATTTCATCCTTCATAGTCTTCAGTGATGAGCCCATACTTCTTACTATTAGTATGGGATTGGGGATAGAGGCAAGTGCCCTTACTTGCCTATATTTTATCTTCGGTGTTGAGCCCTTATCTCTTACTAGTGACATGGGGCAACATGTAGGGGATCCTTCACAAAAACAATTAATCAATAAATCCTTTATCAAATCTAAATCAAAAGTGCTTAATCAAAAACATCCTAAGAAGTAATTTAGTTGCTCATGTTAAAGAGATAAAAAAATTCCTTCAACCGGATTTTTCCAATCAATAGGCCATCTATGGATCTAAGTCTATTCAAAACCTATAAAGTGGAATCATCTTGGAATCAATCAGATAATATTGACTAAAGATGAGTTACATTTTTCTTACATGGATCATTATTACACCTTATGTCTTAGCATCCAATATATTCACCTTCATATCACTATTCACATCATTTTCATGTCCTTCTTGGCTCTTGGTGATGATCCCTCACATCTTCATAGTTATGTAGAGTCACGAGTGGAGTGAAACATCCTATCATTACATCATCTACATTTCTTCCAATGGAATGAAATTATTCTGATTTTTTTCACTTATATTCACATTGTGTAACCCTTTTACCAAGTCAAAAATACAAAAACATTCAAAAACTCAAACATATTAAAAATGTTTCCAAAATCCCAAAACCTTCAAATATGTTTTCAAAAATACAAAAACATTCACATATGTTTCAAACAAGTAAAAACATTCAAATATGTTTCACAAAACTACAAAAACATTCAAATATGTTCCCAACACCCAAAAACTTTAAAATATGTTTTGCAAAACAAAAAAAACAATATAGAATTATTCCAAAAATTAAAAAAATAGTATAAAACTGTCAAAATCAAAACATTTAGAAAATGTATGACTAACTCTTAGCAACTATGTAACAAAGCTCAAAATTGTTTCCATTTAACAATGCTCCTCATGATCATTCCAGATCATCTTTCGCTCATCCTTATTACTTGGGGTGTATATATATGCTCAAGGAAATCATTTACCCTTTCGCAATATAAATTTTATTGGAGCACACTTGGATTAAATCCAATACATATCAAACTTCAATAGGATCCAAAAAGAGTTATTTGGAGTATCTAAGCATCACTCCACTCTTTGGCCTGATTCAATCCTCTCGTGTTCTAAGCTATCACTTGGGGAATTCATATCTTTTAACTCTTCAATATGGAATACATTCAAAGTATCATTAGATGTCGCTATTACAAATTGTGTTGTATTGTTACGGTTTGCCAAAATTGTGACGATGTTTTTTGCTTCTTTTAGTCTGTTATTTTGTTGTAATTTTTACCTTTGTTATAGACCAATTGTAGGATAATTCTTGGCATCTTAGTTCACATATAACTTTGGTGTCATTCATTCTTGTTCATATTGGGTTTGTTTGCAATGCTTGTTTTGTGTCTTTTTGACCACTTGCATTGTTGTGTTCTCCTCCTGCTTATTACATAAGCCATGGTGTGTTTTCATTTTTATATGTATTCAAATTTGTTTACATTTATTTACATTTGTATTTCAAGTTTTTCAAAACTCACAAAAATCCAAAAAAATCATATATTCAAATTTTCAAAAAAATCATAAAATCATAAAATTTCCAAACAAACATTCACTTATCACAAAAATCCTACATTTGGAAAACCCTTTAAGTGGATATTTCGACATTTCAACACAATATCAATAAATTCATACCTTTATCTACTACCCTATTATTGTTCTAGACTTACAACTATCACTTTCTTCCCCTTGCATATTACAAGTAGTGTGATAACATCATGGTTCATTTATAACCTTGATGCATGCACCTATTGTTCATATTGGGCTTGTTTTCCTTTTTCTCTTTTCTTTGTTGTGTGTGTGTTTTGTTTATGTGCATATGGATTAACCATCTTGATTCCTTAATAGTCATGGTGATAACTCTATTGTGTAACAATAAAATAAAGGTTGCTCTTATATTCATACTCTCTAAATGATGCTCATGCTACAAGCACAATTATTCCCATCCTTGTTCAAATCCTTTTCTTTCTTCCTATCAAGCGGTTGTCCACCGCCTTGCTACATCATCCACCCACTTGAGGGGGAATTCCCTTACCATCCTATCTCACTGGGGCATCCAAATGCTTCACTTTTTTCCACTTGCTAATGCTGCATCGTGGTTCATTTTAAGAGACCTCTTAGAAATCGGAGGTGGAAAATACCTGGCGAATATCCTCGGAACCGGTTTCACGGGAAGGAAATTTTTTTGGGGGTCCGACAATAAAAATTTTCACCTAATTTTTAAGTGGTATGATAGAAGGCTGCATACGCGCGACAGGATATTTGTTATCACACGTCAACAAGGTTGTTGACGCGTGTCAACAAACCTCATTGAAGTGTGTCAGTGAGGTTCATTGATGCGCATCAATAACCTTGTTGACACGCGATAACAAATCTCCTGTCGCACATCTGTAGCCTCCGCCCTCTGGTTGTGTGACAACAAAATCTCTGTGTCACGCGTCAACAAACTATTTCTCATGCGTCTACTTCCTCCACACTCTTGTCACATGTTAACAAACTCTCCATGTCACATGTCAACAAACTCTCCCTATCGCATGCCAAAAAACTCTCTGTCACGTGTCTATAGCTTCCTTCATCCTATCGCGCGTTTACTATACTTGATAATACATATGCCCCCAGGTGGTATGAGTGAGCTAGTAGTGTTCTACCTGGCGAATAATCTAGGATTATATAGGGGATAATTTCAAGGGTAGGCAAAGATGACCCCTAAAAAAATTAAACTGTAATTTTTAGGTGAATAGGTCACTGACCCGTGCTAGAAAATTCACTTTTTCAAAATTTTCAAAAATGGAATATTCACCATATTACGAATATTCACCACTAAAATTATCCCCGATCTACATGCATTTACTATCTTTAAAGCATTATTACTTCGCAATAACACTTTAAAGTGGGGGAAATGTAGAAACCCTAAAAATGTAGACAATTAAATACTAATTAAATTAGTTATTTAATTAATTCATCTCCTTAGTCAACTCAACTTGAACTCCACTTCTAGATTCCTAGAAATGAGGGGGTTATAGAGTTGTGCGTATAACCAAATTTCCAGATGTAACTTCTGTTATTCCAAATGTATACTACCCGAAACTACCAATTGCCAAGTCTACTTGCTAACCAAGGTGATTCAACCACTAACCCGAAGCTTAGTAAATGTCAAATCCACCTTTCATGGCTCTACCCTCAGCTATAAAACCAAGCCATTTACTTTATAAATCCATCCCTAGAGATTTGAGCAAATTACATCCAAATTTTGCTAAATTTGTTCCCACATCCTTGTGAAATCTACTCATAGCATCTGCAAACACATTTGGAGATTAGAATTGAAGAACATCCATACTAAAAATATTTAACAAGATCAAACAAACTTCAAATTTCTACATTATTATCTTGAGGTTTTGTTGTAGTAGGCAAATGTGTAATCACGATCTACCACTTTTCAAGCCAGGGTGAGGGAGAATTTTTATGTCCCATGTGAACCAAATATTTGGAACATGTTGGGACACTAAATTCACCAGACCTCCCATTTAAACTCCTTGTCACCCATGTGCCCTTAGAAGCTCACCGTAAAGTGCGTTTTTAAGCCCGTCTCTCATCCTCAACGAAAAATTACACTGTGACACATGGCCCAATAGGGATATGGTGCATGTTTTTACACCAAATGCACCAAGAACTTGGTACAAGTGGTGCACAAAAGTGTAACCCCTTCCAAAACTCAAAAACATGTAAATTTTTCTAATTGTCGGGTTGTTTCTTGCTACTTTCATTTTTCCTTTATGCAAACACAATTTTTTCTCCAACTGTGGGGATTTCTTCATTTCTCCATTTCTTATACTTATAAAACCTTACCATTATCCCCTCCATAATTACTCAATCATTCCATGTTGTTCCAATGAAATAAATCCACACTTCTGAAAAAAATCCATGATCAAGAGCTGCTAGAAACCCCATGGCACAAAAACGAGGAAACGATCGTATCTCTCAAACCATGCATCGAGACCTCCATGAAATTTTGAGAAAAGGTTCCTCATACAAATGCCTTGAAATTTAAAAAAACTAAAAATATAAAGGTAGAAATATTTTTTAATCGCATTCATCTAAAATTTTTTGGCCCGAAGTTGATTCTTCTTCATTTTTCGTTAATCTGGGAAGCCAATTTGTTTGACTTAAAAATTTGAATAAAGACTAAAGAGAAAAAACCCAGAAGGAATATGAATTTTTTTCATCAATCCAGAAATCTAGAGTTCTGCTTCTAAAAATATAAATTTCCACTTGTTTACGCTTGCCATTTTTATTAAGTTTCAAAAGATGGAAAATTCCCTCCAAAAGAAAGAACAGTGAAAACTACATAAGTAGAAAACCGTGGAACGCTGGTCAAAAAAGCAAAAAAGCAAAAAGTAACTTTCCAAAATGAAAAGTACTTCAAATTGACCCCAAGAAATTTGTGGAAAACCCGAACATGAACAAAATGCCTCAAAGTCAAGCAACAAGGTGAAAACGTGACACCGCTAAAATGCACTCATGGGACCAACTTTCAAAAAAGTAGTTTTTGGCTCCATTGCAGAAAGTTGCTACCATCTCTATAGTAACTTATATCACTATTTTTTTCATCCTCATGGGATTGTAAGATGATTCTAAGGCTCAAAAAAGCATTGATAACTTCATATTGGTCTTGGAAGCATCGTCCTAAATTCAAGTGTGCTCAAAAGTAATGCAAGGCATCACAAGGCACAACAGATGAATTCATCTTCATCACTCAGAGAGTTGGGTGTGTCGGAGAGTTCAATGAATTGTAGTGGCTCATCAATCAAGTATCGAGGAGGATCATTGTGAACAGTTCTTGTTTCTGTCTTGAGCTCACATTGAGAAGTCCTAAAACAGTGTTTCTCAACACTCATTTCGTGACCCAAGATGTCTAAGAATCATGCGAAAGGAGAAATTGTGATCATCAATAGAAGGAAAAAGTGTTTAAAATGAATTTCATCAAATATTTCGATGAGTACAATAGTGGGGCTATGTAGCAAAATTCATCAGAGATCAGTTTCAATCCTCAAACTTCTTCGGAGTGGACCTCAAGGAGCAACACTTGTAGCCACCAAGGTGATAACTCAATAATGTTTCTAAACACTCAATTCGAGGTGTTTGGGAATCATTTAAAGGAGATTTATTAGGGTGCAAATAGTTTGAGAATTCAAATTTCACTACATTGGAGCATCTCATTGATTCACTAATGGGGTTGATTTACACTAGAGACGGAGTGTTCCTCATCCATGCTTCAGAGTGTCTTCTTCTCTCTCCTTCTCACTTTCTCCCTCTTATTTCTCTCTCCATTCTAATTCTTCTTTGGGCCTCATCATTGTATTTTGCCTTATTCACTTAAGTGACATATTTTAATAATGTAAAACTTTTTTCTCAAAATTATGAGATAAATACTTAATTTAATGAAAATTGAAAGGTCACAAGTGGAATAGGAATACGAAGAGTCATGTGAGGGAGATGTGAGGTCAATTTGAATTTTATAAATTGGGATGGCTTCTCCATTCCAAGGGTCCTCTAAGGTAATCATCCACTCCCCCTAACTCCAGGAATCCGAAAATGTTTCGTTCTCGCATCCCAGTAACTTAGTCAATCATAAAATAGATAACTAGTGGTGTAACTAAATACATTGGTGTCGAATCGCAGCACCCCTGGGACTCTTGCAACTCGATGGGTTGAGATCCTCAATGCGATTGCACAACATGGAGCTTTTCCCAAGTGTGGGACCTTGCGAAATCGGAAAAGCTCTCCGAATGAAGGCCGGCTCCTATTCCTCTGTTCAGATGCATGAATAAAACGCAGAGGGTTTACCAAAAACCTAATCTAACTTGCCAAGGAGACAGGGTAGAGAATGCATAAAAATAAAACCTAAACTACGGAGGTGATGCACCGAGGAATGTTGAACACTCGCTTTGCAAATTTAACACAGACCACAGAGATGCAATACAAACATCATGCACAGGTAACCAAACCGCAATAAGAGATCAAAATGGCAACAACGAATACATGAGAGGGTCGAAAATTCAATCACAAACATATATATATTATTGCCCAAGAGTCGATACAATACATTGTAGTGGCCAAGAGGCAGAAGAAGAACTGGTATTACAACCCGTATGGGAGGTTTGAAAACTCCACGAATTCTCTTGCAAGCAAGGGAAGAAGGGGGATGCAAAATGAAAATGTCCAACCCTTTACAAAGAGCCTCTCCTTACCATTTATATGAGGAAAAATGAGGGAGAAGAGAATGATTTGAATTCTGCCCCAACCACCTCCAAGACTGCACCTAACTCATCTCATCATGGCGGTAGGTGAGATCCCCAACAACCCAACAGTGGTGAAGTGTATTTTACATTTTTAAGAACTTGTTCCCACTCAATTAAAGATATCCAGTCGTAGTTGGGTAGAGGACGCCGAGAGCTTTCTGAAAAGTCCAACCTTGTGTGAATTCGAGCTCCCTGTAAAAAGTTATGGCTGAATATTTCCCGCATCAGGGTCTTCTGCCTGTCGGGTTCAGGGTTCTCCTCTGCATTTGCATCGGGCTTGGAGGATGGCTCGACATGCTGCTTGATGTTTGTGTTCTCCCGAAACCCACTTCCGCCAGTATTTCCGAGTTTTCCTTTGTTTCGGGGCGGAAGATGAACTTGCATGTGCATCGGGTTCGGAAGGTTGCTCGACATGTTTTCACCCCGTGCTTCCCCACCGTGTTTTCCCGACTTCCAGACCCGATTTCCTTTGATGTCGGGTTTTCCAACCCCTCCGAAATGCTTTCTTTTGTGTATCTATATTTACCTAGGGGTAAATATATACAACAATTTGGCGACTCACGGGGTTACCTGCCTGCTAGGTAGAAGATCAATGGCCTTTTAGTGATCCATTGGGCATGGAGTCATAAGCAATAACCTGAAACCAACCTGCTACCGCAACTCCTTCTCTCGAGAGCACGCTGAACTGTAGAAAACCAACCCAGGAGCAACAAAACCTGTGCCAAAGCACTTAGGGAAACTGAAACCTAACTACAACAAGACAATGTGCATACGCACTTAGAGGAATTGAAATCTAGGCTAATATTTACAAGGGTAAAACTTTTCTCTTTTCAGTAGCAATGTTTAAGATAGATTCCGTTGACCGGAATTGGGAGTTCTTCTCCGTCCAATGTAGACAATTGGAAGGCATTGCTATTCTTACATTCCATGACCATGTAGGGGCCACTCCAAATGGCATCAAACTTGGAATGCCTTCCCGGTTTTGCCCGATCTGCATCCCATTTCAGAACTAGGTCCCCTTCTGGAAGGTCCTTGCTCTTGCTTTCTTATCAAACCATCTTTTCACTAAGGCCTGATCTTTCTCAATTGTCTGAACTGCATGTTCTCTAATTTCTTCCAATTCCATCAATTCTGCATACCTGGACACCATTGGTTCAAACTCAGCCAACTCCAACTGCTTCATGAACTCCAATGCAGGCAGTTCTAATGATATAGGCAATACTGCCTCTTTTCCATAGACCAACTTGTAAGGGGAATTGCCTGTAGACCTCTTTGGTGTTATTCTATCAGCCCATAATGCTGATTTCAGCCTGGTATGCCATGTTCTTTGATTTTCCTCCAGAGTCCTCCTGATGATCCTTAGCAAATTCTTGTTCGTGGACTCTGCCTGTCCATTACCCTGCGGGTAATAATTTGAAGAGGTGCTCAGATAGATTCCATTCTTGACAGCCCATTCTGTAATCTTGGAACCTATGAATGCCAATGCATTGTCTGATATGATAGTGGCCGGCACACCAAACCTGGTCACTATTCCTTCATAAAATTCTAGTATATTAGACTCGTTTGCCTCTTTGAGCACTACTGCTTTAGTCCACTTGGTGAAATAGTCCGTTCTGTGAGAATCCACTTCTGGCCTTGGCTTGAGTTTGGGTTGATGATCCCAATGAAATCCAATCCCCATTGCATAAATGGTTGGTCAACCAAAATTGGGTGCAATGGAAGTGCTGCTAGTCTTTCTTTTCCCGTGAAGAGTGCACATTTCTTACACTTTCTTATCCATGTATAGCAGTCATTGAACATTGTGGGCCAATAATACCCTACCTTCATTATCTTGAGAGTTGTTACTCGTGGGGCAAAATGTCTGCCAGAATCTCCATCGTGAAAATCTCGTAACACCCTCTCGATTTGACCTGTACTAATGCACCTCAATAGAACTCCATTGATATCTTTCTTGAACAAAGCACCATCAACAAGCACATATGGAATAGCTTGTAATCTAAAGTATCTCCTCTTTGCTTTGCTCATTTCTGGAGGGCATAGGCCTATCTGTAGGAAGTGTATCATACCCTGAGTCCAACAAGGAGTAGGCACATCATCATTTTCCTGTTCTTGACCATCCTGTAGCACCAAGGTAGTCTCTTTTTCATTACCTGCTTCAACTCGTTGACTCAAGGCTAGCTGCTCACATAGTCCCTTTCCACGTACTAGTTTTGTGACCTTGATATCGATGTCATATTCCATGACACGAGTGATCCATCCTGCACGCTTCTCATTCAGATCCTTGTTTAGAAGGAAGTCCTTGACTCCTGCATGAGAGACCAACAATCGGATCTTGTTTTTTAAGACTAGGTGCTTGAATTTATTTAAACTCCTAATCACTGCAAGGACATGCTTTTCAATGAAAGAGTACCTTGTTTCATACTCCTCCAAGCCTTGACTGAAGAAAGCAACTGGTTGTTCTAATCCTCCTTTGTTTTGTTGTACCAGGATTGCAGAAATTGTGTCTCCACCACCGAAGGCATATAGCACGAAATCCTTGGAGAAGTCTGGATTGACGAGAGTCGGAGCTTGAGATATAGCCTCCTTTATTCCCTCGAAACTTGCCTTTCCTTCAGATGTCCACTTAAATGCCATGCTCTTCTTTAACATCAGCGTTATTGGCTTTACGAGAGCTGCAAAGTTTGGAACAAACCTGCGGATGAAATTGATCCTTCCTAAGAAGCTTTGAAGAGCCTTCTTGTGACTTGGCAATGGAAATGCTTGAATTGCTTCAACTCTTTCTGGGTCAATCATCAACCCTTCCTTCGAAACAATATGGCCTAGAATTTTTCCCTCGTGAGCCAAGAATATGCATTTTTGGGATTCAATGATACCCCAAATCTTCTACACCTATGAAATACCTGCCTTAGATGAAAGAGGTAATCCACTACATTTTTTGAGAATACAGTGATGTCGTCAAGATATATCAGAACTATTTTATTGATCAACCCCTTAAATGCCATATCCATTTCCCTTTGGAAGGTGGCTCCAGCATTTGATAGCCCAAATGACATCTTCTTGTAGGCATAGGTCCCCCATTTGGTGGTGAAAGCCGTCTTGAATTGGTCATCTTCTTTCACCATCACCTAATTATACCCTGAGTAGCCATCTAGGAGAGAGAATCTCTCTGAACCGGATACTACTTGCAATATTTGTTCCATTGAAGGAAGCGGGTAATGGTCTTTGAGAGATGCCCTGTTGAGGTCTCGGAAATCTACACACAACCTGATTTCTCCGCTCTTCTTTCTGACCGGAACCAAGTTTGCAACCCAGCTTGAGTGCTTAATTGGAAATATAATGCTTGCCTCTATTAGCTTGTTTAGCTCTTTCTTCATTAGAGGCTCAATGTGAGGGTTGACTGGTCTCGTTACGCTGATGGGATAACATCTCGGATCCAATTCTATGGTATGTTGTGCCAAATTTGGGTCGAATCCTCTTAAGTCTTCATAGCTCCAAGCGAAGACATCTAGAAATTCTTGGCAAAGCTGTATGAAATCTGATTTCTCTTGCTCAGTGGCCACTTTACCAATTTGAAGTGTTTTGCCTTCCCCAACCAGAATTGGCTCTGAATCTTCTCTCTTGACCTGTATATTAGCTTTTTCCTTACAAAACTGGTCGTTAGGGTTGAAGATAGACTCCAACGTTACTAAACCCTTGGGAAGCTTGTTTGTCCGCAGCTGCACTACTTGATCCCCATACTGTTGCTCTAGTCTGTCCTGATTTCTAGCTGAAAATTCAGCCTCTTCTTGTAAGAAATTGACGATCTGTTGATCGTTCTCAAACACCGCCACCTTGTGTTATTATCTGGAATCTAGCGGCCTCACAATCACATGGATATATGGCTGTGTTTTTTCTCTTGATGTTGTCGGCCACATCAAACGTTGCTCTAATCAAGCTGCGAGCCCTATCTCGCGGCTTCATTTTTCTTCCCAGGTATGGACACAATGCTAAAAGCTTCAAATCTTCAATGAGGTCCCATACCCTATTCTTGTAGCTCCTCAGCAAGTCGTTCTTTGTAGCATGTTGTCCCCTAACTTGGTTGATGATTAGCTCACTATCTCCAAACACCTGTAAGTTCTTTATGCCCTTTTTCCTGGCCCAATGAATTCCATGAATCAATGCCTCGTATTCAGCCGTGTTGTTTGAACAGGAAAACTGGAAACGAAAAGCTGAAAAATATTTGATGTCTTGTGGTGAAATCAACATTGCACCACCTCCAGCACCTTGTCTGCTTCTCAAACCATCGAAGAATAATTTCCAAACTTTGTTTTCATCTTTTTGTTCAGGCTGAATGATGTCGGGAATGGGTGAATTTTCTTCATGTACACAATACACGCCCAATTCAGATTCTTCAATTTCCTTGTATGGGTCAAATTCATGACTCTTGTTTGCCCATTCATCCAAAGTTAAATCAGGAATTCCCTCGACCTTAGTACCTGCTTCTAGATCACTTGAACACTCCTCTTGATCAAAAGCTGAGCAATTTACATTGATAGGACCTGGTACATAAGGCTCAATATGGAAATTGGCAATTGATTCTGACTTTGATTGTTGCTTTGGCCCCATACCTTGTCCTGAAAATCATGTGCGACCAATCTGCAGATAAATATCCACCGATCTTTGCAGTGAAGTCCCTTGATAAACACAACGCAAAGAGTGGCGGGAGGTCAATTACAGACACATCTTGCAGAACTGTAACATTAGGACATGAATGTAGTGTTAGGCTTAACCCCTTGATGATCCCAACTGTTCCTACCGCTGCTCCATCTAGTTGCATTTACTCCTTTCAAAGACTTGGCTCATACTTCAAACCTAGTTGATCCGCTATTTGCTTCGACATAACTAAACTACTTGCCCTAGAATCTATCATGCAGTTGTGTACCAAGTGGTTTCCAACAATCAATGAAACATAGAATGGTGGAGGCTTCAAATTTTTTCTTGTCTGGCCCCCATCATGTTGCACTGCATTAGTGAGAACTTTCTCATGCCCCTGGTTTGATACATTTGTGGCAGACCAATTAGCCATTGCAGCTTGCAATAAATCTCATTTCCCTGGGATCGCCAAAGTGATTCCCACATGGAAATGTTCACATGTGTCTTCTTCATTTGATCGATGATGTTGAAGGGGGATGAATTTTCCTTTTGTTGTCCCTTACTTGGTGCAACCTTTTCTGGAGCTTGAATAGGTGTATGTGTTGCTACAACAGGTACCTTAGGCTGATTTTGCACATTCGGAGCTACGTTTGGTCTACTGACCCCTTGTTGTGTAAGAGCGGGCTGAGAAACAACTGGATTGGATGGTTGTCCCTCTTCTATGTTTCTCTTCTTTGACCGTGTGTTGGCAGCCACGCCTTGAAAAGGTTGTTGGTTAACTCCACAAAAGTCTTCCGTTTGCCAATTTGCTAATGTGGTTTCTGTTGGAGGTCCTTCTTGTTGTGTTTCTTGTTGTTGATTCCCTTCTTGGCTTGGTTCTTGAGGCACACCAATGGTTTGCACCATCAAGGCCTGATTCAGTGCACCATTGAAACATGCTGACTGATTGTGAGGTAGATTGCAAGGGTAACACCAGTTGTACTCCTGTGCCATGTTGTTTTGTGTTGGAACCAAGGCTCTTGAGGATGTCGTTGCATTTGGATCATACGGCCGAAATGGCCTGGCAGCTTGAGGTTGTCCTTGGTTTTGGTTTTGATTTGCAGCCTGAGGTGGTGGTGGTCTATTCTGTTGGTATGAGGGCCTAGCCTCGATCATGCGCAGGCTGAGGCGATACTGATCTAGCACTTTGAGCTTGCTGTCTTTTGATAGTCACTAGCTCATTTCCAAGGTTCTGTAGTTGTTTCATGACCTCCTACAATTCCTTTGAAGTATTTGAAGAAGTCGACGCCTCATTACTGCTTTGATTTCTAGGAGTTGGAATGGGATTCAATTCTGGTGCTTGACTGGTTGTAGGAACTCCCATATCTGGATAGAGAGGCATTGGTGGCCTTGGTGCAAGCTTTCCAGCTTGGATCAAACAGTTCTCTGCTCTAATCACTGTGTCATAGGCCCCTAGCAGCGTTGTCCCTCCCATTGATTGGATCATCATGGCTATGTCTGAATTTATAGCCTTTAAGAAATAAAGGAATGCTCCTTCGGCGGTTGGTCTAACGGCTATTGGAATCCTGTCCCATGTCCGTTAGAATCTGAAGTTGAAATCTGTCATTTGTTTGTTAGGAGCCCTTTTAATTGTTGTCAATTGTTCCAATAAGGACAAATTGTCCTCCCTCTCCCCGAACTGGTTGCAAAGAGCTGAACAAAGTTGGTTCCAATTCGTAATAGACCCTGTTGTAAGGCTCCTAAACCATTATAAGGCCTTACCTTTAAAAGATGAAGCCAACAACTTGACTGCAACATCCATTTCATTTATTTCATGGATTGCACATGCATTAGCAATATCCTGGATGTGATCAATAGGAGTAGTATGATTTTCTCCTGTAAAATAGGGTATATTCTTTAGAGCTGCAACTGGAATTTGATTATGAGCATTTAGGGCAAGTGGACTACTTCCCGTGAAGTTGACAAAGGGATTCGGTGGTAGATGCGCCATTATGATTGGCCTAAGAACCCTAGTCGATGCGAGAAAAGGTCTACCAGGTGGAGGCGTAGACAAAGTCCTGTTAGGTGGAGATGGTGATCTTTGTGGTCTTCTTCCTCTCCTTCCTCTGCCTGGTGATAGTTGCAAGTGGAAAAATAGCCCCTCTTCTCGAGTATTAGACCTTGTTCAAATTCTTCTCATGTGCCTGGGAAACTTGTGCTGCTACACCACTGAATTCTATCCCTTCGGAGTCGCCAGATGTGTTAGATAACAAGCCTCTAAAAGGCTGGATTTTGCCAAGTTACACACCAAACTTGACAACATTGAAAATATAATTTAAAATTTGAAGGACCTAGAAGAGACAATCTTCAATTCGGAATTCGGGCCTTGTTGTGCAGCTGCGGATCCCCGAAAAGTACAGTCGGAACTCAGGTCATGCGATGCAACTCACAAAAACCCGAATTGCTGCTTTGATGTTCTCGGACCCCGAAAACCCGAAATCACTAAAAAGCATGAAATTTTGAAAATCAAAATCTCAAAAACCTAAGGATACCCTTTTGAAGATTACCTTTAGATCTACCAACTGTTGAAATTTTGACCTGTTTTGAGCAAGATAAACCCTTGAAAATTGATTTCGAGTTCGGCCTGGATGGAGCAAAATCTGAAATTTTAAAACTTGCAATTTCTCAGTCTGAAATTCATGAAAACTCCTTCAAATCTTCATGGAATGACCTCTCTGTCCCACCGGGCGTGCCAAAACTGTTGGTGTCGAATCGCAGCACCCTTGGGACTCTACAACTCGATGGGTTGAGATTCTCAGTGTGATTGCACAACATGGAGCTTTTCCCAAGTGTGGGACCTTGCAAAATCGGAAAAGCTCTCCGGATGAAGGCTGGCTCCTATTCCTCTGTTCAGATGCACGAATAAAATGCAGAGGGTTTACCAAAACCTAATCTAACTTGCCAAGGAGACAGGGTAGAGAATGCATAAAAATAAAACCTAAACTATGGAGGTGATGCACCGAGGAATGTTGAACACTCACTTTGTAAATTTAACACAAACCACAGAGATGCAATACAAACATCATGCATAGGTAACCAAACTGCAATAAGAGATCAAAATGGCAACAACGAATACATGAGAGGGTCGAAAATTCAATCACAAACATATATATATTATTTCCCAAGAGTCGATACAATACATTGCAGTGGCCAAGAGGCAGAAGAAGAACTGGTATTACAACCCATATGGGAGGTTTGAAAGCTCCACAAATTCTCTTGCAAGCAAGGGAAGAAGGGGGATGCAAAACGAAAATGTCCAACCCTTTACAAAGAGCCTCTCCTTACCATTTATATGAGGAAAAATGAGGGAGAAGAGAATGATTTGAATTCTGCCCCAACCACCTCCAAGACTGCACCTAACTCATCTCATCATGGCGGTAGGTGAGATCCCCAACAACCCAACAATGGCGAAGTGTATTTTACATTTTTAAGAACTTGTTCCCACCCAATTAAAGATATCCAGTCGTAGTTGGGTAGAGGACACCGAGAGCTTTCCGAAAAGTCCAACCTTGTGTGAATCCGAGCTCCCTGTAAAAAGTTATGGCGATCTGAATATTTCCCGCGTCAGGGTCTTCTGCCTGTCGGGTTCGGGGTTCTCCTCTGCATTCGCATCGGGCTTGGAGGATGGCTCGACATGCTGCTTGATGTTTGCGTTCTCCCGAAACCTGCTTTCCACTAGATTTTCGAGCTTTCCTTTGTTTCGGGGCGGAAGATGAACTTGCATGTGCATCGGGTTCGAAGGTTGCTCGACATGTTTTCGCCCCGTGCTTCCCCGCCGTGTTTTCCCGACTTCCAGACCCGATTTCCTTTGATGTCGGGTTTTTCAACCCCTCCGACATGCTTTCTTTTGTGTATCTATATTTACCCGGGGGTAAATATATACAACAACTACATCTGAGATATCCTCCATATCCCAAATTCTGCTAGTAAGCCTCTCTCATCCCGAGTGAGTGCATCCAAAATCGGGGCTATATTTTGAAAAACTATCAATCAGAGAAATATTGGATCATGATCTGTTGTTGAACTTTGTGTCACCAATGCACATGAAATAAAAGCTACAATTTCTTCCAATTCTTCTTTTCCCTTTCTTTTGTACAACTTGTGTAAAATTCAATCAAGGAATAGAGTTTCTACTTTCCAAGATGTATGAATGTGTGTAGATTTGTATGCATGGTTTCCTCTCATCATTGACACAATAAGCATAGTTGTTACAAGAATATTTTGTTTCTTCCACTTCTCTCATTTATGCACTTTGTAAGCATAATGATGCAAGATATTTGTATCTTCGGTAGATGAATATGAAGACTTTGTGTTTTAATTCATTGATCCTACTATCTTCATTGTTGCTTTCTTCTATATTGAATGTGAAACTATTCTGGTTATTGGGTGTGAGCTCTGCAATCTACTCACAATAGTAATCTTCCTTTCCTAATTTCTCTCCTTCTCCCTCATCATTGTTATTTTCCTCCTTTGTACCCCATACAAGCACTTTTCCACAAGCTCAATGGAGTTTCCTATGTGATCCCTAGAAAATTTAGCCACCCACATCATTTACATAGGATTAGGATTCATTTACTTTCAATAGTAGGAGTTGTACCATTCAATGGAGAGGGGTGTGGCACTCAACATTGGTGGAGACACCTAATTTTTCCACCCAACAAATTTTCTTACCAACATTTTTTGGCGACTTCACTGAGGAGATATTTTCCCAAGTGCACCAAAAATATCTCTTCCCAAAAAAATAAAAAAATTATATATTGAAAAAACAAAAAAAAAAAAGATTTCAAAATAAAATAATTTTTGAAGGTGACTCCGTCAAGGAACAAACCCCTGTCACATTTGTTTCCCACATCACAATGAAGAAATTTCCATATTGGAGTGAAGTACCAATGAGTGACATCAAAGAAGAAGAAGAATATAGTGACCGAGAAAATAAGATTGTTGATCAGCCATGGTTCTAGACTAGTCTTTGCAAAAAGGAAAATTTGAGAATGATAAAAGAGACTCCTACTTCAAGCAATAATATGCAGTTAGACAAAGGAAAGAAAAAATAACCCACTAAAGAAGAAGAAGAAAATAAATGGTTGAAAGAGGCACGAAAAGATACAAGATGTTATGTGAAGCCCAAGAAGAACAAGAATATGAAGGTAATACTCTCAATTATGCACAACTGAATGAAAAATTAGAGCCATGTCTTTCATCACCCTCCCTTGGGATGATTTCCTCGCATATAGAAATGATAAAATGGGAATATTAAAACTTGAGTATATGGAAATAATTATGAGCACTATGCAAGGAAATTCCAATCCTCAAATCTACCTTGAAATGCTGAAATATGCTTGAAGCTTTGCAAGAGATGTACAAGCAACTTGAAGCATCCCATAACAAGGAGGAAGAAGAGGATATTTTTCCTATAGAGGAAGATTCTAAAGATCATTCATATTACAAGGTATTCATCCCTAAAAGGTTCTTTAATGCTACTGAATAAAATCCTATCCTTGAGCCTTCCGATGAAGATCAAATCAGCACTATGGAAGATGATGCAAGATCCACTAAAGAATACTTTTGCAACCTTGCACAGCTCACTATAAAATTGAGAACATTTTCCTCCTTAAAATGCTTTCTAGATTACTTCCTTACATACTACAATGAAGAAATTTACGTTATAAAAAGAGAATATGTGGAAAGGCTTCAAAGCATAATAGAAGGAAATTCTGACCATGAAGCCTATCATGAAATTTGGAGGTATGCTTTATCTCTACAAATAAGGTATGAACATCTTGAATCACTTCATAAAATGGAGGAAGAAGATGAGATGTGCCCTATGGAGGAAGACCCTGATGGCTACCCATACTACAAAGTGTTCATCCCCGAAAGATTCTTGGATGCTCTTGAAGAAGATCTTATCCTTTAACCTTCCAACAAGAACCAAAGCAACATCATGGAGGATGAGATAGTAGACATGAAGAAGAAAACGCCATTCATTAATTATTTTTGGCCCTAGGCACAACCTATTGGAGGATAAATCGATTCAAGAGAGGAATATTATTGTTGCATGATGGATGATACAATTTTTTTGAAGACTCCACCAATAATGAAGAAACACAAGATGACCAGTTTGAGTTGACCATGTATAATCTCCTATTAGATTTTGATCTTTCGATTAGTGATATAATGGAGATATGTAAGGAAGTGCAAGAGAACCATCATGCACCCTAGAATCCAGAGGATGAATTCAAAATGATCATGGAAAATCTTCCTTCCTATTTTGATTCTTCAAGTGATGTAGAAATGTTGAATGAAGAAATGGAAAAAGTCAAGAATCAAATTCCCTTCCCGATTCAATCATGGATGATCAAATGGAAGAGGCCCACTTCCTTTTTGAAGCCAAGGAGAAATAACAACTCAAGTAAAACCTCTTCTCACCCAAGGAGAAGAATGATCATCATGGCAATTATGAATTCTTTCATTGTCCATATGAGCAAGAGGATTCAATAATGGATGATCAAGATGTAGCTGAAAATTCTTCCCATACTTTGCTTCCCCAACATGGTTCTTTGATTCCTACCAAGAGGAGGATGATATGTATTTTGAACTTGAAGGATTACCCTTCCCATGAAGCATGGATCTCTTATCCTTGTCAAAAGGAGTTATGAATCAAGTATGCCCATGCTTGAAAAGAACTGAATATAGGGAAATAGAAGGCATGGATGAAGTGAGAAAGGGTGTTTCAAATGAATCATGGGCCCGTATGGATAATATTTTCAACCATCTCCTAGAGGCACAACATGAATATTCTTCCGATGAGGATGAATATGAGTATATGGAAAACTTAGAAGAACCATTAGTGTAATAAATCTTGAAGGCTACGAAGAAATTGAATATCCTCAACTCAGTCTTGAACTCTTGACTCAGGCTATGGAGATGCAAGATAGGTATGAATCAATTTTTATTCTCATTTTGATACACCAATGTTTGATGTTGAGACAAATCCAATGGATGAGTGTGATGTCTTCCCTAATTCCTTGGTGAGAGAAAATGTGAAAACATATCTTTCTCTTTCATACTTTTTCAATAAGATCATAAGTCCATTGATGGTCCTAAAGATTGAAAAAATGTCTCCACCATGGAGGAAGATAATGGAGAAGCAACAGATTGATTGACACGAAGCTTAATTAATTTGGTATGATAATTGATATGATAGAGGTTACATATATAGTGTTTCATCTCCTACAATGGTGGAGTCAAAACTCATCTTCAATCCTCATATCTCTCTCATGAATCTCTAAGTTGTATCTCCTAATATCTCTCAAACATCCCTAGGATCACTCACACTACAAAATAGCTACGTGAATTTTTCTCACAACTCACTCAAATAATTAAACTATTTCAAATATATTATTAATATGAGTTGTATAAACTCATTATTAATAATATTACAATTTATTTAATAATGTCACACAATATTTTGGTAATAGAAGATAATAGGGAAAATTTGGAGCTAACTTGCATTGAAAAGAGTTGTTAAAAAAAAGTGAAAAGCTGCAAGATTCTTGGGAGTGTGTTCAAAATCTGCTTCCCACCACTTCGGAATGCTCCACCACCAAAAAAATAATTCATATGGAAAATTCCACTTGAGGATAAAGAATGCTTATATGAAAAAACGCGAGGGTTACAATTCTAGTGAATAATACCAAGATGAACTTTGAGTGGGTGGATATCAACAAAAAATTTCTAGACAACAAAGTGGAAGTACGCATTATTCTTGTGAAAAGATTCAAAATCAGATTACGATCCTCATTTTCTAATATCTAATGTCTCTTGAACATATCCCCATGTTGCAACATTTTCTCGAGGAAGATGAAGGCCTCCAATTCAATGATATAACCTCTATTTTGGAAGGTAGTCACTCAAAGTAGCGAAGTGAGACGTTTAGAGAAGTTCTTGAGCAGGAGGAAAATCAGTTTGTTCTCATTCCTTCCAAGTTCCTAGCTGATTCTAAAGATTATTCCATGTTGCAATTCAAAGAGAACAAATGTTTCCCCACTCTTTAATACATGGAGGAATGATGTCTCATGATTGCAGGGTGTCAAGCGAAAGTATCAAGGTACAAGAGTTTTGAGAAAGTGAAGAAGTGTTCATTAGATGAAAAAACTTCTCAGTGTAGTATGATTACAAAGATGGAATATTAATGAGAATTATTCTTCTCAAGCCATGAAAATCCATCACAAAAGCATGGTTTGATCAAATAACATTTTTTTTTGCTTCAAAGGTCAGACTTCAATTCATTGTTCCATGATGGCATGTACTTTTCCCAACCCATTATCGTGCATGTGTATATTATTTCCCTTCCTTTGTAAATATCCCTCCCTTGTAACATAGTATCCTCTTTCCCATTGCATGTTGTTTCCCCATTTCATGTGTTTCCCTTCTATTTGTGTGTGTGTGTGTGTGTGTGTGTGTGTGTGTGTGTGTGTGTGTGTGTTTAATAAATCAAGTTGTGTAGTATATCTTTCTAGTGACTCTAAAGCCCAATGGATAAGGCACTAATTGATGTCAAGTATAGAGATTTTGGAGTTATAATGTTATTTCCTTACTGCTCTCCATACACAACACACACCCAAGCTAGATCCAACTTTTTCATGTAAATGTGCAATAGGAAAATCCCCAATTTTCAAGCATGACAATGGACCCCAGTGTCAAAACTGTTGGTTATAGGCCTTTTCAAACACTTTCTCAAGTCACCCTAATCCTCAAGTTAGTCATATCCCATCTCTTTGAGTATTCCAAGGCATTGTGTAGTATTTCCCATATGTTATTTAGGGATACCTATTCATTCCAAGTGCTTTCAAGACAAAATCCATCAAGACAAGCCTTTTAGCAAGCTTGTGAAAGGGCATGTTATGATCTTCTTCAAGCAAGAACACACCCGTTGGAGTGGAAGAAAGGCATAAATTAATTAGGGATGCATATAATATAGTTAGGAACATTTTAAAATATTTTTGGAAGATTCTGAGAGGTTCTAGAAGTTTTGGATCAGTTTTAGCAAAAGTGGGTCTTGGAGGCCTAACCAGGTGCATAGGGTGAAACCAACCCCGAGCTTCAAGAAGTGATCCTGGGAGCTCCGGGAAGAGTTAGGAGTAAAAAATATCAAAAAAATTTATTTCAGAACCCTAGAGGATGGTAAAGTCATATTTTTCACAATGCCTAGGCACATCATGTCCACAACAAGTTTTTACATGCATAAACTTATATCCGAACATAAAGCCTATTTTTCAGGGATAAAATGGAAGAATAAAGAGATGAGATCCAAATAATTGGATTCATAAGGAAATTTAAAATCAATATCATTTAAAATTTTATCAAAAACTACACCGAGCTCCATATATGATCCTGACAGTGACTCCCAAGGTAAAGCTCCAACAGCTTAGTCAATTTTTCAATGGAAATCCAACCAATGGGAGATCGACACACTTTGTTTCACCAAGTGTACCAAATATTTGGTGAAAAAAGTGCCATAAAATTCACCCCTACCCCATTTGGGCCCCTGGAGCATCCACATGACCACAGCTTCATCTCTTTTCACAAGGTTAAGCCCCCCAAGCTCCATTTCCCAGCTCCCACCCCATGCAATCACATTTTACCACTTGTAAAGCCAAGGTGAGGGCACATTTTTGTGTCCCATGTGCACCAAATATTTTTGAGGTTTGGAAGAGAAAACTCCCAAGCCTCCCATCCAAGCTCTTGGTCACCCATGTGCCCCTAAAAGCTGCTTTAAAGTGTTTTTTCAAGCACCTCTCTCATCCTCCATGGCAAATCGCAATGCCACACATGGCCCAATAGGGATGGGGTGAATTTTTACACCAAGTAAAAATTAAATTAATGAAAGTGGTGCAAAAAAATATGACCCATTTCAAAACTCAAAAACATGTAAATTTTTCTAATTGTCGGTCTTCTTCTTCTTGCATTTTCCATTTTTCTGCGAGGCACACACGTTTTTCTCCAACTACCGAGATTTATTCATTCCTCCATTACTGATACTTCTAAAATCTTACCAACATCCCCTCCATCATTCCTAAATCATTCCATGTTTTTGAAATTAAATAAATCCACCCTTATGAGAAAACTCCATGATCAATAGTCATTTTAGAAACCCCAAGGGACAAAACGAGGAAATGATCATATCTCCCAAACCATGATCGACCTCCATGAAATTTTAAGAAAATGTTCCTCATACAAATGAATTGAATCTTAAAAAAACTATAACTCAAAAGGTTGGCCTATTTTTAATGGCAGCCATCTAAAATTTTTTGGCCCTAAGTTGATTCTTCTTCATTTGTTGTCAATCCGGGAAGCGGTTTGACTTGAAAATTTGAATAAAGATGAAGAGAAAAAACCCAGAAGAAACTGATTTTTTTCATCAATATGACACTCCAAAGTTCATCTTATAAAAATAGCAAGTTTTTCTAGTTCACACTTTCCATTTTTAGTAAGTTTCCAAAAAGGAAAACTCCTCCAAGAAAAAGAATAGTGAAAACTACGCAAGATGAAAACTGGGGCACATTGATCAAAAAGTCAAAAAGAAAAAAGAAAAAAAAACAACTTTTAAAAATGGAAATTAATTCAAATTGACCCCAATACATCTATGGAAAACCCATAACATGAAGGAAACACCTCAATGCAAACAATAAGGCAAAAAGTGAAACTGCCTAAATTAGCAACTCTTGGGACGAACTTTCTAAAAATAGTAGTTTTTAGCTCCAAAGTTGTAAAAGTTACAACCATCTCCATGGAAACTTATGTCAGTTATTTTTTCATCCTCATGGGATTACAATATTATTCTAAGGCTCAAACAGAGCATTGATAACTTCATATTGGTCTTGGAAGCATCGTCTTGAATTCAAGTGTGCTCAGAAGTAATGCAAGGCATCGCAAGGCACAATAGATGAATTCATCTTCATCACTCAGAGATTTGGGTGATTTGAAATGATTTTGTCAAAGATTTCAATGAATTATAGTGGCTCATCAATTAGGTATTAAGGAGGATCATCGTGAGCAGTTCTTATGTCCATCTTGAGCTCACATTGAGAAGTCCTGAAACAATGTTTCTCAACACTCATTTCGCAACCCGAGATGTTCAGAATCATGCAAAATAAGGAAATTGATCATCAAAATTAGGGAAAAATCATTCAAAATACATTTCATCAAAGTTTTATGATGAGAAAAACAAAGTGGGGATATGTAGAAAAATTCATCAGAGATCGGTTTCAATCCTCAAACTTCTTCGGAGTGGACCTCGATAAGAAACACCTATAGCCACCAAGGTGATAATTCAATAGTGTTTATAAAAACTCAATTCTAGGTGTCCAAGAATCATTCAAAGGAGATTTATCTAGGTTTGAATAGTTCAAGGATTCAAAGTTCACTACATTGGAGCATCTCACCAATTCACCAACAGGGTTGATCTACATCAGAGGCGGAGTGTTCCTCATCCACACTTCAGAGTGTCTTCTTCTCTCTCCTTCTCCATTTATCCCTCTCCTTTTTCCCTCTTCTTTATCTATCCCTTATAATTATTCATCAAACCTCATCATTGTATTTTGTCTTATTCACTTAAGTGGCCTATTTTAATATTGTAAAAGTTTTTTCTCAAAATTATGAGAGAAATACTTAATTTAATGAAAAGTGAAAGGTCACAAGTGGAATAGGAATACAAAGAGTCATGTGAGGGAGATGAGAGGTAAATTTAAATTATATAAATTGGGATGGCTTCTCCATTCCAAGGGATTTCTAGATTTTGAAGAACTATCACTTTGTAGAAATAGTGGATTTTGATATGTTGTTGAACTTTGTGTCACCAATGCACATGAAATAAAAGCTACAATTTCTTCCAATTATTCTTTCCCTTGCTTTGTACAACTTTTGTAAAATTCAATCAAGGAATAGATTTTTGCTTTCCAAGATGTATGAATGTGTGCAACTTTGTATGCATGGTTTCCTCTCATCGTTGACACAATAAGCATAGTTGGTATGAACATATTTTGTTTCTTCCACTTCTCTCATTTATGAAATTTTCAAGCATAGTGATGTAAGATATTTATATCTTCAATAGATGAATATGAAGACTTTGTGTTTTAATTCATTGATCTCGCTAGCTTCATTGTTTCTTTCTTCTATATTGAATGTGAAACTATTCTAGTTACTAGGTGTGAGCTCTACAATCTACTCATGGAAGTAATATTCCTTTCCTAATTTCTCTCCTTCCCCCTCATCACTATGATTTTCCTCCCTTGTACCCCATACAATAAATTTTCTACACATTCAATGGAGTGTTTGTGTGTGATCCCGACCAATTTGGCCACCCACATCACTTAGATAGGATTAGGAATAGTTTAATTTAAATAATGTGAGTTGTACCCTTCATGCAGAGGGACGTGGCCCCCGAACGTTGGTGGAGAAACCTAATTTTTCTACATGAAAATTATTATCACCAACAGTTTTCCAAGATGTCTATAGTGAAGGTAATATTTTCATTCATTTGTTTACTTTCTTTGTCTATAATTTTTCATTGTTTATAGATAATGGAGAGTATATTGATGCTCTTGGAAAAATAATATTCTACTTGGAAAAATTGAATGAAGACATATAAGTAGCAATTTATGTACTCGAAGGCATTGTGAGCAACGAAAATTAACAAACAAATGAAAGATGAAGAAAAAAGCAAAAATATACATTCTTTGTAACTCTCTTGTAAACCTCAAGAATATTTATGAAGCAAATGGGCTTGTAAAATCTTAATATTTTAATTATTTTGGGTACTCTTGATATGACTCTCCAAAGTGGATTTGTAATCGCTACTGCTTGGATGCACAAGGATGTGATAAAAACATTCAATAGAAGTTAGATATAATTTATATAAAGATTATAGGGATGAGTTTGCAAAGGAAATGACCTCCTTTTATAGCTAAGGGTAAGGCAATGAAAGGTGGATACAAGTTTGACTAAGCTCTAGGTTAATTATGATAACTACCTAAGAATAGAAATTAGATTGAGTTAGAGAGTTATAGATTTAAAGGGGCAATAGACATTTGAATGGCATAAGTTACATCTAGAAATTGAATTTCACATAAAACCAATCGCCCCCACATTTCTAGGAATCTAGAAGTGGAGTCCAAGTGTAATAGGGAAGTGGAGTTAAAGTGTAATTAACTAGGATGAGGAAGTGGAGTCCAAGTGGAATTAACTAGGATGTTGAAGTGGTAGTTGAATAGGAAAATAGGTGCATTTTCCTAATTAAGTAACTAATATATAGTGCCCACATTTTACACACACAATTCCAAATAAAAAATACCAAGATAATAAATAAAAAATTGACTTACATTGCTCAATACAAAGTGCCACAAGGAATCCAAGTAAGGAAAACTCAACAACATATATGACACTTACATAAGTCATCAAATCACCTAGACACATGACAACACCATATACATGTTAATACCACACTTTTCCAAATGAAAGGGTACTAAAGCAATGACCCAACCAACCAAAAGAAAACATGACTTCAAAGAATTTGACGAACCCACAACACATCATTTCTTTAGATGTATTTTAGTTACGGTTAACATTCCAAGAACATTATGAGCAAGGATAAATTTCTTGTTTGTCCACCTACATATTCTTAAGTTTATTCCATAGGTGAATATACAGTTCGACCATCTTAAGTTGGCTTCTTCTACTTTATATAAATTTCCATAACTGACATACATATTTGGCATAAATCAAATTGCATACAAAGTACTTAATTATCTTATTATTATGTTAAGAATATTATTCTCCAACGTTTATTTGATGTCTACAGTTTTACCCTTACAACTCAAGCGAAAGTGACTTGATGTCCGAACGCAATAAAAGGATTTGACAGAGATTTAGATACAGGGTAGCTTTTCACCAAAAACATTTCTCGATTCACACTATATTTATTTCCCTACCATTGTTATTATAATTTGAAAACTTATTGAATTCCCATAAGATATATATATTTTGTTTTTTCAAGTTTGATCACACCATTTGACAATTCATATTCTTTGTAACACATGAAGATGTTTAAATTAAGTTATAAGGACTCCCAGTGACATTATTCCTAACCTCAAATTTTGGTTTTACTCTCATATGATTTACTCTTGCATCGCACTAGGGTCTCATTATTACCATCGTTTTAAACAGAAGAGTTACGAAAGTACTTGTCTGACATATTAAAGAAGCACATGGTTAAGCTTAATTCCAATTTCACCCAGGGCTTTAATCCCTATTATAGATTTGATTAAGGTTAAAATGTATTTATTCTATAAACCTTTCATGAGAGTTCAGGGCACTAAATTTTCACAAGCCAAAGATAAGACATTTATCTACGAGGGACAAAAGAGTTCACTAACAAGAATGCAAGACATAGAACAACTATATCACGATCTCCATTTATGTCGTTTGGATCCAACAGGGATTTCATTTGATGAGGAAAATTTACTTTTAAATCTATCTTCGGAAGACAAGGTAGTCCACTAGGATACGAAGGAAGAGTTAGCTCTACTTACTCCAGATCAAGTTTGACTGTGTTGCTCCTATATGTCTGGTTTATGTCGATGTCACTAAATGTACCTACTAAGATGATCAACCCATTCTTGGGATCTTATTTGCCTAAACTAGGATGTTCCATCGAGTGTAAAGGTTCGTTTGAAGGTCACAGTTTTCTACGCTAAGGGGTCAACATAGGCAGGTTAGTTATATACAAATTTTGAACTAAGGTTGATTGTTGTGGTTAGGTTCCTTTATTACATTTTCAAGGTAAGAAACATAACACCAATTACTAAACCAATAATAACACAATGAAAGTTCACTACAAGGTATAAATTTCAATTCCTTTTGACAATTGTATTCCACTTTTACCATAACAATTTTGGGATTAAAATAGTATCCATGAAAAAAATACCGATTTCTCAAGCACTTATTAATCTAGCGATTTTTACATACTATCAATTTCCAATGATAAGTCTTTCAATATAATACCAAAAATAAACAATGAATTACTCAACGCCTTTACG
The DNA here is from genome assembly GCA_018340775.1 of Taxus wallichiana var. yunnanensis. Classification (NCBI taxonomy): domain Eukaryota; kingdom Viridiplantae; phylum Streptophyta; class Pinopsida; order Cupressales; family Taxaceae; genus Taxus; species Taxus wallichiana. Next base: position 206,944,682 of record CM031236.1, on the reverse strand, counting down.
TCATCATTCTTTCATCCTGCAAAAACCATGTGAGCAAGATATCAGCGATAAATCGTTGGCATGACATCCACCCTAATCAGACATAATTATCATTTTTCAGTTTTCCCATTTACATATAATAATAATTAAAATTTGCAAGCGAGAGAAAGAGTTTAGAGACATGTATTCAATGCATTTCATTTCACTTCACTTTGTAACCCAGGAGAGAGAAAGAGAATGGAAGAGAGAGAAAACACCATTTCATCAAAGGTTCCAATTCACACAACAAGTTACACTATAGACTTTTAAACAATTATTTGCATGTGTTTAAAGTTTCCAGGGTGGTTTGGAAACCCTACGAGAGTCCCGCACCTTTCTATTCTTACATTTTATCACTAGCTACAAAGCGTTCAAAATGGTCTCGGAGGCTAAGAAACTGCTTCCAAAAGTTATCTTCCGATGAGCACGCACACCACGATTAACTTTCTATGTGTTCCAGATATACCAAAAATTCATATTAATTGACGGATTTAAAAAAGAGCGAACGGTTTGCGTTTGGCGCCTAATCTTCGGGGCTATTGATCGTAGTTGACCCATTGTAAAATGAAAAAAGTTAGCTCGTGGGCCCAAAGAACCATGTTCAAAATGATGTTCGATGGAGGAGCATGCAACGAGACATCTCTAACTAGTTCCCATATATAAGGAGAATTCTTCAGAGTCGACGGGACTGAGAACTAGAAAACCATTTTCAAACGGCGACAAGTTTTCTGGGTGACAAGATGAAATTGGTCTAGTTTTACCTTGTCAAATTACGACCGAAGGCCTACAAAATGGCTTCGACAAACTATCCCAAAAAGTTCTCTTTCCTATACTGAATGTTTCATGCATTTGTCTAGTATAAACACTAGAGGTTTGCAAAGATGGGAAGTAATTTCTCCATCCAGGTTTCAAATGGCGGTTCAAAACGAAAGCCAACTTTCTAGATTTAACACCTTTCTACTGTTGTAAACCAGTGTAACAGGGCTCCTATAAGAGCGTCAAAAGGATGTCATATGTTCGTTTTGGGTCAAACCAAAGGTCAAGGTGACTCCTCGTATACCAAGGTACACGAATGAAACTTCACATCTCATTTCTAGAGTTACGAAGGGTACTTAATGAGTCTCTGAAAAATGTAAAAAAATTTAACTTCTTCTTTCTTTTTTTTTACAGGGAATTGGTCAACATTATTTCTGGAAAGTAAGTTTCGTCTGGTCGATAAAACAATGTTGTAGTGGTTCGGTTGGATAGGAAGTTTTCTACATCACCTCAAAATGAGGGTGGCAATTCATGTTTTTATGATAGATATCTATTGTTTGCTTTTTGATCTCTTCTGTTGTTTTTGGATCATTATGACGATTGATCCTTTCTTTTAATATGTTGTTTTATCTGGCTAATGAGCCCTATGAGGTTGGTTGTTTTTCCCTTCTCTAGGTTGTTTCTCTCACTTCTGATACCTGGCTTTTGAGCCCTTTTGTATACAGGGTATAGTCCCTTCAAAACTATTTTCCCTTAATAAAAAAATCATGTTTTAATGCAAATAGGTTATTTTGACCTCGTGGGTTTTCGACACGACATTACATTGTTTTTGCAATGAGTTAAAGAAAACATTTAACGGTATTAAAATCCTAATATTTTAAAATTTTATTAAGTTGCAAAGGAGAACTAAACACGAGAATTATGAGAGGTAAAGGAAGATGAACCATGCCTGGAAACGATGAGCGAAATGGTACAAGGGGCTCCAAGCGGTTTACACTCGCGATCCATCGAGACCACCATTGTTGCCACATGATGCCAAGTAGTCACATGCAAACCAAGCCATTCATTGTGCACCCATGTCTCATAAAAAGAACCATTTTGTGTTTTCAAGTAGTCATCCCAATCCAAGAGACCACATTTTCTATGTCAAACAGATCACACGTGTTTTCAACAAAATCCATTTTTGCATGTATCTTGCATACATTTCTACCTGAAGACCATATTTATTTAAAAAAAAAAAAACCTCAATGCCTCCATCCAAAACCCCAAGAAGTAGATCTAAAACATTTTCAGCATTTCCACAACAAGCCGGCTCTCATTTCTATCAGACATTTAGTTAAACAGTACACATGCCTGGTGTTTGTGTCCACATTTCTCATATGCATCTGCCACCGCACCAACGAGCTAAAACATATGGAAAAAAACACACTCCAAAATAGTTCAATGCTAAAACTAAATAAAAATGGATAATAATAATTATACAATGCCACTACCATCCCCCGCTAAGCTTGACACATTTGTGCATATCCTACAATCATGGCATTCCATGAGACAACATTTATTTGAGGCATTCTAACAAACAGTTCGTAGGAGTCCACATTTTGCATATGTATCTACTGTCGGGCGTTTGCATCTAGAACATACACAAAAAAAAATCCCTTCTCCATAATGCTCGGCGGATAGACTGCACCCTGTTTTGAAGGCCCTTGTTTTTGGCACATCTTTGGGAGGTATGATGGCAAAAGAATTTGATTGGGTTGGAGTTGCTGCATACGGGGGACAACGTGACTGTCTTGTGAGGAAACCATGACTTTTGTTCGCTGCCATTACCATATTCCATGAGAAGTTGTCTCATTCTTTTCTTTGGTCAAACATGAAGCAGTGCCCCCAAAGGAATTTGCAACTACAACATCTGACAACATTCCTCTGACTTTTGCTTTGATTTGCCCACGCAGGTGAATGAACTCGAGTTTGGCGTAGGATGGAAGGCTGGGAGGAGGCCGCAACCTTGTCACTCCATGAGAAGACACTTGGTTTGAGTCTGTCATGCCGCCACCCTCCCCAAATTCGCCCCTTCCAAAAGCCAAAAAGATAAAACCCTAACGCCACGCTTTTGAGCTTTCTCGCCCTCCTTCCGCTTGTTTGATTTTATTTCATATTAAATTATAATGTATATTTTTATTGAATAAAGTGACATACAACTTATGTTTTTCCCTACATTGATGTATTTGTTCTAAGACATATACGTATTTATTTTTTTATTTTTATTTTTTTAAATTTTCCTTTTTAAATATAATTAATAATATTCCTTTGCGTACAACAACCAACACAGAGAGATGAACAAGACTCTCCTTCCATCCCAGAGGCATTTGAAACCGACGCAAGACAAGGACCGACCACGGCATCACAACAAGAGACTGTCTTCTCGCGCGGAACGAGGTGACCAATCCAAACAAATAAAATCACTTATCGATAATCAACAATAAAATTGATAACAAATCGATGATCAACTGATGAAGTTATCGTCCATCGATAATTAAAATAATAATATTGTTATTATTATTATTATTATTATTTAATTATTATTATATTATTATTACCACTTAAAATAATTATTAATCATATTAACAAAGACGTACATACCAGCTCGACAATAAGGTAAAACAATAATACTATAAAATAGAGGCCAATCGACAATTAAATTAAAATAACATTATTATCATTATATATTATAAATATATATATAATCACTATTCACATTAATAATGACCAACGGTCCAACTTAACCATGCGACAACAAGGTCCTCCTTCAAATAGGTTAACGAACAGGACATTACACAGTCCACACACAGAGGTGTCGATAACGACTCGAGAGAGCAAGGAGAGGGAAGGTGCTAAAACATCACTGAGACATGGTCTAAGATAACGGAATTACACACAGTCATTCGACACTTAGCAAATAGGGTCACTGTGACAAGAACCGGGGTAACCGCTGAATGGGCATCACATAATATAATTAGCTATAATATGTAAGATAATTAATTAATAACTTCTTTAATAAATGCTAATTAACTTAGCTAAAGTGTGTTAGAGACTAATTTAATTGATCCCAATGGGTGGAATGTGCATGATTAATTAATTTGACTAATGAATCATAAGGGGATGAATAATAGGATGTGAACTTGGAACATGTTTGTAATTTTGGGGTGTCTACATTTGCCTATTTTTAAAGTTCTATTGCACATTAATAGAATTTTAAAGATAGTAGACACATGTAGATCAGCAATCATAAATTGGTGAAGTATTTGGATTCCCCAACAAGTAGAGTGGTAAATTAATGCCCCTTCAAGTGGGTGGATGGCCCCTTGATAGGAAGAAAATAAGGAAGTGGAACAAGGATGGAAGGAATTATGCCCGTAGCATAAACATCATGTGGAGAGTGTGTATATAAGTACAATATTTATTTTGTTGTTTCATAATAGATCTATGACCATGCTTATGAAATAATCAAGATAGTTAACCTAGATATGTGTAAACAAACACACACAAAGAAAATAAAAGTTAAAAAAAAAAAAAAACCAATATACATAGTAGGTGCGGGCATCGGGGTTATAAAGGAACCAAGATGTAATCACACTAAAGTCGTATAAAAATAAACATCAACAAGGCAACACAACTTTGAAAAAGAATACAATTATTTACGCCCTAATGCGTGCCACAAATGATGAGTATGAAGATGCAAATTCCCAAGGTGGGAATAGGATCAAACTAAAGAGTGGAGTAACTCATAAAACTCTTTATGGATCTAGTGTATAAATGATCTAAGTTAATTTTCCCCAAGCATGATTAGGAATCATACAAAGGGAAGAAAGTGATGTTCGTAAGATTGGTACGATATGTAGGTTAGTAGATAAAAGTAGGAATTTATCAATATTGTGTTGAAATGTTAAAAGATGCACTTCAAGATTTTCCAATTATAGGATTTTTGTGAGAAGTGAGTGTTTGTTCATATTTTTAATGATTTTTTTGAATTTTTGAATATATGATTTTTTTGTTTTACAAAGTTTTAGAAAAACTTGATGCAAAGAAGAGGAGCGGTGTTTTTGTTACACTTGGATTTATTATGGATAAACAATGTTGTGAAATCATAAAACAAACATGTCAAACAAACCCAATATGAACAGGAAAGAACCACACCAAAGTTATATGTGAACTAGGATGTAGAGAATTTTCTTGCAATTGGTCTACAATGAAAGTAAACAAAGTATAAAAAAATAACAAATTGAAAGAAGAAAATAACATTGTCTAATTGTTGACAAACCCAAACAATAAAACAAAATTTGTAATAATGACATCTAATGACACTACGAATGTGTTCCACATTGAATAACTATATGAATATGAATTCCCTCTAGTGATAGCTTAGAAAGTGAGAGGATTATATCAGGTCGAAGAGCATAATAGTACTTGCGAATATAGACAGATATGAATTCCCTTAAGGGGGAATAAGATCATACTAAAGAACGGAATAAAGATACTCCTCATGACACTCTTATGGGATCCCATTGAAGTTTGATCTGTATTGGATTCTAATGTGAAATTCAAGTTTTCCTTGTGCAAATTTATATTGTGAAAGGGTAAGTGATTTGTTCTTAATAGATGATCTAGAACGGTCATGAGGAGCATCGTCAAATGTTGAAATTATTGAATTGTGTTACACAATTGCTTTGAGATTTGGTCCAAAAATTTTCTAAATGTTTTGATTTTGATAGTTTAATACTTGTTTTTGGATTCTCAAAAACATATTTGAATGTTTTTGAATTTTTGAACATATTTGAATGTTTTTGTTTTTTTGAAATATATTTGAATGTTTTAATATTTTTGAACATTTTAAAATGTTTTGGTAATTTTGACTTCGGTAAAGGGTTGCATAGTTTGAACTCATGTTCAAACAATTATAAGCATTTCATTCCATTGGCGAAATGTAGATGATATAATGATAAGAATCCATTCATGACTCCACACAAATAGAAGATGTGAGGGCTCATCACTAAGAGCCAATAGGGATGTGATAAATAGGAGAATAGTGACATGAAAATGGAGATGACTTATGCTAAGACACAAGGTGAAGCAATGATCCATGCAAGAAAATTATAACCCATGTTCATCAAGATTATCTGATTGATTCCAAGATGATTTCACTTTATAGGTTTTGACTAGACTTAGATCCATTGATGGCCTACTAATTGGAAAAAACACTTGAAGGAATTGTTGTCTCTCTTAACATGAGCAACTAAATTACTTCTTGGGGATTTTTGATTAAGCACTTTTGATTCAGATTTGATAAAGTATTTATTGATTAATTGTTTTTGCAAAGGCCCCCTTTTTACTGCCCCATGCCACCAATAAGAGACAAAGGCTCAAAACCAAAGAAAAAATTTAGGCAAGTAAGGACATCTTCCTCCATTCCCAATCTCATACTACTAGTAAGAAGTATGGGATCATCATCGAAGATTGTGAAGGATGAAAGGTGTAATGATTTTATATTTTTTTGTATTTTTAGATTGATTTTTCCTTATTTATTGATAGTGTGCTTACTATGTAGGGAACATTTCCTCCCAAGTCTTAGCTACATGTGTCTAGTAGGACATAAGGGTTCAACATAATAGACTTAGATGGGCGGTCAAAAAGGACCAGATTTAAAAGTTCAAGATTTATGTTAAAGAGATAGCTTATTTAAAGGAAAATTTTCTATTACTAAGCTTCAAGACAAAACCGTAGGTAAAAAATACATGAAATGGTAGGAACCATAACAAGAATGATACACACAATGCCCAATAGGAAAAAGATGAAACTATGTCATAGAAGGTGAAGAAAGCAAAGATATGATAATGTTATGGTTAAGATATTTGCTAACATATAAAAATATGAAAATTGTTTTTAAAATTATTTAACCATGCAAGCATCCTTCCCTAGTGTGGGGAGAACCCATAGAAGAATATGTTTCTTCTTCTAGGTTTTTGATGTTCAAATAATGATTTAGTGAGGGGTTTGATATGGATTTTTATTCTCTTGTTATTCTTTTTTATCTTTTAAGTTTTGGTGGATGGAGGTTTGCAGATGGAGTCATCGGGAGAGAGTTCCATGTTTATGAAAGTGGAATGGTCCTGATTTACAAGACTTGGGTGGATGAGATCCAAGTCAAAGGAGAGGATACAAATATTTTCGATGAATGATAGATGGAAGTAGTTTGGATTTATGAGACTTAGGTGGAAAAATTCCAAGTCAAATGAGAGGATTGAAATATTTTCAATGGATGATAGATGGAAAAAGTTTGGATTTATGAGACTTGGGTGAAAAAATTCCAATTCAAAGGAGAGAATCTGAATATTTAATGAGTCTTGATTTACAAGACTGGGGTGGACAAGGGTCAATCAATGGAGAGAATCTAAAGATTCAACGAGGCATACTTTATGAGAATTGGGAAGACAAGGTCCAAATCAAGAGAGAGAATATGAAGATTCAATGAGTCCTAATTTATGAGACTTGGGTGGACAAGGTCCAAGTCAAAGGAGGGAATCGAAGATTTAATTAGTCCTAATTTATGATACATTGGTGGATAAGGTACAAGTCAAAAGAGAGAATCAAAAGTTTCAATGATTCTTGAGGTATGAGACTTGGGTGAACAATTTCCAAGTCAAAGGAGATAATCAAACAATTCGATGAGTCCTATGGTATGAGACTTTAGCGGACATGGTCCAAGTCAAAGGAGAGAATCAGAATATTAGATGAGTCCCGAGATACGAGAATTGGGTAGATGATATCCAAGTCAAAGAAGAGAATCTTAAGATTTGAGGAGTCTGAGATACAAGACTTGGGAAGATAGGTTCCAAGTCAAAGGAGATAATCCTAAAATTCTATGAGTCTTGAGATACCGTAGACAAAAATCATGGACTCGGGTACATTTCTTGGTCCTAAATCATTCGAATGTATATATGATTCCTAAGCAAGAAAACTGGTGGTTGACAACTATCTTTGGTATCTTTTCTTTATTTCTTCGACTCTTTGGTGTGACACACCTTACATCCTTGGTGCAACTTGATTGATTTGTCTTTTATGGCCTCGGACACTTGGTGCCAAGCTAGGACACCGGCGCCTAGGTGCTTCTATCCATACTGGGAACTCTTGACCCTTTCTTACCTTTACTTAGTCTTTTTGGGTCTCTTTTATCTTTTGGGAATCTTTTCACTTATGGTTCAGCCTTGTAGTTGTCAATTATGAAATTCAAATAAGGGAATCATATATATACTTAGTTACTTCTCAAAAATACAAGACCAAACACTAATAATTGCATATTACCACCTAAGCTTGCATCCAAAGGTACTAAATCACTTCAAAGGAATCCATCTATCACTCATACAAAGGGAAAGGGTTGCATCACTCTGTCTACATAGCATATAAAGGGGAAGTCTATTCTATTCCATCCACACATATTATACATCTTCTAAATTCTAGATCTATCCCGCTATCATTTGTGTAACTTACATAAGGGCATCCTAGGGAATCCTTTCTACACACACACACAAGAACTATATGGGGTCTGAGATGTAGTACATAAATCGACAGTAATTTCACTCTTTGGGTGACTGCAAGGGTTAGTCCGATTGCACATTCTCGCATATTTTTTATTATTTTTGATGTGGTTTGTGGAAATGTGCAGGTAGATATTTTGTTTTTTAGGTTACAAGTATCTTCGACGATCAAAGAGTGAATATCAAGAACAATACAAGAATTAACCGAGAACCTCTTACCACATAGAAGAAATTAGTTCTTGAGCATTTAAACGACCATCGACACCTATATTTAGTCACCAGCCTTTATGCACCTCTCGCCTCCTATGGGCACCCCATGTCATGTCATGTCCAAGTTCTAGAATTTACAGTGAGCATCAAAAACACTATCTACATTCTATTTAAGTACTTCACTCACCTAGATTGCCTCCAGGTTGCTCAAAAATCAGCTAAGTCTTCCTATCTCACTCTTTTGCTAGGGTTGCACATTGTACATGCTTGATTGATTTTATTTTACTATACATTAACATTTGTAAATCACATATTAGAGTAGTTACTATGAAATTATATTTAATTCAATTTAAATTAAATCATTTGGTGAACCCATTCCTTACATGCCCATTATCAGATATTTCATGGCTTCCCCATTGTATATCCATGTTCACTTCATAATCTCCTCATTAAACATGTCCTAGTTGATCGTAGTTATGGTCTGAACATATTTACTTTTTCCTTTCTATATCAAATAGAACTTTCTAATACTCATCTCAATCCATCTACTCGTTGTATCTGTGGCCTTAATAATATACCTAAACAAGTGTTGGGCACAATATCTCTTCCCCTTACTATGGGATTTTGTACTCTTAATGTTCTATGTCATGTTGCCTCATGATGCTCCTTATACTATCCTTCTAGGCCATCCTTGGTTACATGTTATTCATAACCATGCCATATCACATAATTCCCTTACTACACCTTCTTCTATAGATACTTTTTGTAGTAGATTCCACACCTCATGTTGCTACTTCTTGTGATACTCCTCTTACACATCATACTAATGAAATTACCTACATTACACATTCTTCTCCTCTTATGATGCACCCTATTGCTACCGATTTACACAATAAATTATCTATTAGTACCCATGATACTCCTCCTATTGTGTCTCACTCTCGATACACTTCTATTGATCATATGCTCAACACTTCCAATTTTACATCTCTTTTACGCATCTTCTTCATTACATGTTGGAACATTGTATGTTGGTTTTATACTGATTCCTAATTCTTACACTTTCCAAGATCCTATGCATGATTCATTTACTATGGCTACACCTTATCTTGTTACATTCATGGTGGTTGTTCATTCCCCTCTTTCTACATTTTTGACTATGATCATAGGGGCTAGTTCATACTTCTTTATTGCTTATAATATTCACAATTTACACTTATTGATTTTCATTACTACTGATGAGCATCCCAACATTACATATGTTACACATATTTTGACTCACATACTATTCCTTATGCTTGCAATATCTTTTCTACTATTACCAACAAGAAAAAAAATTTACACCTATTATACTTTCCTCTCGGTGGTACATTCTTATTGCTTATACACCTCTTATTCATCCAAATCAGATCTTAGACTCTATTAGGTTTTCCCCTCACCATGTTGACATTATTCTTTGGTAGATTTGACAATATTCTCTGTTACCATGCAATGGAATCTCTCACATCATCACATATATCTCCCTTACTCGCACACTTGGGGGCATAAAAATTTCACCCCCTTTTCCATTCCTATCAGTTGTCTCTAGTGTCTACTACTACACCTCATGCCATGTGCCTTATGTATAATATTCCTACACCTTTGGTACACACACAAAAGTATCGTCATTACCTTATGACACACTCTAGTTCCATGGTTCATACTTGACTTCTAAGGGTTTAATTCTAAAATGAACTTCACATCATACACACTTCATGCTCTTTTCTTCATGATACATCTTTCCTAGCATCTAATCTCATGCAATGCACTCATTTCCTGATGACACACTCTTGTTCTATGGTTCATTCTTGACTGTTGAGGGATATTTTATAAATTAACCTCATCTCATACACATCATTTGTGGGGGCACGCTATTCCTATCATCTTCAAATATTGTATACCATACCATCATACCATCATAGCATTTGTATTTCTTGGTTTTATTTAATCTTTCTTGCTTATAATAATTACATGTTTCATTTTGATTATTATGCTAGTCAGATACTTAGTATGTCATTATATTTTTATATACACGCATGTGCGCTCACTTGATCTTTTGAGGTGAATGCATATCTCTTTCAAGTTTTCACATGTTGTAATGATGCTCAACATTTTACCTTTTACCAGTCCCACCGAGGCTCTTGGGGGCATCTACTTTTACTACTATCACATACTACACATGGTCTATTGCTATATTCTTCACTACTTCTCACTACTATTGTTGGACCCTAAAATATTGGCTAAGTACCAAGAGGTGTGTGCATGCAGGATCAGTAAATATAAGGGTGATTAGGGAAAGGTGCGTAGGAAAAAGGGGTTTATGAAGGGTTTAGGTGAAACTAGGGCATGTGTGGGAGTCGAACAAGGGTTTGAAGGACTTAACCATATCCATCATCATGGAGTCACTTGAGGAAAAACGTGAGGACATGAACATGCATGATAAGCGGATAAGGTGCCACTTGGAACCTTAGAGGTCAATAAAAGGATATTCCATGTAAGTAATATTCCTATAGGCATCATTACAATTAGTGGAAGGTTTGCAAAGAGGATAATCATTCACCAATGGAGGGCCACATCGAAACTTGGAACGTAATTTTCTCAAAAGATAATTCATGGAGGTGGTCGATGATCCTATTTAAAGAGGTTATTGGGATAGGAAAAGACACATACGACACACACGAGACATATGTAGACACACACAAACATAGAGAGAATGCAAAGAAAATGTAGAGAGATAAGGAGGGTAACGAAGTGGCGTTGTAAGAACTTCTAAGGGTTTATAGTTCATGGTGTGAAGGTTTAGAGTGCTTGTTGCTAGAGGGTTGTAAGGGACACCATAAAACATATGTATGGGTACTATGATGCAACAGGGAAAGACGAAGGAAAGTATAGTTAGGATCTCTGATCAAATAGGCTTGCAGGAGTTGAGTCTCTGTCATTTAGTGTACATGGTCTAAGATGACCCTTTTCAATGTAGTATGGCTACCGAGAGACTCTGTTAAATCAATATACATGGATCTATTCTGTGCATCTTGTTTATGGGTGTAAACCCTTGTGTTATATGGCTTATCATGACTCAGATCTGGTTTCTTGTACTTCTTACGATGTCATTTAGATTTTTTGATGCATTAATGTGTAGATCTCATTAGTTACATAATCTACCTTTTAAAGTAAGTGAATTTAATTTTGTTTCTGAAAATAATCCTCTATTAATGGTAGAAATCTCTTGCAAAGCTCACATAAAGAAAGGGCTCGACACCTACACATGCTTTGGGTAGCACCTAGCATATGTTGGATGATAGGGTGATGTGCTTGGGGTTAGAAAGAAGTATTGAGAGTAAAATAATGACTACATCTCGGTTCCATCGTCAAGGCCTCTTTTGAAGATATTATGAGAGGAATGTGTGATGACGGAGTGCTTGACCTTGGATAGTATCGAAGTGTGGCTCAAAAACATGGAGGATGAGTTTTCTCATAGGTTCATTACTGGATCTGAGTTTGATGCATGAAAATGGGTGGAGGAGAACATGTATCATGAAATCTATGAGACATTCTTCTGTTGTTTCCAAATAGAGTTGTATGAATGGATATCAACATATGAATCAAGGAAAATTTGGTACTATAGACCTCATGTTTGGATCCAAGAGGAATATCAGCAGATGCATGATTTCGATCTAGATATGGACCCATGTTGTTGATCACTGGTGGAGTAGAGTGTTGACTAGTTATACCTTGGAATACGCTATTTCTACGTATTATTTCCCATAGATTGTTGAGTTTAAGTTCTTGATGGAGCCTAGAGGATCATTCTTGCATCTTATTCCACTGGCTATCAAGATCTTGGTCATTACTTTTATTTTGGAAGCCTTTCCCATGGCTGGCTAAATTCTGCTAGGTGCAAGGCACAAAAGCTGGGATGGTAGAAGGATGGTGGACCTTGTGGTAGAAATGGAGAGAGAGGAGAGGTGTCTCAAGTATAATGAAGCTGGAGAGAGAGATTTAGCAAGACAATGCAAAGCTGCATGAGTGATGAATTTATGGAGGTAGAAATTACAGGAAGGATTTGAGGTTCACATGGAGGACGTGAAACCTAAACAGTCTATGCTACCCCATCTTGGCAAGCATGGAAGAGAAACCCCTCGGCTTCTATAGAGTCCACCTGGTGACTAACCCTTGGCACTTAGTTTTCCAAATCCAGAGATAAGTATTACTAACCCAATGGGTATTGGTGGAAGTAACTAATCAACACCTAGGAGGTATAATTTTTCATTTGGTACATCCATGGCTACACAATCATTTCATGTGTTCGAGAGGTATTTTTTTGGTACAACATTTGGACAAAGTACAGGTACACAAAGCTTTGGTATCACATCTAGAAGTGGCATGGGACACATGTCCAGTAACGTGCAATATTAAATATTATTAGCATGCAGCTCGGTGTGACAATGGGGACACAAGGCACGACCACTTCAGGACCTTTACCAACTACGGGAGGTGGATATAGTGGGTCCTGTAGATAGAACTATCCAACTTGGTAGACTGTTGGATTTGGAGGATCGTGGGTTAGGAGGAATAGGTGCTAGTGGATCTAGTGGTGGAGGAAACCCCGGTGGGAATCTAGGTTCTGGATCAAGTGGAAAAGGACCTCAACCACCTCAACAAGTGTTCTTTGAAATTTATTTGCATCTACCAGATTACAAAGGTGTTGAGGATGTTGCAGAGCATGTACACAAATGTGAGTTTCTATGGTGCATGAAGGGGATCACTACCTTGGAACAGAAGGTACGTCAATTTAAAATGAACATGCAAGGGCACGTACATAGTTGGTACCGGAAGTATGAGCCTCACCGATAATAGGAGATTATACTACACTACGTAATGACTTCCTGGATGAATTTCATATTCCCGAGTTTGAACATACTAGCATTAGCACATTAAAAGAGATTCAAAAAGGTATGACAAAGAGTTTACAAGAGAATGATGAGCATTTTAAGACTCTTTTATCAAAATTATCTTATGATAGTCATCCCTCTCGAATGCTTAATGGTATTTTAGAGTATTAATAACACCCTTCAGGAGAGCGATGTCACATAAGACTTTCATAGACTTACGTGAGGCCTTTGAGGTAACCCTACGTGTTGAGGCTATGAGAAGCATGTATAACAGTGTTAGTACTTTTCTTGAAGCTCAAATTGTTACCATGGAAAAGCAGCTAGAGAAGCTATTTATGAATTCAAAGACATGAGACTCGTAGTGGCATATAGTGCATGGATTTTGATATAGAGTGGTATACTGAAAGGACATTCATCCTCAGAGATTGGTACGTGCCATGATGGTAGACTGTAAGATTTTTCATGGAGATCATGATGTAAGTAGGTGTCCCCTACTATAGCATGTGATCCATAAGAATATGTCTTGCTATTGCAAGATTTTCACCTCTACTACTCATGACACCAAGGATTGTAGATTGATTAACTAGATACATCATGTCATTTATAGTGGTGTGCATCGGACTAGAATTGCAAACAATTGCAAGGAAGATGGTCATCACTATAAAGGACTTGTAGATGGAGGAGCTTGTGAAAGGAGCTTTGTGCAGAGGATTTAGAGGTTGTGGTAATCACGAAGGTAGAAGAGGTGAATTCCCTCACATAACTTGTTATAATTGTGGGTCCATAGAGCATTACAAGCATGAATGTCTTGACCTGCTACAATGCTATTGGTGTGGGAAGAAGCACAAGTATGAGGAGTTCCTGGAATTATTTGAACACATGAGCTAGAAAAATGGAAAGATAATGGCGCCGGATGGTAAGCATGAAGAAAGTAGACTAGTAGTGGATGCCAAGAGTGGTGTGTGAGTTATATTTAGAACTTGTCCTGGTGAGGACGTGAGTTGAGGTTGTGCACGCTAGGGAAATACCAAATTAAAGACCACTAATTACAAGAGAAGAGGTGGTATATGGGAAGTATCCAGACCCTACCCATCAGAAGGAAGTCTATCAAGATACCATGGATGTAATCAGAAGTCTTCAAGGGGAAATTCAGTGTCTAAAAGAGCAATCCAAGAAGTTCCAAAGTAGAATAAAACCATTGAGTTCCCTCATTCAAACATAGATGATGTTAGAGATGTGTGTAAGATTTTGTGCCAAGAGAATATCATTCCTCTATTAGGATAATGGTTGAGGGGTAAGATACCAAGCACTAGAGAAGAGTGTGAAAGGCAGGTTTTACATGTTAATTTTCCTCCTCACAACATTGACTATGATAAGGAAATCACCTTGAATGTCGTGGTTGATGGATAGCAACTGAGAAATATCCTAATTGAAACGGGTGTAGAAGTTACCATTCTCACCTTGGATGCTTGGAATCAAATGGGAATATCCCATTACAACCATCTTCAAATGTGATGTGTATGGCTAATAAGATTAAGGCAATGCTCATTAGTGTTTTAAAGGATGTTGTTATCACTATCCAAGGGGAAAAATTCACTAGAGACTTCAAAGTCTTAGCACTTGCTAAGGTGGAAAAATTTCCAGTGTTACTTAGGCACCCCTAGTGTTATAAGAACAATGTTGACTTAAGTTTCAACAAGGGGTATATAAGTTTTGAGAACAAAGAGGAATGTGTTATCATTCCTTTGATGGATGGGAAGTCATTGTCCTATATGGAGCCTTTAGGAGAAGGTGACCTAGACATAATTTATGTGTACACTATTCGGGACCATGAAGTTGTGCAACCAACGAAATAAGGTGTTATTCGATGAAAAGACACTCAATCTATAAGTGATATAACTGGTGTGACATGTGACAATTGGGAACATGGGACATTGAGTTAGTCGGAAGGCGATTAAGAGTATCGTGATGAGAGTAACAAAGGCATGCTCAGTCAAGTGCCTAGGAGGAAAGAATTTGCCAAGTTATTCTGGGGGAGCCGACCCTGATGTTTTCCTATGAGAAATGGAGACCTAGTGGAGATGTGAGATCGAAAGGAGAAGGATGCTTAGTTATACCTTGCTTGGGACTACAACACATTGGTGGGTGACCCATCGTGATAACCTTCTAGAGTGGTGCAAAGTGAGAATCACGTTCTCTGTTAGGTTTTTCCGGAGCAATGCACCTACTATCATACAATATTATCATGGGAAGGAACCTTCCTCATTTCATGTCCAAGCATGTGAGAAGGCTTGGATGGAAGGCAAGGAATCATTACCTCCATATTTATGGGTGCATAATATTTACTCCACTTTACAAGGTTGTGCGCGTGCATGGTACATTCACTCAGAGATGCGTCGTCGAGATAGAAAGCGACAGTAGTTGATGGCTCATCTCCTTTAAGATTTTGAATATCAAAGTACTAAGCCATTGGTGGATGAGCCATTGTAGGTTTTCAAGCACCTAACCGTGGGGGATAGTGCCATGGTGGAGGGTAGAATAATGGAATTACTTGGGGAACTAGGTTTAGAAGCACGCTTTAATGAGGAATAATAAGAGTAGATACAAGTTGAGCGCGCATGCATGGAAAAAATGAAAGGAAAGTTGGTCTATGTGATCAATGGTGAAGAGGTGGAAAACTTGGATGTTAACCATACTATGGGTACGTGTGAGGTTATGGATAGTGTTGATGAGCAAGCGTGCACCTACCATGAACCCCTAAAAACCAAGAAGGTTAACATTGGTTCGGAGGTGGAACCTAAGGAGGCTACTATTGGAGATTTCTAAACAGGATGAGGAGGTTTCAAGATCATCAATCTGTTGTTTGAATTTCAACTTTTTTTTCCACGTGGGTACCACGAGCTTAAAGGATTTCACCACTCTTTGGTAGAAATGAAGATCAAGTTAAAGGAAGCTACACACCCGATTCAAAAGAGACCTTATAGAATGAATCAATCTACACGTCAAATTCAAGGAAGAGATTGACAAGATGATCGATTCAGAATCATTGAGGTTGTTGAAGAATCGGAATGGATAATTCTAATGGCCATTAGCATTAATAAGGATGGGATGATAAGGATTTTTTTATTATAGGGATCTAAATGCGGTATGTGTTATTGACCCATTTCTAACCCCCTTCACCGAAGAGATCCTGGAAGGAGTAGTAGGCGCAAGATCTATTCTTTCACGAATGGATTCTCGTGGATATCATGTCCAAGCATGTGAGAAGGCTTAGATGGAAGTCAAGGAATCATTACCTCCATATTTATGGGTGCATAATATTTACTCCACTTTACGAGGTTGTGCACGTGCATGGTACATTCACTCGAGAGATGCGTCGTCGAGATAGGAAATCGACAGTAGTTGATGGCTCATCTCCTTTAAGATTTTGAATATCAAAGTACTAAGCCATTGGTGGATGAGCCATTGTAGGTTTTCAAGCACCTAACTATGGGGGATAGTGTCATGGTGGAGGGTAGAATAATGGAATTACTTTGGGAACTAGGTTTAGAAGCACGCTTTAATGAGGAATAATAAGAGTAGATACAAGTTGAGCGCGCATGCATGGAAAAAATGAAAGGAAAGTTGGTTTATGTGATCAATGGTGAAGAGGTGGAAAACTTGGATGTTAACCATACTATGGGTACGTGTGAGGTTATGGATAGTGTTGATGAGCAAGCGTGCTCTTACCATGAACCCCTGAAAAACCAAGAAGGTTAACATTAGTTCGGAGGTGGAACCTAAGGAGGCTACTATTGGAGATTTCTAAACAGATGAGGAGGTTTCGAAGATCATCAATCTGTTGTTTGAATTTCAACTTTTTTTCCACGTGGGTACCACGACCTTAAAGGATTTCACCACTCCTTGGTAGAAATGAAGATCAAGTTAAAGGAAGAATCTGCACACGTCAAATTCAAGGAAGAGATTGACAAGATGATCGCTTCAGGAATCATTGAGGTTGTTGAAGAATCAGAATGGATAATTCTAATGGACATTAGCATTAATAAGGATGGGATGATAAGGATTTTGTTGATTATAGGGATCTAAATGCGGTATGTGTTATTGACCCATTTCTAACCCCCTTCACTGAAGAGATCCTGGAAGGAGTAGCTGGGCGCAAGATCTATTCTTTCACAGAAGGATTCTCAAGATATCATTAGGTTAGCATAGCAAAGGAAAACCAAGAAAATATAATTTTTGCCACTGAATGGGGAAGCTTTACCTACACGTTCATGCCTTTTGGACTGAAAAACACACCTACTTTGTTTTCACGCATTGTGGTGCAGGAATTTCAAGACTTCATCCATAAGTTTCTTCAAGTATACCTTGATGATTGGACAATATATGGATTAGTGAGGGACCATTGTGACAATCTAAGGTTGATGTTTGAAATATTTCGGTAGTTGAGGATATCCCTCAACATTAAGAAATGTTTTTCGTTACTCCATTTGGAACCCTGTTGGGACATATCATATATAATGAAGGCTTGCTGGTGGATCCTACCAAAGTTGTCATTATTGTGGGAACCTACCAGCTAGAGAACAATGCATAGATTCCTTGGACATATGGGGTATTTTTCAGGTGTGAAATCATAGCACCCCCAAATGAGTTATAGATATTCTTTTCTAAGGTAGAGTCATTTGGTGTGATTTGCATAACATTGGACCATTCCCAAGCCATGGGACTTGCAAATGGGAATGATCCTCCAGAGAAGGTCGGTTCTTATTCCTAATCTACCTACCACAAGCTATTCTATTGCATACAAGCTAATCTAATTCTAATCTAACTTCCATGGAGACAAGGAGAGAAAGAAAACAAGGAAAATTTGAGCCTACACTAAAATAGTGATACACCAGAGAAGGAGAGTGCTGATCAAATACTAAACTACCATGGAACAATGAGAGGTGAGAAATGGAAAGGATGGACAAGTGCATCATAGACCAAAGATGGCTTTCACACAGAATATGTTCCAAATCCCATGAACATAGCTCCCAGATCTGCAAATGAACGTCTAAAACATGCACAAAAACCCTGCAAATGAAGAGAGGCAAGAATATGCAATAAAATGAGTAAAGGATGGAAAAATGCATCACAAAAACATGTTGTTATTGCTCTAGAGTTACATAGTGCACCATTTCACAAGGAAAGAGGAGAAAAAGCTGCCATTACAGAGTAGGGGAGGAGGTTCAAACTCCATTTTTGATCCTGGGAAGGAAAAAAAGGTGGGAGGCATTCATACATTTGAAGGATTTGTAAAACTTATTGGAGTTGGAATGTGTTTTTGTTGCTATAGATGTGAAATCCATGGTGGTAATGAAGTCATGACTGCACAACTTCATGGCATGGAAAGAAGGATGAATGGAAAATAGGTCTCGCAACTCATAGAATGATTTGTTTACTAGATGGAGTCGCCATATGTGTAAATTGAAGCTTCTAATAAGTTGGAAATTGCAACAAGTACACATCAATCTTGTTGTAATGACGTGGAGACCTCTAAGGTTACACCGGGTGTGCCAAAACTGTTAGTTTGAAATCACAACACCCCCAAATGAGTTATGGATATGCTTTTCTAAGGCAAGGTCATTTGGTGTGATTTACATAACATTGGATCATTCCCAAGATGTGAGACTTACAAATGGAAATGATCCTCCAGAGAAGGCTAGTTCCTCTTCCTAAACTACCTGCCACAAGCTATTCTAGTGCAGGAAAGCTAATCTAATCCTAATCTAACTTCCAAGGAGACAAGGAGAGAAAGAAAACTAGAAAAAATAGAGCCTACACTAAAATGGTGATACACCAGAGAAGGAAAATGTTGATCATCTATCAAAACTACCATGGAAACAAAGAGAGGTGAGTAATGGAGAGGATGGACAAGTGCATCACAGACCAGAGATGGACTTCACATAGAAAATGTTCCAAAATCCCTAAAAACACAGCTCCAAAACCTATAAATGACATTCAAACATGCACAGATGCCCTGCAACAATGAGAGGTAAGAAGAAACAACCAAAAACGAGCAAAGGATGGAAAAATGCATCACAAAAACACATTTTTATTGCTCCATATTTACACAGTGCACCATTTCATGGGCAAGAGGCAAAAAAATGCCATTACAGAGCAGGGGAGGAGGTTCAAACTCCATTTTCAACCCTAGGGAAGAAAAGAAGGGGAGGAGGAAGAGAAGAAAAATGAACAACCACTAACTAACTTCTTGAAAATGTGCCTCATTACAATATATAGCAAAATGTGAAAAGAGAGGGAAAAAAACAAGAAAATCTGATTCTCTGCTCCAACCACCGACAACATTCATAAATTTGGTCAAAAATTCAAGGCTCCATCTACAAATTCCATTCCCAAATGCATTTTGTCTACTCGAGGGAGAAAAGACCCATATTTCATTAAATTTGGTGGTTGAAAATTGGTTCTACGTTTTTTCCATGCCAAATCACATTTTGTAATTTTCTCCCACAAATATCTACCAAAATCAAAAATTGAAGACTCCATGATGAAGAGAATCTCCATATCTTTCCATTGGTACCAAGATTGTCAAAAATGGAGCTCTGGATCAAAAGATATGGCCTTCTGCATTTTTTCCTTACGTTTCCTACAAATTTGGCTTCGGTGAATTTTGAACTTTTTCCCCACAAATCCGCTAATGACGTGGCATCCATTGGGGTCGATAGAGGCAGGGGCTTCCTTTTTCCATTTTACATTTTTTGACAAAAATTCAAAAATCCAATTTACCTCAAGTCCCGCATCCCCACATTAGCTTTTTGATGGGGCCACAGGTCGCATTTTGATTTTATGCCTTTTGGAAGAAAAGGAATTTTTACTTTTTCCTCCGATGCCCCCATCCGAGTTCCTTTGGTAAAAAACTCTCCCAAGCTCCGCAAGTCTGCCTTGGGAAAATTTTCCCTTCTAACTCTGCCGAGCCATAACTCAAAAAATACAAGGAGTTAGAAAGAGTTCTTTACCTTTATGGAAAGGGGAAGAAATTATCTATCTAATGGAGCATTTTATAGAAACCTTTGAATGCTTTAAATGTCTGAAATATGGATTGAAACACAAAAGGTAGTAAGTTAACCCAAAAATAAGGGGAGCTTATTTTGGTTAACAACTTTGGCGACTCACAAGGGTCATCTACCTGCTAGATGAATGATCAGTGGCCTTTTTGCATCCATTAGGCATGGAGTCAAGCCTGATAACCAATTCTCTGATCTAACTCTGAAAATCTGACCTCTGAATCACTTGGAAACCCACTGAAACTTGAAGTTGAACTTCACCAAAAGCCAACTGAATGCACTATGTAAGAGTAATACAACAACACCAAAAACTATGTACAAACTAAACATCATACATGCTTCAAATGGAACATGCATAGTGTGCAAAAGCACTTGTTCTTGTTCTCGCTAAAAAAACTACCTACTCTTCTCTAACCAAGAGAAAAGGTAAATCAAACAAAACAAGTAACTGGTAAGGAGAAATAGCTTCCCTTCCTCAAAAATGGCATCCATGCTGACCGATTTGGCACTGAACATGGCTGGTTGGATGAGTGAAAAAATAACTACAAGTTGATCTTCCACCCAAATCACCAAAGTATCAACTAAAGACAAAACCAATACCTCTTTTAGTTTCTCTGCATTTGGATTGAAGAGGTATGGCAGCTGATCCTTGGTGCTTTGTAGCTCATCCTCATGCCCTGAAATGGGCATGACCAGATTTGGCTTCTCCTTTGGCTCCAATGAAGCCAAATACCTGATTGGGCAAGGTCTGATCCATTTGATATGCCCATTGCTCTGATTTTCCACTCCAAAAATGGAGTCTTCTTGTAGACCTCTTTGGGTGAATGGCATGGAAGGAATGGTGGAACTCTTTTGTTGTTTCTCTTCTTCCTCCTGTGAAGAGCATGGAAGGTTTGAGTCTCCCAAACTAGATTCCAAAAGGCTGCTATAAAGTACAAACTGCTACAAATGAGTGCTCTCCTTCATGACAACAGGTTCACATATTTGAAGGGTGAATGAAGGAGAAAACAATAGAAACTCAACTAGTTCTTCTCCATCAAAACAGTCCTCCAAATCAGACAAGTACTCTGCTTCATTGTTGTCCTACTACAAATGTTCAACCTCTTCCATGGTGTCTTTTTGGTTTGCAACTTGTTCACCATGGTTTCTTTCATCCTCCAACATGAAGTTTGAAAGATCAAACTCTTCTCCAACATTAGAGCTCGAGAAAGATGAAGTGGAAGGAAGAACTGAAGGTTCTTCTATAGCTTGTTTTGTGTTCAAAGCCTTTGGATCTGCATTTTTCTCCTCCATAGCTGGAATGTACTCCTCTTCTTTTGGATTTGGAGCAGCTTCTCCTTCCTCTGTTGTTTGAAGACCATCTTGCTCTTGATTGAACTCTTCCTCTAGCATGAATTTTTCCATATCAAACTCCTCAAACTGCTGCTCTAGAGGACAAGTTGGGACTGCAAGATTTCTTTTAGAGCTTTCCTCCAAAATGGATTCATCAACCAAAACAGGCCCTTTGAATGAAAGCAAGAAAACACCAATAATGTCTTCTTCTTCTGCTACAAAATCTAATTTGGTCTCATCCACTTGCTCCTTTCCAATGGGACTTTGAGCTGATTTGTTTTCTCCTTCCTTGGCTGATTGGGCAGTTTGAATTGGATCAGCATTCTCTTCACTTAAAGTGCCAACATGGACACTACATTCTGAGTAAACTGACTACTAATTTTCTTCTTCCTTTTCTTGTTCTTTCTCTGCTGCAAATTCAGTCTTAGCCACCACTGGCTCTTCAACTTTCTTCTCCTCTAAAGGCTTGACCAACAAAGGAATCTCTGTTATCCCAAACCTAAGAGCTAAGCTCACTAAGCTTTTAACCATTTCTTCTTCTTTCACTTCTTCTTCTTGTTGTCCTTCATGACTGATTTTTAAAATTTCTTCTTCTCCACATGGAATTGGGAAGGCAAGAGAAGGAGTGGGTTGGGATTCAACCATTTTTTCATTTGTTTGTGGTGGTGGAAGAGATGAAACTTCTTGTTTCCTTGGAGTGGAAGGTATTTATTTTTGCTCTTGTGGAGGGGATTTGGATTTGGAAGAGAAGAGGGTAGAAAAGCTGAGATGGGATGGGAGACTAGGGGATGGAGGGATGGTTTTCACAACTGGAGCAGCATTGGTTGGGTTTACAACTTGACATTGTTGAAATGGTAAAGCTTGAGATGAAGAAGAAGAAATACAAGGAACTGTTGAATGACTTACCCATTGACAAGGTTGATTCAGACTCTGCTCATATGCTTCTATCTCCTCAGTCCATTGTGCAAGTTGGGGCAGCATCTCAATTATGAAGTCCAGCTTCTCTTGAGGGCTGTAGTGTCTTGGAAAAGGGCCTTCCCATGGATAAGGTGCCCTACAACCAATTCTGAACGCCTTCATTTGAGTTGTAGCTCTTGACTGCACCATGCCAATCTCCATTTTTTGGATCTTCTCCAGTAGACCAGCATCTTGCATTTGATTTTCTTCATTGTTTGCATACCCCTACTCTTGGAAAGCTCCATAGCCAAACTGATTTTGGCACTACTGCTCATAGGGGTAACCATGCTGATTTTGGATTTTCTCAAAATGTTGATTTGAAGGATTTGTAAAGCTTATTGGAGTTGGAATGTGTTGTTGCTATTGTAGATGTGAATTCCATGGTGGAAATGAAGTCATGATTGTACAACTTCATGGAATGGAAAGAAGGATGAATGGAAGTGAATGGAAAATAGGGTTGTAACTCATAGAATGAGTTATTTACCAGATGGAGTTGCCAGATGTGCAAATTGAAGCTTCTAATAAGTTGGAAATTGCAACAAGTGCACATCAATATTTTTGTAATGAAGTGGAGACCTCTAAGGTCCCACCGAGCATGCCAAAATTTTTAGATCCCCAAATGAGTTATGGATCTGCTTTTCTAAGGCAAGGTCATTTGGTGTGATTTGCATAACATTGGATCATTCCCCAAGATGTGGGACTTGCAAATGGGAATGATCCTCTAGAGAAGGTTGGTTCCTCTTCCTAAACTACCTGCCATAAGCTATTCTAGTGCAAGCAAGCTAATCTAATCCTAATCTAACTTCCAAGGAGATAAAGAGAGAGAAAACTGGAAAAAATAGAGCCTACACTAAAATGGTGATACACCAGAGAAGGAAAATGTTGATCATCTATCAAAACTGCCATGGAAACAAAGAGAGGTGAGCAATGGAGAGGATGGACAAGTGCATCACAGACCAGAGATGGACTTCACACAAAAAATGTTCCAAAATCCCTAAAAACATAGCTCCAAAACCTACAAATGACATTCAAACATGCACAGATGCCCTGCAACAATGAGAGGCAAGAAGAAACAACCAAAAATGAGCAAAGGATGGACAAATGCATCACAAAAACACATTTTTATTGCTCCAGATTTACACAAAGTGCACCATTTCACGGAAAGAGGAAAAAAAAACACCATTACGAGAACAGGGGAGGAGGTTCAAACTCCATTTTAGACCACTGTGGAAGAAAAAAAAGGGGAGGAAAAGAAGAAAATGAACATCCACTAACTAACTTCTTGAAAATGTGCCTCTGTTACATATATAGCAAAAATGTGAAAAGAGAGGGAAAAAGAAGAAAAATCCAATTCTCTTCTCCAACCACCGACAAAGATTCATAATTTTGGTCGAAAATTTAAGGCTCCATCTGTAAATTCCATTTCCAAATGCATTTTGTCTGCTCGAGGGAGAAAAGACCCATATTTCATTAAATTTGGTGGTTGAAAATTGGTTCTATGTTTTTTCCATGCCAAATTGAGTTTTACAATTTTCTCCCACAAATATCTACCAAAATCAAAAATTGAAGACTCCATGATGAAGAGAATCTCCATATTTTCCATTAGTACCAAGATTGTAAAAATGGAGCTCGGATCAAAAGATACGGCCTTCTACGTTTTCCTTATGTTTCTGCAAATTTGGCCTCGGGATAATTTTGAACTTTTTCCCCACAAATCAGCTAATGACGTGGCATCCATTGCGGTTGGCGGAGGTAGGGGCTTCCTTTTTTCCATTTTACATTTTTTTGACAAAAAGTCAAAAAATCCAATTTACCTCCGAAGTCCCGCATCCCCACATTAGCTTTTTGATGGAGATGCGGGTTACATTTTGATTTTATGCCTTTTGGAAGAAAAGGCAATTTTTGACTTTTCCTTCGATGCCCCACCAGTCCGAGTTCCTTTGGTAAAAAACTCTCCCAAGCTCTGCAAGTCCGCCTTGGGAAAATTTTCCCTTCTAACTTTGTCGAGCCATAACTCAAAACATACAAGGAATTAGAAAGAGTTCTTTACCTTTCTGGAAAGCAGAAGAAATTCTCTATTTGATGGAGCATTTTCCAAAAACCTTTGAATGCTTTAAATGTCTGAAATCTGGACTGAAGCACAAAAGGTAGTAAGTTAACCCAAAAATAAGGGGAGCTTATTTTGGTTAACAATATTACCAGAAATTTATTAAGGGGTATGCCAAGATCATCACACCATTGGAAAAGTTGCTAAAACACAAAAGTACATTTCACTGGGAGAGGCACAGCAGATGGTGTTTTATTCATTGAATAATAGGCTTATCATTGTGCCCATATTACTCTTTCATTCTTGGGATAATCCATTCCATGTACATGTTGATGCTTTAGGGATGGCTATTGGAGCAATATCAGCACAACCTGGAGAGGGAATTATTGACCACCCCTTTGCTTTGCTAGTAGGAATCTAACCCCAGCAGAATAGAACTATACTACTACTAATCATGATTTATTATCAATGATCTATGCACCGCATAGATTTAGGAAGTATTTGTTGGCAACACCCTTTATATTCTACACGGACCACATGGCATTGAAGTACTTAATAAACAAGCTCGTTTTACAAGGGTACATATGTAGGTGGGTCTGTTGTTTCAAGATATTGAGTTTATAGTTGTTGTGAAACCGGATAAGATTAATTTGGGACCTAACTATTTATCAAGGATTGACTCAGGGAGGATGCATAGAGCATTGAGGATACAATTCCATATGCGTAATTATTTAGATTGTGGCACACGCCCTCTAACTTGGAAAATATTGTTGTGTTTCTCAAAATAGGTATGGTGCTAGAGGGAATGAATACTTTGGAAAGAAAGTAGTTAGCCATACATGTTGTACCCTACATGTTAATTAGTGGATACTTATACAAGCTAGGTCGCAATGAGGTTTTGCGCTGGTGCGTGTTAGAGCATGAGCGCGTTGCAATCATAGAGGAAGCACATGGTGGAATTGTAGGAGGACACTATGCAAGGAATGCAACCGCATGTAAGATCCTTCTAGTAGGATTTTGGTGGGAAACAATTTACAAATATTGTATCAAGTATTGTAAGGCATGTGACCACTTCCAGTGCCTTGGTAAACCAGGGAAAAGAGATGAAATGCCATTAAGACCAATTGTTAGTGAAGAACTATTCGAGAAGTGGGAAATTGACTTTGTAGGCCCTATTTCCCTAGCTACGTGAAGGAAAGGTTTATATTATATCATTACATACATAGATTACCTTACAAGGTGGGTAGAAGTAGCGCTATAAGGGATTACTACCACCATAGTAGCAAGACTCCTGGGGAAAATATAATCAATAGATATGGATGCACACCGAGCTTAACAAGTGATAGGGGTACTCATTTCTTGAATAAGACAATTAGGATCTTGTTGTAAAAATTCATGATAGCCCACCATAAGACTACCCCTTATCACCTATAAGCTAATGGGACTACTGAGGCATTTTAAAAAAAATTGAATCACACATTAACCGAGATTTGTGATGTGGGAATAAAGGATTGGGATGATAAAGTTTTTGTTGTGTTATAGTCATATCGGACTACTTATAAGAGACTGAACAAGGCCACACCTTTTTAATTGGTGTTTGGCACGAAAGTGTTACCTATTGAATTCATGTTACCATCACTATGTATAACGCATACAGGAGGATTAGATGATAAACAAGCGCTTAAGGAGAGGATTGATAAGTTAATGCAGTTAGATGAGAGGTGGGATATTTCTTGTTGGAGTGAGAAAATAAAAAATTTCAAGAAGAAGGCATGACATGATAAACACATCAAGAATAAATAGTTTGAGGTTGGGTAGATGGTTCTATTTTATGATTCTAAGTTTTTGTGCCATCCTAGGAAATTCAAAGTCCATTGGATGGGACCATACATTGTATCATATATACTTGATTCATGACACTTTCCAATTACAAGTCTTTGGATGGAACACGGTTGCCAGTCCATTTCAATGGGAGTAGGTTGAATCCCTATTATAAATAAGGTAGTATTGCTAGTTAGCCTAGGTTTTTATTTATTACAGCTTCCTTTCTTTGGGTTTCCCTTTCTCAATGCTTTGTGTTGTGTGCATTTGTGCATTGTTAGGAACTTATTATTTTTTTAAAATTCAATGCAGAGGACTACGCATCCATTTTTGTATGGGGTGGAGTGAGGTGAAAATTACTAGAAGTTATGGATGTGGATGGCCTATGTTGAAAAATCAAAAACACGTGGATTGGAAGATCACGCATGGAAAAGGTGAAAATAAGGGAAGATTGGTATCAAAAGTATTTGAGAAACCATGTACAAGGGTAAAAGTGCAAGAGCAACATGAGATAGGCAATGGAAAAAACTTGATCCAAGACATACAAGAAGAATTGGCTTCAGACTCATGAGAAAGCACAAAAAAATCTATGTTCGAGGTTTTTCGTGCCATAAGGTTATAGAAGTGTTCGTGTAGGATTTAGCGTAGGGGAAATCACTAAAGGTTGGCATTCGAAAAAATCCACCTTTATTGGAAAAGTACGTTGGTAGGTGGCATGGCATTTATTTCAAAGAAAAAAATTATAAATAGAATATTAGGGTGTGTTATTTTCTACCTTGCATTTTAAGTTATCAAAGAGCTCTCGTGAACTAGGGCATCCTTGTGAAGAAATTTTGAGAAGAGTTGTGAAGATTTGCATGCATAGCTAGTTGTGTGCTTGGTTACAAAGCTGAATAGGCAAGAGATATGGACACAAATAAACAAGGCCTAGTTTAATGTGTGCCACAATATCTCGGAGGGAACCATCTATAACCTCTCATCTTTCATTACAGAGGAGATCATAGATGTCGTGCACGACAGGAGAAGATCATGTTTGGTAATGTCCTCCTCACCATTGTCTTTTTAGAGATTGGAGTGCCCGATGGGCCGGATAAGTTTGTTTGGGAATACACAGATGAGAACCCCTCCCCGATAAAAGGTTTGAATAGTATACATGTGACATCATGATGGTCGCTCATAAGGTGCACCTAGAAAATTGGTATAAGCGGATGCATGACGCATTCGGGTTGAATGGATAATACCCAAATAGTTGCCTTCACTAATGTAAGGAGAAGCTGAGTTCGTCATATACTAAATTTTTTGCATCGGCGGATTTACTTTGGTAGATGGCACCAGGAGTCCTTGGTATAAATTTTCTTTCTCCTTCACAGAGTAGTGCTTCCAAAGTTAGGGTTAATCATTTCAAAGAGGTGAAGAAACTTAGATTTGATCTGAGTGCAGTGGATCAAGACTACCGCAAGTTGCATAGGAAACTAATATACCCCAAGAAATGTGCTTATGTGGAGAAGTATGTATCCCATGACGTGCTCATGTTAAAACTAGTAACATTACCTATTGCGGGGAGGATAGAAACAAGTGTGTATTTGCACATAAGTCTGAAGTATGAAAAGGGTTCTTATGTTAAAGATAATGTCTCCATTCCTGAAGATCCCACTGCGTGGATAAATAATGTGCTAAAAAAGAGATAGAGGAGAAAATCTTGAGAAAAAGGTGTCGAGTGCATAGACAGTGTGTAGATAGTAGGAGCACAGAGAGTCGGGCACGGGCACTAGTACTTACATCCCCAAAGAAGATTCCTGTGTGAGAAAAGAGTCACCACAGAAGGAAGAGTCACTTGTAAGGGAAGAGTCGCCCGAGAAATAAGAAAATAAGTACCCTAAAATGGAATCACCAAGAAGGAATAAGTAGAGGGTGACAAGAGGGTTGGACTCATGAGAGATAGAAAGCATGGAATCCAACAAGGTGATGAAGACAATGAAGAACGTGATGAGGATTAGAATCATCATGTATATGATGTACATGAGTCAAAGGAAGAAGGAAATGAAGAGAAGGATGAGAACAAAGCAGACATTCATGAAAAAGGGGAAAGTGAGGAAGTAAACATGAAGGATCAGAAGACCCCAACCCTGACCAAGGAGCAGTTGGATAATACCATAGAGAGGAAAGTAGCAAAACTTATCCAACATTTGGTAGAGCACGAAGTCGATGGAAGTGCTAAGGAAGTATTGAAGGAAACAAAGGAAAGCACGAGTGTGGGAAAGGAGTATGGAAGCATGGGTGGAGACCCCAACTTAGTAGTAAGCTTCCCAAAGGTAGCATGCATAGGTGGAAAGGGCATAGTAGCAATGCAAGAATAAGAGATGACTTACATTAATGATCCAAACAAGGTACTATGCACGTGCTTCCAGAGTACCGTGCCCATAAACCAACTCCTTTCTTGGTCTTATTTTGATGAAGAGGGTGTGTACCCATGCACGAGGAAAATGCTATCTTGGGATTTCAAGTCCCACATTGATGAACCCAAATTCAAGGTAAACTAAGATGCATTGATGAAGATACCAGATGCCAAGGGATTAAACCCTCTGGTAGATTCCCGACAAATGTCTGATGAAAATTTTTGCAATATTCTCAACAAAGTATCGGTGGAGGTAGAAGCAAGACTCTTCGACATAAATGATAGAATAAGGGTCTTGGAGGAAGAGCTTGAGAAAAATAATGAGGAGATCATTGAGCAAGACAAAGAGATAAAATAGAAGGAATTGATCAGTGCGTAGTTAAGGCATGAGCTAAGGAATGAAAAGGAAATAGTGTGCAAAATCCATAAGAAAATAGATGTCATTTCAGATGCCATAATCTTGAAGCACCTGGACCTAGCCCCGCCTGAGAAAAATATGAGTCAACCATGTAATGCTTGGAAGAATTTGCCTACATCCTCACCATGGAAAGGTGACCACTCATATTAGAGTTAACAGAGTAGGTGATGGCATGCGAGAAGGAGGAATAACATCCGAATATTAGGAAACAAAGTGACTCGGTACTCCTTACCGATGTAAGAACCATTGCATAGATGGTTGAAGCCTTGTATAACAACTATGCCAATAGGGATATGGCAGCAAGCATATTGGTTTCTACACATGAGGTAGGTCTAAATTAATTTCAGAGAAGTATAAAGGCAATAGGGCATAGCGCGACAATATCTTGGTTGAAGTTGAGAATAAATTGGAAGCAATCGATACCTTATGGGGTTCAATTAAGAATAAGCTAAAGGAACTGTACCCCCAAGTCATTCGCAGGATGGATGCGCTAGCGATCTTTACAAGTAGTGGAAAGCCTTGTTGATACGCTGAATCTAAGAGCAAGGAACTTAGTTTTGATGAAGTAAATGAATTAGTGGGTGACCTACTTCAGTAGGCATAGGGAGAAGTATACGCATGGGAGAAGATTTAGGCATCCATGAAGAAGGATTTCCCACTCTTCATGCAGTAGTAGCACATTATTCTATTCTTCCATTTATTTCATCCTTCCATTCTCGTGATTGTTTTGATACCTATATTCTTTATTCCTTGATGGAGAAAAATGTTTCCTAGGATGGAGAACATGCACAGTGTGGGGCGATGTTGGACCCTAAAATATTGGCTAAGTAACAAGATGCACACGCACATAGGATCAATAAATAGAAGGGTGCTTAGGGAAAAGTGTGTAGGAAAAAGGGCTTTAAGAAGGGTTTAGGTGAAAACAGGGCACGTGGGGGAGGTAGAACAAGGGTTTGAAGGACTTAGCCATATCTAATAGCATGGAGTCATTTGAGGAAAATGTGAGGACTCGACTAGGCATTATAAGTAGATAATATGCCATCTTGGAACCTTGGAGGTCAAGAAAAGGATATTCCATGCGGGAATATTCTTAGAGGCATCATTACAGTTAGTGGAAGGTTTACAAAGAGGATAAGCATTCACCAATGAAGGACCACATCAACACTTGGCACGTGATATGCTCAAAAGAGAAGTCATGGGCTGGTTGATGATCCTATTTAAATAGGTTCTTGGGACAGAATGCAGACACACATAGAGAATGCATAGAGAATTCGAGAGAGAGAGAATGAGGGTAATGAAGTTTTGCAAAAATTCTAAGGTTTTAGAGTTCATGGTGCTAGGGTTTAGAGTGTAGACACCTATAGTTTGGTCAAAGCACTATTATTCCTAATATTACACTAACTATTCTCCTTCTTACAAATTGATGATACCTCGTCAACTTGAATCCTCTAACTCATCATTTACGACATTCTTTTGGTCGTATTTCTCCTATAAACCAACTAATGGGGTTGATATAGTCCCTTATTAGCTAAACCCTCTTCTCGTCCTCTTCTATACTACTTCTACTAGCTTCCTAGACTATCAATCCATTTCATTGGATTGATTAGACCTCTCAAAACCCTCTTGAAACCCTAATTCCTCTCTAAACAAGATTAACTAGCCTAACCTAGTTTAACTAGTCCTAACCATGATTAACCTCTTCTAAACCTAGTCAAATCTTACTTTGACTCACTAATCAACTTGTTGACTCCCTTTTAGTCCCACATGCACCAAAATTCCTCCACTTTCCCAAATGAAAAACTATAAATAGCCCACTACCCCCTCTCATTTCTAAGAACTCTCCTTCTTCCTAACATAAACTATAACATTTTGCTTAGGGTTTAGAGCTTATTTCATTTGTTTATTGAGCTATTGTTTTTCCATTGCAATACACACAAACATTAAGTAAATGGGAAGAACCATTGGCCTTGAATCCATTAATGGTGAGCTCCCATTCTCATAATCACAAACTGATTGCTTAGAATCTACCTAGGTTCATTTGTTAAAGCTTTCAAGAATAGAGGATTAATAAATATGTTAGGTTGCTTGTTTCTTTCAAGTTTAATGTATGCAAAGTGATGAATCCTTGTTTATTTCTTATCTGATGGTCCATTGACTAGTTTTTAAAAGCCTTTGGGGTTTCTTTAGAGATTCTTACCCCATGTCCATGGATTTTGCAACTTTTCATTGAACATATATAGTACCTAGTGCTATAGGGTTGTAAGGGATACTATAAAACATATGTATGGGTACTTGGGATGTGTAACAGGAGAAATATTTGGGATAAGTATAGTTAGGATCTCGATCACATAGGATTGCGGAGTTGAGTCTCTTTCATTTAATGTACATGATCCGAGATGACCCTTTGAATGTAGTATGGCTACCAGAGAGACTCTGTTAAATCAATATACACGGATCTATTTTGTACGTCTTGTTTATGGGTGTAAACCTTCATGTTATATGGCTTATCATGACTCAGATTTGGTTTCTTGTACTTCGTACAATGTCATTTATATTTTGTGATGCATTAATGTGTAGATTTGTTAGTTGCATCTTCTACCTTTTAAAGTAAGTGAATGTACTTTTGTTTCTGCAAATAATCCTCCATTAATGGCATAACTCTCTCACAAAGCTCACATAAAGGAGGGGCTCGGTGCCGCGCACACCTCGGTGAGTGCCCAACATATGTTGGATGATAGGTTAGTGCGCTTGGGGTTAGAAATAAGTATTGAGGTTAAAATAATGACTACAACTATCATTTTACTTTTTGTTGCTATATATGCACTTTGACATACGCTTTATCTTTCTAACATTGTTACGGGTGCTTTATGTGTAGCATTTTCCTTACAGGATATGTACAACCATGGCTATCTATCACTACTTATTTTCCATTGATTTCTATTGTATGCTATTTTTGTGGGCTATGCCCTATTTCTTGTATGATCATTGTATGCAAAATTGTGAGCAATGTCCCATATTTTAAACCCATTTTTGTAGTCCATCTTTTCATACTACTTTCTTGTTATATTTGTATTCTCTTGCATGTTATCTTTTACACTAACACTTTTTACTAGCCTAATCTATTTACATATGCCTTGGTTTCTACCATACACATCACATATCCCCCATAGGTATCCATTTGAAACAGTTTTAGGTCCTCTCCTTTGGACCGCATGCTCCTACAACCATTGCATGCACCCCAAACAAGGGGGCATACATTAGGTGAATGAATCACCCCCACAACAACTCAAATCTATAGTTTATAACAGCATAATATAGAAAAAATACATGAACACGGTCATAGAATGGTAAAAAGACTTGGTCCTTAAATACGAATGCAGAGACTCCAATGCCCAGACCCACACACTACCGCCTAGGAACTCCTGTCCTCCCCTATCAGTTAATGTCCTAGGGGAAGAAACAATAAATTTCTCACTACAACATAGTCTTCAACAGAATTGATGCAGTTACATGGTAGTAAGCACGGCCTCCAGATCCACAAAATGCATTTTATCTCCTATAATCGGAAAAAATCAAAAAAATTGGAACTAATCGGAATAAATTAGGAAAAATGTAGAATAAATCGGAACGACACATACCATCTGCATTGGTGCTCATTGGGAAGTGTCATGGAAGGAGAATAAAACTATACCTCTCTCCTCGAAAATTTCTTTTTGTGTGAGATCACCCAAAAACACGTACTTGGCATGGAATCACCCAAAAAATTCTCTCGGCGTGAGATCACCCAAAAACTCATTCTTGGCATGAGATCACCCAAAACCTCACCTTCAACATACAAACCAAGAACTTCAAGTAATAGGACACTTTTCTATCTTTTACTCTCTTGCATATCATGTGCACACTTTCCTTTTACACACTTTTACACTCTTTAATTACTAATGCATGCATTCCTTTCATCTTTTATATCTAGAACCTTTGAAAAATTTCTTGTTATTCTTTTGCAAGTTCATCCTTACAAGAAACAACTCACGTAAAATACATCAACATGCTATAATGCATATGCTTCACCCCTAGGGTCCACTTCCATTTCCTAGTCTCCACACTTCATTTGTCTACTCAAAGACGTTATCATAAATGCTCCTCTCTATAGGATCATAAGGTATTCATATTCTATCTACTATATGTTATCAAGTATTCACTCAACAAAATAAAATGGAGGGAAATGTAGACATAAAATCATGCACTTGGGTATATTTCTAGGTCCTAAATGATAATAATGTGTACATGATTCTTGAGCAAGAAAACTAGTGGTTGACAACTATCTTTAGACTCTTTTCTTTATTTCTTATCGACTTTTGTTCGACACACCTTACATACCTGATGGAACTTAACTTATTTATATTTTATGGCCTTAAACACTGGCAACGAGTTAGGAAAATAGCGCCCAGTGCTTCGTCCATACTAGGCACTCCCGGCCCTTTATTACCTTTACTTGGTCTATTTGGGTCTCTTTTATCTTTTTGGCATATTTTCACTTATGGGTTGGCCTTAAAGTTTTAAATTACAAAATTCAAATAAGGGAATAATATATATAATTATTTACTTCTCAAAAATGCAGGAGCAAGCACTAATAATTACATACTACCACCTAAGATTACATTCAAAGGTACTACAACACTTCAAAGGAATCCATATATCACTCATACAAAGGAAAAGGGTTTCATCACTTTGCATACATAGCATATAAAGGGGAATTCTATTTTATTTCATCCACACATACTATACATCTTCTACAATCTAGATCTATCCCACTATCATTTGTGCAACTTACACAAGGGCATCCTAGGGAATCATTTCACACACACACACACAATAATTACATGGGAGTCCGAGATGTAGTACATCACTTGACATGAAGTTCACTCTTCGGGTACTAAGGACTAACCCCACATCGTGCATATTTTTATTAGATTTGATGTGATTTGTGGAAATGTGTAGGTATATATTTTGTTTTTAGGTTACTAGTATCGTCGGCGATCAAAGAGTGAATATCAATTGAAAGAAAAGAATCAACAAAGAACCTCTTGCCACGTATAAGAAATCGATTCTTGAGCATTTTCATGGCCACAAGCACCTAGATCTAGTCGCTAGTGCCCAAGTGCCTCTACCCTCTTGTGGGTGCCCCTGAACTACACCATTTTTGAGTTCCATAATTTATAGTGATCATCAATAACACTATCTATAGTGCTTTCAAGTACTCACCCACCCAAATCACCTCCACTCTACTAAAAAATCAGCTAAGTTTTCCTTTCTCACTCTCTTTCTTAGGGTTTCACATTGTACATTCTTGATTGATTATGACTTACTATACATTTTTATTTGTAAATCACATATTATAGTAGTTACTCTGAAATCAAGTTTAATTCATTTAAAATTAAATCAGCTATGAGACTTTGGTGGACTTACTCAATGAGTCCTAAGGTATGAGACTTGGGTAGACAAGGTTCAAGTAAATGGATGTATGATTAGATAAGACTTTGATGGGATCGAAGACCTATGTGATGTTAGAGAATAATTAACAAGGTGGAGAATATGTTGAAATTCATATTCACACATGAGTGGAGGATTGTAAAGATAGAAGGATTGATCTCCATATGTATTTTTGAGGCTCCTTATAAGCCGTAGATAGAAAATATTCAATGTTTCTCATTCAGGTTGTGGATTAATTTATTCGATGATAGATTTTAAACTAGAGATTGGAATATTTGCATAAGGATATTCCCGGTATATGTATCTCATATAGTTTACACACGTAGATGTCCTAATATGTAGGGACCATCATTGATGAAACGCCTGCAAAATCAATCATTTGAGTTATTATGAACATGGGAGAGCTGCGTTGGTCCAAGTTTCCAAGCTTGTGGTAATTGTGTTTCTACAACAAGACTAGATATGTTAGGTATATGAGTGACGGTGAAAGAATAGAATCGGGAACAATGATGTTTAATGATGGACCCTCTTTTATAGATTCTATAGTTAAATCAAGGTTTGAAAGGGAGTCTTGAAGCAAGATCAATCTCTTGTTTGATGTTGGAAGGTTTTCATCTAAAATAGGTTCAATTTTTATTTGAACTAACGGAAGAAAATATGGAGAATAAATGAAATGGTTTTGAGGGAACCTTCATCATCATCTCATTGAATTTTAGTATGTATAGAATTTTGGACAACATTCAACTCTTCTTGAGAAGTTGTGGTAGTTTACATGTCTTGGTTGTAATAGATTTTTCATTGAGCTCTACAGAATGATTCCCTCATCAAGTAAGTATTGTACATAATTCTTAAATCATGCACATCTATGCATGGAATGACCATAAATGTGATGAAAATCACAGGTATATATGAGGTTTGTACCAATATGGATTAGGTTCTCCCATGACAAAGGGTTTTTTAAATAGATATCTTATCAATTTATCCTCTTTTAGTTGATGAAAGATACTAGATATAATTTCTCCAAGGGGTGTAAATTAAGGTTTAACTTTGCACGGAGTAGTGTCTTTGATAGGTTGTATGATTGGATTTTTGGTTGATTTTTCATATATGTTGTGCACATTTTAATTATCCATGACACCATCATTGATGAAATTGTGGTTGTGGTTGACATACCAAGATTTATCATGATGAGTGATAATATTATTATTATTGTGATTGTGCCCATTATCTTTAGAATGAGGCTTGATCAAGCCTTTAGCAATAAGGGTTTTTTCTATTTGAGTTTCCTTTGGGATAACTTCCTCAAATATTTTGAATAAGTGCATTTTCTTGTGAAAGGATAACTCACTATTAAGGTACGAGATGAATATGTTAACTATTTATTTTTCTAGGATTGAACATGGGAAACGAATAAAAATACACCGCGATCATTGTAGGAATTGTGCGAAGATTTCATTTGACAATATCTTGGTGTTGCAAAAATATATCATTGTGACTTCAGAGTCAAGTTTGAAAGATAAATGTTTGATGAAACTATCAAAGAAGTATGTGAAGGTGTAAGAACTAGTCCAAAGCTTGTCCTCCTAGACTCTCGGAAAGATTCACAAGAGAAATATATTGTTATATGCCACTTCTTGGCATGCTTTATGAAAAATTATTTGATATGCTCTCTAGGATTGATTTTACCTTGTATTTATCAAACTTGGGGTTCTCAAAATATTTTAGAAAGGGTATGTGTAAAATGTCTTTATTGAAGGGATAAAGACACAATTCATCAAATTTTAATTGTTTGCATTTTTTTGCATACCTGAAATAATATCTTTCATCATTTTCCATTCCTGAGAAAATGGTGAATTGGTTTAATGGATAAATGATGAATTTTCACTTTTAATCTTGTTGCTTTTTTTATTTGGTGCAATATGATTTTTGAGGGCATCCTCACATTTCATCGTGGATTCAATACCTTTGGTATCATTGTTAGTGACTTTAGAGGATATGAGAGCCAATTGTTTTCTCATCTCAATAAGTTGTTCTAAGAACTTTTTGTTTGATTTTTTTCATGAATCCATCATGTTTGAAAGAGAGGGAAAATTAAGAAAGGTGTGATGAATAAATCAGCCCATAGCAAAGTGATGCTAATATGGAAAAGGGGAAAAGGTTTGAAATATTGTGTTGGAGCTCAAAATTGCACCCGTCCTAGATCAGGATGAACTGGGATTTGAGTCAACATGGGAATGCCTCCAAGTTGTGGGACTTGGGATTGAGATAGACCTCTAGAGAAGGTTGAATTACTCTACCTATTTCTACTGCTAAAAATACTCCTAGGAAGGAAAATGCAGCTACCTAACACTACTCTATGATTCCAAGGGACTAGGGTGAGAAGGAGATGCATGAAATGAAACCTAAACTAAGGGGAGATGATAACAACAAAAAGAGGGGGATGAATATTCTCATATGAGTGAAAATAAGGGAAAATGCACATAGGGAGGGTAGACAAATGTGCCACAGTCTACAAACAAAGCACTCACGCACTCACTTTCCTAGAGCACAACAAAAAGGAAATTTACAAGGGACATAAAGGATGCACAACAAACCAATATAGCAAAGGAAATGCAAGAAGATGCAATAAAATACGATTCGGGGTAAAGAATAGCCAAAAAACAAAATTTTATTGCTTTCAGAGTATGCACACTCTATTACAATGGTGGAAAGAGGAAAGTATCCACATGCAAAGATCCAGATTTGAGGCTTGCGATTCAAAATGCAAAGGAACGTTATTCGAATAATGATCTTGCAAACCAAGAGGGTCTAACCTTTACAAATGAGCATTATCCAACAATATATAGAAGAAGGAGAGAAGAGGAGGGAAAAGGGAGAGGGAAACTCATATATTCAAATCCAACCACTAAAAACCCATATTGAATGCCAACAAAATCACCTATAGCATTGTCGATCCACCTCCCCATGTTAGCTTAACTTGTAGGAGAAGGAAGTAGACTAAATATGACCAAATCTCTATGGTTAAGTGACCGAATGTGTGTATTAATGATATGGGTCACGTTTCCTATTTTCTACCTACTAAATCCTACTAGAATTTGATTTTTAAAACCATAGAGTGTAGCCCTCGTCGATCTTTCTAACAAGAACCGACACATAGGAATCTGAGCTCTGTAGTAGAAGTTATGGTGACTTGAATATTTGTAGTACAATATGAACACATAAGAAATGTGTGACAATCTGATCGATCGATCGAAGGATTTAGATAACAATTTGTTTGTATTGTCTTTTCTACCACGTGTCATGTATTTATTCACCATGAGGATTCACACAAATCTAGCATGTTTTGATAGGTTCCTGTATGACGGAAAAGTGACAAGCGAGCTTGGGAATCTACAAGTAACTCTTCCTCGCACCTGACCTCTCGAGGTCATGCCGAGATAGCCGGTGGGGATGAAATATGTGTGGGATGCAGACAAACTAGTTAGGAAATCTAATGTCTTCGACATGCACTAGTGGAAATTGTGAATCTAAGGCAAAGAAGGCCCTCCTAACTTGAACTGGTGTGATAGATCGATCAGCAAGAATGACTGCTCGAAGGCTCCAATCAATATTGAGCTCGCGCATGATTCATTCTATAGGTTGTGGAATACGTGGAAAATGGCACAGGGATAGTTGCGTGTATATCCCCAAATAAGGTCATAGGGCGGATGGTAAATATAGTTGACACTATGGGTGATTCTCTGGCCTAGTCTAGAACTCCTTAGTTTTGTTAGCTGCTGTATCTAGTAAGGATAACTGTTCGATGATGATAGGTGGAAGTGGAGTGGATCTGAATACTAGTGTACGTAGGCCAGTATCTATGTCTGATTCACCTATGGGCTCGTTGGGCTGTGGGACTTGTGGGTCACAACCGTATATTCGTGGTTGTTGCGGTCTTGCTATGGTCATGTATGGAATCAGTCCCTAATCCCTAGTATCTAATAATCGTATGCTTTCTCAGCTTCTATATTTAGAATTAATAACTGTGCAATCTTCTCAGAATATCTTACAGTTGTTCGTGCAACCTGAATTCTTAGGCTGGTATCTATATCTATGAGGGTGTCTCCTGTGTCCGGCTGTGGGACCAAAGGATCACAACCAAACGTTTGCTCTCTTTCAAACCCCTCCACAGTCATGCGGGCATGTATCTAGGGTAATCTGTAGTTTGGTTGACTTGACCAAAATATGTGTGCTTGGTCGTCTTCTATGTTTAACCCGTGCAGTTGGAAACTGATTTGTTGCAAGTTTACCATTGTTCGGAAGACTTGGATCCTGAGATTCTGATCTATGTCAGTTATGGCTGTGATGAGATTGGGTTGGGACACGATTGGCTCGAATATGTATTCTCTGGGCTCCCTAGGTCCCGTGATTGTCATACAAAGGCAATAATATAGATTAACTACATCAAAGTGAAATTTAACTACTTTGAATATATCTATAGCATATATGATTTCTCTATTTTTGTATTTTCTGATGAACTATTCGAATGAATCTAAAAGAGTAACTGTTTAACATATCTAGAATTGACAGCTAAAATAACAATTTAAAACAAACAAAATAACCGAGTATAGCTATTTGTCTGTGCAATTTATAGTTCTATTCTAAACAATGAAATAATTGATCTAATCTATTTGCAAGACTCTCGATCCTACCTCAGAAGTGAGGAATGAATCATAGTCTCTCAGAAACTATCAATCCCCACAACTTCCCTAGCAATATCGAAAGTGAAATTGACTGAAATAAAGTGATTAACTACTCTATTTGATATGTTTCTAATTTAGAACTTTGAAAGCTAGAACCTGGATTCTGCGCAGAACAACGCAAATCCGATGGTGTGTGTGATCTTGTCCCCTCAGTGTGATCTCCTCATTCTTTCGTGCTCACGTGGATCTAGAAAAGCATGTAATGCTTGCATCAATAGAAGTAGATATTGGAACAAGGGACAAATTTAGAATACAGACTGAATACAATGCGAGTAGGAGAGGGATAGCGCAAGAGTACAGAGCTTGGCTTATGCAATTCCTAGCGGGATCTATTGCGAGTCATGCAAACATAAAACATCCGAACCTGAAACTATCCTGTTTGAGGAGCAAAACCTGGTAAATTTAATGGCCTCCTATTGATAAACAGACTATCTTATTCCAATGGATTGGATGAAATAACAACAACACTTGCATAAGATGGATATGTGGCTTCTTAACAGCAAAACAATACTAACAAGACATGCAATGAATGAAACTACGAATTCTAAGCAAAAATGAAAACTATATCTATTGCAAAGAGAAATTCAGAGGTAAATTTGAGGGACCATTTGCTTGAGCACAAGCCAACTATTTATAGCATTTGCATTTACCCAAGGTAAAAACCAAATAGAACTCTTAAACTATAAACAATGGTAAAACACTATTCCAGGGAACCAGAATCATAAATGCAAGCTTATGGTGGTGAAAGAAAGCTGGTAAATAATTGAAATTATGTGATTCATGTTAAAAGAGCTTTCTGGAAAACATGTAAAGGACCGCCGCTTGAGCGGGCGGTGGTCACGAGACCACCGCCTAGTCAAGGTGGCGGTTTAATCACTAAAGAGAAAAAGGCCAAGAAAAGAGGGGAAAAGGGAAAACCAAAGCATATGGGGGCTAAGCGGGGCATGTGGGATGTTAACACCGAACACCTTGCGAGGAGACTGTATCATCATTGGGGCACGTGTTACGTTGTTTCGACAAAGTGCGGTACCCTCTACAATTTTGGGTATGTACATATTTCCCTCTCGGAGAAGTGTTTTAGCCATGAAGAGGCACAAAACAAAGGTCCGAGTATGGTGGTCCCGAAATGGGAAGTTAGAAGTTATACCTGATACGTCCGTGTGTTGAAATGACGCCATCAAAATTTCTCGTTACCTGCAAAACGAAAAGAGAACTCAAGTGCAGATAGACACAATAACTTGGAAAATAAACACTAAAATAATAGGAAATGAGGACGTACCATTTGTGCGAGGATAAAAAAACTTACCTCCGTCGGCGCTCCAAACCTACGAAAAAGGCATTTAAACCAGTCAGGTTGCTATATATATGAAAGTGGGCCCATTTTCCTATTCATTTGCGCGCGTTGATTTGATTGATTCTGAGCTCTGGGACCCACGGTGACGGTTTCTTGTGTGAGTAGAGTCAAAACGTCTGTGACGAGATAGTGATCATGCCTCCATGAGCAGAACATTGACCCGCAAGATCACAGGTTGGTTTTCTTCAATTTACCGCTTTTTCCCCCTCAATTTTAAAATGCTAAAATCTTTGTCATGGGGGGATAGTTTTTGAAAATGTTAGGTTCAAAAGGTCTATCTAGGGGGCTGCCTACTGGGTAGGCTTTGTTTTTAGCTAAAATGGTTGTTTTTTAGTGTTTTTAGGCTTTTTAGATTACAAAACCCGCGTGGGTTTTCGGCACATGACCGCCGCCCGCCTGTGGCGGCGATTACATGACCACCGCCTGTTCGGGCGGCGATTCACGACCACCACCCTTAAGGCAGCGGTTACGAAACCGCCGCCCTGCTCAGGGCAACGGTTCTTCACAGAATGTCAAAAGAGTACTTGTTTGAAGTTGTTTTTGCATTTTTAGCATTTCTACGTGTTTTCATGATTTTTCTAGTATCACTTGGATGCTAACTTGCTCTATTTTGTGTGTTTTTGGGTGTATGCAGGCGAGAGAGGAGTACATTCGGTGGAGCTAAGAGAGAGAGTGCGACTGGCTCCCAGCAGTGTTAGATGCCCTCTCACAGGATGAGGAGGATACTCTTCTGGGTTGGTATACTACGTATATCGCGTGTGCCCCACGTTGCTCCTTCCAGTCACATTCTTTGTGACTTGTTCTCATATTGGGATGTTGATCGGAACACCTTCCGATTACCAGGGGTCCGTGGTGAGTGGACCATCACTTTAGAGGATGTTTACCATATCCTGGGGGTCCCGATCATCGGGAGACGACTCACCCTAGAGACAGTAGGTTCACGGGCCCAGATAGCACAGTGGGCCACTTATATGGGAGATGCAGTCATCTCCACAGGTTCGAAGAAGGGGGTCAGAGTTCGATCTATTCCCAGCTTGCCCATCCCCCTACTTCGCCAGGCTATTATGGGGATCCTTGCCTCGAGACTGATCGGGGACAAGGGAGGAGACACATTGTT
This sequence comes from Taxus wallichiana var. yunnanensis, assembly GCA_018340775.1. NCBI lineage: Eukaryota > Viridiplantae > Streptophyta > Pinopsida > Cupressales > Taxaceae > Taxus > Taxus wallichiana. Next base: position 206,902,441 of record CM031236.1, on the reverse strand, counting down.
ATATTGCTGGTCCCCCATTATTACACAGATAGAGGGACATGGCCGGATATATGCCTGGGGAGTAGACATACTTGGGACCACCTACCATGATTTATACAGGGTAGTCCGTTTATAGGGGCAGTCCTTGAGCCACCCAACCCTGGTCATGAGTTGGGTCTATGAGCACTTCATCCCCTATGGCAGAGGTGTAGAGGTGACAGATCCCGGAGCTGTGAGGGCAGCTAGATGGACAGATATGTCGGTGCTCCAAGCACCTCATCATCCAGTTGCTTCTCTGACCACTACTGACATGGAGGCCACACCGTATCAAACTATGGCAGGTATATGGGGCGAGGAGGCTCTTACTTTGATCTCCTGCTCCACCACAGGGCAACTTATTGATAGAGTGGGGCGAGTGGAGATACACCCCTTTGGCCGAGTTCCTCAGCAGTTTGGCCTACCTTACATGGGCATGCTTCCCCGTAGCACCAAAGTGTACAGGTCGATCGAGAGAGGCTAGAGGGGGTCCTAGAGGTCGGGGTTGGACAGTGGTTACTCCCGGCATTCCTATTGCGGCCAGGAGGGTAGTACGTGCTAGAAGGAGAGCCGGTGCACCTCAGGTACCCTTGCTTCAGATTGCTCGCGGTCCTGCCCATAGCAGCGATGACCCCATTGACATAGACTCTGAGTTTGAGGAGTTTACAGGGGGAGAGATAGAGGAGGACAGCGATCCTGAGTGGCATGACACTCAGGATATTATGCAGGCAGTGAGGGCCGAGCAGAGTGCAGAGAGAGTTACTCTGGTCTCAGAGGAGCCACTCTCCCAGGGCCATGGCGGGGAGGATGAGTCCATTGCGGGATGCTACGTTGCTCCAGTCACAGGAGTAGCCCCTCAGTCAGCGGCGGCATCCGTAGCAGGTGCTGTCCCTAGCGATCCATCCTGGAGGCCTGGTGATCCGAGTAAGTTACCCTCCCTCCTTTTAATGTTTGTTGTTAATTTAGGATTGCTTTAGTTACTATCTCTCCTCTTGTTTACTCTTGTGTTTTATCTCTTGTTTATTTCTAATTTGTTTTCTCCTTTGTTTGCAGAGACCGCCGATGAGTGGCGAGACTTGATTCGCAGGGTATGCACCGATACCCTGATGATCCCCATGGAGAGGACCCGCGCAGAGTTGTCTATGGATGTTGGGGAGCCCTCAACAGCTGGTAGACACACTGATGTCTTTGCCCTGGGCCCGATCGGCATGTGGCCTGGATGGTATCGACTCTTCACACGAAGCTAGCAGGGTATAGGACAGCTGAGCGCTTGATGAGGAGTCGTTCTCGTGGCGAGACTACGGCTGCCCCTCGGGATCCTAAGCCCTCCATGCACTCGGGCGCCGGCATAGCCGAAGTCCTAGGCATGGGCGTGTGCCTTCGAGGGGTCTCGTAGGGATTGAGAATCCACTTGGCTCTCTTAAAATTATATGATACATTCTTTTGTATATCCCGGCTCTTTGAGCGTTTTGACCATGCTTAGTGCATGATGGCATTGTACAGAAAAATTGATCATATATATATATTCTTTTTAGACCAGACTTGTGGCATTTATGGCTTTGTTTCCTTTCCAGTTTCCTCATGTAAACTATGATGTTATATATGTATGCTTAATGGAGAACAAATGATGCAAGTGTCTATTTTTCTTTTGTATTTCATGATGCTTTGATATATGATAATGTAGATACAATGTGATTTTGAATCTTAGTTTACGTAAGTAAGCAATTTTGGATACTTCATATTTGTTTTGGCAAAGTGGTGAAGATAAACTGATATGATGAGCAGATAGACTTGCCCCTCTCCTAACTCCACGCAACTAGTAAGATGCGAGGGCTCATCACCGAGAGTTGGGAAGGGCGCAAGTTATGAAATGTGTTGAAATGATAGTGATGAAAGATAGACAAAGCTTTGGCGGAACCAAATTGGGAAGCTACAAGCTTACTCTACCCGAGTGACTTTCATAGTTTAGGATGCAACTTGCCTTGTGGTTTATCTAGACTTAGACCCGTAGATGGCCACATAGTAGACAAAATCTGGGTTTTTAGGATTTTAACTCTCTTGGAATTTTGAACATCTGATTCATTTGTTTTTGACTCAAGGCTTCAAGATTTGAATTGTTTGTGTATGACCTTTTGCATTTGTTTGTCAAGGGGACCCCCTACACTTTGCCCCATGCTACTAGTAAGAATCGTGGGTTTATCACCGTGGGCAAAGCATAGGCGAGTAAGGGCATTTCCATCCTTTCCCAACCCTACATCACTAGTAAAAGATGCAAGCTTATCACCAAAGGTTGGTGGGGCAAGAAAATGTGTAAAATTAAAATTTTTGTTTGATCAATATTTGACTTGTTTACTTGAGTAAAATGTCAGTATGTGCTTATTTCCAAAGAGATATACATATGGGATAGATGTGACACCATGAAGCTTCTAGAAACAGGACCATAGGCAAGACACCTATCCTAAGAAGAAACCAAAAGTGAGAATAAACCGACAGATCTTGGCATGGTTATCGTTTAAGACTTTGTCATATCTAGCTTTATTTGATGAAATGATTAGAGATAGTTTGATGATATCATGGAAATGGATAAGTATGATTAGAGTGTTTATGCCAACAACATCATGAGTTTGTAATGAATTGCTTTGAGAACAAAATTCCTTGATCACAATTTATTTTATTTTTGTATAAAACAAGCGGAAAAAATGATCCTAACTATATGAAGATGCAATGTAAATGTAATTATAAATAGTGCTAGTTCCTTACGCGTAGAACCACTTTAGAGGTGTAGGGAATTGACCTGTTTTGCCAAATTCCTCACCTTCTAGCGTACATAAGAGGTATGCACCATTTCCATAGTCCTTCATGACTCGGTATGGGCCCAACCATTTGGGCTGAACTTTCTTCTGTTATCCAAAATTCACCCCCAGGGTAATTTTGATAACATGCATCAGATTATTCAGTCCCGAGCAAATAGATTGATTTAAGGCCTGAAATCATGTTTTTCGAGGTCCCCTCGGCCTTTTTCTAACTCTCCCATCCAAGAAGAAATCCCAACGAGTTAGAAAGAATGGAAAAAATGCAAAAATATGGTTGCAGGACTGTTTTGAGGCATTTCGGGTCTGAAGGGTTCGGGTTGAACTGAGGTTCGTCGTACCAAGCTTGGGGCCGAAAAAATGAAGAAAATCGGCTAAGTCCTAGTCCAGGTAGTCTGCGGGATAGTTGGGACGTCGGGACGCGTGGGACGCGAAAAGCCGAATCAGCCAAAAGAGGGAAAAAAATTGCCTAAGTCTTTGTTTCGCTCGGTTTGGGACAGTTGGGACAAAAGTACGCGTGCGGGACGCGGATCGGCCGGTTTGGCACAAGTCAGTCCATTTCAGGCGGTTTGGAGATATTTGTCCCAGATGCAGTTTGGGACATCCGGGCCAAAAGTACGCGGAGGACGCGAACCGGCCGATTCGGCCGAAACAGGGACTTTCGTCCGGACAGTTGGGCCAAAAGGACGCATGGGTGCGAAAAGCCGAAAGAGCCGCCAACGAATGGAATCTCGCCATGTGTCTTCACCTCAAACAGAACAAGGAAGCCCGAATCAGGCGGTTCGAGATATTTGTCCCATTTGGGACAGCCGGGCCAAAGGTACACGAGGGACGCGTGGGACGCGATAAGCCGAAAGAGCCGCCAACGAATCAAATCTCGCCACGTGTCTTCACCTCATCGGCCCGGCGGGAAAATTTTGAAAATTTTTCCAAAGGCAAAAACAAAAGGGAAATGGTCAGGAAGGGCCCGTCTAATGAAATCATGCCATGTGGCACTTGAGTGGTGGAGCGCGGGGAGAAATGGGAAAATTTTCCCAAAGTGAAAAATACCAAATTTTCAAAGGACAAAGTGCGCCCCTCAGGCCCGAGCCAATAAAATAGTGCCACGTGTCCAAGTGGCAAGAAATTAAGGAAGGGCCCGAAAGAAATTTTCAAAGGATGAGCCCGTGGATGAATCAGAGCCCGACACGTGTCATCCAAGTGGCAGAGCGCGGGAAAAATTCAAATATTTTCCCGCCGATCCGTTTTGGCCTGTTTTTTCCCTAATCTTCAGATCGCCATAACTTTCGATCCAGAGCTCGGATTTTCACGTTCTTTATATCAATGGAAAGCTGGTGAAATTCTCTACACGATTCCTAGGTCAATCTTGCATTTTGGTTCAGTTTGGAGAGAGAAAATTAAAAAATGCCTCTGGTGCGTGATAATGGCCAGAAATGACGTTTCAACAACCAGCTTAAATGCAAAAACAGCTCGCCGCTTTTGCTAGGGTTCTCACCCACCGCCATAATGAGATGAACTAAATGCAACCTAGAAGTGGTTGGGGTAGATCTGGATTTCCTCTCTCTTCCCTCTCTCATTCTTCCTATAAATTGTAAGGAGGGGTTTCTTTCTAAAGTGTGGAACATTCTTGTTTTGCCCCTCCCTTCTTCTCTTTGGCAGGTGAATTTGTGGAGTTCAAACCTCCCATTTAAAATTGTAATGCAACCTTGCCTCTTGGCATTTTGTAGTGTATTGTATCAATATTTGGAGCAAGTAATGCATGTCTGTGGATGATTCTCAACCCTCTCTGTGTTCATTTGCATCCTCCTGATCTTTCACTACAAATTTTGTTATCTCATGCATGATCTTGCATCACATTTGAATGGTCTGTGTTTATCGGCAAGATAGGTATCTTTCATTCCTCGGTGTATCACCTCTGTTAGCTTAGGTTTATTTTTATGCATCTTCTTACCCCTGTCTCCTTGGAAAGATTAGATTAGGTTTTGAGTAAACCCTCTGCATTTTCATGTGTATCCGAACAGAGGAATAGGAACCAAAGATTCTCTGGAGATTCCTTTCTCATTTTTGCAAGTCCCACACTTGGAGAAAGGATTCCATGTTGTGCAATCACACTGGATGCTAGTATGATCAAACTAGAAATCTGATCAACATCCAGGGGTGCTGTGATTCTACACTAATAGTTTTGGCACGCCCGGTGGGACATTAGAGGTCTTCACCTTCATTACAACAAGATCGATGTGCACTTGTTCCATGTTCCAGCTTTGAAGGAGCTTTGAAATTGCACATCTGGCGACTCCAAAAGAGACATAATCCACTGGTTTCAGCAGTCCAAGCCTGGCAAATTTATGAGAAGAATACAGACCAGGTCAAGAACTAGGGAGGAAGGATTGTTTGTTTATCTACACCTATCTCTAGGTAGAGAAAGAAGGGGAAGAAGAGCTCAAAGATCACCATCTCCACCTAACCGGACTTTGTCTACACCTCCACCTGGTAGACCTTTTCTCGCATCAACAAGGGTTCTCAGGCCAATCAGAATGGCGCAACCACCGAATCCCTTTGTCAACTTCACTGGCAGTAGCCCACTTGCCCTCAATGCACAGAATCCAGTTCCAATTGTAGTGTTGAAGAACATTCCATTTTTCACTGGAGAAAATCATACCACTCCTGGTGATCATGTCAAAGACATTGCTAACGTCTGTGCAATCCATGAGATAAATGAAATGGATGTGGCTGTCAAATTGTTGGCATCTTCGTTCAAAGGGAAGGCATTGCAATGGTTTAGGAGCCTTGGAGCTGGTTCTATCACAAATTGGAATCAGTTATGCATAGTTCTCCATGAGCAGTTTGGGGAAAAGGGAGACAATTTGTCTCTACTAGAACAATTGACAACTATCAAGAGAGCTCCCAACGAGCAGCTGACTGACTTCAACTTCAGATTTCAAAGGTCTTGGGAGAGGATTCCAGTGGCAGTAAGGCCAGCAGCAGAAGGTGCTTTTCTATACTATCTTAAGGCTTTGAATTCTGATATTTCTATGTTAATTCAATCTATGGGAGGCACAACCTTACCTGCTGCTTATAGCATTGCCATTAGAGCCGAAAACTGTCTTATTCAAGCTGGTAAACTTGGCTCCTAGGCCTCCCATGCCCTTGTATCCAAACTTAGAAAATCCAAGCACTAGTCAAGCACCCACTTTGGCTCCTATTCCCACTCCTAGAAATCAAAGTTCAAATGAGACTTCTACTTCATCCTCTAGTACTTCAAATGAACTCCAAGAGGTCATGAAACAATTGCAAAATTTGGGAAATGAGCTGGTTACTATCAAAAGACAGCAAGCTCAAAGTGCTAGACCGTATCATCCTCAAGCGCAGCATGCAGGATAGGCCCCATACCAACAAAATAGGTCACCACATCAAAGCAAATCAAAATCAAGGCCAAGTAAGGCCTCCCGCTAATAAACCATTTCAGCCCTATAACCCCAATGTCATATCTACTTCTAAAGCATTAGTGCCAGTCCAAAATAACATGGCCCAAGAATATGATTGGTGTTTCCCGTGTAGTCAGCCACATAACCAATCAATGTGCTTTAACGGTGCATTAAATCAGGCTCTTATGATGCAAACCATTGGTGGGTCGCAAGATTCCAACCACGAAGAGGATCAGCAGCAAGAAGCACCTCAGCAAGGAACATCTCCGAATGAAACTACTCTTGTCAATTGGCAGGCTGAAGATTTCTGTGGTATGAATCAAATACCCTCTCAAAGTGTTGCAGCCAACACAAGGTCAAAGAGGAGAAATTTGGGTGAAGAACAGCCATTAGCCCCAAGTAATCCACAACCTTCTACCACTCCACAAGCTGTTGAAAACAAAATGTAGTTCCAAACACGCAAGGGGCACCTAAAACAGCCCCTAGGCCAACCCAAATGCCAGTTGCTGCTGCCCATGTGCAAGGAATGAATGTGCAGGCCAAGGGACAACAGAGGGATACTTCATCTCCATTCAGTATCATTGATCAGATGAAGAAGACAAATGTAAACATATCAATGTGGGAATCACTATCTATCCCAGGACAAAGAGATTTGCTACAAGCTGCCATGAAGGACTGGTCAACTTCAAATCAACAGGTCCAAATGCAAGAGAAGGTACTCACAAATGCTGCCCACTTTAAAGGAAATCATGAAGGACAAAGAAGGTAGAACATGTTGAAGCCCCCTCCATTTTATGTCTCATTAATCATTGGAAACCAATTGGTGCATAATTGCATGATTGATTCCGGGGCAAGTAGCTCAGTGATGCCCAAGCAAATAGCTGATCAGCTAGGGCTTCAATATGAAGTCATCTCCAAGGGTGTAGTGCAATTAGATGGGACAGCAGTGACAACGGTTGGAGTAATCAAAGGTTTGAGCCTCACACTGCACGCATGTCCCAACGTAATAGTGTTACAAGATGTGTCAGTCATAGACCTGCCACCACTCTTTGCATTGTGCTTGTCAAGAGACTTCACTGCTAAAATTGGAGGCTATCTTTCGGCTGGATTGGTCACACATGTTGTTTAGAACAAGGTATGGAACTAAGGCCACAATCAGATCTGAACCTATCACAAACTTTCACATTGAGCCTTACACTCCAAGCCAAATCAATACCAACTGTTCAACGTTTGATCAAGAAGATTATCCAAGCACTGATGAAGCTGACACTAAGGTTGGAAGCATCCCAGATTTGACTCTTGATGAATGGGCAAGCAAGGTGCATGCTTTTGATCCTTATCAAGAAATAGAAGAATCTGAGCTAGGAGTTTATTGTTTACATGAAGAGAATCAACCTCTCCCCAGCATCACCAAGCCAGATCATAAAGACAAGAATGAAGTATGGAAATTGTTCTTTGATGGGTCAAGGAGTAGACAAGGTGCAGGAGGAGGAGCTATGCTCATTTCTCCGCAAGGTACAAAGTATTACTCAGCCTTCCATTTTCAGTTTTCTTGCTCAAACAATACAGCTGAGTATGAAGCCTTAATTCATGGACTGCACTGGGCAAAGAAGAAAGGCATCAAGAATTTGCAAGTATTTGGTGATAGTGAGCTGATCGTAAACCAAGTTAAGGGGCAGCATGCTGTCAAGAATAATCTGCTCAAGTGCTACAAAAATCGGGTATGGGATCTTATGGAAGATTTTGAAGCTTTTAGCATCAATTCCATCCCAAGAAAAAGGAATGAAGCAGCGGACAGACTGGCAGCAATTGGGGCTGCATTTGATGTTGTAGAAAATATCAAAAGTGAAAAATCTCAGCCTCATATCAAAGTGGTTGTGAGACCAGCTGTTCCGGATAATAACACAAGTTGGCAAGTCTTTGAGAATGATCAGCAAATTGTTAATTTCCTGCAAGAAGAAGCTGAGTTCTCCGCCAGAAATCAAGACAAGCTGGAGCAGCACTATGGTGACCAAGTGGTGCAACTGAGAACTAACAAATTACCAAAAGGCCTCATAACCTTGGAGTCAATCTTCAACCCGAATGATCAGTTCCGAAGGAGAAAGTGAACATTCAAGTAAAGGGTGAAGATTCAGAGCCTATTTTAGTAGATGAAGGCAAGACATTGCAAATTGGCAAAGTAAGTACTCCACAAGAGAAATCTGATTTTGTTCAGCTTTGTCAAGAGTTCCCAGATGTCTTCGCTTGGACTTACAAAGATTTAAGAGGTTTCAACCCAAAGTTGGCACAACATACTATTGAGTTGGATCCGGAATCCAAGCCTGTCATAGGAAAAAGCAAAGGCCAGTAAATCCTCATATCGAACCTCTCATGAGAAAAGAGTTAAGCAAGCTCATTGAGGCCAGTATCATCTTCCCCATCAAACACTCAAGTTGGGTTGTAAACTTGGTGCTGGTAAGAAAGAGAAATGGAGAAATAAGATTGTGTGTGGACTTTCGCGATCTAAATAGAGCATCACTCAAAGATCATTATCCGCTTCCATCAATGGAACAAATATTGCAGGTTGTAGCTGTTCAGAAAGGTTTTCATTGCTAGATGGATATTCAGGCTATAATCAGATAATGGTGAAAGAAGAAGATCAATTCAAGACGGCCTTCACTACAAAATGGGGCACGTATGCTTACAAGAAGATGCCATTTGGACTGTCAAATGCTGGAGCAACATTCCAGCGAGCTATGGATATGGCGTTCAAAGGCTTGATCAACAATATAGTGTTGGTATTGTCATCACCAATCCGGCACTATGATAATTCTTCACCGGGAACTCCTCGTCCTATGATTATTTACTAATGCACAGCCTTTAGTTTGGTGGATGTAATCTAGAAACAAAACAACACATAATACAAAAATACCATCGACTATGATAAGACGGAATGATGACAAATTTGAAATATCAAAGTAAATTATAATATTAACATGAAATTGTTACAATCTCACCCATGAGGTACTTCAAGTGTTATTGACTTCACTTGACTTTCACCAAGACTATGGGAGAAACTTTACATTTACACCTCTTAATGGCTTCTTCAACACACCTTTAAACCATGGCTTCCTTCGCACACTTCCTACAATATTTCTCACTACTTCCTTCATGCTAAATGAGGGTGGCCTCTCATTTATAGAACTTGAGGCTTATCCATCTTATCTCTAAGATAGGATAAGAAATCCACTGATGAATCATATTCCATACCTTAAATCTTATCTCAGTTTGTAAGCTTATCTCGTTAAGATAAGATAAACCTTATCATTTTACATGGGTTCCACATTTTTAGACTTTTTACAAATAAAATACACAAAATATTTATGACCTCACTCCTTGTCTTTATTACCAATATAATATTTCTAATTCCTAATCATGTAGACCCTACTTCTCTAATTACCCAAACGTTGACATTTTAAATTTACCGGACCACTTACTTACGACAAATATTTACTTTTTACAACATTCCTATTGTACTTTGATCCACCATACTCCACATTATTTGAACCGAATCGATGGCATCGTTATCTTCTATTAGACGCTACTACTAATTATACTTAACAACATCCTATTCCTAATACATACATTAATGAAATAGAAATTACGGAGGAAAATTTTAGTGTCGATAGATACCTAGATGATATCACTGTCTTCTCAAAGAATGCAGCAGACCATCTCTTTCACCTCAGACAAGTGTTTCAGAGGTGTAGAAGGTTTGAGTGTCATTGAATCCAAAGAAGTGTATATTCTTGGCACACGAAGGCAAATTGTTGGGTCACATTGTCTCTAGGGAAGGGCTAACAATTGATCCTGAAAGGGTTGAAGCCATCCAAACACTTCCATTGCCACACCACAAGAAATCTCTTCAAAGCTTCTTAGGAAGGATAAACTTTGTCCGCAGATTTGTGCCTAATTTTGCCACTCTTGTGAAGCCTTTAACAATGATGTTGAAGAAGAGTCTGGCATTCAAATGGACAGCAGAAGGCAAAGAGAGTTTTGAAAACATCAAGCATGCAATATCACAAGCTCCAACTCTTATCAACCCAGACTTTTCAAAAGACTTCATGTTGTATGCATTTGGAGGATCAGATACAATCTCAACTATCTTGACACAGCTGAATAGAGAAGGTTCAGAACAGCCCATAGCATTCTTCAGTCAAACCTTGGAAGATTACGAAATAAAGTATTCTTTCATTGAAAAGCATGTCCTTGCCGTCATCAGGAGCTTGAAGAAGTTCAGACACTTGGTCTCGAACAATAAGATTCAATTGTTGGTGTCTCATGTTGGTGTCAAGGACTTCCTCCTAAACAAAGATTTAAATGAGAAGAGAGCAGGTTAGATCACTCGGGTGATGGAATATGATATTGAAATCAAAGTGACCAAGCTAGTTCATGGCAAAGGTTTGTGTGAGCAGCTCGCTTCCAAACAACCAGACGGCTCAAAAGGTGAAGAAGATGTTGTCCTACTACTACAGAATGATCAAGAACAACCAGCTGATGATGCACTCATCCCATGTTGGACTCAAGACTTGGTGCATTACCTCCAAACAGGCTTGTGCCCTCCAGAAGTGAGCAAGGCAAAGAGGAGATACTTTAGATTACAAGCTATCCCATATGTACTCATTAATGGTATCTTGTTCAAGAAAGACATCCATGGTGTTCTATTAAGATGCATTGGAACAGGTCAAGTTGAGAAGATCTTACACGAGTTCCATGACGGGGAAGCAGGAGGCCACTTTGCTCCATGAGTGACAGCTCTCAAAATCATGAGAGCTGGTTACTATTGGCCTACTGTGTTCAATGATTGCTACTCATGGGTTAAAAAATGCAAGAGATGTGCATTCTTCACAGGGAAAGAGAGGTTAGCAGCACTGCCCCTTCGTCCAATTTCAGTAAATCAGCCATTCATGCAATGGGGATTGGACTTCATTGGGGTTATCAATCCCAATTCAAGTCAAGGCCACAAGTGGATACTTACAGCAACGGATTATTTCACCAAGTGGACCGAAGCAGTGGCACTCAAGGAGGCAAATGAATCTAATATCTTAGATTTCTATGAAGGGATAGTCACGAGGTTTGGTGCCCCTGCCACTATCATATCAGACAATGCATTGGCATTCCTTGGCACAAAGATCACTGAATGGGCGGTCAAGAATTGTGTGTATCTCAGCACTTCATCGAATTATTACCCTCAGGGTAATGGCCAAGCCGAGTCTACGAACAAGAATCTACTAAGAATCATCAGAAGGACTCTTGATGAGAATCAAAGGACTTGGCATGCAAAGCTCAAATCAGCCCTATGGGCTGATAGGATCACACCCAAGAGGTCTACAGGAAGCTCTCCATACAAGCTTGTGTACGGGAAAGAAGCAGTTCTACCTATATCACTCGAGTTGCCAGCATTGGAACTCATGAAACGATTGGAACTGGATGAGTTTGAACCCATGGAGGTTAGATATGCAGAATTGATGGAGCTCCAAGAAATTAGAGAGCATGCAGCCTAGGCGATAGAGAAGGATCAAGCCTTGATCAAGAAGACTTTTGATAGGAAAGACAAGGCTAGAACCTTCCAAATTGGAGATCTAGTGTTGAAATGGGATGCAGATAGTGCGAAGCCGGGAAAACATTCCAAGTTTGATGCCATCTGGAGTGGCCCATACATGATCATTGAATGCAAAGGTAGCAATGCCTTCCGACTGGCTAAGTTGGATGGTGAAGAATTGTAGATTCCGGTCAATGGGATCTATCTCAAACGTTGCTACTAGAAAGATAGCTTTTCACCCTTGTAAATATTAATTTAGAATTTCCATTCCTCTAAGTGCTTATGCACATTGTATTGCTGTTAGAGTAGTTTTATTTCCCTAAGTGCTTGTGCACATGTCCTATTGCTTCTAGTATGTGCATGTTTGCAGTTCATCAAGCTCCTGGAAAAGAATTTGCAGCCGCAAGAGAACCAGATCAACAAATGTTTCAATAGCTCAAGGACACAGGTTTTCAAATTTCAGATCAGTTTGCAGGTTACAACTCATGACTCCATGCCCAATGGATGCTTCAGGCAACTGGTAACTTCATCTAGCAGGCAAATGACCCTGCTGAGTCACCAAATTGTTATCCAAAATTCACCCCCAGGTAATTTTGATAACATGCATTAGATTATTCAGTCCCGAGCAAATAGATTGATTTAAGGCCCAAAATCATGTTTTTCGAGGTCCCCTCGGCCCTTTTCTAACTCTCCCATCCAAGAAGAAATCCCAATGAGTTAGAAAGAATGGAAAAAATGTAAAAAATATGGCTACAGGACTGCTTTGAGGCATTTCGGTCCAAGGGTTCGGTTGAACTGAGGTTCATCGTACCAAGCTTGGGGCTGAAAAAATGAAGAAAATCAGCTAAGTCCTAGTCCAGGCGGTCTGCGGGATAGTTGGGACGTCGGGACACGTGGGACGCGAAAAGCTGAATCGGCCGAAAGAGGGAAAAAATTGCCTAAGTCTTTGTTTCACTCGGTTTGGGACAGTTGGGACAAAAGTACGCGCGGGACGTAGATCGCCGGTTTGGCGCAAGTCAGTCCATTTCGGGCGGTTTGGAGATATTTGTCCCAGACAGTTTGGGACATCCGGGCCAAAAGTACGCGGAGGACGTGAACCGGCCGATTCGGCTGAAATAGGGGACTTTCGTCCGGGACAGTTGGGCCAAAAGGACGCGTGGGGCGCGAAAAGCCGAAAGAGCCGCCAACGAATGGAATCTCGCCACGTGTCTTCACCTCAAACAGGAACAAGGAAGCCCGAATCGGGTGGTTCGAGATATTTGTCCTAGGTAGTTTGGGACAGCCGGGCCAAAGGTATGTGAGGGACGCGTGGGATGCGAAAAGCCGAAAGAGCCGCCAACGAATCAAATCTCGCCACGTGTCTTCACCTCATCGGCCCGGCGGGAAAATTTTGAAAAAATTTCCAAAGGCAAAAACAAAAGGGAAATGGTCAGGAAGGGCCCACGTCCAATGAAATCATGCCATGTGGCACTTGAGTGGCGGAGCGTGGGGAGAAATGGGAAAATTTTCCCAAAGTGAAAAATACCAAATTTTCAAAGGACAAAGTGTGCCCCTCAGGCCCGAGCCAATAAAATAGTGCCACGTGTCCAAGTGGCAAGAAATTAAGGAAGGGCCCGAAAGAAATTTTCAAAGGATGAGCCCGTGGATGAATCAGAGCCCGACACGTGTCATCCAAGTGGCAGAGCGCGGAAAAATTCAAATATTTTCCCACCGATCCGTTTTGGCCTGTTTTTGCCCTAATCTTCAGATCGCCATAACTTTCGATCCAGAGCTCAGATTTTCACGTTCTTTATATCAATGGAAAGCTGGTGAAATTCTCTACACAATTCCTAGGTCAATCTTGAATTTTGGTTCAGTTTGGAGAGAGAAAATTAAAAAACGCCTCTAGTGCGTGATAATGGCAGAAATGACGTTTCAACAACCAGCTTAAATGCAAAAAAAGCTCGTCGCTTTGCTAGGTTTTCACCCCACCGCCATAATGAGATGAACTAAATGCAACCTAGAAGTGGTTGGGGTAGATCTGGATTTCCTCTCTCTTCCCTCTCTCATTCTTCCTATAAATTGTAAGGAGGGGTTTCTTTCTAAAGGTGGAACATTCTTGTTTTGCCCCTCCCTTCTTCTCTTTGGCAGCGAATTTGTGGAGTTCAAACCTCCCATTTAAAACTGTAATGCAACCTTGCCTCTTGGCATTTTGTAGTGTATTGTATCAATCTTTGGAGCAAGTAATGCATGTCTGTGGATGATTCTCAACCCTCTCTATGTTCATTTGCATCCTCCTGATCTTTCACTACAAATTTTGTTATCTGTGCATGATCTTGCATCACATTTGAATGGTCTGTGTTTATCGGCAAGATAGGTGTTCTTCATTCCTCGGTGTATCACCTCTGTTAGCTTAGGTTTATTTTTATGCATCTTCTTACCCTCGTCTCCTTGGAAAGATTAGATTAGGTTTTGAGTAAACCCTCTGCATTTTCATGTGCATCTCGAACGCAGAGGAATAGGAACCCGACCTTCTCTGGAGAATCCTTTCTCATTTTTGCAAGTCCCACACTTGGAGAAAGGATTCCATGTTGTGCAATCACACCGGATGCTAGCATGATCAAACTAGAAATCTGATCAACATCCAGGGTGATGTGATTCTACCAACACTTCCTTCGCCGGTCTTTTGTCGATCCGGTTGTCTAGCCTTAGAACTAGATCACCTTCATATATGTCGAGTTCATAGACTTTCTTGTTATACTACCGGTACATCCGGTCAAAGATAGAATTTGTGCCGTTGTTTAACATCTAACCTAGCTTCATCTAGGATTTCTAATTGGGAAAGACGTGCTTCTCTATAAGCGTCTTCATCCAGGATCCCTTGTAATGAAATGCGGAGACTGGGTATTTCAACCTCAAGCGGGAGAACCGTTACACCGAATACTAGTGAGAAAGGAGTCACTCCTGTTGGTGTTCTTATTGAGGTTCGGTGGGCCCATAAGGCTCGATACAACTTCAAATGCCAATCTCGTTTGTTTTCTTTCACCGTTTTAAGGAGAATGGCTTTTAAAGTTTTGTTTGTCACCTCAGCCTGTCCATTGGCTTGAGGGTAATATAATGAAGCTGTATGATGGCTTATTTTAAATTTATTGCACAATTCGTGAACTTCTTCATTCTTAAAAGAAGTTCCATTATCTGGAGATAATGATTTGGGGGACACCGTACTGCAAATGATTTGGTTCAAAATGAACTTGGCGATTAACCCGAACACAGTACGAGTAAGTAGAGGCATAGCCTCTACCCACTTGGTAAAATATTCGGTGGCCGTGATTATAAAATTATGGCCTTCGGTGGACGAGGGAGAGAATTTCCCTATCAAATATAGGCCCCATGTGGAAAAGGGCCACGAAGTAGCGATTGGTTGTAGAGCTTGTGCTGGCATGTGAATCTCGTGGGAGAATTCTTGACACTTATGACATCTGCGTACAAAATCTATTGCGTCGTGTTCTAGAGTGGGCCAAAAATAGCCCATTCGATGTATTTTACGAGTGGTGGCATGGCCACCGAAGTGACCCCCACACATTCCACTGTGAGATTCATGGAGAATCTTCTTGGATTCTTCTGTGTCGACACATCTTAGAAGCATTCCATCGAACGCTTTTCGATAGAGCACTTTCTCTATAATGACGTATTTTGCTACGATAATGTGTAGCCACCTTCTTTGTTGCGAAGTAGCACTTTCTGGATACATATGGTACATGATATAATTAATGATATCAGTGTACCAAGGACACTCAGAGATAGGAGGTTTGGTTTCAATGTAGTATACGCACTCATCTGGAAAATCCAGATCTACTAGATTGCCTCCATCTAATGGGTTATCAGCTAACCAATCCACGATGATTTGTCCCTTAACGGACTTCTGATTTACAAATGTTAATTCGAATTCTCCCATTAAGGTTATAAAACATCCAGCCTTTTTAGACAAGGACCCTTGCATGAGGAAAGTTTGTAAATGGTCCATTTTTACCACGACCCTTGTTTCCTGATTTAGCATATAATGTCTTAAGCGTTTGGTTGCAAAGACTATGGTGAGGCATTCTTGTTCTACTTGTGTATAACGTGTTTCATAGTCGAGCAACGTTCGGCTAATGAAATAAATCACTCGTTCTCTCTTGTCATCATCTTCTTGAGCCAACATGCAGGCCAGCGAGACATCGGTAGCTCGTGAATATAAAATCAATGGGTAGTCTAGCTTAGGTGGCATTAGCGTAGGTGGTGATAACAAGAACGCTTAACTGCGTCGAAAGCTTCATTGCAATCTTCAGTCCAATCAATTCTATAATCCTTCTTGAGTAGATTGTTAATTGGTTGAATGGCAAAACTTAAGTCCGGGATGAATCTCTGGATTGCACCAAGATTTCCGAGAAAAGACCTGATTCCAGATTCATCCGAAGGTGGGACCATTTCGAGGACAGCCCGAATTTTAGTTAGGTCAACATCTATCCCTCGTGACGATATGATGTAACCTAGGAGCTTCCCTCCTGTTACACCAAAGATGCATTTTTCTGGATTTAGCATGACTTCGTATTCTATCAGACGTGAAAGAATGATGCAAAGTACTTCAAAATGGTCACAACACTTCTTGGCCTTAGCCAACAAGTCATCTACGTAGGATTCCATGATTTTATGAATTAGATCGTGAAATATATATGTCATAGCTCACTGGTATGTAGCACCAGCGTTCTTGAGACCAAATGGCATAACAGCATAGCAATAAGTTCCCCAAGGAGTTATAAACGTGGTTTTAGCTTGATCTTGTTCAGATATTCTAATTTGATTATATCCCGAGAATCCATCCATGAGAGACAAAAGTTCAAATCCAGCTGTTGCATCAACAATGACATCAATGGATGGCAATGGGAAGTCGTCTTTAGGACATGCTTTGTTAATGTCTCGGAAGTCTATGCAGATGCGTATCTTTCCATTTTTTTGAGAACGGGAACGATATTAGATACCCATTGAGAGTAATCGACTGGTTTGATGAATCCTACTTGGAGGAGTTTCATTACCTCCTCTTTTACCATGAGAGCTACTTTGGGTTTCATTGGTCTCGATTTTTGTTTAATTGGTTTTGCATCTGATTTAGTGACAAGGTTGTGCACCACAATGTGGGGTGCACTCTGTCATTTCCTTATAATTAAATGTAAACGCCTTCTGATGTTCCTTGAGGATCCGAGTGTGTATTTCTACTTCTAATGGAGTTAACGAGGATCCTAACTTCAATATCCTTGGTCCATCTTCCGTTCCATGTTAATATCAATTATTTCTTTGATCAAAGAGGTGTTACCTTCTTCAAACTCAGGTGGGGCTGGAGGTAAATTTAAATCGTCTCCATTCTCGACTGAATATATGCTAAGTTCCTTTTGTGGGAGAAGCTCCATCATGGGATTCCCGTAATAGGAAGATGAATGTGGGATTAAGGACAAATCTATCATATGATAGGAGAGATGTAATGCCGCATAGGTGTTTAAGTAATTCAGAGTGGCCATATCACTATCAATGTGGTCTAGGATAGTAGATTTGTTTTCATTTCCATTTAAAAGAGAATTTGTCATTGTTTTTATCAATGGTTCATCATGAAGGGATACCATGAAATGGGTATCCTCTAACTTACTGTTTGGAGTGAAGCGTGATGCTGAAGTTGCTATTGAATCAGCGAGAATATTTTTCTCTCGTGGGATTGCTTCAATTGATATGAAGTCAAACTCCTTGCTTAAATCTAATACAGTTGTTTTGTAAAGTTGCAAATGCTCGGATTTGGTTTCATATATCTCAGAGACTTGGTTTGCTACCAATTGTGAGTCTCCTAAGACTCTGATGTTATCAACACCGATTCTCTTAGCTAAGATGAGGCCAAGGAGGAGGGCTTTGTACTCAGCGTCGTTGTTTGTGCATTCAAAATTTAGTTTAAAGGAAAATGGTAGGACTTTCCCCTTAGGAGAAGTAAGGATTATGCCTGCCCCAGCTCCATAACGACATCTAGCCCCATCAAAATGGAGAGTCCAATATTTAGCTGGGAGTATAGATGTTGGGATATTTGTTGTGTTAACATCTTCTACCTCTACCATGCAGAGATCTACCACTGGGAGAGAACCGACACCCAGGGAATATCCCACGCCTACAGAATCAAATGGTAAGAACATTGGTAAATCTTGTTCTATCAATTCAACAATTTTTGCAGTAGTTCCTAATGATACTGTTTCTACAGTGTTAGCCTCATCTTTGGGGGCTGGGGTTGCCTTGGCTAGGCTCATAGCTTCAAGATTTGTCGTAGGTACCAAATTTTCTTCTGGTTTTGTGTCGGTAGGTTTATTAAGTTGGTTTGTTGGGAGTTCAAACTCCGAGTGCACGCCTGGTCTTTTCTTTAAGTCAGCTAGGTGTACATTGAATGGTTTTGGATCACCTTTGGCTACAAATATCTTTCCTAAGTGTAAAAACCTTACTTCTTGAAATAGCGTAGAAGGGATTGCCTTCATGCGGTGTATCCATGGTCGGCCGAGGATCATATTATAGTTAGTTTCTCGATCTATAATATAAAACTCAGTCAAGATGGTTTTGGGTCCTAAGGTGACCGGTAATATTATAGTTCCAACCGAGGTGGCTTTAAGGCTATCATAGCCCCTTAGTGTGTTTCGAGTTGTGGAACAATTGGTTTCTCCATACCCTAGCTTTTGAAGGAAAGAGAAAGGGACTATGTTGACCACTGCCCCATTGTCTATCATTGCACGCTTTACATAGTTGTTATAAACCCATACTTATAAATGTAAGGTTGGATCACCTCGGCGTGCGATCTCAGCATCTGTCGGCATTTTGTTTATCTCAAATATGAATTTGACATCCCTATCCGCCTGCCCTGGAGGATGAACATCAAAGTCTATATGATTTACCTGTGTTTCAGGAGGTGGAGTGATGTTAATTAAATGACCTAAACCTAATGCTTCTAAAAGAGCAGCCCTGTGGGTAGGAGAGTTCTTTAGTAAGTCTAAAAATGAAATGTGCGAGAAGGTTTTTGTTAGGTCATTAATTAAATCATAGGCACCCACAGGCTTTGCTACTATTTGTTGGAAGTTATCTATCCCTGGCAGGTGGCTTGGACTTGGCTGAGAGAAATACTCTCGCGTCCTTGTTACAGCTTTGATGGGTAGTTCGGCGTCTAACTCTACTAAACCGACTATCTTAGGTCATGGCTGACTTCCTAGTTGTGGCGCAACTAATGGATTTAGCAAAGTTGAAGCTTCATGATCATTGTTTCCTGTCATTACGCTCTTGTTTGTCCTAGTTAGACTTAGCCTGTTGTTATCATGATTTGGGAGTGGATCATTAAAGATCTTCAGGGGTGCGTTTTGAGGGGAAACGCCTCGAAAAGTATTTGATGCTGGTGACGTAGGATCTGCCAAGAACATATCCATGAAAAGTTGTCTTTGTTCATCTGGCAAGCATTGCATGAATTTATTGTAGTCACGGCATGTTCTAGTGTTATGGCCCCGAATTTTGTGGAAACCACAATACGAATTAGGATTTAATTCCTAGTTTGTTGGTTTGGTGCGTATTGTGGCCCAAAATTTTGATCAAACCGTTGCCTATTAGGATTAAAATTTTGTGTTTGTTGTCTTTGGTTTGAATTCTGGTTTTGGTACCTAGTTGAATTTTGGCTTGGACCCTGTGTGGGATTTTTCCGTTGTTGTTGTTGTTGTGGATGATTAAAATCCACTGTATTGATTATTGGGGTAAATTTGTTGTTTCGTTGGTTGTTTATTTGTGATGGAGTATTGACAACATTTACCTTCTTAGGCTGGTCGGTTACTCCATCTGTTGTCACCCCGCGATTTTTGTTAAGGATTTTAGGTCCTTGATTGACATTCGTGGTAGTAGGATAAGTTGTAGTGTTCTGGCTGGAGGTGATTAACCTCCCGTTTGTTCCATATGTCTTACGACCACTATCTATTGCCACTTGATCTATTCGGAGAGCGCTCTCAAGTACTTCATCGTAAGTCCTTAGTGGGAACTTCTGGACTTCTTCCTTCACTTCTCTGCTGAGAGAATGAAGGAATAAATCACATAGTTCCATTTGGTCCATATTTGGAGCACTGGCTAAAGAATAAAGAACTGTATGCCATCTTTGGATGAAATGAGCGATAGATTCATTATGTTCCTACTTAATGTGCAAGAACTCCCTGATTCCTGTTCTTAATAGTTTGTTCATGTCAAATGCCTTAATGAACTCTGAAACAAGTTGTTTAAATGAATGGATGGAAGCCTCAGGTATCCTATAATACCAATCGAGAGCGATGCCTTCCAAAGTTTTGGGAATATTTTAGAATGAACCCCATCCCAAGGGAGTAGTTCTCGTATGGTTGTAGCGTAAGCCTTGATATGTGCATTCGGATCTCCCTCCCCTTTGTACTTGGGTAAATCAGGAAGGGGTCTTGGAAGCATGATGCTTCGTATGGTGAAGTCTAAGGGCTCTTTCAAATATTCTAAATAAGTCCCTATCACATAGGTTTCGACCATTGATGGTGCTTGCTGAGGGAGTGGTGGTGGAATGGGTTGTTGGTATGGCATAGCGTATGCGTTGGTAGGGGCATAAGGAAACACCTGTGTTTGAGCAAACATGCCGGGAGAGGAGAACATATCCCCTTGTGGTGATTTGGAGTACATGTTTAAGTATGACGGGGTATTGTCCAGGAATGGATTGTTTTGTACTAGACCGGGAGGAACGGTGTTAGAGATGGTGGGTCTAGTTGGTGTTTGTTGTGAATACTGAGGAGGCATGCCTAACGTGCCTATTCCTATGAGGAGGTCTACTTGGCTAGGATGGTGTGGGGGATTGGAACTTCCTGCTTGCATGAATTGAGAATTTTGGCTTGCTTGGGTAAGTTCTAACTCCCTAACCTTTTCTACTAGAGCTGAAATGACTTCATTTGGTGAAGTCACAATACTTTGCCTTGACGGCATTTGTTGTATATCATGGTGTTGTTTAGGCATGTGATATCCTGCTATGAACTGATCGCTACCCTACCAAGTTTCCCCGAGGGCATTTCCTATATGACGTGGTATGGAGGTATTTTCTTGGAAAGAGATTTCAGGTTGTGTTTGTAAACCTCCTATAGGTGGGTACATTCTTTGAGAATGTTGTTCATTCCTGGCATAACGTACCAAATGTTCATCATCTAAACCCAGGTATGAGTCTGATTGTCTACTAATTTGTGGTCTAAGTAGTACCTGAGGAGATGAACTTGATTCTCCTATGAGCGTCATATTGTTCGAGCCTGAAGGCCCTGTTTGTTGTGTTTGAGCGAGTTGATCCAACTCCTCTGTTTGGAAGGATGAGCTATATCTAATCCTTGGAGTTTGTGTTGACAATTGATTAGTTGAGTAGTTATCACCCCATACTGAGAGTGAGGGTGATGATTGTCTATTTTGTTGGGCGTAGTATGCCTCAAGGCCCAAGAGGGGTCTGCCATATGCATCGAATCCTGACATATTCGGGGGGTATATGAATACCCACAGAATAATGGGAAGGAGTGAAGGGGTGGTGGTGAAAGCCAATGAGGTAGATAAGATGAAATAAATGTTATTTGAAAGAGCAAGTAGAAATATGACGCCGAACCAGAAAGTAGGAATTTCACGTCGGGTTCACCAATTTTGTACGACGGAAAAGTGACAAGCGAGCTTGGGAATCTACAAGTAACTCTTCCTCGCACCCGACCTCTCTCGAGGTCGTGGCCGAGAGACATCCAGCTGATGGGGATGAAATATGTGTGGGATGCAGACAAACTAGTTAGGTAATCTAATGTCTTCGACACGCACTAGTGGAAAATTCGAATCTAAGGCAAAGAAGGCCCTCCTAACTTGAGGCGGTGTGATAGATTGATCAAAGAAGAGAATGACTCAAGGCTCCAATCAATATCAAGATCTGCATGATTCGATCTTATAGGTTGTGGAATATGTGGAAAATGGCACGGATAGTTTCGTGTATATCCCCGAGATAAGGTCATAGGCGAGATGGTAAATATAGTTGACTCTATGGGTGATTGTCGGCCTAGTCTAGAACTCATTAGCTTTGTTAGCTGCTTGTATCTAGTAAGGATAACGGATTCGATGATGATAGGTGAAAGTGGAGTGGATCTGAATACTAGTGTATGTAGGCCAGTATCTATGTCTGATTCACCTATGGGCTCGTTGGGCTGTGGGACTTGTGGGTCACAACCGTATATTTGTGGTTGTTGCAGTCCTGCTATGGTCATGTATGGAATCAGTCCCTAATCCCTAGTATCCAATAATCGTATGCTTTCTCAGCTTCTATATTTAGAATTAATAACTGTGTGATCTTCTCAGAATATCTTACAGTTGTTCGTGTAACCTGAATTCTTAGGCTGGTATCTATATCTATGAGGGTGTCTCCTGCGTCCGGCTGTGGGACCAAAGGATCACAACCAAACGTTTGCTCTCTTTCAAACCCCTCCACAGTCATGCGGGCATGTATCTAGGGTAATCTGTAGTTTGGTTGACTTGACCAAAATATGTGTGCTTGGTCGTCTTCTATGTTTAACCCGTGCAGTTGGAAACTGATTTGTTGCAAGTTTACCGTTGTTCGGAAGACTTGGATCCTGAGATTCTGATCTATGTCAGTTATGGCTGTGACGAGATTGGGTTGGGGCACGATTGGCTCGAATATGTATTCTCTGGGCTCCCTAGGTCCCGTGATTGTCATACAGAAGCAACAATATAGATTAACTACAGCAAAGTGAAATTTAACTACTTTGAATATATCTATAGCATATATGATTTCTCTATTTTTGTATTTTCTGATGAACTATTCGAATGAATCTAAAAGAGTAACTGTTTAACATATCTAGAATTGACAGCTAAAATAACAATTTAAAACAAACAAAATAACCGAGTATAGCTATTTGTCTGTGCAATTTGTAGATCTATTCTAAACAATGAAATAACTGATCTAATCTATTTGCAAGACTCTCGATCCTACCTCAGAAGTGAGGAATGAATCATAGTCTCTCAGAAACTATCAATCCCCACAACTTCCCTGGCAATATCGAAAGTGAAATTGACTGAAATAAAGTGATTAACTACTCTATTTGATATGTTTCTAATTTAGAACTTTGAAAGCTAGAACCTAGATTCTGCAGAACAGTGGCAAATCCGATGGTGTGTGTGATCTTGTCCCCTCAGTGTGATCTCCTCATTCTTTCATGCTCACGTGGATCCAGAAAAGCATGTAATGCTTGCATCAACAAAAGTAGATATTGGAACAAGGGACAACTTTAGAATACAGACTGAATACAATGCGAGTAGGAGAGGGATAGCGCAAGAGTACAGAGCTTGGCTTATGCAATTCCTAGTGGGATCTATTGCGAGTCATGCAACATAAAACATCCAGAACCTGAAACTATCCTGTTTGAGGAGAAAAACCTACAACTTTAATGGCTTCCTATTGATAAACAGACTATCCTATTCCAATGGATTGGATGAAATAACAGCAGCACTTGCACAAGATGGATATGTGGCTTCTTAACAGCAAAACAATACTAACAAGACATGCAATGAATGAAACTACGAATTCTAAGCAAAAATGAAAACTAAATCTATTGCAAAGAGAAATTCAGAGGCAAATTTGAGGGGCCATTTGCTTGAGCACAAGCCAACTATTTATAGCATTTGCATTTACCCAAGGTAAAAACCAAATAGAACTCTTAAATTATAAACAATGGCAAAACACTATTTCAGGGAACCAGAATCATAAATGCAAGCTTATGACGGTGAAAGAAAGCTGGTAAAACATTGAAATTATGTGAGTCATGTTAAAAGAGCTTTCTGGAAAACGCGTAAAGGACCGCCGCCGAGCAGCCCGAGCAGGCGGTTCACAGGACCGCCGCCTGTTGGCGGGCGGCGGTCACGAGACCGCCGCCTAGTCAAGGCGGCGGTTTCATCACTGAAGAGAAAAAGGCCAAGAAAAGAGGGGAAAAGGGAAAACCAAAGCACATGGGGGCTAAGTGGGGCATGTGGGATGTTAACGCACACTTGGAGATCTTTTCCGGATCCCGAGCACCTTGTGAGGAGACCTGTATCATCATTGGGGCACATGTTACATTGTTCCGCAAATGATAGCATTCCCTACAATTTTGGGTAATGTGCGATTACGTGTTGTGTAATTTATCTAATATGTTCTAAGGAGTGACACATGTCACTTAGTGACTGATATAGAAGGTTGTGACTTGGAACATATTTGTAAAGGTATGAAAATATGCAAAGAAGGGGGAGCTTTCAAGACAACGATGCATGGAAGAAATATGTGAAAGGATAACAAGTGAGCATGAGGGTTACACACAACTCGGGAAGGATAAAATGCATGCAAGGCATGCCTAGGATTTAGAAAAATGCAAGTAATTCCATAGGTTGCATGCAAGAGGGATACACAAGTGACTTGGGAAGGAAAGAGAATGTGCAAGGAGTGTGCACAAAGGGGAAATGAAAGGAGATAGAAGAATGAAAAGGAGGAATGTGGGGGCACAAATAAGTTGCACGAAAGGAGTGAAGGGAAATAAAAAAATGTGGAAGGATCAATAAAGAAACACGAGAGCATGTGAAGAACTATAACCAAAATACGCACCAAGGAAAGAAATCGGGGGTGTGTGCGGCTGAAAACTTTATGCTAGAGCCGAATGGAACTATAAGTTGTCCAAATAACTGGATTATTTTGGAAAACATATTAAATATCTCAACCCTTAGTAAATAAAATGCTGAGATGAAAGAGGGAAAAATAAAGATTGAAGAACTCAACCCTTAGAAAAGTGAATGTTAAGATGGAAGAGAAGAAAGGGTTTGAAAGCTTTACCCTTAACAAAGTGAATGCTAATATGGAAGATGCAAAAGGTTAGAAACATACACAACCTCTAGCAAAGTGAATACTAAAATGGACGAGAAGAAAAGGTTGTGAAATCTCAACCCTTAGAAAAGTGAATGCTAAGATGGAAGAGGTGAAAAGGTTTGAAAGCTCGACCCTTAGAAAAGTGAATTCTAAGATGGAAGAGGTGAAATGGTTTGAAAGCTCAACCCTTAGCAAAGTGAATTCTAATATGGAAGAGGAGAAAAATTTAGAAGGCTCAACCCTTAGCAAAATGAATGCTAAGATGGAAGAGTCAAAAAGGTTTAAAAATCCCAACCCTTAGCAAAGTGAATACTAAGATGGAAGAGGTGAAAAGGTTAGAAGGATCGACCCTTAGAAAATTGAATTCTAAGATGGAAGAAATGATACGGTTGGAAAAATTAACGCTTAGAAAAGTGAATTCTAAGATGAAAGAGGTGAAAAGGAAGATTGAAGAACTCAACCCTTAGCAAAGTGAATGCTAAGATGGAAGAGGTGGGAATGAAGCTCAAATTTTCTTGACCCTTAACAAAGTGAATGTTAATATGGAAGAGGTGTTTGAGTCGATTAAATGATGTGACCCTTAACAACGTGAATACTAAGATGGAAGCGAGATTGAAAATATTTTAATTTTTACCCTTAAAAATGTGAATGTTAAGATGGAAGAAGTGTGAAATGATGATAGACTACTCAATCCTTTACAACGTGAATGTAAATATGGAATAATTTTCAAAATAAATTTTCTCGACCCTCAAAAAAAGGTGGAAGAGACTTAGCGATGAAAAAGGTTAAATGTTAAAAGGTGGAAGAGACTTAGATTTGATATAATCGATGAAAAATGTGAATGTTAGGATGGATGAAGAGATAAAGATTACTCAGATTCCTTATAAAGTGAATGTAAGATGGAAAGATAAAAAAGAAAGTGAAAGTTCGAGTATAAAATTTGATATAATTATCGAAGTGATGTGCTTGAATGTTTCAAAAATGTGAATGGGTGTTTAAAAGATGGATTAACAAGATGTGATAACTCTTAACAAAAGATTGTTAAAAGAGGCTAAAAGGTGTGAAAGGTCAAATCTTAACAAGATGAGTGTTAAATTTTATTTAAGATGATTTGATGAAGAGATGAGTGTTAAGAGGAGCGAGAAGGTGTGAATTCTCAACATATGATAATGTGAATGTTGAAATATAAATGTGAATGATGAAAATATTGAATCTCGACAAAGTGAATGTGAGAGAAAAGGGATAATATGATTGATTAAGGACCTCAAATTAAATCAAAGTGAATTTTTCTCGAAAAGTGAGAGAGAAAAGGAAAATGTGAAGGAAAATTTCAAGGTGTTTTTTTAAAAGAGAGGAGTGATTTAAGGTGTTTACAATTCAACAAAGTGATTCAAATGTGACGATATAAGATGATGGAATGCTTAAGGTTCAACAATGTAATGTATAACTTAAGACTTATGAAAATGAGGGATCAAAGTGATCACAAAGGTGCTTGACCATGATAAAGATAATATCACGATGTCAATACTTAGATGAAGAAGGATGAAAGTGCTTAGTCTGCGGATACAGATGTTTACAACTCAAGACTTAGACTTGCTTGTAAAGTGATGGTTTCAAATGAAGAAAAGTTTGGAAAGGATGGAAAATCAAAAATAATATTTGAAAAAGTGTAAAAGGGAGATAGTGAATGATTTCCAATGAAGGAAAATGATGATAAGAAAAAATAATAAATCCAAATAAGGAAAATTTGGAGATTTTGGAAAGTGGTGAGAATGATCCCAAATAAGGAGTATTTGGGAAAGATTGAAAATGAGACAAAAGTGGATCCAAATAAGGAGTATTTGGAAACGTAAAAGAGATACAAAAGTGAACCCAAATAAGGAGTATTTGGGAAAGATTGAAAAGATATGAAGATGAATCCAAAAAAGGAGTATTTGGAAACATAACCGAGATATGAAAGCAAACCCAAATAAGCATTATTTGGGAAAGATCAAAAAGAGATGAAGTTGAATCCAAATAAGGAGTATTTGGAAATGATGGAAAAAGAGATGCAAGTGAACCCAAATAAGGAATATTTGGGAAAGGTTGAAAATGAGACGAAAGTGAAAACTTAAAAAACAAAAGAGAAAATGAAAACAAAAGTTTTGTTTATGGATATTTTGGCCTCTACCTTAGATTGGATTGGTCAGTGTGTGTCTTCCTAGGTGGTTCTCTCAACTAGGTGTCAATAGTATACTCAAGCGAGCATGGTGCTATTGCTAGCTACCGGATTTACTTTACCCCCTTTAAAATAATGACCAAAGATATTTCTCAAATGAATCACACCGGGTCATAGCTAAGGATATATGTGACTCTAATCTAATAGGTGTACTAGTCAGGTAGGTTGGGGGTACCCATTTTTTCAGTCATTTCTCTCAATTTCTTGACTACTTTAGGGTTCCTGTGGTACTCCTCAAATGATTTTTATAGATTAAGCCAAAGCACTTCCCATAGTTATAACAATTGGGCAATAGCCTTGTCAACTACACCTACAAATACAGTGTGAGTTGTTCATTTTATATTGATTAAAGATGAGATTGTATTAACCACCATTATTTGATAGAGGTAACATATAATTAGTAATTTATTTTAAAACATCGTTTAAGGAAACCTACAATTAGTAGTTTAAGAATAACCTCCTCTAGATCTCGGTCCTGTGAAAAGGAGTAGATATATTTTCCTGAGGTGGAAACGACAAGATAAAAGAATGAAGCCCACATTTTTTATTTCTAAGATCACTTAGAAAGTGTGAGGAAAGAGCATACGCGTGAAAATAAATTTGATTAAGAAAATAAAAAATTAATTCCCGAAAACACCTAATAAATGATAACATTTCGATTTCCAATATCGGTTTGAAATTGCACATGGAAATAACATACACGTGATCCTTTCTTAATTAAGAAAATAAAGAAGTTGATTCCTTTTAATAATTTTTGAAATAGTTAGAAACAAAAGATCTATAGAATCAAAAAGATAAAATAGTATAAAATAATGGTTAAAGATAAATAGAATGTAGGAAAAAGTAGAAAATTGACAAAACATGGGCATGTTACACTAGTGCATACACTAGTATGATAGCGCATACACTTTGGATGCACTAGTGTTAATGAGGATGCTAACACGTGCGAGATGGATGCGTTAGCGTTACACAAACCTAAAAAAATTGTTAAACAACATAAAGTGGTTGAAATGCAAACACATGAAGTAAGACGCTAACGTAGGCTAGCTAATGCTAACGCATGCAATTTAAGGGGAAAACATGTAGTTTGAAAGAAAGGTAGAAAAATTCATAGTAGTACACTCGGATGGATGGAAATACACAAAAACTAGCAAGTAGCATTTGGACTTTGAATGATAGCACACATAAATTGATAGTAGCGACTCAAATTCACACTAGCATAGACACTTAGAATGGTAGCACACATAGTTCTATGCTAGCATAGACATTAGGGAATGCTAGTGCATGTAGTTTTGGAAATGTTGAAACATGAGAAAAATCACCAAGAAGTAGCTTTTTTTTTTT
Source organism: Taxus wallichiana var. yunnanensis (assembly GCA_018340775.1). Taxonomy (NCBI): domain Eukaryota; kingdom Viridiplantae; phylum Streptophyta; class Pinopsida; order Cupressales; family Taxaceae; genus Taxus; species Taxus wallichiana. Next base: position 206,874,117 of record CM031236.1, on the reverse strand, counting down.
TTTTTTTGGCTTCTGTAGTGCACTTGGGAATCTAAAATTTTGACAAAAAGGTTAGAAGAAGAAAAATAACACACAAACAAGGTTATATTATGAAATGGAAAACTAAAAATCATAAATGAAGAGTGGGGGTCCCACCTGGCATGCTAGAATGTGAGCAATGAAAAATAATAGACAAATGACAGATAAAGAAAACAAGCAACAATATACCTTCTCTATAACTCTCTTGCAAACCTCAAGAAGATTTGTGAAGCACTTTAGCTTGTAAAATATTAATATTTTATTGATTGTTGGTGCTCTTGACATGATTATCCAACGTGGATTTGCAAATGTTACGAGCTTGGATGCACAAGGATGTGGGAAAAAAATTAGTAGAAGTTAGATATAATTTGCATAAAACTTCTAGGGATGAGTTTGCAAAGGAAATGGACTCCTTTTATAGCTAAGGGTAAGGCCATGAAAGGTGGATACAAGTTTGACTAAGCTCTAGCTTAGTTATGATAAATACTTGAGAATAGAAATTAGGTTGGGTCTATAGATTGCATATTTGAAGGGGCAATAGACATTTGGAATGGAAGAAGTTACATCCGGAAATTGAATTACACATACAACCCGATTGCCTCCACCTTTCTAGGAATATAGAAGTGGAGTTCAATTTTAGTTAACTAGGAATGAGGAAGTGGACTCTAATTGGAGTTAAATAGAATCGTGAAGTGGCAGTTGACTAGGAAAATAGGTGTATTTTCCTAATTAAGTAACTAATTTAATTAGCTACAATGTGCAAGATAATTAATTAACCATTTATTTAATAAATGTTAATTAAATTAGCTAAGATGGTGTTGTGGACTAATTTAATTAATCCAAGGGGTGTAATGTGCATGATTAATTATTAATCAATCATAAGGGGATGAACTAGGATATGAATTGGGATAATATTGGGAACAAGTATGTGATTTTTGGGTGTCTACGGGAACTAATCGAAAGTGAAGAAGTTGTTTGATAAAAAGGCACATAACGAGACTTTTGGATTGGATATATTTTCTAATCTAGGATAAGAGACAAGCACCTAAAGGAACCCACAATGAAATTGACTCTCTCGGCTTAGTACTTGTTTTCATGTGGATTGCGCACTCGTGGAATCATCGAGATGATCTCGTGTAACATGGGAACATCCCCAAGGTTTGGGACCTTGGATCCTTGGGATGAACCTCCGAGAGAAGGCCGACTTCCTTCCAAACTCTGTGCATCTAATTTAAGATCAAGGTACAAAAGCACAACACTTCAAATAAACTACTTTATCGGTTTCTTGGGAAAAGGGGATAGAAGGATGACTGGAATACAAAAAAATGAGGTGAAGCACCAAATTTTAAGGAAAAAAATAGATTCTCTTAACATGCACAGAGTATTACTACAAAATTATATATAACATGCACAACTTCTTATTCTCTTTTCAAGTCAAAGCTTTATGAATACAAAACTTAAAATAACGAAGGGATTCTATATCTTCTATAACTAAAATGTATAAGCTCGTATACCACAACTTGAAACTTAAATAAAGAAATATAACTAATATGAAAGCAATATAAATCATCACATACAAGGAACTGAAAGCAATCACATGTATTAAATGAATTATAGAAATGCAAAACACATCAAATAGTCGAAAGAAAAATATTGTTTTTGTATATTACTAAGGCTAAAACTTGTAATTGAAACTCCAAAAAATGACAGAGCCTTCTTTAAAATAAGATCCAAAAGTCCCATATAGTCACTTATTTCCACCAAATTCCTAGCTGCATTGGCACTTCATCCGAGAAGATCCGAACGCTCACACGAAGTGCGTGAAGCTACCATGTCCCTTCTTTGTACTAGCTTGTCAAGACGTTGGCATGCATGCTCATGATTACCATTACCAGAGCATAAATTTAGATGTATATCATTACAAACATCATAAGGAAACACATGTAATAAGGAAACATAAAAATACAACAAAACACTTAACTAAATTTATAAAACATAACAACAATTGAAAGTAAACACATGAAAATGAAATCTAATCTAAATGACAATACTACCTTATTACAAATACCAAGAAGCCTTATTTATAGTAGGGCTTTAGCCTACTCCCATTGAAGTAACTGGGAAATAAATTTTCATCTAGTGCCTACAACTGACAAGCGCTTGATTCAAGTATCTTTGTTACTACAAAAGGTCCCAACCAATGTACTTTCAATTTCCCTAGGTGGCGTGAAAACTTGGAATCATAAAAAGAACCATCTTTCCAACCTCAAAATTCTTGTTCCTAATGTGCCTATCATGACAAAAAAAATTTATATCCTTCTCATTATTTTGACTCCAATGTGAAATTGCATGCCTCTCATCTAATTACATCAGTTTTTCAATACGCTCTTCAACAACTTGTTCATCATCTAGTCCTCATGTGTTCACAATATGTAGGAATGACATCATAAATTCAACATGCAATATAGCCTTCGCACCAAACACCAACTAAAAAGGCATGGCCTTATTTAATCGCTTGTAAGTGGTCTTATATGCCCAAAGTACATCAAATACTTTATCATCTCGGTCATGTCCTTCCAACATCACAAATTTTTGTCAATGTGTGGCCCAAAATATTGTTGAAAGCTTCAGCAATTTCATTAGCCTATGGGTGATAAGGAGTAGTCTTATGGTGTGCCACCATAAACTCGGCCAATAGAATCAGGATTGTCTCATTAAGGAAATGAGTTCCTCTATCACTTGTCAAGCTCAATGGACATCCATACATGCTGATAATGTTTTCCCATAGAAATATTGTTGTTGTAGCTATTGTTCAATCCTTAATAGGTGTTGCCTCTTCCCACCTTGTCAGATAATTTTTACAAGTAATAATATAGTATGTGTCAGTCCTACACACCGGTGGTGAAATAGGACCGAAAAATTAAATATCCCATTTTTCAAAAGGTTCAACACTTTCTATAGGCCTCAAAGGCATCTCATCTCTATGTCCAGATTTCCCAAGATGTTGACAATGATCACATGCATTCACATATTCCTTAGTATCTTTGTACAAAGTCTCCCATAAAAATCCATCCATTAGAATCTTGTGTGTTATAGCATCACTATCATAATGCCCTCTAGTATTCCACCATGAGATTCTTCCAAAATAGTTTGGTGCTCATGCTCCGAACACAATGACACAAAAATTCATCACGGCCCAACTTGTACAAATCTCCACCTATTAATTGGTAAGGTGTCATGTGTATAGCAAGCTATTTTTCTCTAATGTCTTCATTCCCTCGGCACTAGTCCAAGTGCATAAAAACACTACAATATCCTCCAAGTCTGCAGCGAGTAGTTTAGCTTTGAAAAGTTGTGTATTTGGCATTGTTTCCTCAATGCTCTACGCATCCTCACCAGAATTTATACTTGATAAATGGTCAGGCCCTGAATTACTCTTCTTTGGGCTTTGACCAACCACCGTGAAATTGAATTCCTTAAATAAAAGTATCTATCTACAAATGTACCCCTATGAAAACATGCTTATTAACCAAATACTTGGGTGCCATATGATATGTGTAGAAAATAAACAGTGCTTCCAATAAGTACTATCTAAACTTATACAATGTGTAGATCATAAATAAATCTTCATGCTCAATGGTTGTGTAATTCTACTTTGTGGGTGTCAACTTCCTGCTTGTAAAGTAAATGGGATGATCTAAAATTCCTTCTCTTGGTTGTGCCAATACTACGCCAATTTCCATGCCAGAGGCATCAACATGAACATGAAAAGGATTTTCCCATGAAGGAAAGTACAAAATAACAATAGTGGTAAGCCTTTCCTTCAATGTTTTAAACACTTGTTGTTGTGCGTCATCCCAATAGAATTTTCTATTAGTCTTCAATAATTTCTCCAAGAGCGTGGAAATATTTACATAGCCTTTAATGAATTTTCTGTAATACCTTGTATGTCCCAGAAATTTGTGCACTTCACTTTTATTTTTAGGTTCTTCCAAACCCAAGATCACAGCTATCTTGGTTGGGTCTACCAACAATCCCTCCTTACAAATTATATGCCCAAGTAAAGTGCCAAAAGGTGTTGTAAATATGCACTTCTTAATGTTGAGAGAGATGCTCAACTGCCTGCACCTCTCAAACATGAGTCTCAAATTATCACAATGGTCCTTAACTAAGCCATATATCATCCAATCATCTAAATACACCTGCAAGAATTTATGAATAAAGTCTTGAAAGGCATGTACAACAATGCGCGAGAACAATGCTGGTGCATTTTTTAATCCAAAGGGCACAAATGTAGAGGAAAAATTTCCCCATTCAATGGTGAAATTTGTCTTTTCTTAATCTTCCTTCGTGATGCGCACCTAGTGATAACTTGAAAATCCATCTATGAAAGAATATATTTCACTCCCAACAACTCCCTCAACAATTTCTTTTGTGAATGGGGTGGGAAAAATATCAATAATGCACAAAGCATTGGGTTCTCTTTAGTCCACACAAATAGCTATCCTACCATCCTTCTTAATTTTTATGACCATGGGGCTAACCCATTCATATTCTTCAATAGGCTCAATTATACCAGACTTGAGCATCTTATCAATTTCCTCCTTTACCTTCACACGTAGATTATGATTCATCCTATAAGGCCTCTTCTTAACCGGTTAAAGCTCCTTATTTCAAATTGATTTTCATCTCACCTAAATAAGAGTGTACCCCCTTTAATTCATGATAGCCTCATGGAAATAATTCTTGGAAGTCACACAAGAGTTCAATAATCTTAGCCACTTCTTGTTCTGACCAATAATCACCAATAATTGCTTCCTTAGGCTCAACATCTGTACCAATGTTAACCTTATTTATCTTCATAGGAGCATGATAGGTGCACGCCTTCTTGTCTGTTGTTTTCATTACTTTGTGCATACCTTCAATGTGGTTAACATCTAGGTTATTACCTTCATCATCATCATCTATCATGTACACTAGTTTACCCTTTTCTTTTTCTTCTCAAAGTGCGACCCATTTCTTCTTCTTCGTCTCTTCAAGATCAAGGAACCCCTCTAGATCAAACTCTCCAAACATTTATATCGAAGTTCCTCAACCTTCGCGCTATCTCCCAAAGTAAGGTGCTTCATAATCTACAGTGCTTCATGGATTGGAGGCTTAGTAGAAAAATAATCAAAAGTTTAGATCATACCTGAAGTCATCTCTTGCCAATTTTTTGTTTCTCTTTTTAACTCAACATGAACATACCATGCGCACGCACAACCACATAAGATGGAATAGAACTTATGTACCCAAAGTGATTGCGGTAAGATTTCCTTACCACCGTGCCGATGATCTCTCACACAATAATGATGTGATGAGAGGCGGGAGTCTTCCCATAAAATTTTCATGTAGGTACATTTCTCCAAGTAAACCTAGTAGAAAAGGTGATTCTCACTTCTTTCCATTCTAAAAGGCCATCTCTATGTGTTTCCCATAAACACGTTGCAATCCCACGCAAAGCATAGACCAGAATATTTCTCTTATCCCCTTAATTTTTCCACCGAGTCTCCATGTCACACAAAAATGTGTCAGGATTTCCTTCACCAATGTACCTTGGTACCCGATTGCTTCCTAAGTTCCTAACCATGTGCGACATGATCATGTGAGTAACTATGTTCTTTATTTCTCACCGACCACTTCATACGTTCCATGTGCCCAATTTGTCATAAGAAATACTTGTGGTGTCACTAATTTAATGAGCATCATTCCACTATATCACTCCTTAGATGGCTCAGTTACCTCAAGGTCTCTGATTGTGCACACATATATCTTGTTCAAGTCATCTCCACTTAAGGGCTTAACATACAGAGCATCCTTTGCATCATTCAAAGTTATAATGATGCACTTATCATTATTCTCAAAGCTAATGTACCCCTTTTTAAAGCACAAATATACACCATTGACATAACACTAGGGTCACCCAAGTAGTGTTGGGAATTTATCTACTTTAGGAAGCTCAAATACTTAAAAGTCCTCAATAAACTTGGCTCTCTGAATTATAATAGATGCATCATTTAGTACTCCAATAGGCATAGCCTTAGTTCTATTTTTCATATACAACACATTCGAAGAAGGCTGTAATGGTGGTCTTCCCTTCGATTCCATGCATCCAACGTGAGTACATTAACCTTCGCACCTATATCTATCAGAATGTTTCTCAGAATCCATCCATCTATGATTGCATTAAGTGTAATTTCCTTGTCAAATTCATGATTATGTGGGGGTATATTTGTGTGGAGTATCTTCCTCTCGTGCTTAGAACCAACGCGTGGTACCTTTTCTTGCAACCATTCTCCTAAAAGGGATGATGTTCTCCTGGTGTAACATTCGACATACCTCCTTCGAGTCCTTCTATGGGAGTTCAAATTTATTTTCTCGTTCCATAATGCATGTCTTCTCCTTGAAGCATTGAATATCTCCTTGCTTTGAGGAGACCCCGAAGGAAGATCTTGAACCTTTGCATATGAAAAATATATTTAGAGGATTTGGAGTAGGTTTGGGAGTAGTCTTGGGAGTGGATCTTATTCCTTTTAAAGGGGTGGAACGGACCATCGATGGTTGTACATGGAAGGTCTCTATAGTGAATTTTTCTTACACTTTTTGTGTGATCCCCAATGATATCAGCCATTGGTAGGTCCAATTGAGAATAGGACCCACTCTTTCTTTTTACTTCTACATTCTTCAAGTGACTAGTCAATCCACAAAAATGGTTGATTCTTGACATTATTTTGCTGGTAAAAGGGGTCCAAAGCCTTTCCATCATCTTGAAGAACTTCAGGGGATGGTTGTGATTACTCAGATTGGGTTACTTCCAAGAGGTTTAACCTTTCGATTCCATTTCCTTTATTATGATCTTATCGCTATAGTTGAACCAAATATCCTCCAATTGAGGCATGTGAATGTAGGATGGCCCCTGTCCACTTTGAATTTTTCCCGATAATAAAAAAAAACACATGGGTGAAAGGGCTTCAAATTCATCTCGCTACATTTTCCTTCGACATTTTTTTCTTTATATGTGGAAGCACATGTATATCTTCCCAAATTTATGGGGAGCTGATATCCCATATTATGTCATCATATTGGATCTTGTGATAATACAACAATTGTTGAACCAACTCCATTAATACCCACTTATCTGTAGGACACCTAGGTAACTTGTAAGGAGCGCCTCAGAATCCGGCACCCTGATATATGTGAATGTTGGGAATTGCAAATAAATACCTCCCCATTCTCTGACTTCTTTCCAAGCATCATCATAAATTCTTTGACTATAGAATTATTTATCGAATAAGTAAAAAATAATAGCAAAGAAAGCATCATTCACCCTTTAAAAATTCTTAGCCCCTTCCTTAATCGTGAGTTGAGGGTAGAATTCATAAATTTTAGAGGCACTTCTTGATCCTATAGGTGTCAAGCCTGGATAATTCCTCATTCCTATAGCTACATGTACAAGATAAGAATTCATGAAGAAATTATCGAAGGTTAAGATTTTTGATAATTGGAAGCAAATGGAATTACTGATGTGTTCTTCCCATCGGATAAGATCATCATTCTTCTCGTATAGTGGGAATATGTAAGTACATACATTCCCCGGAAATCTTTGGAAGAAGGAAGTCTCATGACTCTCTGCCGAGAAATTTTATGATGTCATTCAATTTTGGATAAAATTATATTGTGGGAGAGTCTTAGGGAACCTAGAAAATGAACCCTTGAAATTAATCAAGTAACTATTATTGAAAATCCTTGTACAAGATTCATTTTCTACATCCCAATGCTCAAGAGCGATTCTGGGAAATTTTGGTTGGGAAGCTTCAATAGGTCTTTGAAATAGTCACTTTCCAATTTAATCACCATCATCTTGTCATCATCTTTCACTATTTGGGATTCTTTTTCAAAGTTTGTGGTAACGAGGGAGCGAAACTTTGGGAATTATATTGACAGAGGGAAGGCAATAGCCAAGGCAAGTCCACTATCAAAAATTCCTTGCATCCATGACTTCTTATTTGGAGCTTTGACCCTCTCCCCCGGAACTCGGGAGGTCGATGTGTCCTAGGTCTGTGTCTCCAATGTTGTTGATATCTAATTTGATGATTAGAGGGGGGCTACCCCTTAAAAATTGCATTTCATACTTTCCTTTCCCTTTGAAGATGAGCCGGACATCCGTCCTAGTGAAATTTTTATAAGTTCTACTTTGAAATAAAAAGAAGAGGTTGGAGGTGGAGGTTCACCCTACGCAATGTATCCTCCTGCAAACTTGATCCGCACTTTCACCATTCAATTCCACTCAAGTTCTCAGCCGATAAAGATTGGGACCCACAATGCGGTAATATAGTTACGAACTACACTTCTACCCTAGAGTTCTGGCATGTAATGAAATTATGTAGTTCGACACCAAATTCCAAAGCGAAAAGTGCTCGACAATCTCCGACTTCCGATGGAAGAAATCAATCTCTTCTTTTTGGCCTCAAATCTCTCAAACAGCTTCTATGTACTAACTTTCCCTCCATTTTTCCAAAAATAAATATCTAAAACAAGAGAACCACAAAGGTGAAAAATCCATAAAAGAAGCAAGTTCACACTCACAAATAAAACCCCAAAGAATGACGCAAATGATAAAATGTGAAAGGAACCCATTAAAGAGATTAAAAATTGACAAGAAAATCCCTAAAAAAGAGACCAAAAGAAGTTTTGAAGAATAAATTGTAAACTTACCCAAATATCATATGAGAAAAAACACAAAAAATTTCCTAAAAATCACCTAACGAGTGTTAGGATAAAATATTATTATCCTAATTAATTATGCATAGTATAATTATTTAATTAATTTTATTAATTAAATAATAATGGTTATTAAATAAACCATATTTTGTTATGTATTGTTATATGGTTCATAAACCATATTTGTCTTTCATAGATGCTGTTATATTGTTTTGAACAATATATTTGTTTGTATTTAATTGTTGCTTCCCGGATGTTATTGGAAGCTTGTGTATTTTGGAACTTGGTTTCACCTGTGCAACTTAATCTTCTGTTTGTATTTGGCTGTGCAATATCTATAAATATTGCAGCCCATTCTCTGTAGTTTTTTGGTTGATTGAGATTAATAAAATTAATCAGGCTTCCATCCCTGTTTCTCAATCTTCATTTGGTTTCAGAGCAGGTTGAAGGAGATTTGAGGATTGCAGCAGAGTTTGAGGAGCATTGGAGAAGCTTGTGTAAGAAAAAGAGAGCCAGAGTTGCCTCTGCAACTTCCCAGCCCCATCCCTTGCAATACCGCCATCAAATTCTTCAAAACCGCCATTAAATCTATGCAAAACCATGTATAGTCTTTGCAATTCAAGCACGAGGAGGATAGAATCCGCCAAGGAAGAGATTGCAAGCTCAAAGGAGGGGAGAAAATTGATAGAAGTGCTATACACAGTCAAAACCACCTTCATTCACGCAAAACCACCTTCAAAAACTGCTGATCGTTTTTCTCTTTGCTGGAAAATTCACTCAAAACCACGTTTGAGCAAACCGTGGGTTCATAGAGGTAAGGTTTTACAGTTTACAAGTGTTTAAATAAAATGTCTTCACTTTATGTTTAGTTTGACTAAGCCGCCCAAGTGGCTAGCCTATTATTTTGTAAGACACTCTCACTAAAGGAGGTCAAGGGGTCAAATCCCCCCTCACCCACTACCAAATTTGGCGGGAAATTTAGTGGAACCGCTAACTTTAGCAAAAATTCAAATTTAGTTATAACTAACTAAATTTAGCGGAGAAATCCCTAATTTAGGGTAAAAAAATTCTCCCATTCGGCCTGGTTTTTCATTTTGGACATTTTTTTGCAAAAGGAGACCCATCTAAAAATTGCATTTTCAGCTATTTTTTTGCAATTTTTAGCATTTTGGGTCGTATTGGGCTCAGGAGGCCACCAGGACCCGCGAAATAGAAATTTTGCCTGCCATTCAAATTGTCTAGTTTTTTGAATGTAAATTGTATACTGCTGCATATTGTACTAATTTACAGGTTGCCATAGTCAACTGCAAACTTTGTAACTGCTCAAAAACTGGCAGAATTGTAATAAAAAAATAAAAAAATTGGTTCTGTAACACTCACGAGATCCTAGATCTCATTCGCAGCGTTCGGTATATACGGTGCCTTTGGGAAGCGCTTACGGGTAAAGTCGTCGTGACTACTACTGCACTTAACGCCTAATATAGCTGCAACAACGTCATGTCTGGGCATCGTCCCTTTAAATCGACGGGGAGTAATAAGGTCACAATGCACACACTATGAACCATCCCATCCGTCTGTGAACGATTGCACGACATAAATCTGGACTGAGAAATTATCCAAGTATATAGCGAAGTTACACGCACATATGAGGATATTTCTTTGAGCCGGTGTCAATAATCACACAGACCCCATCAGTACTGTCTTGGTACCATGTATTGAATTCTTTCACGTACGTTAACGCCTCTTTCACGTACACCGGTATATAAAGGGCGAGATTCTTCCACGTACCAATGGGTATATCGGAAGGGCGCGTATATAGAAAGGTTCGGTATATTGACTGACGGTATATAGATTGGGAGACCTAATACCTGGAGTGATAAGAGCCAAACCCTGTCAGTGATCTCTGCAAAATGGGCACCAATGCCCCCAAATTTTTTCTTCCGGATTCACAATTGCTCAGAGGAAGCAACTATGTTGCATGGAAGACAAAAATAAAGACACAACTTGAGTTTGAAGAAATCTAGCCTGTTGTGACTGGTACTCTAACCAGATCAACAACTGATACAACACAACAACGACAGTTTGATAGAGCAGATCAGAAAGCAAAACTCATCATCTTGTTTGGAGTGTCCGACGATGTGCAAGCCCACATTCAAGATGCCACAACAGAAAAAGAAGCGTGGGATAAGTTGAGCACAATATATGAGGCCAAGAACAAGAATGTCATACTAAATTTACAGAGTCAGTTACATACGTTGAAGTTCAAGAAGAATGAGAAAATTGAAGCTTTCTTAAGAAGAGTTGCAGAGTTGAGGGCTTCACTTCTAGCCCTAGGAGAAGAGGTCAAAGATGAATCTCTCGTTCCCATTATTCTGAGAGCTCTCCCTTCTTCTTACCGCATTTTTGTCACAACTCTAAACTTGTCAGATACGACAATTAGTTTTGACAAGCTGGTAAACCTGCTGCAACAAGAGGAAGCAATGCACAATAAGGATGATGAAGAGGAGCAGGCACTGTCTTCACATCAAAAATGGAAAGGAAAAGGTAAAGGAAAACCTAAATCCTATCAGAAGTCCCAACATCGAATCAGAATCATATCATGGGGACAATCAACGGAAAGCAATGTCCTATTTGTAAAAGAGGACATGACTTACAAGATTGTTGGTATAACACTTATAAGAAAGGTTCATCAAGTAACTCTGGACCACAACAACAACAATCTTACAAGGGACATTCTAACAACTATCACGGGCAGAAAAAGGGGAACTGGAAAAGAAGACCCCACCAGCAAGGTAATATTGTTGAGCAACAAGAACAATCAGATAATGAAGACTTCTTGTTCACTGCTCGATCAAGTGAACCATCCACATCATCTAGTGATGTCTGGTATGTTGATTCGGGAGCCACTCGACACATGATCGGCCACAGAGATTGGTTTATTTCAATGAAGGACACGCCATCGAAAAATCATGTTTCATTGGGAGATGATTCTTCATATACAGTTCAGGGGATTGGGAACATCTCTCTACCCCTTGGTTCACGCAAATGCAGACTATCAGATGTCCTATATGTCCCTGGGTTGACAAAGAATCTTCTTTCAGTTAGTCAACTCCTAGATCACAACCTAAAAATTGACTTTGATAGTCAATCCGGCAAGAAAACGTGTTTGATTCGAGATAAATCAAGAGGCTCGAAAATAATTGCAAAAGCCTCCAATGTGGGACGCATGTTCCAACTTGATTTTGTTTATAGAGATGATCAAGCACTTGTGGCTAAAAATTCCACCTCAGCACAGTTGTGGCATCGGAGATTTGGTCATGTTAGTTTCAAATATCTCGAAACACTTTGCCGGCGTAATATGGTACATGGGCTACCTTCTCTTCAGAAGGATACAGACAAGTGTCCTCACTGCTTAGCAGGAAAACAACATAGGGCTTCATTCCAAAAGAGTACTTTTCGAGCTCATGGTAAACTTGACCTGGTTCATACCGATCTTTGTGGTCTGATGCAGCCAAGTTATTCTCGGGTTCCAGATTTCATGCTTTTGTGTTGACGACTATATTCGAGGAAAATGTGGATTTTTGTCTTCGCAAGAAAATTGAAGCGTTGAAACCTTCAAAAAGTTCAAAGTAGTAGTTAGAAAGAAACTCGGTCATCACATCGAACTCTCCGCCGTATCGAGGGGGAATTCACCAGTGATGAGTTCAGAGACTACCTACAAACTCACGGGATTCGTCGACAAATGCCTCCTCCACACACACCGCAGCAAAATGGTGTTGTTGAGAGAAGAAATCGTACTATCATGGAAATGGTGCGATGCATGATCGATGATTCCGACTTGCAAAGACATTTTGGGCAGAAGCAAAAAAACAACAGTGTATTTGTTGAACAGAGCACCCACAACTACTCTTGATGGAATTACACCACAAGAAGCATGGTAAAAAAGGAAACCATCCATTGCACACCTCAGAGTATTCGGGTGCAAAGCAAGCATGCACATACCCAAACAGAATAGAAAGAAATTGGACATGAAGTCACAAAACTCATCTTCATTGGGTACAATGAAGAAACTCTTGGGTATAGATTGATGGATCCTAAGACCAGAAAAGTCTACACCAACAGAGATGTTGAGTTTTTCGAGAAGAAGGAAGCAGAGACTCCTCCTGACTCACAAGATGTAGATTTTTCACCTATTGTAAAAATTGAAGCTAATGTTCCCTCAGAAGATGAAAGTGATGATGGGGATGATGGTGTTGATCAAATAGAACCACAACCCATGGGAACAGTTCAACGTATGCCTAAATGGTGTACAAGTACATTACGAGATGCAAGATTGGATGCTCCACCAGATACATCCACCCCTAGACCACGAACTCACAATAAAGCAAGAGATGAAGTTAACTTTGCTTTGATGAGTAGAGTTATTGAATCAGATGAGCCCTCTACAGTCCAGGAAGCCCTACAGTCAAAAGCTTGGAAAGATGCCATGGATTTTGAATATCAATCAATGATGAAGAATAACACTTGGTAGCTTGTTGATCTTCCACCAGGGAAGAAACCCATTGATGCAGATGGATATTCAAAACTAAGTACAAAGCAGATGGGACAGTGGACAAGTACAAAGCAAGACTTGTAGCAAAGGGGTACACACAAAAATAAGGCATTGACTATGAGGAGACATTTTCTCCCACAACTAAGATCAAAACGATCAGGATGATCTTTGCTCTAGCTGCTCAGTTTGGATGGAAAGTTCACCAAATGGACGTAAAAAGTGCCTTCCTAAATGGAGATTTATAAGAAGAAGTCTACATGACTCAACCTGAGGGATATGTTGTACCTAGTCAAGAAACAAAGGTATGCAGACTCAGAAATCTCTGTATGGCCTCAAACAGCACCTCGGGCATGGTACATCAAGATTGATGAGCATCTCGTACAACATGGATTTGTTAGAAATCCATATGATCCCAATCTCTACCTCAAAAAGCAAGGGGGGGAGATGGTGATTGTTGTTGTCTATGTTGACGATCTAGTCATCACTAGCAGTTCAGTGAGGATGATCGATGCAATGAAGAAAGATCTTAATCGATCATTCGACATGACCGATCTCGGGCTGATGCACTATTGTCTTGGATTAGAAGTGTGGCAGAAAGAGAATCATATTTTTGTTTCTCAGATGAAATATACCAAGACTACGCTCGAGAAGTTTAGGATGATGGATTGCACACCAATTGCTACACCTATGGAGAACAGATTACAGTTATCTCATTCAGATCCATCTCCTGAGGTAAGTGCCACTCTCTATCGGCAGCTGATTGGGAGTCTCATTTACTTGACCTACACTAGACCAAATATCAGCTTTACAGTGAGCTATCTATCCAGGTTCATGCAGGAACCCAAAGTTTTTCATTGGAAAGTAGCAAAGCACATTTTGAGATATCTCAAAGGATCAGAGGATCTTGGTTTAGAATACAAGAAGAATGAAAACTTCTTCTTGACTGGATATTCAGATTCAGATCATGCAGGTAACATTGATGATAGAAAATCCACTTCTAGATTTGTATTCTTTATGGGATCTGGACCAATATCATGGGGAAGTAAGAAACAACACTTTGTTTCTCGCTCTTCCATAGAAGTTGAGTATCGTTCTGCAGGAGAAGTTATCTGTGAAGCGATTTGGCTATGTCGCATACTGGAAGGACTTGGAATACCACAGAAAACCGACCACCATGTATGTTGACAATGAAGGTGTACTCAAACTTGTTCGCAATCCAATTTTTCATGAGAGAACAAAGCACATTGAGGTTCAAGTTCATTTCATACGCGAACATGTGTTGAAGCACAACATCCAACTTCAATTTTGTCCAACTGTTGAACAACGAGCAGATATTTTCACAAAGTCACTTGCACGTGACAAGTTCGAGTTGTTCAGAGAGTTTCTCTCCTCATCTCTTCAGACAATGCACAATTAAGGGGGGGAATGTTAGGATAAAATATTATTATCCTAATTAATTATGCATAGTATAATTATTTAATTAATTTTATTAATTAAATAATAATGGTTATTAAATAAACCATATTTTGTTATGTATTTTTATATGGTTCATAAACCATATTTGTCTTTCATAGATGTTGTTATATTGTTTTGAACAATATATTTGTTTGTATTTAATTGTTGCTTCCCGGATGTTATTGGAAGCTTGTGTATTTTGGAACTTGGTTTCACCTGCAACTTAATCTTCTGTTTGTATTTGGCTGTGCAATATCTATAAATATTGCAGCCCATTCTCTGTAGTTTTTTGGTTGATTGAGATTAATAAAATTAATTAGGCTTCCATCCCTGTTTCTCAATCTTCAACGAGTTGAAGTTCGAGAGAGTGTCAAAGATCAGCGTACTAAATTTTTAGGTGAAAATGACAACTAAAATTGTCATTAAATAGGAAAGTAAAAAATAATTACTCAAGATTTTATACATGCGAGATAGTTGGAATTTAATGTCGATCTTCTCGCGAGAAGTCGAAAGTTGGAAGTCGGTATCTAATTGGCATGCAAACCGCATATCGATTCTCGAATTAGAAAAACTTTTGAAATGGTCGGGGGCGGAAGTCGTAAGTCTGCGTGTAGTTTGTATGCAAACTATATATCGGATTCGATTTCTAAAATGCAAGTGGGGAATCATACTTGATACTCTGCATGTAGTTTGCATGAAAATTATAGCTTGAGTTCGACTTCCGACTTCCACATTTTCCTTATAGGGTGTGGGTTTTGGGTTTCGAACTCAACATGTAGTTTTCATGCAAACTACATGTTCACTTCAAATCATAAATCTGATGTAATATCAACACGTAGGCATTTTTAAACAAATTTCTAGGAGAAGTTTAAAAAATGGGTATAAGGTGAAAGCTACAATAAAAATTAAAAAATTTCTCATGGGAAAGGAAACTTGTAAAGTTAACGGTGCCTTGAAGATTAGGAATTTTTTTGGAGAAAACACGGACTACCTTACGTATCTTGATGGAACCCCATGGGAGTTTCCTCATGATGTGAAACATTTAAAACTCTACAAGAAAAAGGGTATGTTGTCCTCAACCATATATCATAGTTTCCCTTTTAGTTGTGGGTTTCCTTTTTGTTAGTTTTTACCATTTTCTATTGTGTGTTTTCTTTGTTTTCCCTTTGTGTTTTTTTATTTTTGTACTAGATATCAAATATGGTGACACTATAACCCAATGGATAAGGCACTCATCTTCTTTTCCAAGATATGTTTGAGGTTCTTGAAGATCCCTTATAGTCTATATCCCCAAGTTAGAGCCATTTGTTATCATTCTAAATGTTTAGCATGTAAAATTTAAAATTTTGGCCATGACAACCAATCCCACCACTTGAAATCCCCTTTCCCGGTCATTATGAACCCTTCCTCCAGCCAACCTATCAACTCATACATCCCCTTTAAGTCTATTTCATCCTTATTATGGCTGAGAGGAATGTCTTAACATGTATTTAATGTTTTTTTCATGTGCATGGGGAATATTTAAGTAGATTTCATGATTCTACCAAGCTCTAAGGTGGAATGGTGTTCCATGAGGCACTAAAATGATTATTTTTAGCCATATTGTAGCAATAAAGCATCCTCTAAAGGTTATTTGCAAGCGTTCAACCCATCTAGAGGTTGTGCATTGGAGAGATGAAGAGATCCATGGTAGTTTCCAAGAAATATGCGGAAACATGTGGTGTTGGAATCCATCCGAGCAAGACCGGGTCATCACTGGGGTGTATGGTGTAGACACAAAATCTATGTGCTTGGTTACATTTCTAGGTCCTAGAGAATACTAATATATACATGATTCCTAAGAAAGAAAACTAGTAATTGACAATGTATTTTGGGTATTTTTATTTGTCTCTTATACTTTTATTGACCTTACACACCCTACAGTCCCTATCAAGTTTTGAGTGTTTTATATTTTATGGCCTTAAACACTAGCTCCCAGCTAGGACACTAACACCCAAGAGTTCATGTCCCTTTTGGGAACTCTTGACCCTTTCTCCCATTTTCTTACTCTTTTAGGTCCCTTTTACTTCTTGGACATCTTTTATACTTTTGGGTCGGCCTTTCAGATTCAATTACGAAATTCAAAAAAGGAAATCATATGTATACATAGTTATAGCTCTCAAATCAGGGACCAAACACTAGCATTATCTATAATCACCTAAGCTTGCATCCAAAGGCACAAAAAGAATCTCAAAGAATCCATCTAGCACACTCACTCAAGGGACAAGGACTCGCATTATTCTACAAACACAACATAGAAGGGGAAGTTTATTCTATTCCATTACACACATTTTCATTGGATCATTATATATCAATCCCACTATCATTTGTGTAACTTACACAAGGGAATCCTAAGGAATCATTACGCACAGTCTCATATATAACTAGATGGATTATGAGATGTAGTGCAACGCTTCGGTCATAAGTTCACTCTTCGAGATGCCGCTGGGGTCGGTCTAACTCCATTGTACATTTTAATTTTAAGGTTTGATGTGGTTTGTGGGTATGTGTAGATATATATTTTCTTGCAAGTTATAGGTACATTCACAGATCAAACATCAAATCTAGAGTGATAGAAAAAAGGCCAGTGAACATCATACAACCCTTAAAGAACCAAATCTGCACTATGTACCTAGACACTAGCACCCTGATCCAAAAACTAGCACTAAACACTCTTGTCCTCTCTCAGGAACTTTTTTCCTAGGCAGTTTTAGAGTCGAGAACCCTCACTGAGCCTCTGTAAAATTCTTTTAAGTCAGTTCCAATAGTCATATAACCAAGATCACATCTAGATCCTCTGAAATCATCTAAGTCACTCTATTTCCTCCTCTTTCGCTGGGGTTTCATAATTGCACCTACTTGCTTGCTTTTTGTCTTTACAAAGAATTAGAATTTGTATATCATAACTACATTAGTTACTCTGCAATTATATTTAATTCAATTTATATTAAATTATTTTTGAACTCCACTCGTGCTCAAACATTTAGATCCTTATTTTTCCTATTCTATCTAATCTTCTTTCATGGCTCCTAAAGTCTCCGTGCATCAATTACGTCAAATGTACCCACCTTGAAAATATGTTCTCCAAAAATCCCTAGACATTATGTATCTCCCTAGCAATACGCCAACTATACAATTAAGTTCCATCATCGATCATCTCTTTCATGACCCCATTAGTCTTAATACCACTACCAATCAATCCATTTGCAAGTCAATTCAAGCTTTACATTGTTTATTTTAAGATTAAATTCAAGCTATGGAAACCACAATTACATCTCTTACTTCTGAAATCCAAAATCTCAAGGCATCTTCTCAATCCCATGCTAGTTCTTCTTCTACACCTCATCCTAATTATATGTCTTCTATATGTGCTCATATAAGTGAACCCCAAGTCTTACTACTACTAGTGCCTCTCAAGTTTTATCTAAATGTTAAGAAATGATATTCTTCTTGAGCTCCTCAATCACCAATTGATCAACTTGTCAACTACTCATTGTTACCCTCCTTATCGGCTTTCCAAATACATAGGTCTCCCATTTTTCAATTATCACAGACTTAATGGACATCATGACAATGATTTCTATGCTTTAAAATGAGGAATTAAACACATTGAGCATCAAGGTTTTATCTCATTTGCTTCACAATATTCTACAACATATCCAATTGCTAAATACCATTGGGATCCCAAATCCAATCCCTCCATGTCTAATGAGAATCATTCCATAATCACTAATGTTCCTTCTTTGGTAAGTCAAGAGCCACCTATCTAACCTAGTGTCACACCACCTCTCAAAAATTTTCCTCCATCCCCTACTCATATCAAGTTTCTACAGTGTTACCCATTACAACTAAGAAACCTTCTTTAAAAATGTGTCCTCCATCCTTTCCTCCTATTAGGCCATCTACAATATTACCAATCCTAAATAAGCAACCAACATCAACAAAGCAATCAATTCACCTTAAACAAGTTACGATCAGTCACCTACTTACATTTTCTCTGTTAAACCCACAAATACTAGTCATACCCTTGCTCCTACCTACCATTTTGGAAACCATATATTTTCTTATGACACATTTTAAATGTCATCATAGATCTCCATCACTAGATACACACTTGGGGGGGCATTGTGATTCCCCCCTTCCATCACTACCAATTAGTATCCAATCTCATAGTCTCTTTATGAAATTTCATGCTCATCACTTCATGTTTTTCTCGGTATTATCATATATTTGGAACACACATTGTACCATCATTACCCTATGAGTACTGAACACTCTAGTGCTAAATTTCATACTTGAATATTGAAGGCACACTTAATTAATTAACTTCACATTATTGCTTCATGATACATCTTTCCTAGCATCTACTCTCATGCAACACACTCATTTCTTGATGACACGCCATTGTTCTATTGTTCATTCTTGACTATTAAGGGAGCATTTATAAATGAACCTCATATCATGCACATCCCCTATCATCTACAAACACTACTCCTACCATCACACTCATACAATTTTTGCATATTTTGGTTGCATTTATTCTTCTTGCTTAGTTTATTATACCTACATCTTGCACTTTGCTTATTGTGGTAGACAAATACTCAATATGTCATTATCTTTATCATATACACATACATGTCATTCACTTGGTCTCTGGAAGTGAGTGTAGATATCTTACAAATATTTACACAATACATGATGCTCGAACATTGAATCCCTTTCCAGTCTTGTCAAGGCTCCTGGGGGCATCTACCTTTACTACTCTCGTACTCTACATTTCATATGTTTTATTGTCTCATTCTTTACTACTTCTCATTACTGCTACTTTACTTTTTCACTACTATATATAAGATTTGACATACTATTTATCTTTCTAACATGCTAATGGGTGCTTCATGTGTAGCATTTTCCTTGCAGGACTATATACAACCATGGTTATTTGATACATTTTTCTCGTTGTTATTTTTTTACTATTGTTTGCATGTTATATGCCTTGTCTTATTTGATCATTGTATGTTTTTGGCCACTTCGGCCCTAATTGTCTTGTGACATTATGAGCGATGTCCCATGTTTGAAACCCACTTTTCATGGTCTATCTTGAATTTATAGTTTCTTGTTATATTGTTTTATATTACATGTTAGCTTTTATACTAACACTTATTACTAGTCCATCTTGTTTTCATGTGCCTTGGTTTCTACCATGCACATTCCCTACCCCTCTATGCAGTATCCACTCCGGATATGCACATTAGATCGGGGTCCTCTCCTTTAGACCACATCCTCGTACGCTTATTACATCCACCCCAAATGAGGGGGGAATCTATTGGGTGAACAAATCACCCCTATAATAGCTCGTAGATACAATACATATCAAAACAGAAAAAATAGTGACACAATAGCCCAAAATTTGACTTGGGTATAAAACATAAAGTAGACACTAGCGCCCAAACCTAGATAGTAGCTCTTAGTGCTTGTGTCCCCCTAGACGCTTCTTTCCTAAGAAAAAATAATCAACTTCTCAAATCAACACAATCTCTTGCATCTTTAGAATAGTTCTATAGTAGTAGGCACTTTCCTCCAGTTACAAAATTCACTTTATCAGTACATTTCAGTTACAATCGAAACTAATTAGGACTAATTGAAATAATTGAGACATACCATCTACAATGGTGCTTGTTTAGGAAGTGTCATAGATGGAGATAAAAGCTAGACCTCTCTCCCCAACACTCTTCTCTTGGCATGAGATCACCCAAAAACTCTCTTGGCATGAGATCGCCTAAAAACTTGCTCTTGGTGTAAGATCACCCAAAAACTCACTCTTGGGGTGAGATCACCCAAAAAAATTTCTCTTGGCATGATATCACCCAAATACATAACCATTTGACAACAAATCCAACAGCTCCAAGCAAATCAGGAAATTTTTCTATCTCTTACACTCTTATACATCAAGTGCACACTTTCCTTTTACATACTTTCACACTTTTACTTACTTATACACATTTTACTTTGATTTATCATATACGGAACTTTGACTACTCTTTCACTCTTATTTTTCATGTTTATCCTTAATACGCAACAAGGATCAACTCACATCAGCAAACACACACACTATTACGCATACGCTTCACCCCTAGGGTCCACTTCCCTTTCCTAGTCTCCATGCTTCACATTGTGATCACTTCACGCTTCACTTGTCCACTCAACGCCATCGGTTTACACTCTTCTCTATAGGATCATAAGGTACACATCTTCTATCTACTTTATGCTATCGAGTATTCACTCAACAACATAAAGTGGGGGGAAAATGTAGACAAAAAATCTATGCACTTGGGTACATTTATAGGTCCTAGAGCATACTAATATATATATGATTCCTAAGAAATAAAACTAGTAATTGATAATGTCTTTTGGGTATTTTGTTTTTGTCTCTTATACTTTTATTGACTTACACACCCTACATCCATGTCGGTATTTCATTGATTTATCTTTTATGGCCTCGGACACTAGTGCCCATTCACTCATGTCCTTCTTGGGTGCTCATGGCCCTTTCTCCCCTTTTATTTCTCTTTTAGGTCTTTTTTTACTTCTTGGGAACATTTTATACTTTTGGGTCACCTTCCAGGTTGCCAATTATGAAATTAAAACAAGGGAATCATAAATATACATAGTTATAGCTCTCAAATCAGGGACCAAGCACTAACATTATCTACTATCACCTAAGCTTGCATCCAAATGCACAAAGAGTATCTTAAAGCATCCATCTATCACACTCACTCAAGGGACAAAGGCTGCATTCTTCTACATACACAACATAGGAGGGGAAGTTTATTCTATTCCATTATACACATCTATACATCTGGAGAATTCTAGATCTATCCCAATATCATTTGTACAACTTACACAAGGGCATCCTACGACATCATTACACACACTCTCACACATATCTACATGGATTCTAAGATGTAGTGCGATTCTCGATAGTAAGTTCACTCTTCGAGTGACTACCAACGCCATTTCAACTCCCCATTCTAAATTTTACTTTTTATGTTTGATTCGGTTCGTGGATATGTGTAGTTAAACTCTTATCTTGCAGTTACAAGTACATTTACAAATCAGATAGCAAATCCAAAATGATAGAAAAAAAAGGAAAATGAACATAATCCATCCCTAGAAGAACCAAATCCACAATATTTACTCGGACACTAATGTCCATATCGTCACACACTAGCACCAAGCGCTTCTGTCCTCCCAAGCACTTCTTTTATGTTTAGTTTCGAGTCAAGAACCTCACCGAACCTCTGCAACATTCTTTCCAGCTTAGATCCAAAGCAATCACATAACCCATATCACATCTAGGTCCTCCAAATCAACTATTTCACTCTATCTCCTCCAATTTATTAGGGTTTCATAATTACACATGATTTTTTTCTTGCATCTTTACTATACATTAGCATTTTTATATCATACACTATAGTAGTTACTCTACAATTAGATTTAATTCAATTTATATTAAATCATATGTAATATAAGCCTCAATAGAGAAAGTGATCTTGTTCTAAAGTTTTTGGGAGTTCTAAGATGAGTTAAGAGCTGAAAAAATAGTTAATGTAAATCTCTTGATTTCCTCTACATGGTAAATACATTAGTTTTTATCCTAGGTCTCACTACTCTTTATGGTATTTCGGTCATTGTCATTCCTCTTTTGTGCCAAAAGGGTGACTAGGCCTAAAAATAAAAATTAAAGAAGAACCAAGTATTGAAAATTGTTGGGATGGACTCATTAGGTGTTTTGGAATCAAAATCATATAAGGTTCGGTCTTGGAGCTCCAATTTTTCTCCCGAGGTGGAAAAGGCATTCATGTGCTCTATTTTTACATTGGCATGATGACATCAACACTCCATTTCAATAAGTGGCAGGATTTTCACCTCTCATATCCATTTTACCTTGTCCCTTAGTGTAAGGGGATAGTGGGGACACAAAAATTTGACCCCCTTGTTGATATGATTGTATGCATCACTTAAAACACCTCACTTGTGTCTTAGGAGTGTCCATAACTTGCAAACATGACCCCCACAATCCATGGTGCATTTCTTAACATCAATTGTCCATTGTCCTTTGTCCATTGGTACAAGGGGAAAATGGGGACACAAAAATGTACCCCCTTTTGGTATAATTTTATTCTTCACTTAACTCGACAACCCAGTGCTGCTAGAACAATATGCAAAAATAGGTGTTAGACCAATTTGATAGCCTAGTTATCCCAAGATCTCCTAGTTATCCCAGGTCACATGCAAAACCTCATTTTAGCTCCCGACATCCTATTTTCGGCCCCTCCATCTTCCTCACTTACTCCCACATGGTGAAACTTGTCACAATCTTATGCAAAGTGCACTTTGGTGTTACTTTTGTCCCCTCACCTCAAAACTCTCCTATTTTCATGGGTGTAACTCACCCTCTAACCTCCGACTAACCTAGGTTAAGCCATGTTGAATTAAACGCGAGTTAAGGTGCACAAAGAGGAGAAATGGTTAACACTCAAACACTTAGCCATTTTTGCATATTCAAATGAGATGTTTTTTCCTCCCAAAATCCATTTCAATGTTATGCTACTAGAAAATTTCTAGATACTATCATGCCCAAAAATGAAGTTTTTCTCATAACTCAAAACCCCGCATCGAATCTCATGAAATTTAGACAACCCCTTCCTTGCAAAAATTCCCTTCTTTTGATTCTAACCTTTCCTCCATTGATGGTCTAGATAATTTTTAATGGCCAAAGGAAAAATACATCCATAAAACTTACCTTTTTAGATATACAAAAATATGGTGATTGAAAACCTTTGAAATTTAGAGAAAAGCATCTCGGAGAAAAATTAAAATTTTGAGACCATTCTCATTTCATTTTCACATCCAAAAGACCACTTACTAAAAATAGTAATCTTTACCAAGTTCTCACATGCTAAAAATAGTAAGTGTTGGAATTTTGGTCAAATTTTCATACCCATCCATCTCCCGTCCATTTCACTAACTTTCATCACCATGAAGTTTAAATACTCATGTTTAGAGGAAATTTCCACATTAAACATTGAGTATCCCAATGTGGGTAATGATGATGTGACAAACATGTATCTTAAGGACCTAAAAAAGGGATGTTGAGAGAACCTTGTAAAGTCAGGAGGAAAATATATTCTCAAACTTGGGTTATTCAGAGCTGGTGGACATCCATTATATTTTCAAAGCACAAGTGCTTTTCATATCTTATGCTTAACACTATGATGCAAATTCAAGGATAATTCAAGCAAATGATAATTTACTACTAGAATTTCTCACTCCAAAGGGTATCTATCATCGCCTACAAATTCCCATTGGTAACAATATAGTGATCATCACTCAGGAGTTTTCCTCTCAAGAATGGGAAATAACATATTCATACTTACAAGGTTTGTGATTGGATCATGGCTCAAATAATGAAGGAGACTCTTGCAGGGTTCCAAAACATGGTCTTGAACTGCGCATTCCATGAGGCATACTCAAATGCAATAGTCTTGCTTGAGTAAGGTGATGGGAGAAGAGACTACAAAATACTTCCAAGAATGGATGGCTCAATTCATCATAGTGATCATAGAAAGAGATTATATGATTGATTGGGACATATCACAAGTAACAACATTCACCGGAAGTTGTTGTAGTTTTCTACCTCTAAGAAGTTCACAATGACTTCTTATCTAGTGTATGCTCTCGCATACACAAGGCCTTTCCAGAGGTCTCTCTTTTTGAACCAAATGTGCCACAAAAGTATCCAACATATGAGAAGTATCCATAGCTTACATATCGGAAGAGTAACTCTCAATTATCGAGGGTGAATGATGCATTCACCATGTATATCATAAGGTTACTCGAAGGAAATCATAAGCAGATAATTTCACCTCAAGCAGTTGGGTTGATTGAAAGATATGGAAGTTACTTCATCCAATTCCCCACATTCACCTATATCAGAGTCGGAGGATTTGATCTTGCACCTCGCATGTTACCAAGGTACCCAAGTGAAAAGATCATCATGATTGAGTTGTGCAGGCAGTTGTCTCACATTCACACCAAGTGTAAAAGTGTGAAGAAGAAGGGTGTATCTTTCCCTATCTCCCTGGGGATATATTCATGCAAGATCGCAATAGATGCGGAAAACATTGAAGCATACTTCGCAACCTTAAATTTGTATTCCTACATATCCCAACCAGACTTTGATAGTAGGAAGAACCTTTATGCTTTCCATTTAATAGGTTTACAACACATTTCGTAGATTGAAGACTATTGGGCAAACCGCACCGATGATTTTGAACTACATGAGGATGACTGTAAAGCAAATGAGGGATTTCAAGTTTAAATGGTTTGTAGAAGGAATAAACGATGATGGATCAAATCTATTTGATCCGAGTATCACTAAATTTAATCATCTCCCCTTCTTCCCACTCTGTGGAACATCCGAGAATATGGAGATATCAGATAAAGAACCATGACATTGATTCAAAGATCAACAAATTTGTTAAAGCGGAAGGGGGTCTCCTTCATTGAGTCAAGTGGTATATTGGCTCCATCCAAACACATGTCTCTCACTTCTTTTCTCGTCTCTCCCGATAAGGTTGTTGAGTCTTCTCATTCAGAAGGGTCTTCTAAAAGGAAGTTTGTGGAGATAGAGTGCACTTTGAGGTTATCCTCCCAAGAGGCTTCGTGCACAAAGAAAGAAATAGAAAGGAATCCTATTGAGCCACTTGAGCTGGGAGAAATTGACCCATCTCAATCTCCTAATCATCCCTAAGATCTAGGTGTTTCCTCGAGGCACTGAGTCATCCCATCTTGGTGGAGCTTTAGTTTCATATCAAGAACCCGAGAGTTTCTTCGTGCCCAATTTTGTGTTTATGTCAACTAAATCTTTCTCATGGGTGCAAGAGCTACTGGAGGAGAATCAAGAATGGTGCAATAAGAAATGACACCTAACTTTGAGGCCATCTCAAAGTATATAAAAACCAAGTGCACCAAGAAAGATCAAACAACTTCTTGATTCTTCACCGAGGCTTCTGGATCTCATTATGTGGAAGTTGCACATCCAAAAGTGATTAATTTTATTTACTTTAATTATTTGTTATTACATTAATTATAAAGGAGGGGTTGGACGTTATTAGCTGATAGGCTATATTACATGAGAATGAGCCTCTAAAAATGGTCTCAACCCTAAAAACATCATACTTGGAAAAGATTATTAGAATAAAATATTTACTCCCATAATAAAATATAGAATTTGTTTATTTAAAATTATAGAGCTATTGGGCAAGCTAAATGTAAGATAATTGAAGGGAATTCCATTTCTCTATTCTTTGCTCCATTGCAGATGAAGAAACTCTATGGGAACATGTTTGCTAGTCTTTTCCTTCCATGGGAAACGAGGGGTTTGAAGATTGATCTATTCATTGGGCGGATACAAAAAGTTCTATGTGGATTGTTTTCCCCTCATCACTCATTCCACCACAATTATAATACTCAAACCAATTCACGGCACTCTGCAAATTTCGGACTATAGCCACACTTTCCATCCGAATGGCAAAGGTATGGTCAATTGAGTAGGGAATATTTATTTCTTGTTTTCCCTCAATTCGGGATGTCTTTTAGTAATCTTTCTCGGTGGTTATGGCGTCGACAAGATTCAAAACTCCTCCCTGTGGCATTCCTTGTTTCGACAGAGCAACATATTCTTCTTGGTGGCAAATCTATGAGTATCTATGTTATATATCCTTGTTGGTCATGACTTTTTGGATTGCTTGTTCAATATGTGGAAGGTGAGGGAAATTTTGTGGTCAGGATTCTAACTGATTAATAGTCATTTACATGTGTTTATGTGTTTTTAGCTATAAATAATTAATAATTTCATAACTTTCTTTGTAAGTTTCTTATTGATAGGTGACAGATGGTGTCACAAAGATTTAGACATGGTCATAATTTATTGTGTGCCAATAGGGATGATGTTGTAATGGAGGTGATCCTCTCACTAATATAGTATGCCAATAATAAAGTGACACCGCAACCTTTGTCTTCAGTTTGGACAAAAATGTTGATGATGCTAGAGGCAGCGACGCAGCACATGCTCAAAGGCACCCTTAATTGCTTCTACCACCGTAAAATCCGCATTGAGTCATAAAATCAATCGTGCCTATTTTGGTTTGTGTGGTCTGCAATAATATATTACAATCCGTATACCAATAAGAAATAAATCCACTTTGGAGTGGTGTCTCTCACTAACATAATGGTTAATTAGTTGCAGGGTACATATGTTTTGTTGCCTTGCTACCGAGCCCATATATGCCTCTTCAATACATCTTAGAATTACTTCAACGACTCCACAAACCGTAAGTGTCTTACTACCCATGTCAAGTATATCTTTTCAATGTACATTGAGATTGTTTCAACCACTTTACAAACCCTCCTATTTAACTCTCAACATAACATTACACGTCATTTTGGTGCAAGTACTAATATATCGTTGATCATGAATATGGAAGTAGTCATGGGTGATATCACTTTTTAGGCACTTAGTGCTACTATGAATTTATTTATGCAAAGTTGAAAGTATAGATCGGTAGTGCCACCAAACTTCACCACCGAGTTGAAAAAGGTTTGGAGGGTCAGTAATGCTTTGACAAAATCACTGCTAAACAGTAAGGTTGGCCATTTGTGGGTTGACTTCGTAAAAGGAGAAAGACCACAACCACCACCACCATTTTTACCAAGTTTAATGGTTTTGTGGTTGACTTTTGCGCATTTCCTTTGCAGTTTAAATCAA
The DNA here is from genome assembly GCA_018340775.1 of Taxus wallichiana var. yunnanensis. Classification (NCBI taxonomy): domain Eukaryota; kingdom Viridiplantae; phylum Streptophyta; class Pinopsida; order Cupressales; family Taxaceae; genus Taxus; species Taxus wallichiana. Next base: position 206,846,464 of record CM031236.1, on the reverse strand, counting down.
TAAAAGATTTGATTTTACGTTTTGACTTTTATTACAAAATAATTTAAATATTACGTTTCACTTTATTTCTTAATCTAATAGTTTTTATCTAACATTGTAGTCGTATTCTTCTTTCCTAGAAAATGGATTTAATATTGACATCTCAACATCACATATTAATCTCAAGCATATTATTCAATTTAATTAAATATTTATCCATTCCTATTGTCATTAATTATTTTTGCAAACCACGTTTCCAACTAACTAATAGGTGAGAAAATCATAGGAACTCGAGGAACGTTATAATGGATTAAGCTCTATGTAATGTCAAGGAAAAGGAATAAGAAACTTGGGTGGCAGATTCATCATGAGTTTTGGACCACACTTTGCTATAAAATGAGAATATGAATATGCTTGTTGTTAGTTAAGTTATCTTCCTTGGTTTCAAGTATTTGTTTTTAGATGTCACACGAAATGTCAAATGGAAAATCTTAATTTTGTGACTAAAAAGGATTGTAAGAATTCTAGAAAATATATGTTAATCAAAGGTCTCCAGTTGTCGAGTTGATATAAGGGTGCAAAAACTATTTGTATCGTAGAGAACCTTTGTGTTCTTATTTTTGGTGTAGCCAAACAAGAAGGGGTCATCAAGAAAATATCCATAGTCGTACTCAAGAGTAGAAATACCAATGTTAAGGGATTTAATAATGGTGTCACATGGAGGAGGAGAAGGTATCTCCTTAGGAGGAGGTGAGGTAGAAGAGATAGTAATAGGGATTATGTTAGTTTCATTCTTGATATAAGGGGCTTGCATAGAAGGGGGAGCTGATAAATGAAAGATTTAGGAAGATTAGAGGCTATAATATTGAGGTTGATTTCATCAAGATCATCATCATTAAATTTAAGGATGTTAGGCGGGATGTTTCTAACAAGTTTAAGACTCCCACTATATCCTCAAAGGGAATCGACATGGTAGTTAAAGTGTTGATACTAGATTGGAAAGGAATACAAGTAAGTTGCTCAAGAGAGGATTTTAAAGACATCATATTACTTAAATTTTTGAATTTTCATGGATTGGTGTCACCTTAAATAATATATAGGAATCCTAGGTAAGGGAATTTGATTTATTAACATTCAATGAGGTGATTGCCCACATATGATGTTATCATCAATGGCCAAGATCAACATTACAAGAGAAGACATTTGAAGATATTAACTTTCACTCTAATGGTGTGAGAAGGAATGGTAATGTGTAGCCAAATATAACCCATGGGGGCATTTTCCTTCATATGTACACTTAACAAGTATTGTGGGTTGATTGCAAGTTATCTATGGAATATCATAAGGATTTGATGAATTTCAAAGAAATGATGCAAGTGTTGGAACCCCATTGATGAGAGCTCACTTAGCTTGAAAATTTCTAATCTTAATAAAGATGAAGAGGGGAGGATCACCTCTAAAAGGAGGAGTTCATCTAGGATCGTAAATTTAATGGGAAATTAGAGAGATATAGTTTGATATGTGGTTAGATCAATTTTTATAGAAAGATATTTTCATTGTTGGAGTGTGCTCTCATTTGAACCATACAAGAGAGAGTTTGTCCACAAAATTGATGGTGAGGGAATGTTTGTCACATCCCGTATTTGACCCCAAAAATTGACATCCACATAAGTTGTCAATAGGTCGGAATAGATTAGAAAAGGTAGAGCCATAACTTTATACCAATCTTTAATTGGTGTAAGCTCAATCGCAATAAGTGGTTAACTATCGAGAGTCTTAACTCATACCGGTATCACCTATTTAAAACATGGATGATGGCATAGTGTGACTTGGGCTATACATTATATTTTCTCCTCAACACACCAATTGCACGAATTCGTGAACCGAGTGGACCCTTGTATGGGATTATGCATGAACTATTAGAGAAAAGCTTGCATATCAATGGATTAGGCCTCATTCTTATAAAGGCTTAACTAGTTGCTAACCTTGGCATTAAAGTATAAGTTTTATCTGTTGTTTAGAAGTATTATTATAAAAGGGAATATTGTATTGTGTTTAGTTGCATTATGAAGGCATTATCATTGTTGTTGAATTTTTGAAGAGGCTTGATCCTTATGAAGAAAGGATGTTGACATCTAAAAAAAAAAGAGAGATTAGTTTATTACACTAAGTCAATTAAATCGTTTAACAGTTCCTAACCCTATTAAAATGGGCTTACTTGTGACAACAACTGAATTAAGCTCTAACGTAATAAAATTACAAAGTTATGGAAACATAAATGATTGACTTGAGAATCCATAATTAATCTTGTATGACCAAAAACCAATCCAATAGGAACATCCAATTCACGAAGAAATAATTGCGAGAGGTAAATTAGCTTCAGAAGTAAACCTTAAGAATGACATAGATTAAATATAATCTCACATCATCAACCATATACTTGGACATAGTACTAACTAGGGGTAGTTATGAAAAATGGAAAGAGGATGTAATGAAATAATTCCATTACGTGGTCTCTCCCTTTTCCGTAAGAATCCCAAGTTAGTCATGGATCTTTTCGTTTACGAAGATGGTCCTGTAAAGAACACTTCCTCCTTCTTAACATGTTCACCTTCATAAATAAAAAGATCTAGATAACTGTTTGAGATAAATGTTTGGTGATAGAATACTATATCTCTAGGCTTTGTGTGGTCTCGAGATACATTGTTTTTGCATAGTGAGAAAATTTTGGCCAAAGTAATGCAAATGGTTGATTGCATTGTCTATCATCAGTATCCTTACTTATGTATGTCAGAAACTAGAATACGGAGCTTGAATTTTGTGGTAGACATATAAGGATGAAAACATAGCTTCCTCAACCTTTAAAAAGGTAAACCTAAACATACTAAAGATTGTATGATTACTCTTAATGAGTGGACTGAAGGGAGAAAAGAATAACCCTTCTTAGTTGCATAAGGTTTATACACAAGAAGAGTTATCAGATGGATCAAACTAAACTAATAAATAGTAATCAAGTTTGATAATTGATTTCTCTAAATATTATTTATGTCACTTATGTTTAATCGAATATGAATATTATTGTAGTTTAAACAAAAAATCCTTCATTTTTTGGGATATTACTTTGAGGTGTTACAATCTTTTAGATAATGTTTGGTTCCTCTCTCTCACAACTTTACTCTCTTTCAATACATTCATATTTTATCAATGCTCAATCTTGGCCCACATTCTCACAGATGACTCACTTAACAATGAAGTAAGATCCAAATTAGATTGACCATTTAATGTAGTGATGGTGAGAGTGAAGTGAAGATAATAATAAAAAGGAAACATGAAGTTAACTCATTCATGAGTGAAGTAATATCCACGCCATGTTTACCATAATTTATGTGGGCCAAGAAGGTGTATAGATTATTTTCTTTCTCTTCTCAATAATATAGATTAGGATATAAAAAAAAGACCATTGTAGGGACTACATTACAAGAAAAGATATAAACAAAGGGGTGTAAGATCCGTGGATCTAGAACTCTATAATCTACAATCCATCAAAGACATAAGATTATAAAGCCTAAGTATAGGATAATGGATGGAGTCTTACTAGTATCTTGACTATAACAAGAGTTTTTGAGATAAACAAGGGTTGTGAATGCTAGATTAGGGTTGTAAGACTAGTGATAGATGTAAGAAAATGGTTGATATAAGAATAATGCAACAAACAAAGAATATATTACTATATCCTAGTCTATATATTTGATTAAGCTAAAATGTAATATATGTGAGCCTAATATGAATGCAAGATTGCAGTAAATGAATGATAAATTAAGTACAAAAAAGATACACAAGAAAACTAAGAAATAAATAATGAAACCCTAATTACAAGGAGAGGGTAGAAAGGCTTAGTTGATTCACATACTGGAGAATACACAAAGTTGGAAAAATGGAAAAGGCAAAGCTCTAACCATCACACCGAAGCTCGAAAATGCAAAACTAGAGAAACATGTTGGATGGGGGCTCCTGGAGAGGGTCAGGGGCACCCAGAGAGGGTTAAGGTCACCCACAGTGCATTGGCTTTGATTATGTGCACTGGGTCTGCATGAAATGCTCGAAAAACTTCTATGAGGTATCACAATGTGTTTGTTTGGTCGCACCAAGATCGTTGAGGTAGTTGCAAACCTTCAATGAAGAATGAACCTCTACAAAACCCTCACATAGACATCAAATCCTAAAAATATAGATGCAAAATGATGGGTCAACTTTCCTTAGTTTTTGTTATGGTGAACTTACGACTGAGTGTTGCACTACATCTCAAACCCAATGTAGTTTTGTGTGTGTGCGAATTTTTCCCTAGGTTACTCTTATACATGTCACACTTAGATAGCGAGCAAGTAGCTAGATGTAGAATTTAATAAATGTGTGCATGGAATAAAATGAACTTCCCTCCTATGAAGTGTGATGAAGAAAACCAACCCTTGTGTTCTTTGTGGTGGAGCTAGATGGATGCAATGGAGATCTTAGATGCCTTAATGGATGCAACCTTAGGTGGTGATAGCTAATTCTTAGTGCTTGGTCCCTTATTATGATCACATAACTTTATATTTATATGATTCCCTTGCTTTAATTTCATAATTAACCCCAAAAAGGCCAACTACAAAAAAATATAAGATGTTCAAATGGCTAGAAAGGACCCAAAAAGTGTGAGTAAAGTACCAAAGGGATAGGGGCACCCAGACAGGACGAGGACACATGGCACCGGCATCCTAGCTCAGCTTCGGTGTCTAGGATAACAAATGGCAAAGTATGAAAAGGAAGACTGAGCAAGTAAGGGTGAAAGACTGAAAGTAGCAACAAAAAGTAAATAAAGGTGGCCAAAGACATGGGTTAATTAGTATTTTTCTTACTTAGGAATCATATAAATAGTAGTATGTAATCATGACTAGATAATTACCCAAAGTGCGTGATTTTATGTCTACATTTGCCCCACTTTATGTTGGTAAGAATAACACTCAGAACATAAAGCAGATAGAGATGTGTACCTGATAACCATGTATATTGATGATGAAAGCATGCCGAGGGACAAGATAAAGCGTGGAGTGATATAAAAATGTGAAGTGTGGATGCTAAGAGGGAGAAAGTGCAAAAAGTGATGAAAATGAACCTAGGGTGGAAACACATGTGTAGATGTTGCGATGTACCTTTTATCTATTTTGATGTCATTATTAGTGTGTGTGATGTTTTTTTTGTTGATGTTGACTACCATTCCCATATAAACAAACCTGCAAAAGAGAATTTGAACAAGTAGTCAAATACACATGTATATGATCAAAATATGTAAAAAAGTGAGGAAAGTATGTAAAAATGTTGAAAGTGTGAAAAAGGAACATGTGCACCTAATCCATGATGAGGAAAGGGTGTAGAAAAGGATCTTGTAGATGATGTCGACACATGATTTTTTTAGGTTATCTCACACCACTAAAATGGAAGAAGTGTAGGGAGAATAGTTTGGTTTCATCCTAAAATCTTTAAATTCTTCCTGTAATGTAGAACAACATTGTAGATGATGTGTACACATGCATGTGATAAGGATTGTCTACCCTATAAATTCCACTGTGTGTGGAGTTCTATAGACTGTGTTGAACTACGAATCACTATGTAATTGCCCCTAATTTCGTGGAATCCAAGAAAGTCAATTGTGTTAAGGACTCAAGTCTGGTTTTGAACCCTATCCAAAACTGACAATTGTGTTGTACGGTACTGCATGCTATGTATAACGACATATGGGGTGATTGATTCACCCAAATTATGCCCCCTCATTTGGGTGCATGCGATGTTGTTGAAGGAGACTGTGCCCAAAATAGGACCGACCACGATGTTGAATCTATGCCTGCGCAGAGGGAAGGGAATGTTCTTGGTAAAAACCAAGGCACACTCAAACAAGTAGCTAGGAGACAAGTGTTAGTACAAGAAAATACAAATATGCATGTTGTTGTTCAAATTTCTCATTGTTAATGTAAATGAATGCACTAGCTACTAAAGAAACTAGCAACTCGTAAATGTTGAGGGTTTATATTACCTCGTATGTGATGTGATGGATACGAGAGCCGAATGATGGATTATTTTTTCTACTAAACCTACAAGTAAGACTGAAATAAGATTTATTAGATAAATAGATGTGGGCCAAAACAATTCTAGTTCCAAGAAGTAGTTAGCTTCCTTGGAAGATGTCAACCCTTGTGTTTAGATAAAAGGATGTAAAAGAAAAATCTTGTAGAAAAAAGCTATCACTAAATCTGAAAAATGTTAGAAATTGATCTAAAGCTAGTTAGATAACAATAACTCAAAGTATGTGTTACCCGGTTTGGGTCGGTGGCGACCTAGACTATACACAGCATGTCGACGATGACCTAGGAGGATGGATCTAAAGTCAGGGCTGAAATATGTAGACTTGCAAGGTAAGGGAGCAACTGGAAGTCAATGAGGACTCGTTGATGCTATAGGAGGATCTTCAAAGAAGTATTAAAGGAAAAAAGGTAGGGAAAATGATAGAAAAGGATGATTTCGGTAGATTATTGAATGGACAGGGCCTTGGTCGATGACGACCAGGAGGATCGATGACCATTATAGCAGGGGTTAGGATGAGGCCAAAAAGAAATAGCTAAATATGACAACCTGCAAGCACTAGGACTGAAATTAAAGGTTGCTGAGTGATGACTAGATGCTACTCTTTGGACATGTAAAAGGTTAATCTACAAAAAACAAAGATAATATAGTAGAAGACTTGATAAAATCACTATAAAAGTAAGAAATCTCATGAAGGAAGATTGTGAGTGATGCAAAACACGTTGATGATGGATGGGATGTCTCAGAATCTATTGCAACAATCTCTCGAATTCACGAAGAAGCTCTGATTGCTTTCTAGTTGCTTGATTGTTGAGTGATTACACCATGATGTCCATAATGGAAAGAAAACACTTGTTTTGTGGATCGATGGCAACTAGGATGGGTTACGGGGAAAGTTTCCCTTTCAGGATTTCTTTTTTATTTAAGGTGGGGTTTTTGTGATTTTAAAGAATTGGTTAAATGCTTTAAAGCATATTGGTAGGATTAGATGACTTGGGGATGAATCCAAGGTAGTTAGGGCATAAAAATAGATGGGATGAAAGCTAGAAAAGCAGGGTGATTTATATGTAGGATAAAAGCATCCTAATTAGAAATTTGATTAGGGCCATGAGGATCTAAATGATTAATTAATTAATATAATTAATTAATAAGGATTAATGTGGATAGGATAATTGGGCATGTATGATGTTAAATGATTAATTAATTAATGTTTCTTAATTAATTAATAAGGATTGGATGGGCATTTGATTGAATGAGGAGGATGATTAAATTAAAATATGTGCGTGTGGGCGAATGAAGGCATAGATACCGATTTTAGGTATCTACATTTTTCCCCTTTTGTTGAGTGGTTTTCAGAAGCAAACCACAAGACAAAAAAAAAAGGTTGGATGAGGATAAAGGATTGATGGAAAGCTCCCCCTCAAACGGGAATCGATGGTGTCAAAGGAAATCGATGATGTGTTTGAAAAAAAGGTAGATGGAAAAGGGTGGGTGGGTGGGTGAAAAAGGATGGGTAAAATGATTACCAAGGAAAGATTCCCCAGAAAAAGGATTCACAATAATGATGGAAAACTATGGTGGTGACTCTAATATCACATCGATAGGGGAAAATTACAATCTCAACTGAGACAAAACAATGTTCTATGGACCGGTGAGTGGGTGAAGATCACTGCAGTAGTATGGATGCACAGTCGATGACCAATGGGTCATGGGTAAGTCATCAAACTATGCACAACTATATGTGAAAAGTATGTGAAATCCTTCATACATGAGGAATTAGATGAAAAGGTATGCGTCTATAAGGGACGAGAGGATGCATGATAAGGTGCCCAATGGGACACAAATGAATGGCCAATAAGGCAAGATGAAAAAGCGAGTACAAAATAATATGCCCCAAAGGGGGAAAGTATGGCCACAAAGGAAAAAAAGAGGAAAAAGTAAAATATGCCCCAAGTGGGGAAAAGGTATGGCCCAGTGGGACTTTAGAAAAGTGTATATTTCCGAAGGATAGATATGTCCACAACGTGGACTTTGCAATTAGATGTATAATAATGGTTTCCTAAGGATGGGCATGAATATGGCCACAAAAGTGGACTTGATATAATGAATGTAATGCCCAAATGGGAGGATGAGTATGGCCTCAAAGGAGGACTTCGTACATATTGGATAGGATTGTAAAATAAAATGCCCAATAGAGGAGTGATTATGGCCATGGGTGTGGACTTATGGAATAAATATGATTAACATGCCCGAAGGAAAAAAATATGGCCACGAATGTGGACTTGAAGAGTATGTATGCCTAGAGGAAGAAATAGTTGAAAATGTTGTATGAAAATATCCAAAGGGGAAAATAGATATGACCATAAATGTGTATTTAAGGTCAACAAGAGATTATTCCCTAGGGGGGAGAAATCCCAAAATGGTTGGTGGTAGGCCATAGAAATGTGGGTAAGGGGATGACTAAGGCCAATCACAAAGACCTAAAGGGGTCGATGTGACCAAGTGTTGTGAGCTATATAAGCCCAATGATCGGATGAAAAAGCTCATTTTCACACGTAAAGTTGATGAGAAAGAGTAGAGTGAGAAAATAGAGATTGAGGAAATGGACATGTTGCTAGAGCTACGAGGAAACACCGAGGGTGCGAGGATGGTGAGTAACAAAACTCGCACTAGTTTTTAATTTAATTTCATGTTTTTTTTTTTTGCATTTTTTTTAAAAATTTGATGACACTAGGGGTTGGGGTGGCAAACCGAGATAGTCGATGTTGATTAGGCCTTAAGTCTCATCTATTTGACTAAAATGCATCAACCTACTTAGGTAAGTGTTGATTAGGGTAAAATTAGATAAATTAGGGTTTGATTTGATTTTGGATGAAAATTAAGATATTTTAAATGTATTTTTGGATTATGGATCTGATATGTGCATACTTTGTTTATGATTGCAAGCCAGAGAGACCTTGTATTTGAGAGATAGGGTTTCAGCTCTGTATGAGAAGATTAGAGGGGATGTGATAGATGTTAAGTGGGATCATCTATCCACAGTCAGATTAGGTGGATTTAGACACTATTAGAGGATCCCACAAGATGTGGGGCTTATGATTTCTCTTGTGAGAGATGGGATCGATAGACTTACACATTTTGGTTTAGGACAAGGGAGATGACTATCACCTTGGAGGATGTGTATCAATCCTCGACTCGCCGATATAGGGGAGTTAATAGTTCCAGCTTACTAGTGATGAAATATTGGCAGTTTTGATGTGGCTATTTGGAGTCGATGTGCCCCTTATCAGATTTTCTTCAAGGGAATTTTCCTATAAACAGAGATATGAGGTCAATGGGTGGCACGCATCCGATTGATTTACATGGTGATGATGGTAGTTTCTGTTATACTTTTCCGACCAAGAAGGATCTCGGTTTCCATGGGCATTGACTAGTGTAAAGTGGCCAACATTGTTGACCACCAAACATTTTTTTCATTTGGGACCGCCTTATTAGCTCAGTTTACCATGAGCTATCTAGATACAAGGTGGGTAGGAGGTCAAGATTGGATGTAGGCTTCTTACTACACTGCTTGGGCCTACAAGCATATTGTTTTGATTAGTCTACTAGGGCTTCCATTGGTAACATGTGACCATATTTAGTTGGAGGTTGGATTTCTAAGATGGAGGACCATCAGGACTTTGGAGACACGGGTGAGAGAGGGGTGGATTGGTATGTAGACCAACTTACAAAGCTAGATATTGATTAGGTTAGATGGTGGCCATATTGATATTTCCCCACTTTCCCTGGTGTGGATGTGGAGTTAGTGGGGATGAAGATGACGAGATGCATGCAGCAGACACGGGAAGAGATGATAGAGGTTATCCAATTTGTGACAGGGTGAGATGACAATTTGGAGTCATTCACCCAACGTCGCATGATCCGATTTTGTTCATGAGAGAGGATCTAGATAAAGATTTGTTGAGTCCTACTATGGAAACACCATTAAAGGAGGAGGTTGCACCATGGGATGATGAGGAAAATGTGGGAGTAGGAGTGGGGTACTCCGATTGACACATGACAAGATGGGTAGCTTGGGTGGTTGAGGCGAGGAGGAGAGGAGGTGATAGAGGAGATGGAGGTAGATGTTGATGTGGATCTTAAGGAGGTGGAGGTGATGAAGTAGAAGAGGTTGCAAAGGTGGCATGCTTCATGCTTGAGCTTTATCAGATGAGGGTCAAGAGAGACCAGACATGTGTAGAGTGAGACATAACTCTACAAAAATTGGTTGTGGTCATGCGGGAGTGAGACCAAGTTACTCAAGAGAGAGATCGCTACCATAGGTAGAGGGAGGCCTACAGGGGCCCATTTCGAGGATGTGGCTACTATTTTAGTGAAAACATTAGCCAACAAAGATTCGTGAAGTACCGCAGGTATCAGAAAGATGGCACCCACTACATGATTGGGATGGATAGGTATATAGTATTAGCCATTGAGGCCAAGTATTATGAGGATATTGTAGGATACCTCGGATGCCGAGATACATCTCCAAAGGAAGGAGGTAGGAGGAATTGGGTCATCGAGGAGTAAAGCTAGTGTGGCATAACCACAACAAGTAGAGGGAGGCCACGAGGGTGGTGGAGATGTGTAGGGGTCAATTTTTGTGCTTGCCCCAGAGCTAAGGACTTGAGAGCCTTAGATATTCATTTTACATATTTTAATAGTATTTCAGCTCTGAAGGAGCCCCCTAGAGGGCCATGATGTATTGATAAACATTTTGATATATGATATATAGTTTTGTTGTGGATTATCGTGTGTTCATTATGTGATGTGATGGATTTTAATTTGATATGATGATGATGATTTTTTAGATTAGATGTGATGGTGATTTTATATTGCATGTTTATTTTTCATTTGATGATGATGGTGAAGTAAATGTATGATTAGATGGTTATTTTGATGTGCACATGTATGGATGATGATATAAATGTGTGATGTGATGATTAGGAATACATGTTTTGTATTTAAATTTGATCATGATGATTAAAATTTATATGGATAAGATGTGATGAAAAACATTAAGAATGAATGTGATGAATGATGGATGTGTTGTAAGATAGATAGATAACATATAGGTGATTGAGATGAAGAAAATGTGATGAAAGATAGATGCATAGATTTAGGGAAAAGATGCCTCACAAAGGTGGCAACCTAAAGGTGTGAATGAAACTACATTATAGCAAGGAACATATAAGGAAAATATGCCTCCAACCGCATTGGAGGTAAACAAAAAGGGATCCAAGTAACGCAAGGCACATGTGACCAAAGAAGATGTTAGAAAATAACCAACGATAGTTATTCATTTCACAAATCATAAGGAAGAAATGGATGAGATGATCTCATAGACCTAATGTTGACATGACAAAAGGGGTTTGAGATGAAACTTATACAAAGGAAAGAGGGTTCTCCAAAAGTGGTGTTCCCTAAACTATGCCCTAGCTCTGGGAAGGGGAAAGAGAAAGTTGATCAATGCAGAAGCTTTCTTAGGATGCTGATAAAATGGAAGGTTGATCAATGCAGGAAGCCTTCAAATGTAATAAGGAGTATCCATCCTTTTAGGGTATGGTCTACTTTTTACAATAAATATATGGCAAGAATACAATATGATAGCCTTCCTTCAAGGGATTGGTCTATTTATTTGATTTTGATTTTGATTATCCTTTTTTTGCATGAATAATTGTCCTTCGAGGGATCAATCTATTTTTGATAACTTTGATTTTTATTTGAGCATCCATGATTTTTTATTTTGCATGGGGAGAGCTAGGACTAGCTAAGTAGACCACTTAGGAGGGGATAAAGAGTGTACAAGAGACACCCTAGACCCTTTTCATGGTTCTAATAGGTGAATAAGAGGGAAATGGATGTGATGATCACGGAGTTCCCACCAAAGGGGAGAACATATCCATAAGGAATATGCTATGAGCAGAGCCGTGGTGCCCATATTTAAGGTCACATCTAGGAAGTGACGGAAGACCACATAGTTCCAAATCATCACGATGAGGAATGGAGGAGGCCGAAATGGAGGAATGATTTGGAGACATGACTAATGGCACATTGCTACATGTGCTAACAATAGAATGGTCTCAAGTGCAATGTGTTAAGCGGTTCCACTTCTAGTTTACCATATGGTCTGATCTAGTTAGGGGAAAAATTCCACGTTGGCTCCTTTCTAGAGTAGTGACATTCTAATAAAGTTAAGAGATTAGTGTCACACTTTGGATGATGGGATGAATGAGTAAAAATAAGAGCAAACACTATTTATTAGGAAAGCAAATGGTATGCATCTAAGATGAGTGAATGGTTCCCTAGAGAGACAATATAAATTAGGATTAGATGAGATAAGTTAAATATAGATCATAAAAAAATGTGCCACATGGCGAGTTCTTTAAAGGAAAGCCATGGTTCTTCAAAAGAGAACCACAGATATGGCCAAAAAGGTGGTCGTAGGAAGAGGGGATGAAAGTACAATCGATAAACCGAGCTAGATGAGATAGGATGATGTCGAATATGGAAAGGAACTAATCCATTAATAGATAAGTTCTAGAAAGAAGTCCCCCTAGCATGGGAGGATAAATCGATGGATACGAGAAGAAGGATGCTAAAAGATAAAAAACAGGGGGCAAGATGCTACCCTAGCAAAGGGATGTGGATAAGATAGTGGATGTCAAAGGATATGGATGTCAGGAAGATGGTGTATCAAGGTGAATGGATATCGATAAACAAGGGAGGACCCTCATCAAGAGGTTGATTAGATGGAGATGTGGTAAAAGGGATCAAATGTGCTATGGATGAAGTAGTAGATGGAGAAGGGGAATTGTTGAGGAGGTCCTCTCACTCAATAAGATCATGGAAAATGGTCTGGAGGGCCTTATAATGCTCGGTGTCATGGCTCAAGGTGTGATGATAAGCACAAATGTGATGAGAATTGAACCATGAGGGCTTCAGATGGTTTAGATCAAAGGATCTAATAGGTGGAAGTGTGATGGCAGAAGTATGAAGCAGATGTTGGAGGACCTTTGCATATGATTCGATATGGACACCGTGGAAGGTCCTTTAGGATAGTGTGGATGGAAAAGGTGAAGATGGACTAGGTCGGGGTCTAGGTGGTCTAAAAGAAGGAGTTGTGGTGGATGATTTAGGCTTGGATGGTGTTATCTCGTTTTTAGTGATTTCAGCTAAAATTGAGATAACCATAGAATTTTTTTGACAAAATCTCCTAAAAATGCCCTTTGAAGGAGATTTTTAGGGGTTTCCATTGCATGGAAACATATCCTTTGCATGCTTCATGTCAATTATTTCCTAAAACCCAAACCCGATTACAAGCCAGTGTATCGGGTTTTCGAAACTCAGAAGCATCGGAACATACCTTGTAAAATGCATGCTCCATGTCACTTGTTTCTGAAACCAAAACCCAAAATGATCCTTTGTGTTGGGTTTTCGAACTTGATAACATCCAAACATCTCATGCTTCATGACAGTTGTTTCTAAAACCCGATTTGATAGTAAATCCTTTGTGTCGGGTTTTCAGACACTCCGAGCATGATGACATGGCATTAATGTCAAGTTGTCTAGTAGTTGGCACATGTGTCGATGAGGTGTAATTAATGCTAGGGATTTATAAATAGTTTGATTTTACACGTCATTTTTACCTGGTATATTTTCACTGTGTGGATTTTTCGTGCATGTTCCTTCGACCTCCAAACCCACTAAACTTCTTGATCGATTTTGATCCGTCTTCAACCATTTTTCAAATTTATTGAAGGTATTTTTCTCTTCTTTCCGCTTTGAGGTCTTTTGGGTTGTTTTTGAGGTGTTCATTTGGCTTTTCCCTCTTTTCTTTTTCTTTCCTCTAGGTTTAGGGTTTTGGGTTGTTTTCTTCATTTCCTATTGTATTCCCATGAAACCTCTTGTTTGGAATTCACCCTTTGGGTGTTTTCTTATTTTTCCCATGGGATATACTCTTTTGATTTTTGAGAAGAATCTAAAAATCCTAACTTACGAACTTGGTGGGAATTTTACATGTTCTGACATCCCAGAAACCCGACACCTTTGTTTTGGGTTTTACAGGGTGTCTGACATCCTCTGACTTCCACAGAGTATTGATTTTCTCCAAGTGCTCAACATCCTCCTGGCTCCACTTGTATCAGGTTTTGCAGTGTGCCTGACATCCTCCGAACTCCGCTAGTGTTGCGGGTCTTGACCGGTGTTAGACACTCTTCCTTCCACAGTGTGTCAGAGATTATCACCTACTCGACATCATCTAAATTACGCCAGTCCTTGGGTTTTTCAAGGTGTTCAACACGTTCTATTTTCCTGACACACACAATCTAGTCTATCGGGTTTTGAGGCTGCTTTGCAAGTTTCAACATCCGAATAGTAGGGTGGGTCTACTCACTTGTTCAACAAACATCCAGACCCGATTTCTCTTTTAGTCATTTTCAAGACTCCTCATGTTGGACCCAAGCCCTTCTAAGTCTGGAAAGATGAAGTACAAAAATATCAGAAGATAGATTCTTCTTCTTATATAAGTTGCAATTATGACATCCGGGACATAGAGCTTGACAATATAGACATGGAAGACTTCTGGAAAAGGATCGAGGATTCTTCTCAGAATTCATGGATGAAGTCAATAGCTGACAGTAGTGGTCTCCCACTCACAGCAGGTTTCCAGTATCATCCCAATGCCCTGAATTCATTTTGGCATGTGCTTCTCACTATGACTCAGCCTCTCGCTTAGTGAGAAATCAAGCAGGAGAGTCTATAGTAAAATTAGATGGAGATTACTTTGATCAACTCCTAAAGTTTCCCAACTTTATGGAATATGTTGATTTAAATCTTAAGTCAAAGACAGAAAGCCTGGGACAAATATCAAGAAGACTGCATCAAGCACGTGAACAATAAATTCTTGATCAAGGCTAAGCCAATTATTTCTAGGTTTCCTAAGATGGTTCCTAGAAGTGATTTTATACTTGAAGTTAGTGATATCATCACCCTACTGAGCCGATTATTTGGGCTCCTAGAGTCAAAATAATTCCAAGGGTGGATGTATCAGTTCATGGTCGTCATTAAGAAGAATGACCAAGGGATTGATTGGGGCACCTTAATAAGTGATGAGATAGACTCTCAAATGAAAACGGTCTTGTCTACTGACAAGTTCTACATGATGTCATATGTCACCTATGTAGCAGCAAGTATGAGAAACTACCTCGAGGTTGGATGTAAAAGGGAACCAAACAACTGATCACATATATCGGTACTTCCCTCAGTTGATAATAAAAGGATCTGAAGATCAGTTTAGGAGAGTGAATGATGCCTTCTTTTATGAAAATATTTGCAGTTGGACCCTGAGCTAAGAAAGAGAAGAGTTTCTGATGAGGCATGGGTAGAGGTGTCAAAATGGGGCTGCATCTTCTTGCAATTCAAGAAGTTTACCTATCTCTAGGTGGTAAGGTTCCACGGTACTCCTTTCCATTTTCCTAGGTTTCAGGTGACAAACTCATCCTTATGGAGTTGGTCAGACAACTGTTGGATTTCCACAAGTTTCAACAAAGCAGACATAAGGTCACTATCTCCTTCCCAATTTCCATCGAAAGGTACACATGTTCTACAATGGTGAAGGCCAAGAATGTGGTGCACGAACTTTAGGATAAAATGAAGAAGCATATGAAGTTCAGAGAAGGATTTGATATTCGAGGAGTCCTTAAGTCGTATGGAACCTTATATCTGCATGTGCCCCATGTAGAGGACATCTGGTTGATCTTCGGATGAGGTCGCCATCCAAGAAAAGACAATAGAGGTTGACTCTTGAAGAAATCCAAGCATTAGATCTGGTTGATATCCCATAAGGCACCACGGATAATGAAAGTGTCTCGAACCTATATGAATATTCGATGGAGATCAACTTGGATTCCCATCCATCGACTGGTCCATTGCTGAAAAGGCTTCTATCACCGAGAGAGCTACTCAAACCCTTGTTCACACTAAGGCATGGCTCATTTCTTGGGGAATGAGTTATAAAGAAAAGAGATTTTCAAAGATAGCTACTCTAGAAGCGGGACCCTCCAAGGGAGAAAAGGAAAAGGATAAAAGCCCTACTAAGAGACAAATAAAGTTTAAATTTTTCAGAAGAGAAGAAAAGTAGGGGGCTGAATCATCTACTCCCACACAAACAGTTGAGGTATTGGATTCTCCTCCTCAACCAGAGACAGGAGGAATTCTCCCAGAAGTCGAGATTGCTCAACCTCTCATTTCTCCTTTTGATGATTGCTCATCGAGTAAGCCTTGCCCTTGCTTCTCAAGCTTTGGCCTTAGATTCTTTACCTCCTCTCCCCCAATCTTCCTCATCACATTTTTCAATGCCACTTTCATCAGCCATGACCAGCATTTTCTCTGATCTTTCACCTCTCTCTGTTGGGCCTACATTGGCTATAGAAATGCCTCCTCCTTCTATACCTTCATTCCCTCAGTCTATTCCCACAGTCACTACACTTGTAGTCATCACGAATCCGCAAGAAAATCTTCCTCCACCCATAGATACAACCATGACACCTCCAATAGGAGTAA
Organism: Taxus wallichiana var. yunnanensis; assembly: GCA_018340775.1. Lineage (NCBI taxonomy): Eukaryota > Viridiplantae > Streptophyta > Pinopsida > Cupressales > Taxaceae > Taxus > Taxus wallichiana. The sequence goes on along the minus strand of CM031236.1, from coordinate 206,829,769 downwards.
CTTCTTCCATTGTACCTCAATGGTTGGTCGACCAAACTCCGAGGAAGAGGAAGGTGGTAGTTCCCCTACCACCTTCATTTCAGTTCACTCAAGGTCTCTCCTGCCAAATCTGCTAAGAAACCTAAAATAGTTTCAAGGGTTTCAATAGATGCCTCAGGACATAAGTTTGTAGAGATTGCCACTCCTATGGCCGAAAAAACCAAGGAGAACATAGCAGCTTCCGATTATCAAATTACAAGGGTGGATCTGGGAAAGGTAACAATAGAAGGGGCACAACAAGATGCACAAGATGCCATGAATGTGCTATGCCAAAAGTTGAAGGAAACAAAGGTGAGCAGGGATGAGCTAAAAGAGAAAGTGGAATAGTTGACAAAAGTATTTCTTAAGCTCTCAAAGCCCTCTCAGTCAACCCCGTCATCTTCTACTCCCACTCCTATCAAGTTTCGAACTTCTCATCAGTGCCTATTATTGAGAAGATCAATGAGAAGGGGAGAATGGTGGATGAATGGATTTAGAGGTTACTCCTTCAAGGAAGGAAGGTCATTGATGATATAGTAGAGGTGTATAAATCCTTGGAGGAAATGAAAAAGGATGGCGACAAGATGAATGATGAATTTTCATAGGAGGCTGGAAACCTCGAACTAACTTTGGAGGCCCTCAATGCACTGAAGAAAATTCCATCTCGGGTCTTAGTGGAAGGAGTCATTCCACATGGGGATAAACACTTCCAGCTAACCAAGGCTATTAGGTTCAAGATAAAGATTCTTAGTGAAGCTTGTAGCAAGTTGAGAGAATCCAGAGATCAGTTGATTGACGCCACCAGTGATATCGAAGAAGAGTTGTTCAAGATATTTCCCAAAGTATTGGATGAAGGCTCAACCATTCTACCTACTAATGGTTTCTATAAAAAATTTAGGAATCGATCGAGCAGGAACCAACTTCCATCTTTGATCTGAGCGTCATTGATAAATTTATAAAGATCGAGAATGTTTTGGAATCTCTAAGAAAACTTAATAAAATATTGAAGAAACTTCCTGAAACACAAGTGACACATAGGAAACTTGTGAGGTTCTAAGTGATTATTCTAGTGCACCAGATGAAGCTGAAATGCAAGACATAATCTAGAAGTTTCAAGAGTTTCGAGACAAGCAGGCATCACTGGAAGAAGACAAGGATGAGGAAACAAAATAAGCAATGATGTTACATGTCATTTCCTTCCAGAAATTGACATGTCTTTTTCATTTCCATTTTGTCACATAGGAAGAAAATTTTGACTTGTTCTCCTACGTGAGAGTCAAGCAAAATAGGACTCTTATTAAATGGCTATTTTCTAGGATTTTATCCTATTTTCTCTCTGCCCTTTTTATTATAAATAATGGATGCTTGTGCATTCCAAGTAGAGATTTTTGGAATATTGAGAACTATTGTGAAGAAGAAAAACTTTGTGTTTTCTTTTAATCATTTGAGGAATAGAAACCGATGCTATTTTACAAACTTTGTGTTGTGAGATTCATCTCTCTTAAGATATTGTTCTTATGTTCAGAATCTTAAGCTATTCTTTGTTTAGCACTCTCGATTATTTTAATTGTTTCAAACATTACATTTTTTATCTAAAACTCGTATGATTATTTTGTGATTTGTGTTTTCTCGAAAGAAAATATGTTCCTCTCATTTCCTTTCCATTGTGTTTCTTCCATAATAATAATTTCCTTTCCAATCCATTCCATTTCTAAAACTGCAACATCTTCACCTAGTGTGGATATGGATTTCGGGATTCTTTCCCAACCCCAATGGTTAGAATAGTGTGAATATTGTATATATTATTTCTGATTGTGTTTTAGATTAGTAATAAACAGAAGCCTCACCTTTCTTTGAGGAGGGATTTAATCCCATGTATTGTGGTTGAACCTCATATTTTGGCTTGAAAAAATATCCAACCAATAGATGGCCGGATAATTAGAGGTGTTTTTGATGAAGGGATAACCCTAGGAGAGAATCATATTATTTAGATTTGGATGGGTTGATTGGTCGTGATGGAGGAGGGGGTCCTAAGGGAGAAGGATGAGGCCCTAGGATAGAATATGTAGATTTGTTCTTGATAGGAGAGATGTTGATCTTCTGTGTGAGGAAGCTCAAGGATTGCTTGAGGAAGGATGCCAAGATCTTTAGATTTGGATTTTTGAGGAGTACCCTTGGTAGGGATGAAAATAATCTCTCTTGGGGATCTGGTGATGACGTGGTAACTGATGGTGGAAGTAGCTTCTGCATGATGGATTCTAAGGAGGGTAAATATTGGATAGATGTGGGAATGTCTAGTTGTGTGGATGAGATAGGAGGGTCACCTATAGTTGTTGCAAGTTGAAGTGCCCTCTAATATTGTTCAAATGACGAAGGTGGTGTGGAGGAAGAGGGAGATAATGGGGATATGGTGACAATGGTCGATGTGGTAGGTATAGGTAGGATTACAAAAAGAGGAACCGGTATGGAATCTAAGGATGACACAATAGGAAAAGGTGGAAGAGATGTGGATGAGGGAATATGGTCCGATGCAGTGGTTTGAATAAGTTCGGGTGTGGAATCAATAATGCAGGAGTAGGTGTGGATATAAAGAGGGGTGTTTGGATCATGCGGTTGATAATGTCTATGTGAGATGGTGGAAAAACTAGGATAGGAGTGGAAGAGGTATGAGTGTCAAAAGTCACATGAGTGGATTGGGAGGTGTGTCGTGTGTGGAAACAGATGTGGAAGATGAGGTAAGTGAGGTGGTCATAAGTGATGAGATAGGTGGTAGGGATGTCGGGGTAGTCATAATATTAGATGATGCAGGTAAAGGAAAGAAATGTGTGATATGGATGTCAATGCAAAGTGACGAGTGAAGATGAGGGAGATAGATGTGGCCAAGGCTAATGTAGATGTAGTGAGAGTAGGACTAGATGTGGTTGTAAGAGAAGCGGTAGAAGTGAGGGAGGTAGGTAAGGTGATTGTAGATGTGATAGATGTAGGAATAATGTTATAAGGGGCCAAGGGTGCAATACTTAGGATGGAAGTAGATGAAGAAATGGGTGAGATTAATGTGGAAAGAGGTATCTAATGTATGGTATTGATTGAGAAGGGGTCAAACATGTATGATATAGAGGGTGAAGATGAAATGACTAGTAGAGGATTAGGAAATGATTGTTTGAAGATGTCATGTGATGAGGATTGGGGGATTACTGATAAGTGGGGTCGATATGATGGAGATGCGACAAGAATGGGGAGATCTAATATGAAAGGATCATCGGAGGTATCCCTTAGTGAGACGGGAGGAGAGATGTCATAAGATGGAGTAGGATCTATTGATTGATACCTATGGAGAAGGAAATCACAGATGGGGTTCTTGTGAGGAATATCCATAAGAGAAGCGGGTATGATGAGGTCGGGTGACACAGAAGGGCATGAGGTAATGAGAACAAAGAAGATGGGGTAGAAGCAGGAATGGTGCATGGGGATGAGGCTAAAGACGATGAGGATAAAGGTGATGAGATATAAGGAAATGGAGTATAAGGTGATGGAGATAAAGGGGATGATGCATAAGAAAATGAGGGTGAATCATGGTCTAAGATCAATATGGGTGAGAGATGGGAGGTCTATAATGAAGATAGTCATAGATAGGGCTAGAGGAAGCCCTAGAATCAACTGATGGTCTGGATGGGGCCATGGAGGACTACTTGAGGAAAATTTTGGTTCCATTTTTAAATAGGAAAGCAAGAAAATAATTCCTTTTATGTTTTGATTAAGAAAGTGTGAAGAGGATGGATGTGAATGGACCTAGGAGATGGAAAACTATGTTTGGTCTCAGGTAAGTTATGGCTAGGAAATGTCTGAAATGGTCTCCTATTGGGTGATCAAATCCCAATCAAGTGAACCAGGTGAAAGGAATGTTTTGATGTGTTAATTGATTTGTGAATTTTTAGGTTGTGTGTGATAAGACGTGTGATGTGAATTTTGATGTGTTAATTGAACCCCCTAATTTAAATTATATGATCAAGCATGATGCAAAAGGAAATGTTCTTTTTAAGCCCAAAATGAGGTGTTATTTTCAATGAGAGCACAGACAAGAAGGGAAAGTATGATGTAAAAGGAAAAAATAAGGAAAAGAAGAATACCTGGATAGTGTTTTTCCTATTTTCTACACTCTTAAGTGATGAACGATCCAAGCCATGAACCAAACAAACAATAAAGCAATGCCTCACACTACAATGTTAGTAGAAAAAAGTATGATATAGAAAATAAAGGGATCACCAAAAGGGTGGTCCCACTTAGGTTTTCCAGGAATGTTGTCCAAATTTCTTGTTCTTAATGTAAATGAATACACTAGCTACTAAAGAAAATAACAACTCAAAAATGTTGGAGGGTTTATGTTACCTCGGATGTGATGTAATGGGTAAGGGCACTAAATGATGGATTGTTATGCTAATGCCAAACCTGCAAGTAAGAATGAAACATGATTTGATTAGATAAATAGATGCAGGGGTTTCCTAAACAATGTCGAGTTACAAGAACTAGTTAGCTTCATTGGAAGATGTCAACTATCGTGTTTAGATAAAAGGATGTAAAAGAAAAAGCATGCAGAAACAAAGCTATCACTGAATCTAAAAAATGGCAGAAACTGATCTAAAGCTAGTTAGATAACAATAACTATAAAGAATGTGTTACCTAGTCTAGGCCGACGACGACCCATACTATCCATAGGAAAATCGACGACGACCTAGGAGAACAGATATGGAGTTGTAGATGAAATATGTAGACCTGCAAGGTCTAGAGACATCTGGAAGCTGATGAGGACTTGTAGCTATTGTAGGAGGATCTGAAGAGAAGTAAAAAGGTAGAAAGGTAGGGAAAAGGATAGAAAAGGATGATTTAGGTATATTATTGGATGGATAGGGCCTTGGTCAACTACGACAGGAGGATCGATGATGACTGTAGCAGGATTGGGATGAGGCCGAAAAGAAATAACTAAATATGGAAACCTGTAAGCACTAGGACTAGAACTAAAGGTTGTTGAGTGATGGTTGGATGCTACTCTAGACCTGCAAAAGGTTAATCTATAAGAAAAAAAGATAATATGATAGAAGACTTGATAAAATAACTATAAAAGAAATAAAGCTCATGAAGGAAGATCGTGAGTGATGCAAAACACATTGGATGATGGATGGATGTCCAGAATCGTCGTAGAAGCTCTGGAAGTCACGAAGAAGCTTTGATTTCTCTCTAGTTGCTTGATTTTCGAGTGATTGCACCCCGATGTCCATAATGGAAAGAAAATAGTTGTTTTAAAGCGGATCATGATGACCGGGCTAGGTCGCCACCGATTACGGGAAAGTTTCCCTTCAGATTTCTTTTTATTTAAGGTAGAGTTTTTGTGATTTTAAAGAGTTGGCCAAATTCTTTAAAGCATATTGGCAAGATTAGATGACTTGGGGATGAATCCAAGGTAGTTAGGGAATAAAAATAGATGGGATGAAAGCTAGAAAAGAAGGATGATTTATATGTAGGATAAAATCATCCTAATTAAAAAGTTGATTAGGGCCATGAGGATATTAATGATTAATTAATTAAGATGAATTAATTAATTAATAAGGATTAATGTGGATAGGATAATTGGGCATGTATGATGTTAAATGACTAATTAATTAATGTTTCATAATCAATTAATAAAGATTGATGGGCATTTGATTTAATGAAGTAGGATGATTGATTAAATTAAAATATGTGCACGGGGAGAATGAAGACATAGATACCGATTTTAGGTGTCTACACATGTATAAGATGAAATGTAATCTAAATAGACAATGTGTAAGCTAAGACACAAGTAAACACACAAGAAGATAATGTAGACCACGAAAAGTGGGTTACAAACATGGGACACCACTCATGATGTCGTAAGACAATCAAGGCCAAAATTTTTGTAAGCATACAAGTGTGTACACAATACAAAGGTAAAATCATATAAAAAAGAGTATACAATGACAAACAAGAACAAACAATGTAACATATAACCATGAAAGAAAATAGCCCTGCATAACAAATGTTGCACATGAAGCACCCATTAGCATGTTAGAAAGATAAAAAGTATGTCAAAGTGTGTATAATCTGATAAAGTAATGTGCTATGAAACAAAATAAAACAATAAAACCTATAATGTATAAAAGTGGATGCTCCTAGAGCCGTTATGGGACTGGTAATAGGTATTGCGCCAAACATTCATGCTATGTGTATAGATCTTTAGAATATGTGGTCGAACTAAAAGGAAAGTGAATGTGCATGTGTGCATGATAAAGATAAATGACATACAAGATATCTATCTAACATGTGTAAGAAAGTGAACAGGTAAAATCCTAAGTAAGCAAGAGTAAAGGAATCTAAGATATGATATATGATGTGAATGAGGTTAAATGGAATATAGAATGAATGATAGGAGAAACATGGCCCCTAAATGGATGTGTATTTATGCAATAAGGTTTATTTATTTATTCCCCCTCAACAATCAAGAATGAACCATAAACGAGAGTGCATCATCGGGAAATGGTCTGAATGATGTGTTGTTGTGTGTTAAAAAGAGTTGATGAATAAAGCATGGAGTGTTGATTGTAGAGTGATGATGTGTAGATGATATTGAATGTGACATAGAGATGATTGATCTTGAAGTTTTAGAATGAGGTGATGATTTAGGCTAAAGCGTATATCAAGAGGCGCGTGAGTAGGATGTCATAAAGCGTGATGATGTAACATAAAGTGTATATCATGGGGTGCATGAGTAAGATGCCGAAAATCGATGATGTAACATAAATCGTATATCACAAGGTGCATGAGTAGGATGTCAGAAAGTGTGATGATGTAGCATAAAGCGTATATCATGAGATGAATGAATAGGAAAGCTAGAAAGGGGTGATGATTTAACATAAAGCGTATATCACAATATGTGTGAAGAAGGAACTAGCTAGGAATTTTGCATGGTAAGAGGATTGAATGATTGAACGTGTGAGTTTGATGAGGTCCATTTGATATGTATACCCTCAGCAGTCAAGTATGGACCGTGGAACTAGAGTGCATCGTCGGGTAGTGAGTGTAGCATGTATAAGTAGATGAGTAAGATGCATAATATGTGTAGTAGGTGTGGTGATGAGAAAATGTCATAGGTTTGCGTGTGTAAAGCGTGTAATGTGGAATGTGTAGTGTCTAATGCAAGATGTGTAGATTATATAAGTGTGGAAGTGTAAAATCAGTGTGTAATGTCAAAGATGTGGATAATGTAAAATGTAGAATAATGTAGTGTGTAGAATGTGTATGATGTATGGGTGTATGAAGAACAAAGTGTGGATGATGCAGAGTAGATGGAAGATTGTATATGTAGAAAAGTGTATGATGTGTGAAGATGTGATGTGTATTGTTGACGGTGCAGTGTGTGAGGTTCATGTATATAGGATGCCCTCAATAGTCAAGTGTGAACCGAAACACAAGAGTGCGTCATCAAGTAATGACGATATGAGCATGTGTGAAATACTATGAATATAAGACATGTGTTGATGTTGGGTAGGAATAAGCATCATGCCCCCCAAGTGCGTGAAGGATGAGAATAATCAAGTAATGTCATCGAAAAGCTAATCATTGTCATACAAAATCAATAAGTTTTGGATCAAAAAATTGATAAGCAATAGTGTCAGGTTGGTCATGTAAAGTATTGTCTAAGCATAATTTGTACATGCCCATAAAATTATCCTCATCAATGAATGGGGGTAGTGGACAACCATGTGCGTACCAATGAGTGAGGTTTTGTGAATAACCAAGGAATTGCAAATAAAGACATGACCAAATGGCATGGGAAATGATATATAAGTATGATCCAGATCTAACATGCCCCCAATGTAATCAAGCCAAGATTGTCCTAATGTGAGTGGATAATTACGGGAAACATGTAAGAAAGACTGTGAGATAGAAGACTCAAAGTCCATAAGCAAAAATGATATTAACAAACCCTATGGTAGATATGATAATCATAAGTTGGAGGAAAAATGTGGTCAACTATAAAGCCTAGCCAAGTCAACCCATCATGTGTGCATACAGATTTAGATAAAGTACGATTGAATGGAATATGTTCCCAATAAGAGTCATTCATGAAAAGTGTATATGTAAATGTTGGGTGTCTTGTGGAGCTGGCCCATGTTAAGGTGCAGGGGATGGATCGACGTCCAAAGACCGGATAGGCCCCCGATAAAGAATCATAGAAGTATTAGTATAAGGTGAAGGAAATGACATAGATGAGATAATATCAATCATGCAAATAACACCTTCAAGTGGTGGTAAATGATCCGAAGTGTCCATCACTTGGGTTCATCAATAGTATCAGTTATTGGAGTAGGAAGTGTAGTATTTGGATCATGGTCACAATATTTTTATGGGTGGTAGTCACAAAAATAGTGTATTTGATACTCGTGTAGGAATTTAACACAATGATGTACAAGTAGAGGGAACCACTTGCATGGCATGAAGCCATGACCTACCAAGTAAACAATTGTATGAAACGGGAAGTTAATGACAAAGAAAACCGTGTTAAGATTTTTTGGTCCAACCGTAATAGGTAGAGTAATGTGACCTAAGCATGGACGAACAAAGCCATCATATGCATGAAGAGAAAGACATGATGGACTAACATTAGTAGCCGAAAGACCAATATTTTCAAGGAATGACATAGGACAAAGATTGAGTTCAGATCCATTATCAATTAAAGTATGCTTGACACCCACATTGTAAATGTGAATCATGATGTGCAATGTGGGTCATTGTCAAAAATAGTTAGATCAACATGAAGATTAGACAAGAAAGTAATATGTTGAGAGAAGGCCTCTATAAATGTTTGATATACTAAATTTAGATGCATATTAGCAGGAATGCGAGTGGTAGCTAGGATATTTTTGACTCTTTCTCTTAATTTAGGTTGATGAGCAAGAAATCATTAATAGAGATACTCATGATGATAAGACCCTAGGAAGATGAGCAATAAAATCGTGAGGATCCTAGGACCGCTTTCTTTGGCGCTGTGTCCGGATGACAAATACAGAAGTATGAAAAGGAAGAATGAGCAATTAAGGGTGCAAGACTGAAAGTAACAATAGAAAGCAAAGAAAAGTGGCCAAAGACATGGGTTGATTAGTACTTTTCTTACTTAGGAATCATATGAATAGTAGTATGTAATCAAGACTAGATAATTACCCAAAGTGCATTATTTTGTGTCTACAATATTTGATACTTCAATCATGATGAATTAAATTATAATATAACTTAGAGGAAAACGAAGGTTAGAGATATTTACCTTTATGTGAACACCATTGGTGCATTAAATCTACCAAGGTTAATAGTACTTTATGAGAGCGTTGATATGGGGGACCACAAGATAAATAGAAATGAGACCTAAGTAAACAATAGTTGGGGACTCCAAAGAATTAGTGAACCTTGCTCCAAAGTAGAGTTTATTCTTGAGTTTCCTAAACATGATACTCCAAAGATAATCCTCCAAGTGTAATCAAACTAATCATAAACCTTTAAGACCTTAAAAGAAACTTGGCAAATGCAAGTAAATTGATCTAGATGAATGATATAATGCTCTTAAAGGAAGCTTATAAATATGGGGTATGATTAATCATCAGTAGTTCTCCATGGTTGATGACATTGACCATAGGCGATGTAGTTGGCCATTCAAAAGTAGAGTTAGGTGGTATCAACCATGATTGATGTCATCAACTCTAGGCAATGATGAATGGTGGTGTCATAAGGAAAGGATCATGAGGTGGATGAAAGACTCAAGAGTTGACATGAAGGTGATATGATGGATGTACAAAGGCACCGTAAGTAGTTATGCAAGTGATAGATAATAAGGAGATGTCAAAAGAAGCATTAAAAGGATGAAAATGAGGTATAAAGGATGGGATGTGACTGAAGAGTGCACATCAAATCTATCTTGCATATACTACTAACTAGCTTGACAATTTTTAGTACACCAAGAGCTTCCTGGTAATGCCTCATGAATCATCACTCGGGGGATTAATTTGTCGATGGTGTGCATGCAAAGAGAAAATTTAAAAAATAAGATACGTACACATATTCCTTAGATGATATATAGATACATTATATTGTTGTTTAGTTTTGGAATATCGATTTTTGTTATAATTGTTCACTCTAAAAATAAAACATGTGAAGAATGAAATATTCAAGAGAAGATGACACATCAAGGTAGAACAAAGTGAACCTAGTTGTATTGAAAACCAATTCCTAGATTACTTGGTGGTTGTCGCGGCTAGTTACACACACACTCTAGTAAAATAAAATGGCAACAAGAGAAACAATTGACGATATATGTTACATTGCCATTAGGATTACACATTAATTAAGTTCATGTCTAGAATTAATCAAATTGTTTGAACTTGTATTATATACAAGTTTATGTTATTAGTCCTTGGTAGGGTGAGTATAGTATCCACTTTTCTTTTATTCAATTTTTCCTTCAACCAATCACATTTAAGTATTTTTATTTCACATGGTCTAGGCAATAGTTTTAAACAATATATAATTTTTTTATTTATTTAAAATATCAATTTTTATGCATGTGATTGGTTGATAGATTTGTCTCCTTATTCTCATACAAAAAATGATGTCATAATTAATTAATGTTCAACTTGGAAGCTTTCTCCATGATATTTATTATAAAGGTCACATCAAAATTCTTTAAAACAAATATACTTTTATGGAACATTTTCCAAGCAATTTTTAAATTGAGAGCAATATAATTTTTGTGGATTTAAATTTACTCAAAATACAAAATACCCCAAATGTTAACCCATTTTTTATAGTCCCATGTCTCACTTTGGAAGCTATTTGATGTTAAGTACTTTTAAAAAAATAATACTAATACCTTCAAAAACAATTCAACAAATACTTAAACATGGACTAGTCCCATTACAACACTTGTTAATACACTGATTAAAGCATTTAGTTATTTAAGGGGATGTTAGGGAGATTAAATATTGTAAACATGTAGCTAACTTCACGGTATGTTATTAATACATTGATTAAAGCATAGGTCGATTAAATATTGCTAGGTTATAATACAGACAAGGGCATGATGTAATCTTTTACATCACGGGAGGCCGATGTTAATGGGAAGAAATTCCTCTAAATCATCGACTTCTTCCGAATAAAATAAAGAAAAACGAAAATGCGTCGCACATTTCGAGTAATTTACACGTGGGCCATTGTTGTTACGACAACGTGTTGACTTGGTCAGTGCCTTGTGTTTACATAAGACGAAACCATTTACAATAATTTGCACACTTTGGTTTTCTCAACGGAAGCCTGTTTTTGCCCAACTCACGGAAATGAAGCAGGAAACAGTTTGTGTGACTGGCGCTGGCGGATTCATCGCCTCTTGGCTTGTCAAGATTTTGTTGGGCAAAGGATACACTGTTAAAGGAGCTGTTCGTAATCCTGGTCAGTACATATTATTTATCCTCCTTCAATATTAATGGTCAATTGTATTAACATGGTTTGTATTTTATTGGATTTGACAAGTGCAGGCGATGTCAAATATGAACATCTCAGAGGATTGGAAGGAGCCAAAGAGAGGCTGCATCTCGTCAAAGCTGATATTCTCGACTATGATAGTCTCGTTACAGTTTTCAGAGGCTGCGGCGGTGTTTTTCACATGGCCTGCCTTCTTACAGATGATCCTGTATGTTTTTTTACTTTATTTCTTACACAGTCAATGTCAAAATAAAACTTTTTATAACTCTGGGTAATGATAATGGTGGATATGATGCAGGAACAAGTGATTGAACCTGCTGTCAAGGGAACGGCCAATGTTCTAGACGCCTGTGCAGAATGTGGCGTGAAGCGCGTAGTACTCACATCTTCAATCGGTACAGTTTACATGGATCCAAACAGAGATCCCCACCGCGTCGTCGATGAAGACTGCTGGAGTGATTTGGATTATTGCATTCAAACCAAAGTACGATTAAATCATCTACTGCAAATATAATGTTTTTAATTCATCTGATTAAATCGCTAACATGATATGGTTTTATTTGAGGGCGAAACAGAACTGGTACTGCTATGCGAAAACTGTGGCGGAGAAAGCCGCGTGGAAGCGAGCGGAGGAGAGGAATTTGGATATGGTGGTGGTGATTCCGTGTTTGGTATTGGGTCCTCTGTTGCAGGCCTCCATCAACGCCAGCACCGCTCATATCATGAAATACTTGACAGGTAACACTCAATATCTTTGTATATATATAAATTCGATAGAGCTTAGTTATAGGACGAAGGTGTATAACTTAACTAACTATGATATGATGTGCAGGCTCTGCCAAAACATATGCAAATTTAACACAAGCCTACGTGGACGTAAGAGATGTGGCAGAAGCTCATATTTTAGTGTACGAAAGACCTTCTGCGTGTGGGCGATATCTGTGTGCAGAAACCAACATGCACCGATCTCAATTAGTGCAAATGTTGTCTGACATGTTTCCACAATACCCAAGTCCTACAAAGTCTGTAAATTTTCATAAACCATGTTTTTTAAAAACTTGTGTAAGAATGTTTTGCAGGTCAAATAATATTGGTACCATTAATGGTTGCAGGTGTTCAGACGAGAAAAATCCAAAGAAAGAGCCATACAAATTGTCTGCTCAGAAGCTTAAAGACCTGGGCCTTTCCTTCACGCCGATAAACAAGTGCCTGGCGGACACGGTATCCAGCTTACAGCAAAAGGGCTTCCTTCCTTCCTCAACAACATATCATTGAAGTGTTCTCTACTAATTAACAATGTTGGTATAACTCTTTTGGGGGTATAATTTTGTAATCAAAATATAAAATGATTTGTTTGTTCTCTATTCGCTTGTTGAAAATAAGAAGAAAATTGAATGAAAAAATGATTCAAGAAACCATGGACTACTTAAATAAATGGGAATATTGTTGGTAGTTTGGAAAGTGCATCAAGAATTTTAGTGCAAGTCAGGTGGGGTAGGCCTTAAAACGAGTTTTTAAAGGCCAACTTCAGCTGACGTGTACAATCCACCCCTCTTAAAGTGGTTGGGACGGTCCAACGGCAACGCCTTTCTCAAATTGCACACACACCCTCCTAATACTGAATCTTGTGTCCGAGTCTATGCCAGCTGTAATTATGTTGGAAAATAAATCATCTTAATTTTTGGAGGTGGAAGGATCCTCCGCCTTATTCCCAATCCCACCTACTTCACGTTGAAAAAGTCAATACATAACTTTGAGTTTACATTGGGCGCTTTATTCGGCAACCCCGCAGAAATAGCACATGGACATTTTTTCTAGTGGAAGTTGTTTTTTAAATTTTTATACACGTTTTAAGTTACTAACGTCGAGGAAGGAAGGTTCATGTATTGGGGAGGTATTTTTGAAAATAACATAAAACTAACAACATTAACATGTGTGTTTATGGAAGACTCGTACCACAAATTTATTAAGTCACATGGTAAAGGATGTTGTTGGTAATACACACCATTTTTATATCTTGTAATTGCATTCAATTAAATTTTTAAAGGTATTTTCAAAAGTCTGTTTTGTACATATTATGTAAATTTTTTTTTATATATAATTGTTTTAGTTTATATTATGAGGATTTATCTTTATTATGAAGGAATGTATATATATGAATTCTATCTTATAAAGTATGATAAAACTAAGTTTTTAAAATTATTTTTATTCAACATTAAGTTTTACAAAAATAAGTATATGTATTTTTAACAAACCGGGATCATATCATATGTTATAAAATTGAGTATGTATAAGTGTTAAGTTATATTCTAATATGAAAGAAAAAGGATATACAACAACTTATAAATAAATCATAATCAACACAAAGTACTCTAAATTGAAAAGTATACTAAAAGACTTTTGTATTAATAAGTTCTTAATCTTGATTAAGTTGCTCTTTATTGGACACATGTTCTTGATTACATGAATACTTATGATTAATTTTCTTTCATGTAGTTGCCTTCGCTTAAAAGTATCCAAAGTCTTATCATAAAACTTATGTCTAGAATCAAACATACTTGCTTTAATTGCATCTTCTTGTAATAGACTTGACAATGGGAAGAGATCATCCATGAGTCAAGGTACAAATAATATTTATCCATTCAACAAATATTTTCCACTCCCCCGTGGAGGAATGCCAAGATGAAATGGTCTAGATGCATCGTAATCATTTTTGAGTGGTTCTAGACTATATTCAATTGTGCATCTAGAATGTTGGATGACCACTTCTTAATAATATAATTATCGAATTTCCAATTTCTTATTGGTATACAAATGGTTGATGGTATATAATTTTATGATAAAATTTTTACTTTTTTAATTAGCTAAAGGTAAGGGTTTTGAAAGGTATAAAGCAACCTTTACAACATTCAAAAGATGCATCCATAACAACCCAAACCAAAACAACCCGACAACCAAGTCTATAATTAGAAAAGACCCAACAAACCCAAACATCCATAAATACCATCTATTATTAACAAAAAGTCAACAACTACTCCAACGTTGCTCTCCTAATTCTACCATGGCCCTTCCTTTTGGGATTGAAGATTCATTTGAGGAGATTTGGGGAAATTTTTAGGTAGCCCTTTTTTCTTCTTTTTATAAATATCTAAGATTCAATTGCATTTCCATCATAGGTTCAACATCACCTAGAAATAATATTTCAATTGAATTGCTTGGTGTAAAATTCTTGTTGGTAGTTAGAAAACCTACCATTTGGACATCCTATTCAAGTACCAACCATGTAGAGTTTTCTAGATTTGTTGGGCACAATCCATCTCATCTTTAGTCCAGAATCCTAAGTTTCCATCCCGGATGGAAACATCTTTAACATCATTTTCTTAGGGTTTTATCCATTATTGCAATTGACCTTGATTCCATCAATCGTGACTCAAGTACATGTACTTGATCTATGTCTAGTTCAAATTCATCACTATCGAAGTTTGAAAGGCACATTTTTCTATCAAATAATGGGGAAGAAAATTCTCCCACTAATTTTGTTTTATGCTTTAACACAACGAGGCCACATGGTCTTTTGCACAACATTGAAAGTGTATAGCCCTCATAATCAATAAGTTGTGTCTAGGAGTGAGTGGTCTATGAATTTTAGTTCAATTGCATCTAAGAGAAATTTGGAGGTATTAATGCCCATAAAAATTGAGCATATGTGGTGTGGGTAAAGACTGTATAGAACAATCCATAAACAGGACTCCTTAGGGTATTTCCAATAGATTTGTAGCATGGTTCAATCCAAAATTGGAGTGAAAGGTTCGACAAACACACCTAAGTTGGCTTAGTGAAAAAGATTCAATCGTAGGGTTAATGGATTAGATTCGTGGTTCGATCAAGAGGTAATGTTGATACCATGCCCAAATTCAGTCATAGAAAAAAACATTCTTGTCCTCAATAAGAATAAAAGAAATAATGAAAAATCCCCTAACATGGGTAAATCTTAAGATTTCCTTCCATAAGTGGCCATCATGATTCTTTGATCCATGCAAGCATAAAAGGGAGGCTAGATGTAAAATAGTTTAATCAATTTAATTTTACTTTTTTAATATCATAACATTTTTTATTTTATACTTAATGATTTAAGTGCTATGCACCTAGGGAAAGGATGTTATGATGTATATGTATTGATGGAGATGCCGACATGTGGCACACATCCCCTTATCTTATTATATCATTCATTTATGATTTATTATGCTTAGGAGGTCGGCCTCAGTATTTGCCATAGGTTAGAATGGTATATATAGGGGTTAGAAGGTTGTAGTTAATCATCATATTGAGTATTGGAGTGTTATTGTATGGTTTGGAGGTTACCCCCTCGAAGTGGCAAGGCTATTATATGAGCATATTGTCATCATTTATCTATATTTTGGTGTTCTCTCATGTTATTCTACTGTATATGTTCTGATTTATACAAGTAATATCCTTACAAGTGGTATCAGAGTAGCGATTTCAGCCAAAATTAGGGCAAAAACCCTAATTTTTTGTTTCGAATATATCTTGAAGAGGGTATCGATTTTTTCCCAATTTTTGCATCATAATTTGGAAACACTCTAAGTCAGAATATCTGAAAATTTCAGCTCCATTGGATCTGTTTTGCGGATGTTATTGGTGTTTTAGGTTTTTTCATAAATTCACTTTTCAGGAAGCAAATTGTGGTATTTTTTAGCAAAATTTATATTTTCGGAAATATCTTGAAATTTCAGTTAGGGTTTGTTCTTTGTGTTTTTATCCATCTACTGAAATATTTTCATAATTCCTAAACCCTAATCATGATCACGGGGATAACAAATTTTTATGGAAATGGTGAGATGGATGCTAAAGAATGGTGGATAAAATTTAAGAATATATATTTCTCATATTTCATGACAAGGAATAGGTTTTCACATTATCTTGGTGGTCCTGCATGGATTTGATTTTCTCGAGTTAAAAAATGACAGGAAGGATTAGTCTTGGGAGGAAATGGAACAACTTTTTATGGATAGATGGGACCACAAAGAGGAAGAAGAGTCAAAGGAAGATGATGGGGAAGAATATATTGAAGAATCAAGAGAGAAATAAGATGAAGAGGAAGGTGAAGAAGATTCAAGGGAAGATGATGGTGCAACATATATTGAAGAATCAAACGCAGAAGAAGTTGAAGAAGACTATGAAGAAGAGGAAGAAAAACAAGATATTGATGCAGAAGAAGATATTATAGCTCCCAAGAAGGAAGATACCATATTTCAGTTTCATGGATGCATTCAAAGGAATAAGATAATTGTTTCCATAAACCCTAACAAAAAGTATAACTTCATCAACAAGGATATGGCTCAACATCTACATATTCAAGAAAGTAATATCAAAGAAGCTCAAGTGAATGGTAAGAAAATTCAAGTTTTTGAAGATTTAAAACTTACTATGGACAAATATACTTTACATTCAGATTTTTTTGCCTTATATATGGATGGTTTGGATATTGTTCTTGGGTATCCTTGGTTAGAGACATTGGGGACAATTAATATTAATATGAAAAATAAGTTTATGAAGATTTGGTACAAAAAGAAGAAGGTCACTTTACAGGATATCAGGCTTAATGGAAATCAAAGAAAAGTCAATATAGACCATGAGGATGATTTAGAATATGGAGAAGAAGGGAATAAGGATGATTCAAAAGAGGAACATGAAGAAAAAGAAGGAAATGATGATTCATCTACTCAAGAGAAAAAGAAAATATCAAATGCAAAGGTGGAAGAAGAAAAGAAAGTTCAGAAATAGGTTGATAAGGTTGAGGATACTACAATTGCAGCATATGGAAATCCACGTCAACATGAGAGAAAAAAATCATGGAGATATCCCAGGGCACATCATATTTCCAACCAATATAGATATACAGGTAATTGGAGGAATAATCACTTTATTTATACAGGGGATCAATGGAGCAACAATTATGAAGCATGGAATCCTTATTATGGTTATCCTTATTATGGTTATACATGGAATCCTTATTATGGTTATGCATTGAATCCTTATGTTGGTTATGCATGGAATCCAAGGATGATAAACTATGGTCACGAATGGAATCAGAGTAGCACAACAAAATATGGATATTAGTTCAGATATGTATCATCTACCAGGATCACATATGGATGGATGATCGATCATGGCGCAAAGTGTGTAAAAATTTACAACACACTCATTACATGGTTTCTTCTTATGTTTCGGGGACGAAACATGTCAAGGAGGGAAGGAATGCTATGCACCTAGGGAAAGGATGTTATGATGTATATGTATTGATGGAGATGCCGACATGTGGCACACATCCCCTTATCTTATTATATCATTCATTTATGATTTATTATGCTTAGGAGGTCGGCCTCAGTATTGGCCATAGGTTAGAATGGTATATATAGGGGTTAGAAGGTTGTAGTTAATCATCATATTGAGTATTGGAGTGTTATTGTATGGTTTGGAGGTTACCCCCTCGAAGTGGTATTGGAGGTTTCCCCCTCGAAGTGGCAAAGCTATTATATGAGCATATTGTCATCATTTATCTATATTTTGGTGTTCTCTCATGTTATTCTCACTTGTATATGTTCTGATTTATACAAGTAATATCCTTACATTAAGAGTAGAGGAAAACATATTGACCATGAATACATAACATTTCTCAATTAAATTAAATGATATATAATTTTAATGAACTATGGAAAAGGAGTGTTTGCAAATTTATAAATTATTATCCAATTTTATATCTGAAAAGACATTTATTTTCTCAAAAGGTAGCAATAATGTAGACAACTCATAATTTAATACTTTTTGAAGTTTATATTTGAAAATGATGAAAGGAAAATAAAATCCATTTTAAGGTTCATGATGTTGGTCACAATTTAGGACCAATGATGAAAATATAAACTAAAGGTGGGGAGCTTTAAAGGGGCTTTTCCTCTAAAAATTATGCAACGAGGGTCTCAAGAATGTTTTTTCCAACCTTCTAAAAGAACAAATTCTCGTGTAAAATAGGATCACCAATTTTTTTCCTACTAATGTTTTGAATCCATTCATGAGGTTGGGTTGGAAATATCCCTAATGTTTAGGGTTTTCCTATCCGTGTGGGAATCTTCTATGTATGGGAGGATCAAAGAAAACATATCATACATTTGATAGTTGACGATAAATTAGAGTGTTGAGAAACCTTATACTAAAATTTAATGCAACACAGTTGGTAGGTAGATTCACTTGAAAAAATGCCTATATGTATAAACCTATTGTTGATATCTTACTAAAGTGCATGAATGATAAGACCATCCATTGGATTTTATGTTTGTGGCATATAAAATATATTTTCTACTTAGTATTGAATAAGCATTCTTATAATTTCTCATCTACATTTTCTTATTTTTTTCCACATTATCAAAAACACTTGCTAAAAATATTTAGGTGTCCCTCATCCATGAGGGCATAACCAAAACCCTTTTTTCATAGTTAAAAAAGGTTGTGCAGTTTATATTTTCAAGCTATTGCAACTTGCCTAGCTTTTATGGGAGGAAGCATATGGGGTGAACCCTCAAAACAGAGGAAGGTGGCGCACTCATAATAACCTTAAAACACCTCGTGTAGTATTCCACTTTTACTTTCCCAACTCTAGCCACATATTTACTTTGGAGATATATGGTTCTATTATTGTAGTTGGGTAGTTGAGAATGGATAAATTTATTGATCCACCACTTCACTCTATCGAGCTTAGGGCACACCATGTAACTTTTATTTTGGTATATATCGTATAAGAACCAAATATTTTATTTAGTCGTTGATGCTAGTTTTTGAAAAAAACATAGAAAATGATTACTAACTACATGAATAAAAAGAGGCATAGCCATCTAAATTAAGATATGAGCTAGGTTTTATCGAATGCTCAAGATATGAGACTTTTAACATGTAAATCATATCAATCCAACCTTTTAATCATGCATTTAGTGATAATATAAAAGGATATGGAATAATTCCAATATTGAGGAGCTAATATAAGATCTACACTAATTTTCCCCATATTTCTCAAATTTATCCTAACCACCTTGATAGCACTTGTCTCTTTAGGAATAAATTCCTTATCTTATAATCAAAGTGGAGGATTTTCTCTTTGGTTTATGGATCTTGTGGATTCACTATTTGGTTAGATAATATATATAGAGAAGAATATTACATAAGCCTAAATATGTTAGGGTCATTAGGTATCTCATTTTCTTCCAAAATTAAATAGAGAACAATGAATGTAGAGACATGTGAAAATAAAAATAGTCCTAGTAAAAAAAGAGGAAATATACTTGCATTAACCTATGAGGAGGAAGAGGGTTGTTTGATCTATAATATACAACACACAACAATATATAAATAGAACTTAGAATGAAAACAAAGACATATATTCTAAAAACATTTAGGAGACAATGCAAAAAAATCTCTCACCTTCCCCAAATCTATTCATCTTCTCTTCATAGCTATAAATCCCAATAAACTGCAATCACCAATTAAAAAATTACAAAATTCATAAACAATATCAATAAAATAAAATAATATTATGATTATTAATGGTTATGTTTATGTTGGTGCTCCAAAGGATGAAATGAAAAAAATGAAAATAACACAATCGTGATATAATGAAACTAAATATTTGATGACTAAAAAAATAATGGTTGATAAAGACAACCATTTTCAAGAATATAGATAGGATCCATTCTACATATAAAAAAACCATATTTTCTCAGTAAAGGAAATTGATTTAACAAAAATAAACTAAAGTGCGTAGATTAATTTGTTAAATTCTTATGTATGTTATAGTAAGAAAGATATGACAATAAAGTACAACAATGACTCAATCAAATAAGCAAAAAGAGTAAAACCCTAAGTGCAATAAAGAGTTAGATTACTTAGTTGATTTTACAATAATCTTGATAGTGTGCAAAGGTGGAAGACTGGCAAAACGGTAGTACAGGACCTCAAAACTGAACCCAGAAAAGTGTAGGAGTGCAGGAGGAGTAGGGACCAGGGTGCTGGATTGGTACTAGGGTGCCTAGGTGCTAGGATCCCTTCCTAGGTGATAGGGTTTGAACAGAGGTCTAGAGATGAATTTTATAGGTTTTTGGATGATCTTAAATCCTTAGTGTTTGTCTCTAGATGGTTGCACTATGATATCTCGATGTTGCTTTGATAACTCCGCATAAATAGATCACTTATAAAACCCTCAAAAGTACATCAAATACTAAAAGAGAAAGATGTAAAATGATGGGTCATAATTTCCTCAATCATTAAGAAAGTGATCTTACAATCGAGCGTTGCACTACATCTCGGAAAAAATGTAGTTCTCTCTGTGTGTGTGTGTGTGTGTGTGTGTGTGTGTGTGTGTGGAATCATGCCCTAGGTGGCTCTTATGTGTGTCGCACTTGATAACGAGAAAAATAGTTGATTTAAAAGATATAATAGATGTGTGCATGGAATAAAATTAACTCCCCTCTTATGCATGTGATGTATAAAAACAACCCTTGTCCCTTATAATGGTGTTAGATGAACACAAATATTCGCTTGAGTTCTTGTGAGATGTAACCTTAGGTGATGATATAGATGCTTAGAGCTTAGTCCTTTAGTTTTCTCACCATAACTTTATATTTATATGCTTCTCTTGTTTAAATTTCATAATTGATCACTAAAAGGCTGACCCCTAAGAGATAGGGATGCCCAACGGCTAGAAAGGACCCAAAAAGGAGCGAGAAAAGTACAAATAGGTCTAGGGCGCCTAGAGGGGATGAGGGCGCATGGTCGGCCGGCGTCCGGCTAGGAGCTAGTGTCTAGAGCCAGAAAAGGTGAAGTATGAAGGGTCAGACTGGGAAGTGAGGTCTGTAAGGCCAAGAGGGAGGCTAGAAAGGAAACTAAGAGGCCAAGTATAATGATCAATTAGTAATTTTATCCCGTAAGAAGCATATGAATAGTATTATGTGATTAGGACCTAGTAATGTACCCAAAGTGCATGATTTAGTGTCTACAGAATTACCTTTCAATTATAATATATAGCTGGATCAAATTTCATCACCAAGAGCTTCCAAGTATTCCCTTTAGAAGAGAGTGTAGGGGTCCATTTAAATACAAATATGTGTTTCTATATGACCTTTCTTTCCATTTGAATCGACCATTCACACCTAATGTCCATTGGGTGAGATTCTAGAAAATTTTACTTCTCATACCAATGAAATTTTTGTAACAACCACTTTTTAACACTTCAATTTAAGGGATTTTTTAAAATTTCCTTTGCATTAATTTCATTCTTCACTGATTTAAATACAAAACATTTAAATCCAACATAAATTTATAATCATCTCTCATGGTTCCCTGTCCTAAATTTACAGAATTTAGAACCAACATCAATCTAAATCAATCCATCCTATAACAGTTAAACCATGTGCAACTGTATGAGTCAGTTGAATTCTGATCCCTCATAAATTACTTGTTAGAGTAAGTATACCCAATATACTAGTGGTCTCCTTTTTCAGTTAAGGATAATTAAGTGTTTTATTCTAAGTGTATACTTGGGTATCCATCATTGAATCCCATACAATATCCAACACTATAGATCTTGGTGAAATCGAATGCAGTGTAATCAACAACTTACACTACTTCGGCCGAAGTTTCAAGACATGTTTTCCATGCTTGGTTCTTGTTATCACAAAATCACAACACCCCCGAATTTACTGGATTTTGCGAATTAAGAAATCGGTGTGATTAAGTAACATAGAGTTATCCCAAGGTGTGGGACCTTGCGGTTAGGATAACCCTCTAGATAAGGTTGACTTCCTTTTCCTAAACTAAGCACTACAACTAATCCTAAATGAAGAAAACACCTAATTGGGGAGGTATTTTTGAAAATAACATAAAACTAACAACATTATCACGTGTGTTTATGGCAGACTCGCAGAACAAATTTATTAAGTCACATGGTAAAGGATGTTTGTAATACACACCATTTTTATATCTTGTAATTGCATTCAATTAAATTTTTTAAAGGTATGTTCAAAAAGTCTATTTTTCACATATTATGTAATTTTTTTATATATCGAATTGTTTTCAATAATAATTGTTTTAGTTTAAATTTTGAGGATTTATCTGAAATAATGTATATATATGAATTATATCTTATAAAGTATGGCATAACTAAGTTTTTAAATTTATTTTTATTCAACATTAAGTTTTACAAAAATAAGTATATGTATTTTTAACAAGCTAGGATCATATTATATTTTATAAAATTGAGTATGTATAAGTGTTAAGTCACATTCTAACATAAAAGAAAAAGGATATATAATTTATAACATTTTAGATCTTCTTAGAAATAAATCACAATAAGCATGAAGTACTCTAAATTGAAAAGTATACTACAATATTTTTGTATCAATAAGTTCTTAATCTTGATCAAGTTGCTCTTTATTGGACACATGTTCTTGATTACATGAATACTTGTGATTAATTTTATTTCATGTAGTTGCCTTCGTTTAAAAGTATCCAAAGTCTTATCATAAAACTTATGTCTAGAATCAAACATACTACTTTAATTGCATCTTCTTGTAATAGACTCGACAATGGGAAGAGATCATCCATGAGTCAAGGTACAAATAATATTTATCCATTCAACAAATATTTTCCACTCCCCCTGTGGAGGAATGCCGGTATGAAATGGTCTAGATGCATCGTAATCATTTTTGAGTGGTTCTAGACTATATTCAATTGTGCATCTAGAATGTTGGATGACCACTTCTTAATAATATAATTATCGAATTTCCAATTTCTTATTGGTATACAAATGGTTGACGATATATAATTTTATGATAAATTTTTTACTTTTTTAATTAGCTAAAGGTAAGGGTTTTGAAAGGTATAAAGAACCTTTTACAACATTCAAAAGATGCATCCATAACAACCCAAACCAAAACAACCTAACAACCAAGTCTATAACTAGAAAAGACCCAACAAACCCAAACATCCATAAATACCATCTATGATTCAACAAAAGTCAACACCTACTCCAACGTCGCTCTCCTACTTCTACCATGGCCCTTCCTTTTGGGATTGAAGATTCATGTGAGGAGGTTTGGGGAAATTTTTAGGTAACCCTTTTGTCTTCTATTGTATAAATATCTAAGCTTCAATTGCATTTCCATCATAGGTTCAACATCACCTAGAAATAATATTTCAATTGACTTGATTGGTGTGAAATTCTTGTTGGTAGTTAGAAAACCTACCATTTGGACATCCTATTCAAGTACTAGCCATGTAGAGTTTTTTAGAAATCTATTTTTAGCTTTTTTCAACAGTTTTTAGTATTTTGCATTTTTGGAGGTCTCCAGGAACTTTGAGAGTTTGATGATAGAAGTAATTATACCAAAGGCATATTAATTTTGTAATTTCCCTCGCAAATTTCACTTTGTTCTCTTTCTCGACCCTTATTCAAACTCTAAAACGGGTCAAAAGATATGACCTAAACTAGGATCACTAAAAATCCTATGAGCAGATCCGATCAAACATATATACCTGTTCCCCCTCAAGGTGTATGCCTGCCATTTTGGGTATGTGCACGTGGGTTATGGTGCATGCGCCCCTCTATGTAAACCTAGCAGATCTGCAAGGTGCATGCATTACCCGAGATGTGTCCGTGCTTAGGGTAAGTGTGCTTCGCGCCAAAGAATAGGTGTCTGTGCCAGGGAAGTAGAAAAATGGTAAAAGCTATGACAGTGCGTGTGTGCTAGCAAAGGGGTGCTTGTGCCAAAAAAAGGGTATATGCGCCACGGTTTGGGCGTGTGCTCACTGATAAGAATTTTTTTGACAAAGGGATGAAAATACACAGGGTGCTTACGCGTGGGTTTGGGTGCTGCATGCCTAGTGAAAAAAACATGTTACAGGTGTCTGTCTTTGGTAGAAGGGTATGTGCACCTTGATTTGGGTGTGTGCACTTGCTTTTAGGTACCTATGTGTGGTTTTGGGTGCTGCGCACCTCTGCTAAAAATGACAGTCTGAAGGCGCCTGTGCTGGCAGAAAGGTGTGTGCGTGCACGCTTGAAAAACCACCAAAAAACATGGAAAATGAAATTTTAAAAGTGTCAACAGGTTAGAAATTAGCCATTAAATGTAGTTTCTAGCATAAACTTAACAAATAAGCATGAAAATGAGGGTTAACTACATAAAACCTAGCTAAAAAGCCCAAGGCAAAATATTTAACCCTACAAAAACATGTAAAAAGTTAGAAACTGAAATAAAAGCTTCAAAATGACTCCATTAATGGAAGATTGACTTCATGTCCCTCCGGGCGTGCCAAATGTACGCAATGGAAAGTTGCAAAGCTATGGAATGAGGTTAAAGAACCTCAAAGCTTAACTAGCTTAGCCATGCACCATGAGATAAGAGCTAAACAAGAGTTAATCCTATACATGCATCATAACTTTGAAAAAAACATCAAAACCTAGCATATATACTACTCTCTACTCTTTAGATTACTAATTAAACATTAAACCTAAGAAGATCAACTTTAGCAATCAAAGGTGTGATTAGTTGTTTATGGTTTTCAAGCTTTCAAGAATGGAGTCTCACCATTAATGGCTTCAAGGCCAATGGTTCTCTCCATATTACTCAAAACTTGGTTTAAGGATGCAAATGGAGGTGTTAGCTCAAGGGAAATGGAGGAGGTAAGCTTAAGATCAAATGTCTAATTAGCTTAAAGCTAATACAAATGAGATCCAAGCTTTCTTAGGCTTGTTTTGGTTTTGTGTTATGTAAAGTTGTGTTTTTGAATGGGTAGGCTTAGCCTTGTATTTATAGTTTTCCAAATGGAAGAGTTTGGAATTTGGGTGCATGTGGGACTAAAGTCTAAAAACACTTTAGGATTAGGAGCTAAGTAAACATGCTTTAGGCTTAGTTAAGCTAGGTTTAGGCTAGTTAAACTTGATTAGTAAGTGATTAAAGACTCATTGAGAGTTGGGAGGAGTTTGGTTAATCATTTTTTACTGATAGATAGCCTACGAAGCCTACAAAAGTGGTTCAGAGAGAACTAGGGAGGTTCTAAATGGTTGAAAGGAGGAATGCTTAGCTAATAAGAGAGATATTATCCCAATTATATGATTATAGGAGGAATATGACCAAGAAGGTGTTACAAATGGGCATCCGAGAATGGAGTGAAGAGTGGGAAATTAATGAAGTGTCGTTAATCGGTTGAATTGGAGGAAATGCTAAGTGTAAGCATATTTTAGGTGTCTACACATTGCATTTGGTGAGCATCTCAGTGAGCTACTCGGTGAGCTCTTATCTCGCACTTGTTCCCATGGCGGGTACCTCGTACCTTTCATCTCCCCGCTTTGTGCTCATTATTCATCCCGCCATCTCAAGACTAACTCGATCGACGAGCCCTCCGAATTCCAACGTCAAGCACCTCGGGGGGACTCACCCGCCATGTTTCTCGCACTCCACATGCCATGTCGGTACTTTGAATCTGACTCTAATTGGTTTCCCATCGGTCTTCAACCATCCCGATGTGCCCCCAAAATAACTTTCCATTCGAATATTCACCCGTGGACATCGAAGATTGCACGCCCATTGTCATTACATTACTCACCCTTAACTCGATTCCGAACTCGGCGGCTTGCCACATTGGAGATCGAATCCTCTTGCATCAGAATTTTTGTCCCTCCAAACCCTGCAAACCCCGATGCAAAACCACCCATGAATCTTGAAACCCGAAAGTTTGAAATAGCTTGGCGAGTTCAAGATCGGACTTGGAAATTCCTCGCCTCGGGTTTTACCTCCACTAATCTCCAAAGAAACATCCATAGCTAACCCCGTGGGTGAGTTAACATTTGAACACCCCACATCGACTTTGGAAGCTCGAGGATTCGGACATCTCACTCCATCTTACGTGTAACTCGCCAACGTGCTTCCGAATCCCCACGGTCGAAATTCCGACCGAGCGATCCATGATCTCCTTGGCCACACACCACCCGGGGTGTGTGTCTTACCTAGGCAACCTAGGCAGTTGCCTAGGGTGCACAAAAGGGAGGGCGCCACATTTTAAAAAAATAATCCAGTCGGTTAGGCGATCGGCTAAATTTTGTTTAAAATTTAGTGTTGTTTACAAATTATAGATAGAGATAGTGAGACTGCAGTTTCAAATTCAGTTTTTTTTCTTGGAATCTCCTGTGGCTGCATCGTGATGTGATTGATTAAATATTTACAGTGTTTCATGCATAACTCTCTTCCCTGAAGGCTGTGGCAGCTTTTTTCATTATAATCACCCATAAATTTCCCCATTTTTAGGAAACAATTAATACGCATTACATCTTCCTTCGATCAGTCTGTTTTTGTTCTAAGAAGATCAGCTGATTTTGTAATATAAAAAAATTAGACTTGAAACATATTTGTTACAGAGAAATTCATACATTTTTACCATATGGAGCCTATTTCTGGCAGTGCAAATATGACAGGATATGTGGGTGTTCTGGTTTCGGATCCATGGCTGCAAAGCCAATTTACCCAACTTCATAGTGGAGCTTCGTTCTTTGAGAACACATGTATCTTCTAGTTAATTTAATGTATATTGTATTGAATCTGCGATTCTGCTCTATATAAATGACAAATTTTAGTATCTGTAGATTTTTCAGCTAATTTTAATGCAATTTTTTTATTGAATCTTCTATTAATAAAATGTTAAATTTTAGTAGATTAAAACTTCAAATGTAAAGAAGAAAAGGATTGCTTGAAAGTTTCTTTCTTTCTTTCCAAAACGCTGAGAAGAAATTAGATTTTAGGAGCTTCAGAAGCAAGGGAGAAAAATATTATTTAAAATTATTTTTTATTCAATAAAGTTAGATGTGAAAAACATCAATAGCAAGGAAGAAAATGATTGCTTGAATTGTTAATTTTTTTGGAATTAGATTGATTTGTTTTTTTAGATTTCAGAAATTTCAACTACATTTAAGGTTTGCTTAAGAGTTATTTTTGTTTACAAGGATTGGAATAGTCTGGGTTTTTTATAATTTGAAAATTAAATAAGGATTGAAATAAGATGGAGCCCGCCTGACGGTGGTACACGACGACAACAATGTGCTCACATATCCATCTTTTATTTTTGTAATCCATGATTTTACAGAAACATTAACCACCGAGTTTATAAATTTGAGTTTCAACCTCGGCAGAAATTTGAGCTTCCAAGCCATGTTGTTGCCTTGTATCCCTCCCAATTTCACCGCCCTCAAACGTTTTCTTTTACTGTTTAATTCACGGTATCGTATTAGATTGTGATTGTGTGTGAAGCTGAAGGGATTCCGGAAATACAATTTATCGTGTATTACCTTTATAGCTTTAATAAAATGTGTCAAGAGTTATACTGAGTCTTTAATTGTTTAAAAACCATTCACATATAGGTGGGATGTTGGTCCCGGTGGGACGGGGGTGCACGCTCAGTATTGCCTAGGGCATTCGAAACCTTAATTCAGCCTCAGCCCACCCTAACTCACTCCAAGTTTTCCCCATTCTCATCTACATCAAACATCCCTAAGATCTCTCTACGTCCCTTTCTTCCCGAGCCACTCACCGCACACATAACTGAAAATGTTCCTCTTACAACCTGAAAAAATGACTTATTCTTGTGTAATCGCCATGTTAGAATTGTCTTCTTCTTCAACATTATCTTTAATATCTTATAGAACACCATGAAAGGTAAAAATTTTCATGAATATTTGCATGAATTACATTCCTCTCCTTTTCCTCTACACACTTGAAAATCCATACAACTCACCATTTCTCCTTAAGACTCCATTAGAGCTTGCATGCACACCTAAAAGTATGAACTTTTCAACACAGTCTTCTACTTGGTGAAATAACACACTTTCATATTCATGTCATGCACCAATATCAGGATGGAGGATACTTCAAGAGGTCTACAAAAACACCATGCACTTGGGGTAGTACTATCATTCATCATTCACATCATACATCACTGATTGGAGTAAGGTCTTGATGGCTTTGTATGCATTCAAAACCATTCTTCACCTAATGAGAAATATATTCATACAAAATCTTGTTCATGGCTCCTATTCCACTTTTCTAGAAGGAACACATCCTTGGGCATCTCATCAGGTCCATAGTTTGCATCATTTCAAGGTTTTTAGCTAGAATGTACTTGCATCTCTGGGACTGCTAACTCTAGTTTTTAAGACACAAAAACCAGTCTTGGTTTGCATGGCTTAAAACACTTCAAACATAACTTTCATGGAAACTCAATGCATGAAACACTTCTCAGAGGACCTCTACAACAACTTCATACCTTCACTTGCAAGAGTTACATGGAGAAAAGTACATTTACCTTCTTGTTTCTTAGACTTACTTAACAAGCCTAGAATGACAAGTTGGACCATTTGAGCTCAGACCTAAACACACTTCACCTGGTCACTTCTTGGGCTTGAACATGTCATATAGGACTTGTATCAACTGTCCATGATCACTTTTCACTCCATCATCAAGTTTTCACATCAACATCCTCTCGATCGGACATGACTAGTTTTCCCTTGTTTATCCCTTAAGAAGCGAGTCTAACTTATGTGACATGGTTCATTAAATTTTTACATTAAACCTACCTGAAACTTCTTCTAAGCACCTAGAACACCTCTTAAGATTGCTCTTAAATCAAACTTGTCACCATGACACTTTAACTACAAGATGTACCATAAAATATTTGTAAAACAAAGCTATAACTATACCGCATAATCACATTTGAAGGATGAAACCAATCCAAACATGATATAGAAAGAGTATTTTATGAGTTTAAATCATAATTTTTACATGATCATGTAGTTTGAAGACAAAATTCTTCATTTCTTTCCTATCGCTCTCAAAGGATGGTTTTGAGAGGGTTTGGAGTGACTTCCACTATTAAACTTCATTCATAAATCTCAGTCCATTATTATTTCTCATTCTAACTCTAGAATGCACTTATCTCCATGATCCAAAACTGGTGAAGAGTTTTGGGCACCTTGCAAAAAATTTTATGTACCTTTGATATCTTTAAAGTTAACCCTCAAGTGAGAACTACCATTCTGAGAGCTCGATAACACTAAAAACCTTCTAACTTCAAAATTCTTCTTCAAATTTGCATGAAATTTTGTCCACAACACTCGAAGTACCTCTGTTCACATGTTCCAAGAATTTTTTTGCTGATAAATAGACATTTACTTGCTTAACCAACATGGTTTACTCATGCTTATCTTGCTTGTCCTCAAGGACAGTTATGAGTATGACCATAAACATGTCTCTAATAGCTGATATGTGACTTGTAACATCATATGAGACCTTTCTACAATGTCCTTTCACTTTTCTCATGCTTGACTTGGCCTATCATAGCTTTTTTTTCTTCATACACCCATCCAAGGTCCTTGAAATAGGCCTAATTGAGCTAGTTTCACTTCATACCTCATGAACCTTCCATGTTTTCATCATGTAAATACCTTAATATTATCTAGTTATGTTCCCCATTCCTCTACCATGCTTCACCATTAGCCTCCCGCCTTCAACCCACCATTTCGGACAATTTGTTGACTAGGTCTACTTCACCGGGCTAGTCTTACTAATTCAACTCATGCACCTTGTATTCATCATTTTGACCTTATTTCATTGTCACATACCTTCTAAATTGTTATGACATCATCCCGACATGATCTCATATCACCATTGTGCCTCTGTCACCACTAGCTGCATCAAGAGAAAAAACCTCAACCATGTGTTCTAATGTCATGCCTTTTCCTTCCTTGTCACATTCACTCCTAGCTACCTCTTGTTGTTCTTCATCATGATTTTTCATTAATGTTACTTTTTCAGCAATGAAAAATCAAAAATCACATGCCAAAAAAGAGTGCATCATAAAAATCAGTAGTGTAAAAGAGTACATTTCCAAATTTGAGTGTTTACAAAAAATCCCTCATCAAAGGGGTTGTGAGGTTTACCCCTGCGCTAGAAATTTTTTATTATGTTTTTCTATATGGTGGATGATTGGGATACTATCCTTCTAGGTAAAACTTGAGATTGTGATGATTATACTCGTATGATAAAGTTATGGTTCCCTTCTTTCAACTCAGCCATTGAATCCTTTAATGTCATTCTAATTTGGGTAATATAACCTCACTTTCCACCTCATTTATGGTTTGAAATTATGTTACGAAGCTATAAAATTCACAAGATGGGAAGATACCTTAAGTTTTAATTTTCTAATCAATTTTTCCTCTATATAACATATGCCCAGATCCTAGTTAACATTGACACTTTGAAATATCTTCTAGTTGAGACTATAGGTGGAGGGTGTCCCTAGACTCATCCTTTGGACTATGATGGATTACCCTTTTTTCATCAATTGCTTTGAAACTATACACTTGGGAAAGGAATGTAGTCACTCTAAATGAAGGCATACTAGAGAGGCTTCCTAGTGGAGAGATGCTCTACCTCACTACTTCTCGGTATTCCTAGCTCTTACTAATCCTATTTCTATTGATCCTAAATCTTTGGACTTTATCTTGAAAAGATATGGAAAATGGATGCAACAACTGAGATATATGTCTTTCCAATTTTGGATGTAAAGACATCTCCAACCCACGATGATCTAACCTCGGTGACGATTGATGCTAATTTTAATCTTCCAATGAAAATGGTTGGGGCTTCACCTTTGAAAAATCAATTCTATGATATTGAGTTGGTGGAAGTCTTCCTCCTATATGATCCAAACATAAAAATTCTATGGAAAAGTAAGTCTCGATGACAGTTCAAAAAAATAAAAGTGGCCTTTAGAAAGGGACTATGAACCTCTTCGGTGCCACTTTGATATAAGAAAGGATCATAAGGTATTTCCAATCGATTGCTAGTTGATTGACACTTTCCTTGTGTAAGGTTTAATTTTCTTGATTGGTTTTTGAATTTTCTCTTTTGGTCAATTGTTTTGATTTTTTTCTAAGGTGACTAGTCAATGTTTTATTTCTTGATATGTACAAGGTTATGTGTCCATTTTAAAACCCGCACAAATACCTAATAGAAAATATAATATAATATTTAATACATTGTGTGATATAGAAATGATATAAATAATTATTTTAAACATGATCTTCAAATTGAAAGTAAGTGTACTTAGTTTAATAAAGAGGTACAAAGTTGATCC
Organism: Taxus wallichiana var. yunnanensis; assembly: GCA_018340775.1. NCBI lineage: Eukaryota > Viridiplantae > Streptophyta > Pinopsida > Cupressales > Taxaceae > Taxus > Taxus wallichiana. The sequence continues at coordinate 206,797,972 of CM031236.1, read as the reverse complement.
GGGTGTGCATACTGGATATGTAGGGTGTTAATGATCTATAAGTGCTTCATCTCTAGAAATATGATTGGAGCCTAGACTAGTACAAATCCATAGACATCGATCTTCTAGGATATAATATAGTCTAGTCCATAATTGTATGATCTAAGTAGGTGAATCATGGAATTTTATAACTTATAGTTTCCATTAGTGGCCTAAAAATCTACTTTAATTTCTAACGCTATGGTTCGTTAATATGTGACACCTTTGTGTAATAATCTAGAATATATATAAACACTAAATACTTGCACTAACACTTCATGAACAAGAATTAGATAAGATAAGGATAAATATATATATTTTTAGGTTGGAGTAACCATGGTAGTGAAACCTTGCTAAACCAATCTAAGTATTGCATTATATTCCCTTACAAACGAGACAAAAACTATGTAGTTCTCTTAGAGTATCTATAATTGTATATGCAAACCTAAGTCAACCTCCTAGATCATACACTTGTGTCTCTTGAAACAAATAATAACATACATAATTATATATAAAGCAAAATGTACAATGTGAAATAGTTATATAGTGTGTTTGGATTCAAATGATAGATTGATTCCCTTTATCCCTTATAACTTTGGAAACACTTTGTATTCAATTTCTCTTGCTATAACATGATATGAAATGGCTCTATGACCTTTGAAGGCTTGTAGATGTGGAGGTTAGACTCTTAAGCCTTGTTTGAGTTCTTTGGAACTGAGTAGTGGCTACTCTTAAAGATGTCATTATGCTTTAAGAAGATTTAAGAGATCATTGGGTGCTTTGGGAGTGAATTTTCCAATAGGAGCTCTTGAGAAATTTAGACGAGTTCTTAAGAGTATTAAAATTTCTTATGCATGTTTTCTTAGGTTAACTATCACATTAAGGCTAACTTATAGGATTAAAAAAACCCAAAGAAATATATCCAATTAGGAAAAGAGTTAGATAATGAGAGCTAGGACTTTATGGGTTGGCCTAGAATGTAGTACAATTTGGTCTTATACCGTATGGTTTTGTTAATCATGATATTTATGCAATATTCTACATGGGATTCCTCGAGTAATGAAATGCTTTGGATAAATGAAACTATGTATATGCCAAATTGAATAATACGTATAGTTAAGATTCAAGAAAGCCATTGAAAAGAGAGAAGGATATAACATAGAAACAAATATGAACTTGACATTTTGAAATGATAAGGCCAAATTGCGTGTCTACAATGAAAAAGTCAAACGTATAATAGAAAATGTAGATATATTTTTCTGAGTGTTTTGGGAGTGATATAGGAATAAAAAAGGTTGTCCCCTTTCCCGACATTATTTTGGCTATATATATACAATCCAAAGGAGTGGAAAAGAAAGTTTGAGGGAAGGGGTCCACTTGTCCAAATATGTGGTGAAACTCTAGATATGTGTAGAGGACTTAGTTATAATGGTAAAAAAAATCCATGATTTAATTTATCACCTTCATTCCTTAGATCTCTTTTATAAAGAAGTGGGAATATAGGTAAACATTGAAAAAATCAAAATTATGTTTTTCTTTGTGTAAAGGAAGAAGCAACATCTTGAATTGTAGTTTGCTAGAGAGTCTCTTTATGTGTTTCCAGAGTATGTATCTCGGCCTTGGTTTTCATAATAATCTCTTTTAGGATACTTATAGGATGAAGATAATACAATGAGGATGAAGATAATACAATGAGGATGAAGATAATACAATGAAGATGAAGAGTTCTTAATGAATTCCAAAAAAGGGGCATGAATGATAAGCTATGTGATTGGAAAATAACTAGGGTCCTCTTTGGATTACTTGTCATATCGGTGGTGTTTTATGGTTGGAAGATATGGGATGGTGGTATGGCATGCTTGAAATGAAGACATATGGAAAGGATCGAAAAGTGGTCAATAAAAAACAAGATCTGATTAAAGACAAAAATTTCCATATGAAAACATCCTTTCCGAAGTAGGTAATTGATGCAGGAGCATCATCAAGAGAACACAAAATATGTGAAATTATCATTTGTTCATGGATGTAAGGTCTATGTAGGTGTATTGAGTATGTTGAAGGGGAGAGAGAGAGAGAGAGAGAGAGAGAGAGAGAGAGAGAGAGAGAGAGAGAGAGAGAGAGAGAGAGAGAGAGATGGTTTAAAGTGTGTATAAGTTTAATAGGTGTCTATACATATAACCATGATTCCTAGAGATGTATGTGAGTGAATGAGGTATCAAGAATGATATAAAAATGCTCCATTATGTTGTATGGGCATGAGTAGCATATGATGAGTCATCCAAAGTTAGTTAGGTTACAAGAAATGAGGGCATTAAATGAAGGTAGATTAGAATGGAATGAGTTAGTTAACCTCCTAAGGAAGGTGAGAGAAGAGAGGAGGATTCCTTGAAGGAGAGGAGGTATGAGGAGAAAAGGTGAATGAATGAAAGCGTAAATTTTATAAGATGAACAATTTAATAGCTATATAAAACTTTGTTTTATATTAAACACTTATCTTTGTTATGAATGGTCTTGTGTTTTGGTTAAGAACTAATCTCAATCTCTTTATGAGCATGTGTAGAACTACTATAAAACTTTAGGAGATGATGAGAATCTAAGTTGTGAAGATTTGATTTCTAATTTGAAGCTCAAACACAGGTTGCATGTAATTGTGGATCATTTGCAAGAATATTTGGAGGTAACATGTTAAAATATCTTGGCGAAACACCTTTTCTTGATAATCTCATATGATAAGGATGATTGTGATGATAATCTAAGGTTTGGGAAGAAGACTATGATAGTATATTTCACTCTATGTTTGAAGAACTAAATGGAAACTAAACAGTGACTATGTATTACAAACCGATTAATTTTTGATTTCTTATCAACAAAAAATGGTGTGTTTGTGAATGGATTATAGAGAAAGGTGTTGTAGGAATTACATATAAAGCATGATTGTATTTTACACGAGAAAAAAATATTGGTCCTTTCAAATGGAGAATGGAGGGTTAGGAATTTCTTGTTTCTAATGTATAGGCTAGATGGTTTTGATGGGATTTAATGTTATTTACATTTTTAATCATCACTGGTAAAACATGATTTATGGGAATAATAAGACAAACTTGTGGACCAAATTTAAGGGATTGGAGTTACATGCAAAATAAGATACTAAGGTTTGGAAGCTCTCAAGATCACTCAAGAGACACGCTTAGGGTTTACACAAACTTCAAAGTTTGAAGCATCTAATCAATGAATCTTTTCCTAAAATTTGGAAGAAACAATAGTGACAAGGTCCTTTAACAATTAGAGAAGGAATTAGGGTGTTTTTTTTTTGGAGGAATTGAGGGAGAAACGTGATAATCTACTCACAGGAAGAGTAACCATTTATAGGCCTAATTAAGAAGGTCATGTTACAAAAGGAAATGAGATCTATCGTGTTCATTAGACTTTGAAACTTTAGGGAACCCCGAGACAAGAAAATGGGCATCCAAATATGATTAGTTTGTGTCTTAAACGCTCAAGAAAGGAAATATATTTTGGAAAATGTAGGAAAACATGGCTAGAAGGAACTAGTGGAGCTAGGAGAGGAAAAGTGAAATTGAGAAGAGAGTTTTGAGAGATAGGTCATAAAATTTACTCCACACCTTATTGGTCGAAAGGGTTCTTGAAGAAGGTAAGATATTTTTTTGGGTATGTGTGGATGTTCTCAACCATGAACCTTCTAGAAATGATGTGCTTAAGAGCACAAATGGTAGTCTTGAACTAGATAGGTGAATTGCGATTTTTGATCATTTTGAAATCAAGTTAATGGTTTATCTAACATTGTTTAAAGTTGATGAAACATGGTATAGAGGAGTGAAGGAGTCTTGAAGGCAAAAATCCAAAATTGCTTGTTTTGGGGTGAAGAGCTAGTGAAGGGTAAAGGAAGAAAGGTAAAAGCAAAATGAAGTTTCTTGAAAAGTGGTCATTTTGTAAGTTGAATTGACATTGTATGAAGGGTATAAAATAGGGTATGGTGTTTGAGAAAGCCACTTGATGTGTTATTAGTCAGTTTTAGCAAGATTAAGCCATTTTAGGCTTCTTGACCAGAGCCTTAGTGCAATGCTATTGGTAAATGTTGTTGCTCGAACCTTCTTAACTAGTTGAATGCATGATAAATGTAGTTAGCTCTACATCAATACTTTCCGGTAGAGGTAAATGTTATGACCAAGTTTATATGTTACTTGAAAAAATATAAAACATGAAGATTGATAGGTGGCCTAGGACCGTAAGAAATGAAGCATTGCACGAGATGCAAGAACACATGGATGAACAAAACTATGAATTGATAATAAGATGGGATATTAGCCTAGATGAATGACTTAATATTAACAAAGACATAAAAACTATGTGAATGAAAATTTTAGAACAATGATGTGGAGGAAGAAAACAAGTAAGAAGTGTCAACACTATATTACAAAGTTCAACCCGACATATGAACATTGTGAAAAACCATATATACAAAGCTAAAATTAAATGGAGGGAAAAGATCATCATTGCTTAGTTAAGGACTAGGTCTCATAGGTTTAGATGTGAAATAGAAATATAGACAACACCTAAGGAACTATGGGAAGAGAGGGGACTTGTATCTTATACACTACATGGGTAGTTGAAATGAAGGAACATTTCATCCTCCGATGCTTACATTAAAGCCAAATCTGAGGAAATTTCAAAATGTGCCCACCATTTATTGAAAGTATCCAATAAAATCAATAAAAATAAAACTTAAATTAATAATTACAAAGTACTTGTAACTCACCAATAACATAATAACCACTAATATTGATGTTTTAAATTTATTGTGTGTGTCTTAATTCACTTAGGTTCCCATAGAATCGAACGCAAACCCCACGGGGCATCATTTGTTCAAGGCCTTCTGTCTTTTACGTAAAGTGAATTGGCAGCCGTCCGATGGATACTGAAACGATCGCCATCTGTTGTCCGTTGATTACGTCGACATATTCAGTGTTACGAAAATATAGTTTTTCCTCAAGTTTTTAAGCCATCTGAAACCAATCGACATTGATCTCCGCAGATTCTCAGCGATGGGTCTTCGTTTTGATTTCTCTTAAGAGAAAAGCTTCATTTTGTGTTTTCTCAGACCATTTTAATATTCTACAGACTGGAATAAAGTAAGACAAGCTAAAACATCAATGAGAGTTACGACGAGAATGCTCTCAGGGATCTCATGCCTGCTGCACATTTATATTATTTTCAAAGACAAAATGGTTCGACAGACCAAAATATAGGAAAAACGAAAAACCTAATATATTACAACGCATTATTCTTGCTGCTTCTTCTGCATGTAAACGACACGCCACTTTAAAAAAAATTAAAAATGGCATGGAAGCGTGTAGAGTAAAACATCATTTAAAAATAAAATAAAATCAGCGATTAACAACATCTGTTAAGTCATATAATGTATTAAACTATAAAATACACAAAACATGCCACGCCACAAATTTGAATGAGAGCACAGAGGAAAAAAAATCAACCACCCATTTTAGTGCAAAAATAAAAAGAAAGAGCAGTTAGTGGGATTGACTGACTAAATTTGCATGACTCTTTTATCAAAAGTCTCGTGTGCATAAGTCAGCTGAGGTTGGTTTCAAATAGTTGTTTGATTTTATGATTTAAATTGAAGGCCCGTTTTACTATTTGAAATTCAAAGTTTAATGCAATTAGTTGTCAATATATTTAATTATTTCAAATTGAACTTTTCTTTTTTGGTACATTTTAAAATTGGTTCTATAAATTTAATATCCGCATGTATTAATTAGCTTTTAACAGCCAACATTTCAATTAATTTAGTTATGGTTGTATATATTTAAATTTGGAATGAAATTTGATAATAACTATTATTATTTATATAAAGTAGATTATAAATATAAATATATTGAAAATCAATATTTATGACAAGATATAAGAAGTTATTTTTATTTAAAAAAATTAAGAGTATATGTGTTATTTTAGTGAGAGTTGTGTAAAATCTAATAATATTATGAAGCATTTTTATATTTATGAGTGTTCGAACATTGGATATGAACTAAATTTATTGTACAAAAATTATGGTAAATATTGCTATGAGACGATAAGTATATATATTTTTATATCTAAACAATGTAATATAAAATTTATTTCATTTATGAAGACTGATATAAAATATAATTGATTTTTGAATATACAATTTTGTATCATTTTAATCATAAGATAATTATTATAATTTTTTTCTTTCTCAACCAATAAAATCTAATATTGAATGTTTATAAATACAATTTTTGCTACTATTAATCATATATATATTTTTAATGTATATCTTAAAATTTATTTGAAGACTAAAAATCCTCTTTCATTTTAAATTTTAATCTATCGTTACCTCAAATTTCTTATTAATTCTAATTACATTATACAAAACAATTAACAGGTAATATCATTGTAGACTGTAGCTACAATTCTATCACCCTAACAAAATAACTATAATGGTTTCTAAGATATATTAAAATATCAAATAATTAACACATATAATTAATTTTAAATAATATTTATAAAATATTTAACAATTCAAAGCTGATACTTAAAGAATGGTCTAAAATCCAAAATAATATTAATTGAAATTACACGTTCCTGTTGACATAAATGAACACTAAACAGTACTAGATATACCAACCAAGAAGACAGAGTCTTCTCCTATTAAGATTCTATAGCTCTTAGGTATTCATCTTCGTGTCAACGAAGAAAGCTCTTTGTTGTAAGCTTACTACGGTATCAGCGAGGCACCTCTTTATCGGCGTGAACGAAAGGCCGAGATCTCTAAGCTTCTGAGCAGAGAATTTATAAGGTTCTTTCTTTGCATTTTTGTCGTCTGAACACCTGCAACCATAAAGAGAAAGATGATTGAATATTTTTGTAGCAGGCAAAACAATTTCTTCAATATGTGACTAGCGAGAATTTACGAACTTTGTAGGAGTTGGGTATTGTGGAAACATGTCAGACAACATTTGCACTAATTGAGATCGGTGCATGTTGGTTTCTGCACACAGATATCGCCCACACGCAGAAGATCTTTCGTACACTAAAATGTGAGCTTCTGCCACATCTCTTACGTCCACGTAGGCTTGCGTTAAGTTTGCGTATGTTTTGGCGGAGCCTGCAAACCATATATAGTTATACACCTTCGATTCCGATCGTCCTATAAATATATATGCGCAAAGATATTGACCGTTTACCTGTCAAGTATTTCATGATATGAGCGGTGCTGGCGTTGATGGAGGCCTGCAACAGAGGACCCAATACCAAACACGGATTCACCACCACCATATCCAAATTCCTCTCCTCCGCTCGCTTCCATGCGGCTTTCTCCGCCACCGTTTTCGCATAGCAGTACCAGTTCTGTTTCGCCGTCAAATAAAACCACATCATGTTAGCGATTTAATCAGATGAATTAGAAACATTATATTTGCAGTAGATGATTTAATCATACTTTTGTTTGAATGCAATAATCCAAATCACTCCAGCAGTCTTCATCGACGACGCAGTGTGGATCTCTGTTGGGGTTCATGTAAACTGTTCCGATTGAAGATATGAATACTACACGCTTCACACCACATTCTGCAGAGGCGTCTAAAACATTGCACATTCCTTTGACAACAAGTTCAATCACTTGTTCCTGCATCATATCCACCATTATCATTAAGCAGAGTTATAAAGAATTTTATTTTGACATTGAGTTTTAAAGAAAGTAAGTTACAGGATCATCTGTAAGAAGGCAGGCCATGTGAAAGACACCGCCGCAGCCTCTGAAAACTGCAATGAGACTATCATGGTCGAGAATATCAGCTTTGACGAGGTGCAACCTCTCTTTGGATCCTTCCAATCCTTTGAGATGTTCATATTTGCCATCACCTGCACTTGTCAAACCCAATAAAACACAGACAATATTATATAATTGATAATTAATATTGAAGACGGATAAATAATATGTGGTTAAAAGTATTGACCAGGATTGCGAACAGCTCCTTTAACAGTGTATCCTTTGCTCAGCAAAATCTTGACAAGCCAAGAGGCAATGAATCCGCCAGCGCCTGTCACACAAACTGTTTGCTGTTGGTCCATGTCTGGAACTTGTTAGGAGTAGAAGTTAGATATCTGTTATGTAGACATAGAAAAGGGTAGTGACGCCTTTACCCATGTCAGCGTTACAACCAGAGCAGGGCCCAATTATCTTGTGACGCTTGTTTTTGTTGGTTTTTTAGTTGGAGATCTAGAGAGGTACACCGACAACCTTCCTGCCATTTTCATTTTTATTTTTATTTACATATAGCCGAACCACCCCGTCATATATTATTAAAGACAGGCGACGAGGTTGGTAAGGAATCAGTCATTTGTTTTTGTAAAATATTGGGCTGTCACGTGTCAGTATAGGTTGAATGAGAGGCTCTGCTGAACATGAATTCGACCATTCAGACTATAATACTTGACACGTGTCAGCTTTAACCTGATATAGTATTTTGTGTTTGGTAATTTAATCGTATGGTTTCAACGTTTAAAAATTCTTTTCACACATTAGATGTAGGGCGCATGGGTTTGTCTTATAGTAGAATAAACCTATCGTCCAAAGCAAAGTGAACAACAAAAATATCTCCATTTTATCATTTATCTTATGAATTGAATATTTTACAATTTATCAAATTTAAGATTGTAAATGTTTCATTTTATATTTCATAATAAAAAGTATTTTAGATTTTATAATTTGTTCCAATGTCACAATGACTTATTAGGACATGCTTGGTTTCATGGAGATGAATTTCATGTGTGTTAAGGCTTTGTCTCATAGTTTTTATGTTTAAACTAATGACCTATATATTAGAGAAGTAAAGTAATGTAAGATGAATTTGTTAACTATTAACAAATTCTAAATTGAGTAGCCATAATATTTGTGTATTTTATGATAGATATTTATTGAAAATAGTAATAATTTTACCGAGTTTCGATTCTTAAAACTTCATGCACAAAACAATGATATTACTACATTTTATCATATAGATAATCATTAGAGTAGGAATTTACCTTAGCTCATGTTCACCTAGGTACTTTATTTACTTTTATTGTATTTATGCTCACCCACTTATGTGTGTGGATATTTATTTTTATTTATTTAGATATTAGGGGATATTATCTAGTTGTTATGTATAGTTTTTCCTTGATCTATGGTATTGACTAATTTTTTTCTTGATCTATGGTATTGACTAGTTCTTTTCTTGATCTATGGTATTGACTAGATCATTGATGTCCATTCTTTCCTAAATCTATGGACTTAACTAGTTCTTTGATGGCGACTTCTTTCCACGATATATGGCTTGATCTACAATCTTGATTGGTTCTTAGATTGTTATTCCTTTCCTATATAAGTAAGGACCATTCTCATTGTATTTCTTCTTTGATGACTACTTCTTTCCATGATTTATGGCTTGATCTACGACCTTGATTGGTTCTTAGATTGTTATTCCTTTCTTATATAAGTAAGGACCATTCTCATTGTATTTCATTGAGTTCCATAATAATATATGATATTGTTGCTTATTTGTTTGCAAAGGTTTATGTAAAGTTATGCTAGCGAATTACTTTCCTCTTATTGATTGTGGTGTTTGATTAACATTTATGTTCTTGGCTTGTACGCTCCGATTATTGTTTCTTTTATGGTATCGAGTAGGAGATTGCTATTGACATCCGTCTCAGAAGTTTTATTTTACAAATAAGTTATTTGTATATTCATATATTCGGATTTGTTCATATTTTGTTGTTGCGTGCATTTTATGCAAAACAAAACTTCGATTAGATTCTCAAGGTGCCAAAACCTAGCATCGACTATAAACTCGACCATTTCTCAAGGCATTCGGTTTTCGACATTACTAGAAGTAGGATCATTTATTCACATCGCTATTCACAAAAATATTGTTTTGTAGAAAACTTGTGAATCATTAACATTAAATGAATAACTTCCTTAAAATGTAATGTAGAATATCTACAATTTGAACAAAGTCAAATTTAAATTAGTTAAATATTTGAATTCATGAAATTTTATTGTGGAATAATCACATTTACTCATGTTTTGAGATAAATTATATAATATTTAATAAAATTCAAATCTAAACTTCAAAATATCCACATTCTTGAAATTTGATTTTGAAAAATCACATTTTTTTCCTCGTGTTTCAAAGTTGTGAAATTTCTAAGATTCATGGGATGTAATCACAACACAAATAAAAACTCATACAATTTAATTTTTTTCACAATTTTTCTTATGTTTTAACAAAACTATACATACAATAAATATAATTTATAAATGTTATTGTGAATATTCTACATGTTTAATATGATTGAATCTTAGATGATGCATGGTATACACAACATAAATTTTATTCTAATAATCGAATTTTTAAGAGTGAAAATTAATTATTAATTCATCATTAGTTTATTTATAGTCTTTAGCATCTCCGTGATTGCGGTCAAATTGTATCCAAAGAGTGATTGTGATTGTAACTATACTTGAAGAAGAGGTATGAAATCGCGTGTGTTATGGATGGATCGAGCACAAAATTTTTGAGCCTTTGATAAATAAATGATATGAATGGTTCAGATTGGTTGCTCCATTTTATTAGCCTCAAAAATTTCAGAGAATTGAAGTAAAATGGTCGCTGGTCATTGGAAAATGAGAATAAGAATGAATTCGCTCCAAACTCTCTCGAATGCAGTGAAGAAAGAAAGAAAAACTTGAATATTTTCTGCGGCATTTTTAAGGCCAATGTCTTCTATAGGGTTGGTTTTCTTTTCTTGCAAGATTGTAGAAAAACTATTGACAAATTTCGAGGCTCCAATAGTAAGGAGCATGATTTTTATGGTACAAAGGATGAATATGATGAAGCACTATGGTATGATTTAGCATTGTATAATTATGCAATATTTTATGCATGTTGTAATCTCAAAGATTTATATTAATTATTTCATATATTTTATGAAATTTACATCGGTTTTTTTTGTTTTATTGCAGATATTTTATTAATTATTCCAGATGAAAAATGTTACCATGTTGAGTTACCGGTAATAATTTTTATATATTAAATGATAGCTGATTTTTAATAATGAATATTAATAAATATTATTTTTTACCTTCTTTCACTATTAAAATATTTAAGGAAAAATTAAAATAAGATAATTATTTCAATTTAAAAATATATTAAAAACTGCAGAGATGATGAGTAAACTGGTTTAAGGTTTGACGTATTTACTCAACTTCTATCCATAACATTATCCCATTTCTCATGGATGAATTAAAGATAGATGGGCATGGTAATATATATTCTCTTTGTATTTAAGGATATTTAAGATTTATAGGAGCTCAAAATAAAAAGAAATAAAATAAATAAGAATAAAAATGTTTAGTTTATTTCTTAATAAGTTTTTCCTCAAACAAATATGAGAATATAGTAGTATAGCATTCATAAAAGTTTTTATTTATTTTTGGTTATAATTCTTAGCTTTATTTCCATGTAATTCTTTAGCTTTAGCTTTATTCTTATAATTCTTTAGCACTAATACTAATCTTTAAATTATTTCCAATTATATATATATATGCGCAAAGGAATATATTGTTTTATAAGAAAAAAATTATTGAAACCATACAAATAAATGAAGAAATGAAAATGGGAGAAGAATACAATTTGTGTTTCCTTATCATTAAGAAAGTAAAATGGTTTTCAGTATATGTGGCCTCCTCTATAAAATCAATATTTATGTTTCACAACTATAAAATGAAATATTTTTCTTTGTATGCTATTTTTAACAAATATTGTCACAACAATATTTACATTTTTATTTATTTAAAAATATATTTTTTAATAAAATATTTTTATATAAAATTTATGTTTTTAAAAATATTGTATTTGTAGGTATGTAACATCATCTAAATTGTGACAAGTGTTATGAATGTAAAATTGTGAAAATTTCACTCTTTTTGTAATTGTGAAAATTTCACGTTTTTTAATTGTGAAATTTTCACAAATTTTTTCACAATTGATTTGTCACAAAAAAATTGTAGGTGGAGTCCACAAAATTGGATTCACAATTTAAGATAAGATATCCACATAAAATTGTAGAAACGTTGTGAATACAATACCCATTGAAATCCTTAGCCACTGGTCATATGAGGGCTTAAAGTTTGTGATTCCTATTAGTAAATGCTTAATTCCACCCCCTTTCATTTTATTTGTGTGGTGAAGGTAAGAGCATTTTATTCTGTTTTAGTGGCAACTAAAATAAATAGTAGACAATAATATTAAAAAGTTTGTACCTTTTGATCGGTAAATCGACTTTGAGTGTCATTTTTTGGTAAAATTTCTTGTTTTTGTGCTCTTTCCATTAGAAATATTTATTTTGAGAATTGCATTATAATTATAAAGTGTCATATTGTAACACGCACTCATTATAAAATGTCAAAATCTAGGGGGCTCTTGTTGCATTGTTTGAGACTCTTGTTGCATTACTTGGTTCTTGCATTTCTTTTGGTGATTTTTTGAGGATGACGTCTTTATCACGGGGGTCCACTTAGTAAAAGTATGGTATAACACGTACGTTCAAAGGGTATTAAAGAATACCTTTAATTCTATTTTCTACCTCTAATTATTCAATTGATAATACCCCATCTGTTATATTATTAGAATGAAAATACCCCCTATTTTTTCCATGTACCTTACCCATTTTTCAATTACAATTTTATTTACCCCTTTTTATTTCTACCCTAATTTATTAGACAAAAATATATTATATTTCTTACTCAATTTTTTAATATGCATTTCTTATTGAAAGATAGTGTGAATCCTTTGAAGACCTATTACAAATCACCTTATATATGTTAAGATTAATCATTTATCAATAGTTATTCAAATAATTAAGATGGTGAAATAATATCACTTTTATTGAAAAGCATACTCAATCCTAGTTTTCTACCATCTTATTATTTCTTGGTTAAGAATCTTGATTTCTTTATTAAAAAAGAGATTATAATTTGATTTATGACCACATTCCTTTTGCAATTTTAAGGTATTTACTTTTAAAAACTAGGGTTCAAATTTGTTAGTTTTATATTAAAATTAAACCTCCCCTTCTTTTGACCCACCTCTCTAACCTACCCCTAATACCTGATTCAAAACTTTAATAAATTAAACCCTTTCACCCCCTCATGTCTACCGGTATATTGAATTTAATTTCATTAATTTTAATTACCTCAATCTAAACCCACGTGCTAGGATATTGCCTAGCTAATGAACCCCCCATGGTCTTTATCTACTTCTGCATTAGATCATGTTGAGCCAATAATAACACATAATTACCACACATGGAAACCAAGAATGGAAACAATAATTAAGAGGAAAGGATTATGGGCTTTAACTTCTTCAGAACAACTAGTGTTCACTAGAGAATATAAGAAATTTTAGTACCAGTATAAATTTGATAAGTGTATGGGTTTGATAGGAACTTATGTAAGTGACAATCTTTTGTTTCATTTGGAAAATACGACTCTCTTTTCAAAACATGGGAGAAATTTGAGGATTTATTTAGTAAGGTGGATCATATGAGAGCCACGTAACTTGAAATTGAGATCACCTCTCTTAATCCTAGATATTTTTCAACAATTATAGACTATCTTACCAAGTTCAAGTATTTGTTAACATAGTTGAAGGGGAGTGGAAAAGATAAGAAAGATGAAGAGTGTGTTTACTTGATTCTATCCAAGTTAAGAGGACCATTTCAAATATTTTCTTCTACATTTTTCTCTAGCATAGATGTCTTAGGTGACACATTCAAAATGCCTGACTTAGAAACATTTTTTCAAAGACTTACTAGGGAAGAATCCAAATTGTCTCACTTTTAGTCTTCCACCTCTCAAAAGGCATTAGCTGCATCTAATCCTAAGGAAATGGAAAATGAAAAAGTAAAACAAAATCCACCCCTTCTCCTTCTCAAAGTGCTCATAAACCCAAAGAAAACAACTCTAAACCCAAGGAGTCTTCTAAATCCAAGAATAAGTTTAGCCTTTCATGCTCTTTTTGTGGGGGTAGTGGTAATAAAGAACATAGGTGTTATAAGTGAATGCAAGCCTAAGAGGATGCGTAAAGCAACACAAAATTTATATCTCCACTCAAACCCTTTCTAATCAGCATGGCAAAGCACTTAATGTTGTTGGGAGATCTCAGTCACCACTTGCAAATAGCTGGGTTATAGATTCTGGTGCTTCTCATCACATTAATTCTTCCAAAGAGTCTTTTGTTTCTCTAGGTTTGAGTTCTTCTTCCAAAATTGAGGTTGGAGATTCTTTATTTCTTTCTGTTGAGGGAAAAGTGATATACACCTTGATGGTGGTAGTATCAAAGATGCACTATATGTTCCTAACATTACCACAAATTTACTTTTTGTATATCAAATTTGTCATTCTGGTCAAGGAAAAATAGTGAATTTTACACCACATGAGGCAGAAGTACAAACTTTGTTGGAGCCTCATTCACTTGTTGCTCAAGGTATTGTTGATCATAGTTCTAGACTATATCACTTTAAGGGTTTTTATGAAACTTCCTCTATAGGGACAAGATTGGTTTCTCATGTAGATTTAGAGAGTAAGCTTTGGCATGAAAGATTTGGACATCTCAATTATAGATATTTGAAGGAGTTGAACACTCATGGTATGGTAGATGGTCTTATTAGAGTTTATTGTCTTGAGGGATTTTTCTCTGGCTGTTCATTAGGGAAACAACACCAAGATCTATTTCCTAAGAAATTGTCCAAGAGAGTTTCTTCACCACTTGAGCTTGTGTATAGTGACTTGATGGTTTTTCATACCCCTCTTTTAATGGAGCTAAGTATGAGATTACCTTTATTGATAATTTGTTGAGGAGTACTTGGGTTTATTTTATCAAGTACAAAAGTGATGTTTTTCACACTTCAAAGTCTTCAAGGTTTTGGTCGAGAAACAATCTTCTAGTTACATAAAGAACCTTCGCACTGATAATGGGGGAGTACTTTAGCAATGAGTTTTCTAATTTTTTGGAAACTCAAGGCATTATTCACTAGAATTTTGTTCCTCATACTCCACAACAAAATGGATTAGCCCAGAACGTCTCTCTATGGTCTCAAACAAGCCCCTCGGGTTTGGTATGAGAAGATGGATTCTTTTCTTCTATCTATCGGTTTTGTTCGTTGTCACTCCGATCATACAATGTATCTCCAATATGTTGGTGATGATATTGTGATATTTGTCTAATATGTTGATAATGCATTTACCTGGCAACTCTTCTTCCCACATTCGACTATTCAAATGGATCTTTCTACATAGTTTGACATGACAGATCTTGGGTTATCATTGCATTAGCTATTTGGTTTGCAGATTTCTCAGACAGATTTAGAGATTCATTTGAGTCAACAAAAGTACACCCATGATCTTCTTTAGTGCTTTGATATGGTTGATTGCAAGTCAAGTCCCTCTCCTTTTCATTCTGGGGTTACTCTTACTTCCACATGTACCACTCAACTTTGTGATCCTACATTGTATAGGCAGTTAGTTGGGAGTCTCATGTACTTGACCCATACTCACCCTGATATTTCATTTGTAGTAGGTCTTGTATCTTAGTTTACCCATTCTTCTCATAGTAGTCACTAACAGGATGCTAAAAGGATTTTGTGCTATTTGCACGACACTTCCCACTTTGGCCTACACTACACTAGGGGTTCTACTCATTTGGTTGGGTATACAAATTCAAATTGGGTAGGTTCTATTGATGATATGTGTTCCACTTCTGGCTATCTTTTTGTCTTGGTTCTTCTCCAGTTGCTTGGGCATGCAACAAGCAACAAACAATTGCACTTTCATTTTCGGAGGCGAGTAGTACATGGCAAAAATTATAACGAGTTGAAAAATTCATTGGCTTTGACAATCATTGACAGATTTTAGATTCCCACAGATTCACCAATCGTACTTTGGTGTGAAAAACAAAGTGTAATTCACATTTATTAGAACCCAGTTGAGCACCAACGGACCAAGCATATTGAGATACACATCCAATTCATTTGTCAACACATTCAGGATGAATTTCTTTGCTTGGATTACATTCCGACTTAGTAGCAAGTTGCAGACATATTTACGAAGCCTTTTGCATCACCTCGGTACATTGAGTTGCGTGGAATGCTTGGGTTTTAGGAAGTTGTTCTTAGGGGTGTTCGTGAGAATATCTTCCTTCTTCTTATTCTTTCTCTTTCCTTTTAGCATGATTCTTTCCTTCTTTTGGTTTGAGATTTCTTTATGGATATATTGTAAATGAGTACCTCATCGTGCCTAGTTTACGGACTCATGCTTTGGACACACCACTTCTATTTTGGCCCCTAGCTTCACTTGAGGGGGTGTTAGATTAGGTATTTACCTTAGCTCATGTTTACCTAGGTACTTTATTTACCTTTATTGTATTTATTCTCACCCACTTATGTGTTTGTATATTTCTTTTTATTTATTTAGATATTAGGGGATATTATCTAGTTGTTAGGTATAGTTATTTCCTTGATCTATGGTATTGACTAGATCCTTGATGTCTAGTTCTTTCCTAAATCTATGGTCTTGACTAGTTCTTTGATGACTAGTTCTTTCCATGATTTATGGCTTGATCTACGACCTTGACTAGTTCTTAGATTGTTATTCCTTGCAGTATAAACAAGACCCATTTTCATTGTATTTCATTGAGTTCCATAATAATATATGATATTGTTGCTCATTTGTTTGCAAAGGTTTATGTAAAGTTATTTTGGCGAATTACTTTCATCTTATTGATCATGGTGTTTGATTAGCATCTATGTTCTTGGCTTGAGTACGATTTGGTTATTGTTCCTTTTAATAACTATTCTTTTAGATCTCTCGACGCAACCATTAGTGCCTACATGCAAATATGCACATTAACACACCAAAAACTCTTACGAAGAGATAAACACTTAATCATATGTATGGCCAATGCATTTTTTAACCCTCTCCTTACCTCCAAAAATGCTAAACAAGATCTATGGCATCTATTATATAATTGTTTAAAGTTGCTACCAATATGATAATAATAATCATAGTTATGAATAAAAATGGTAATAAACCTAGGGTTAAGTATTTAAATACTTCTATTAAGCATTCTATAAATTGATGAAAAGAAAAATGCCATCACAATGCAAAATCAAAAAGGAAAAACAAATGAGATGGTTAAAATTGAGCTATTTTCTCCTTTTGAAAATGCTTGTCTAAAACAAGGGCTTTAGAGAGAATTTTCAACATTTGCATAATGCTCCTAGAATTGTCTTGGTTTGAAATGGAAATCAAACCCAAAAGAAAACTAAATTAAACTATAGGTGTATTCATATGAGAAAAAAATCAAATCCATGGACAAAATATTAGGCTTCATACACTTTTAAGGCCCAAAGCCAAATATTGAACTCAAAACAAAGTTTGTAGTGCCCCTCTTGTTACTACCTTGTTAACCCATTGTGAGCACTTCATTCTCGTGCCTTGGTGTGGCTGAGTCTTTCTTACCACTTTTGACGATAGCGTCACTACAAAGGTGCATAATCCTCCATTTGTGAGATATTATGTGATTTATATGGAAGCATGTGTGATCAATTAGTTCGGTGTGTTATCACAAGTTAGGGTCTAGGAGTTGCCACTTAGCGGCTACATGCGAGCATATGTGTGTGACAAACCATATTTTTAATTGAATGCGATGGGTCATATTTACATAATACACTAAACAGAATAATGCAATAATCTATTTTTCTATTCAATTCATATGGGATACCATATAATTATATAACATATGAGGCTCCTATAAACTAGGAGGTTGGCTCAAATATATTCTCCACAAACTACTCCCATAACCTATCTATGTAATATTGTTATAACCATAACAATATTACTAAAATTTTCACAAATAACCCAAATAATAATATAATAACTCAAGTAATAAATCGTGTGAGTGCTAATAATTCCTAACATTCCCCCTTAGTGTGAACATGGGGAAAACCTATCTTTTACTTGCACATGCTTTCATGATTTGGTGATTTTCACATGATGATCACAAACCCGATGGATGGTTTTACAAATGGTTGACCAAAAACGAGAATGGTGGTTTTACATTTGGAGTACCACAAACCAAAAGGTGGTGGTTTTACAAATGGTTTACCAATAACCAAGAATGGTGGTTTTACAAGTGGTTACCAAAACCAAAAAGAAGGTTTTCAAGTGGTTTACATATAACCACATCATGATGTCCCAAGTACCATTATCATCCCTCATCACATTTCACCGTAAAGAATAATATAGGAAATTATGTTGAATTATGTTGCTCATAGACACAAACTAAAAATGGAAATGGAACATTGGATCACGTTCCCCCTTAATGTAAATTTCTACTTATTGAAACAGGAAAATTGCAAACCGCAACACACTATGCACACACTTGAAGTAAACACACAACTGAAAAAAATGTGCCACCAAACCTTTGATGCTTTGCATCGTCATTAGTGATCGACGAGAGGTCACCGATTGACCAATATTTAAGAAGGATATGATCAGATTTTTGTGTTAGTGAGCATGCGGCTTGATATTTCTTTAAAACCTATTGTGGTATTTCAAATCCTTTTCTCGGATGACAGTATGAATATAAGGCTCAATCTTGGTATACTTAGACCAATCTTCGAAAAGGATGCGATCAAGGTTTTAAAAGACTTGATTGTATACTTCTCTCTTAGTAGCCTACTTTTGATTTTGACATGCAAGACCTCTACCTGTCACAATGTGGTCGATGTTCTTTTTCCAGATAATCATCTGATTTCTTTTAATATTATTTGGCACAGGGCCCCGTTCAAAGTCCTGTTAGTGCAAACCCACAGCACTCCTGGGCGCACATCGATTCTAGGTTGATGTTCGGGCATCCAGTGTGATTGCACAACATGGAAACCTCTCTCCAAGCGTGGGACTCGTGAAACCGAGAGAGGAATCTCCGTAGAGAAGGCTGGTTCTGCTCCTAAACTACCTGCCACAAGCTATTCCAGTGCAGGCAAGCTAATCTAATCCTAATCTAACCATGCCAAGGAGACAGAGAGAGAGAGAGAAGGGAAAAATAGCAAAATCCTACACTAAAACGGTGATACACCAGAGAAGGAGAATGTTGGACATCTATCAAAACTGCCATGGGACAAAGAGAGGTGAGCAATGGGAAGGATGGACAGATGCATCACAGGCCCAAGGATAGATTTCACGTAAATGTCCCAAAACTCCATGAACACAGCTCCGCACTGTAATGAACATTCAAACATGCACAAATACCTGCAATGAAGAGAGGCAAGAAGAAAACAAGCAAAAACGAGAAAGGATGGACAGATGCATCACAAAACACGTTTTGTTGCTTCAGAAGTTTGCACAGAACATCATTCCATTAATAAGAGGCAAAATGCCATTACAGAGCAAGGGAGGAGGTTCGAACTCCATTTTCAACCCTAGAGAAGAAAAGAAGGGAGAGCAGAGCAGAAAGAATGAACAACTTTTTTTTTCAAAATGAGCCAAATCTGGCTTTTACATTGCATGGGTCGAGCCCAGGGGACAGAAACATATAAAGGCATGGGAGCCCATTCTTCTTGATCAGTGCATTAAAATGGCATGGGGAACCTTACAAACCCATACCCTATCACTTTGACTGATTACAGGAGAATGCGACCCATTCTGCATTAAATTTGGTCGTTGGAATGTCATTTCTGGCCATTATCATGCATCAGCACCATTTCTCGATTTTCTCTCTTCATACACACACCAAAACTCGAGATTGATCCCAATCATGTAGAGAATTTCATAAGCTTTCTGTTGATATAAGGAACGTGCAAATCCGAGCTCGGATCGAAAGTTATGGAGGTCAAGTTTTAGGGCACAAAACAGCGAAAACGTGTTTTGAAATCTTTCCCGCTCTCGCCACTTGGATGACACGTGGCACTCTAATTGGACGAGAAATTCTCTCTCCTCCATCTTTTTCAGCGGGCTGTCCTTTGAAATTTTGACTTTTTGATGATTTTGGGACTTTTTTCACCCTTTTCCCGCGCTCCCGCCATTTGGATGACACGTGGCATGATCTTGTTGGAGGACAGCGCAGGGCTTCCTTTACTTTTAGCCTTTTTGGGGAACTCAGCCAAATTCTCTAACTTCCCCCCGAGCTCCGCACTTTACTGCTCTATTGGACACGTGTCCAATTCCTATTGGCTCGGGCCAGCGCTTCAAACCTTGCCCCTTTGACTTTTGACTTTTCTCCTTGAGACACGTGGTGTGATCTGGTTGGTTCTCGGCCCTGCCGACTCTTTCGCGTCCTTCGCGTCTTTTCGTCCCGGATGTTCCAAACGCTTAGTGCTCCCTGTGCTGATTTCGGGCGAACCGGCCGGTTCGCGTCCATTTGTCCCAAATGTCCCAGTTGCCTCCGGACTGTTTGTTCCCATTTCACCCGGTTCGGCCGGTTCGCGCATTTTTGGCCCGGATGTCCCATTGTGTTTCGGACTGACTCGACCTTTTTCGCCCGGTTCGGCTGGTTCGCGCCTTTGCAGCCCAGATGTCCCAATTGCTTTTTGACTGCTGTGCTCATTTCGGCCGATCCGGCCGGTTCGGGTCTTTTTGTCCCAAACGTCCCGAGCAACACTTAGCCAATTTTTCTTCCTCTTTCGGCCGGATCGGCTTTTCGCGCCCGCCGCGTACTTCTGGCCCGATTGTCCCAAATGCAATTTGGGCCGCCTGGAGGCTTTTCGGCCGATCCATGCCTTGACGTCCCAAATGTCCCAGTTGCTCCCTTGAGCAGGACTTAGCCAATTTTCACACTTTTTCCTGGATCAACCTACTTGCCTTTCTGCAACCTTTTTCACATTTTCTCAGAGCTTGCTCCTTCCTTCTTCGGCCTGGGGAGTTAGAAAAATTCCTGAAGGGACCCTAGAAACCTGATTTTTACTCTGAATCACTCAATTACCTTGGGACTTGAACATTCTGATACATGTTATCAAATTTACCCTGGGGGGTGAAATTTTGGATAACAATTTGGCGACTCAACAGGGTCATCTGCCTGCTAGATGAAAAGACCAGTTGCCTGAAGCAATCCATTGGGCATGGAGTCATAAGTAATAGCTTGAAAACTGATCTGAACTTTGAAAATCTCCTCTCTGAGCCACTTGGAAACCCACCGGGCATGGAGTTGTTCTCACCAAAAACCATTGAAACGAACTGTGCAAGAGCAAAACCAGCAACACCAAAAACTATGTACAGAACTGAAAATCATACATGTCCCAAATGGAACATGCAGAGTGTGCACGAGCACTTCTTCTACTGAAAGCAAACCTAGCTACTCTACTCTAACTGGAAGCAAAGGCAAGCTAAACAAACCCTGCAACAGGTTGTGAGAAATAGCTTCCTTTCTTCAAAATTGGCAGCCATGCAATTGATTTGGCACTGATCATGGCTGTTTGGATGGATGGAAAATCAACAAGAAGCTGGTCTTCTATCCAAATCATCAAGGTATCAACCGAAAATCCAATACCTCTTTTAGTTGCTCGCATTTGGATTGAGAGGTATGGCAACCGATCCTTGGTACTTGGTAGCTCATCCTCATGCTCGAAGCAAGCATGACCGGTTGTCAGGCTTCTCCTTTGGCTCCAAATGAAGCCAAATACCTGATTGGGCAAGGTCTCGATCCGTTTGATATGCCCATAGCTCTGATTTTCAACTCCAAGAATGGAGTTTTCAGACCCACCCGAATGGATGATGTGGAAGAAATGGTGGAACCCTTCGCCCTTTCTCTTCCTCCACACTAGATTGTGCTCCTCTTCTCTTAGATTTGGAGCAGCTTCTCCTTCCTCTACTACTTGAAGAGAATCTTGCTCTTGATAAAACTCTTCCTCTAGCATGAAGTTTGTCAAGTCAAACTCTTCATTCTGCTGCTCTAGAGGGCAAGTTGGGGCTGCAAGATCTTCTTCTTCTGCTGCAACAAAATCAGTCCTGACCACCATTTGTTCTCCAACCCTAGCCTCTTCTGTAGGCTTAACCATCAAGGGGATCCTTGTCATCCCAAACTTGGCAGCCCAAACCTTCAAGTCGTCTGTTATTTCTTTTCTTTTTGGCTCTTCCTCTTGTTGTCCTTGATGACTGATTTTTTCAATTTCTTCTTCCCCACATGGAATTGGGGATGCAAGAGGAGGGATAGATTGAAACTCAACTGATTTTACAATTTTTGTGGTGGTGGAGGAGGTGAAACCTCTTGTTTCTTTGGAGGAGGGGGTATTTCTCTTAGGAGGGAATGACTTGTGGAGGGAAAAGGAAAGAAGAATTGAGATGGGGTGGAAGACTAGGGGATGGGGGAATGGATTCAACACTTGGGACAGCAGATGGAGAGTTTGAAACTTGACACTGCTGAAATGAAACAGATTGGGAAAGAGGAAAAGAAAAGGCATGAGATGGTGTGCTTACCCGTTGACAAGGTTGCTGAATACTTCTCTCATACACCTCTATTTCTTCAATCCACTTTGCAAGCAAAGGCAGTGTTGCAATCATGAAGTCAAGCTTCTCCTGAGGGCTGTAATGCCTTGGAAAAGGTCCCACCCATGGACAGGGTGCTCCATAACCGATTCCAAAAGCTTTCATTTGTGCTTGAGCCCTGGACTGCACTATCCCCACCTCCATCTTTTGGATTTTCTCCAATAGACCAGCATCTTGGATCTGATGGTCTTCATTGTATGCACACCCTTGCTCTTGGAAAGCTCCATAGCCAAACTGACTTTGGCACTGCTGCTCATATGGGTATGCATACTGATCTTGAATCTGCTCAAAATGCTGATTTGGAGGATTTGTAAAACATGTTGGAGGTGGAATATACTGTTGTTGTTGATGTGAATTCCATGATGGAAATGAAGTCATGATTGCACAACTTCATGGAATGGAAAAGAATGAAGGGGATGGAAAGAAAGATGGATGAAAATGGATGGAAATGAATGGAAAGGAAGGTCTGCAACTTCAGAGATGGGTTGTTGACCAGATGGAGTCGCCAGATGTGTTTGCAAGTGCCTCCAAAGGCTGAAATCTTCACAGGAACACATCAACCTGCAAAAGATGAAGTGAAAGACCTCTAAGGTCCCACCGGGCGTGCCAAAACTGTTAGTGCAAAATCACAGCACCCCTGGATGCACATCAGGCTTCTAGGTTGATGTTCAGGCATCCAATGTGATTGCACAACATGGAAACCTCTCTCCAAGCGTGGGACTTGTGAAACCGAGAGAGGAATCTCCAGAGAAGGCTGGTTCCTGCTCCTAAACTACCTGCCACAAGCTATTCCAGTGCAGGAAAGCTAATCTAATCCTAATCTAACCATGCCAAGGAGACAGAGAGAGAGAGAGAAGGGAAAAACAGCAAAAAAGCCTACACTAAAACGGTGATACACCAGAGAAGGAGAATGTTGGACATCTATCAAAACTGCCATGGGACAAAGAGAGGTGAGCAATGGGAAGGATGGACAGATGCATCATAGGCCCAAGGATAGATTTCACACAGAAAATGTCCCAAAACTCCATGAACACAGCTCCAGACCTGCAATGAACATTCAAACATGCACAAATACCTGCAATGAAGAGAGGCAAGAAGAAAACAAGCAAAAACGAGAAAGGATGGACAGATGCATCACAAAACACGTTTTGTTGCTTCAGAAGTTTGCACAGAACATCATTCCATTAATAAGAGGCAAAAACACCATTACAGAGCAAGGGAGGAGGTTCAAACTCCATTTTCAACCCTAGAGAAGAAAAGAAGGGAGAGCAGAGCAGAAAGAATGAACAACCTTTTTTTCAAAATGAGCCAAATCTGGCTTTTACATTACATCGGTCGAGCCCAGGGGACAGAAACGTATAAAGGCATGGGAGCCCATTCTTCTTGACTGCAGGTGCATTAAAATGGCATGGGGAACCTTACAAACCCATACCCTATCACTTTGACTGGATTACAGGAGAATGCGACCCATTCTGCATTAAATTTGGTCGCTGGAATGTCATTTCTGGCCATTATCACGCATCAGCGCCGTTTCTCGATTTTCTCTCTTCAGACCACACCAAAACTCGAGATTGATCCTAGAATCATGTAGAGAATTTCATAAGCTTTCCGTTGATATAAGGAACGTGCAAATCCGAGCTCTGGATCGAAAGTTATGGAGGTCTGAAGTTTTAGGGCACAAAACAGTGAAAACGTGTTTTGAAATCTTTCCCGCGCTCTGCCACTTGGATGACACGTGGCACGCTCTGATTGGACGAGAAATTCTCTCTCCTTCATCTTTTCGGCGGGCTGTCCTTTGAAATTTTGACTTTTTGATGATTTTGGGACTTTTTTCACCCTTTTTCCGCGCTCCCGCCATTTGGATGACACGTGGCATGATCTTGTTGGAGGACAGGGCACGGGGCTTCCTTTACTTTTAGCCTTTTTGGGGAACTCAGCCAAATTCTCTAACTTCCCCCAAGCTCCACACTTTACTGCTCTATTGGACACATGTCCAATTCCTATTGGCTCGGGCCAGCGCTTCAAACCTTGCCCCTTTGACTTTTGACTTTTCTCCTTGAGACACGTGGCGTGATCTGGTTGGTTCTCGGCCCTACCGACTCTTTCACATCCTTCGCGTCTTTTTGTCCCAGATGTTCCAAACGCTTAGTGCTCCCTGTGCTGATTTCGGGCGAACCGTCCGGTTCGCGTCCATTTGTCCCAAATGTCCCAGGGCTTGCCTCCTGACGCTTGTTCCCATTTCACCTGGGCCGGGGTTCGGTTCACGATTTTTGGCCCGGATGTCCCATTGTGTTTCGGATCGACTTCGACCTTTTTCGCCCGGTTGGCGGTTCGCGCCTTCACGCCCGGATGTCCCAATCGCTTTTTGATCGCTCAGTGCTCATTTTGGCCGATCCGCCGCCAAGTTCGGGTCTTTTTGTCCCAAACGTCCTGAGCAACACTTAGCCAATTTTTCTTCCTCCTTCGGCCGGATCGGCTTTTCGCGCCCGCCGCGTACTTCTGGCCCGATTGTCCCAAATGCAATTTGGGCCGCCTGGAGGCTTTTCGGCCGATCCGCGCCTTGACGTCCCAAATGTCCCAGTTGCTCCCTTGAGCAGGACTTAGCCAATTTTTACACTTTTTCCTGGATCAACCTATTTGCCTTTCTGCAACTTTTTCACATTTTCTCAGAGCTTGCTCCCTCCTTCTTCGGCCTGGGGAGTTAGAAAATTTCCTGAAGGGACCCTAGAAACCTGATTTTTACTCGAATCACCAATTGCCTTGGGACTTGAACATTTCGATACATGTTATCAAATTTACCACTGGGGTGAAATTTGGATAACAAGTCCCATCTAATAAATTCATTATTAACATTTTTATTTTTGAGTCACATGGGGATGGTATTGATTATTGCTAATGGAACATGGTGCCGTGTCGCCTTCTATTGCAAGCTCGCATGAGTGGTTGGAAGTAGTGATTTAGTGCACCACTTGATTCCTCCTCCAATTTGGTAAGTAGGTTTCTTGAGTGCATAAACGGGTAGACTCAGCTTTGCAAAAAGAATTCAAAAGGATCTATGTTCTCCTTGATTCCAATTCTTTTAACATATCCCTTTAGCTATAGGCTTCTGATACTTGGCATAAGCTCAAGCTCATGGAATCTCATTTGACCTGTGGAGTGCGAGATCCGGTCCGAGGCAACACTAGCTCAAGGTGGGAGACAAAGCATCTAAGAAATTTTTCAAATCCCTTCGGGCCAAGCATGCTCGTCAACATATCAAAGATATTCAAGTCTCTCAAAAAACTCACAAATTTTCCTAAGATCAAAAATGCATTTATTGAGCATTACCGCTAGTATTCTAAGCTCAAAAGGCTACCAATGACTGAGCTACCGCTTTACAACAATGTATCAAGGTGGTTTCGGTCAAGCTTTCTCCTAAGGATCGTGCTCGTTGTAATGATTCTTTTTCTTTGGATGAGATTTATGCTGTTATGTTGTCCCTTGTTGATGATAAATCTCCGGGGCTAGATGGATTTCCTTGTGCATTCTATACATCTACTTGGTTTTTTTAGTCTAGACCTACTTTGGGTTTATAATGAAGCTCTCCAATCTAATTCTCTAGGGATTTTCATCAATCAAGGCAACATTAAGTCATGGGGTTCATTAGCAAGGCAATATCCTAGCACATGAGTTCATATTGAGGTAATTAAAATTAATAAAATTAAAGTCAATATACCAGTAGACATGAGGGGGAGAAAGGGTTTAATTTATTAATATTTTGAATCAGGTATTGGGGGTAGGTTAGAGAGGCGAGACAAAGGAAAGAGAGGTTTAATTTTAATATAAAACTAAAACATTTGAACCCTAGTTTTTAAAACTAAATACCTTAATTGAAATTTAATTACTATGGTCATAAAGTTAAATTATAATCTCTTTTTGAATAAAGAAATCTCAATTAAGAGATTCTTAACCAAGAAATAATAAGATGGTAGAAAACTAGGATTGAGTATGCTTTTCAACACAAGTGATATTATTTCACCATCTTAATTATTTGAAGAACTATTGATAAATAATTAAATCTTAACATTTATAAGGTAATTGGTAATAGGTATTGAATGGATTCAAACTATATTTTGAGAGAAAATGCATATTAAAAAAAATTGAGTGAGAAATATGATATATTTGTTAGGAATTAGTATTTACATCATGGTAAATAATTATATGGTTAGTTTTATATATATTGTTATAACAAATGTATAACAATATATTAATAGGGGTTTTATATTGTTTATACTTCCTACTTTATAGGAAGTTGGTTTTCCTATTTGGATGGCTATTTAATAGCACTCCATACATTGTAATAGATATAGTAATAATATATCGATTATTTGTGTGTTTAACCTGTGTATTATTTACATGTGGTACCAGAGCGAGTTGAGAGAAATGGGAGAATAAAA
The DNA here is from genome assembly GCA_018340775.1 of Taxus wallichiana var. yunnanensis. Classification (NCBI taxonomy): domain Eukaryota; kingdom Viridiplantae; phylum Streptophyta; class Pinopsida; order Cupressales; family Taxaceae; genus Taxus; species Taxus wallichiana. The sequence goes on along the minus strand of CM031236.1, from coordinate 206,770,879 downwards.
TATTCTAAGGGTCAGCTGAGAGTTTTAGTTTCCATGTGGGATGGTAGAATCTGTCTAAAATAATAGTTTGTATTATATTTGTTCTTGAGTGAGAGGATTGTTGTTTACAAGTTGTCCTGGAAAAAGGAGGAGATAATATATTAAAGTGTAGATCATGGTTTACCTCTCGAGTGTAGAAGCTTGAATCAGACCTATGCAGTTGTGCAAAAAATGATAGAAGAGGCATGGAAGGATCTTGAAATTACCTGAATCTGTGGTCACAACATTGCTACAGCGATCGAGGCAAAGCTATGAGGTTTTTTGGCGGATCTCTTCATCACACGACGTCCCCCATCCAAAGCACCACGTGGACACCCATAGCTCCCGATTTTATCACTTCGTGTACATCCTGCCACTGTGAAGATTTGACCCATGCATATCCAGTCACATGCAAGTAAAAATAACAAGGCATGACAGATCAGTATACATCTGACTAAGGCATTCAAAGGCCGATCCATACGAAGCGGATCTCTCCCCACGTCACGAGTCTACACACCTATGCATGGTCTCATGGATCTCAAACCTCAGTGAATAAAATCCATTTTCTGCAATACGTTGCGTCAATCAATGTGAATGTTTATTTATTAGTCAAACCTGAAGCACATTGATGCGCTCCTACCTGCAAAGTTTTGGCGTTCTGTGCCTTGAACCTCGAAGTGGTTTGTGAGTCGTTCTATACATCTCAAAAATATTTGCATGCATTAAATGGAAAGCCCAAGGAAATATTCATTACATGAAATCAAGTTCTCTGCAACGTGGGCGGCAACCACAGCCATTGGTATCCATCCTGTTCGATTCTTGTGCAAAGGAAAACAAAACAAAAAAATGTGGTTTGTGCTCAATCCACATACACAGAAGCGTGTAGATCTCATGCAGCCATCACAGAGCATGTAGCAAATCAATGTGTCCCCCTCCAGCTGCCACGTAAGTCATGTTTTCAAGGTTGGTTTGCATCAGTTTATGTTAACAATTGCATGGCAGTACATTTGGATTGGGAATTGGAATGACACCGGAAAATACATTACATTCTCGTTAGAGTCTTTGCTTTACACCTGTGTGGTCTACTCTGCTAAGACGTCACATTGAGAGCTTCTCACATATATTCTCTTCATACACAGCCACGAATGGAGCAAATAGGTTGGTCTTGTTAATTGTGTTTCATCCATTGTAAGTGGTTATAGTAATATTAGATTCAATATAAGCTGCGAGTAAGTCTTTGTAAAAATAATAATAATAAAATCATGGATGCATTTTCGGTGTAACCCGATGTCCACATTTTGAGGGATAAGATGTTATTTCTAATGAAGTTTTTGAAGGTTACAAAGAAGAAAAATGTGCTTTGCCTCGAGACCCTGCAAGGGGTGCTGCCCTTGACCCTGGCCAGGGGATGCCATCCCAGCACCCCCCGCTTTGGAATTTCAGAGCCAAAGCAAAAATTGGTGGGGAATACATGTCGATAAAAGGTGGTACAAATTTGAGCTTCAAATTTCATCCCTCTGAGTGAGATTCATCAGATGGAGGATGGAGGCACATGAGGTAGGAGGTTAGATAACAACCTCTCGTCAATTGCCAACGATGGGGCCACATGAAGCTGTGGTGACAGTGTGTGTGTGAGTTTTCTTTCATTTCAGAATTACAGTTTGTTGTATGATTTCAGAGTTCTTGTTTTGTGTGGTATTTGATGGATGTTGGAAAGAGAGTTGTGTTGGAGTGCGATGACCTAATCGGGCCGATCCTCCGACCGACTTGGTCCTTTGACTGCCGTACTTTGTTGGAATATGGTCAGCTAGAAGAATATGTTCACTAGCATTAGTGACCATGTGCAGCAAGACCTAACTAGCAAGATCCATTCATGAGTATGTTCTTCGATGCATTTTGCTTCTCAGTATCTATATGAGTGGAAATTTCACATTGTGGGGGGGAATATGATCCAATATTCCATTTCCATTATGTTTTATTATGCAGTTTTGTAATATAAAAGTTATGTTTCCTACATAATTCCCTGATGTATAAGCATAGTGATGAACAATAGCACCAGAGTAAGTCAGTTCATGGATCTTGAAAGGGTTTGTGGGAGGATCCAGAAAACCACACGAGGTGGATAGTTGATGGGACCTATTCACATCAAGGTTTGTGGTAAGCTTGTTTAAAACCATGGAAGGAGAGAGCCTTTCTTTTGGATCAAGGTCATGAGTCACAGAGTTGGACATGCCACAAGGGTGAGCATACTGCAGTTGAGAGTGTGGATGTTTTTCTACCATGTAAACACTAAGGGGGGGAATGTTAGGAATTAGTATTTACATCATGGTAAATAATTATATGGTTAGTTTTATATATATTGTTATAACAAATGTATAACAATATATTAATACGGGTTTTATATTGTTTATACTTCCTACTTTATAGGAAGTTGGTTTTCCTATTTGGATGGCTATTTAATAGCACTCCATACATTGTAATAGATATAGTAATAATATATCGATTATTTGTGTGTTTAACCTCTCAGTATTATTTACAATATTTTCTATTTAATATATTAGGGTAGAAATAAAAGGGGTAAATAAAATTGTCATGGAAAAATGGGTAAGTAAGGTACATGGAAAAAATAAGGGGTATTTTCATTCTAATAATATAACAGGAGGGGGTATTATCAATTGAATAATTAGAGGTAAAAATGGAATTAATGGTATTCTTTAATACCCTTCGAACGAATGTGATATACCATACTTTTACTAAGTGAACCTCCAAAGGCATTAAGTTCATTCCTAAAGCTAGAGATATGGATTAGTTTACTAGGCGGAGGCATATCACATTGTTGAATGTTTCTTACAAAATTTTTGCTAAGGATCTCTTTGCATTACTAATATTTTACCCAAGATTTTTCACCCCGAGCAGACAAGATTTGTCAAAGGCCGCTACATTCTGGATAATCTTATAGCTGTCTGGGAAGGAATGGAATGGGCTCGGTTATCTCTACAACAACCCTTATTTCTCAAAATTGACTTTGAAAAGGCTTATGATCGTATCGAATGGCCATTTATTTTGGCTATGCTCATAGCCTTAGGTTTTCAAGAATTTTTTAGCTCATTGATCCAAACTCTATTCTCCAAAGCTTTTGCTTGCATTAATATCAATGGGCATATGTCACCCGTGATTGGTCTCTTCTGCTCTATCAAACAGTGTGCCCTCTTGTGCCTGTCATGCGGGTAAAACTTTAGTGGTGAATATTTGTTAATTCACGAATATTCCAATTTTTAAAATTTGAAATTGGTGATTTTTTGGGGTAGGAATAAGGATTGAGTCATCATTTTTTTGGGGTACTAGTTAATTTTAGGGGTCGGTTTGCCAAGGTGTTTACACCAATAGCTGATTGTTATCATTCAAATTGCCCTTAGCACGAAATTAAAATATGCCAAATTCACCTCATATATATATATATACACTATTTAAGTATTTATAATTCATTATTCATAGTTCCAAACATCCAACTTACCCTTCCATAAAATTGTGATTATCAAATATTTCTCGTAATTCCTTTCTACTTTAAAGATCGTCATCGACCCAACAACCAGATCACCGATATTTCCTTTCTTCTTTCAAGGTAATTTAATTTGTTCTGTAGCATTTTAAGTGAATAAATTTTCTACTAGCCGGTTGCATACTCCATGCTAGCAGAATAGTAGGATACAAAATGCTACCATTTGGTAGCATATAGTATGCGACCTACCGGTAGGATACAATATGCTATCGGTCGATAGTATATTTTATGCTACAGGAAGGTTGCATAGTCCGGTATCTACATGCTATCGATAAGTAACATACAATAAGCTCCGATCGGGTAGTATACAATATGCTATAAGTTGGTAGCATGCAAAGATGCTACCAAATTTGTAGCATGGTAGCATACTATATACTAATCTTGGGCAGTAGCATACCAAATACTACCGACCAATAACATTGAACATGCTACCGATCAAGTAGCATGCCAAATGCTATCACCGATATCATGCAGTATGCTACCAGCCGATAGCATAATGTTCATTTTGAATTTGGTTACGTTTACAAATTTTAAAATGCTATTTAGATTTTGATTAAACTGGTCTATTTTAAAATTTCTTATGGATAGGTGAAATTGATTCTTTGAACAATGAAAAAATAGACAAATAAACTAAAAAGAAAAAGTAACATATTAAATTTTTTTAGCCAACCAAAAAAATGAAGACCCAACTTGCATCCACTCGGAAACATTAACATGGGTACTAGTAAGTTGTAACAAATTATCATAACCTTTTTCCTCTTTTTCGTAATTTCAAACTTCAATTTGATTTTTAAATATATTTATGTAATTTAAAAGATTTTTCATTTTTGAATATAGAAACCCCTACTGTTAATTGTATTCAATATGAAACAATAAACCAAAACATAAACCTAAAGAAATAATTATTTCAGTAGATGAAGATATAATTGACCCAGACATGTCAGAGCTAGAAGAAATTCCTCATGACAAAATTCATTCAATAGATGAATGTCCTGATGAAAATATTCAACCAAAAGATGCTAATGACAAGATTCTTTAAAAAAATAAATCAGTGAGAAAGAATAAAACATCCTAGATAATTGGAAGCTATTTTCGTGTAGATTGGGCAAAGCAAATACCCATTCGTTTAACCTTTAAAACTAGATGATGGTAGTAATACTCCCAAATAATGTAGATTTACTATTTATGGTTAGAAATTGGGTAAAGAACATATAATGCGGCTTAAATTGGACACTATTGAGAAACATTGTGGCAAAGTATATTACACAGTCATCGAAAATGATGGAAAAATAAAAAATTCATATATGGAAAACTATAAAAGTGTGCATGCATGTAAGATATAAGGAGGAGTACGACAATAAGATGAAACACTCTAAAAAAATTCAAGAGAAAGGAGGAACCATTAATGTAAATTTTGGAAAAGATGCAAATGAAAATCTGAAGGCAAAAACTACACAATTTTCAACCATATTTTTTATTCTTAAAATGGGCAGACCAATTTCAGATTTTTCATAATATAAGAAATTTTCAAGTTCAATGGGTTTCCAAACCTTCCACATTCACATTGGTCAAAGAGCAAGTGCTTGGGAGATGGCGAGATGTCTTACGATGATTGAACAAGAAGATTTGAAAGAAAACATCAAGAATGCAAGTTTCATCTCCCTTTCCATTGATGAGGTTACAACTGTTGACAACACTTCTTGGGTTTGTATGCATGTATATACTTTCCAAAACCACACAAGGACACCTCATCTGCTATCTATTCATAAAATGCAAGAAAATTGCAATGCTAAAAATCTTTTCAAATTGGTTATATCTAATTTGAAGGATATAACAGGAATGGATAATTATTAAATAAATGTTTAAGTATAAGATTTCACTTTAAAATTTATTTTAGTAAATATAAGAAATTAGGGTCACTCTGCACTTGATGGAAGTGGTCCCATAGCTCTAATAGTTATAATCTAGAAGATAGTTTTTCAAAATCTAATTTGGTCAATACTTACTCATTTTTAGGATTTCAACAAAGGACCTAAAACTTTTAGGGCATATATATTGTAGTCGGTCTTTGTTTTGGGAAAGCATATAGTCATTTTGTAGGTTTTTTGACCTTCTGGATTGGATTTTGGCCCTACCACTACTTGAATTGGTACCAATTTTTAAATTTGGTCCATAATTCACTTTAGTGACCATGAATCAACTCTATGATGTTTGTCTACTTCTTACTAAAATGAGATCCTCACTTTGTAGATAGAGGATTGCTCCTGAATGGGATTCTGTCCTATGGCCAAAATGAGGTGATTGTAATGTGCCTCCTCCTTAAGGTGTGATCACACTACTAGGTGTTGAATGAGTTTTTATGAATAATACCAAGTGAATTGCATCAAGTGAACTCAGATGATTTCTCATTCTTAGAAACAAGGTGCTCCATATAAAGATCATCCCCTCACCTTTCTTGGCTCTAAAATCATCCTTTCATGGAATCAAATTCATGATTCTCATACATATTTTTTTCTCATATGTCTCTCATGGAGATAGATGATGCCTTAATACTTCACACATGATGGTCCTTGATACCTCGGTGGCATGACTAGCTCATTTTAGCTTGTTCTTTGGAGAGATTTGGGTACAATGACAAAGTCAAGATATGATGATCATTAAGTCACTCCTTGAGATCCACATTTCACCTTTGAACATGATGAATCCTTCACAATTCAATTTATTGACCAAGATGACACACTGGGTGTAAGCATGCTTATGGTACATGGACACCTTTTTCTCAAGTTGCTCCTCATGGAAATGGGTTTCCTCCTCCAGATAGGGGATGAATCCTTGAATGAAATTTGAGGATGAGTTACATGTTCTTGACCTCCATACTTCACTGAAACACTAAAAATCACATTTTACGATCAATGAAACTATTCTAAAAATCTAATTCTGCCTACAACTCAAAATTTAGGTCCTATTTCATTTTGAACTAGGATGGGCAGCTACAGAGTTTTGTAGTACCTAAAGAAACATTTAAGCCTTGAATCAATGTTGATTATTCCACCTTGTAGATTATTCTAATAGCCTTCTAATGCCTATTTTTTTCATCCTAACTCTTTCCAAAACTCCTAGAATCATCCAAAGAAGTCATCTTTCATCATTTTAGCTTTCATTCCCTACACCTAAAAACCCGGTCTTAAACAATTGCTCCTGAATGAGATTTTATTTCCTAAAATTTCCTAAATTTACTTAGAAATCTTCAATTCTCTCTAAAATCACCCTCAGATGCTTTATATTTTCTCTAAAAACTTCCTAAGGGTGTTCAATTAGCTACAAATGGCCAAAAATGGCCTTTTTAGGCCTTCGAGAGGAAGTAGTCTCATCAAAACTAAATGAGTTGATCAATCACCTTAGACACTATTCCCTACACACTGAAACACACTTGAATGATATTATTAGAATTTCCTTTGAGCTAGGGTAAAGGTTGAACTTATGATAGGTTGGCCAGATGATACAGAGTACCCTACAATCCTCTTTATATAACTTCAACTCAAAATACAACTTCCCCAATTCAACTTTCTCCTTTTCCCTTGTTTCAAGTAGGTCTAGTTAGGGTTTGAAAGAAAAATTAAGGGTTTAATGGATTACCACTTGTTTCATCCTTACATCCACCTTTCAACACACCCATACACCTTACTCAAGCACACCTCAATGCTCCATTACTCATTTATCCATCATCTTGCTAGATTTTCAACTTTTGGCTTTTTAAGACTCCTTGTTTGCTCAAGCTCTAAACAATCTTCTCAACTTTGTTTTTCACCTTCACATTGAATTTTAATCAATCTTATTTTCACTCATCTCACTTGTTCTTACCCCTCTCCTAATCACTAATGAAAATCACTCAACTCTTCCTCTTTCACTTAAGGCTTTTCATACAAACCCTTACTCTCTCTAGGATTCTTTATGGAACTGTGCAGATAGTCAATAGGTCTTCTTGATTAAATTTGTATAAGGATTTTCCCTGTTCCTCAAGGATTCAAAACATTCTAACACCACTCCCTCAATGATAGATACAAATTCCTTATGAGTTTATTTCCTAAGACAACTATTTCTCAAGGTTGGTCTTGATAGTCACAAGAAATAAGCATGATTGTACATTGCTTCCTTTACCTACTAACCACTCAATACTCTGTCCTTATGCCCTGATTTTATGAGTCCTTAATGCCCTTAGGCCTTCCTCCAACTTTTCAGGCTCCACCAAATTCAAAAAAATGGAATAAAGACTATTTTTCTAAAAGTACATCTTTCCTAGCCCTCAAACTAGGCATTAACATTGCTAGACTATATTTGCACATTCCTTTGCTTTTATTCTTATTCCAACATGTACTAGGGATTTTGAAACTCTTGGTCTTCTTATTACCTTCCTCCACACTTATCAAGGACTCTACAAGGCATAATTATTAACTTTTACAATGAATGTTCTACTCTAGGCCCTTAAGACTGGGCACACACAGTTAGGATTGTGTTCACACAAATTTAATTTAAGAAATCCTCCTTTAGATGGCTTATTACCTTTTCTTGACTTTTGCAACACCAAGTCCTTGTGATCAATTCCTTGAAATAGACTCAAGGATTCCATTGAATCATTATGTTCATGCTACATACTACTAAACTTCTAAAACATGGTATAGTATGGTGTGAGTAAGTCTTTCTATCTATTTTCCATTCCCTGACACTTTGTGAGGGTTCCATGAAGCCTTGAACACCATTATAGATAAGAAGACAATCCAAAACAAGATATTTACACATGAAAATGCTTTTGCAAAATAGTCTCTAACCTCCAAATCTGATATCTTGGTTTAGAGGATTTGTGTCACTTAACACCTAAGCCTATAACATACCTAGAGCTAGTTCAAATATTCAAATTATACATTTGGAGGGAAACCTATTCTTTCCTATGTGGAGTCCAAATGGACTAGTACAAGCTATGACCATCTCAAGTGGACCCAAGATACCCCTAGTCACCTAAGAAATCCAAAATTTATTATTAACAAAATGTTCCTTCATCACCAGAGGAAGGATGCACAATGACTTAGAAGCCTTATTTTCAATTAAGGGCTTAGTTTCATGCTTCAAAATTTTCAATTTCCATGCTAGTTATTTTTTCCATTCTAGAGCTATTAAAACACCCTCCGGAGAGTTTAGGAAAGATATTAAGCATCCAGAGGTGATGTCAGGGAATCTTGGAAGTGTTGAAGGTAATTTAGGAAGATTTAGGAAAGGTTTGATCATTCAAGGACTATCTTCTCAACATCGGGTTTTCTAGGTGCAGGAACAAACACTCTAATGGTGAAACCTAACTTCTCTGGAAGATTCCAGAGCTCTGTAAGGAGTTAGAAGGAAAAAAATAGGGCATTGGAAAGCTAATTAAATCCTCTACATGTTGGAGACATCCATTTTCTCTAAGGCTTGAAGGTGTCATGAAGAATTTCAAAATAGTGAAGCTTCCCATTTTGTTTCCAAACCAACACTTCACCAATGCAACACTTCATGACACCAAAATAGGGCACTACCAATCAAAATTCATGCTTCTTGATGATTGAAACCTCATGCTTGACTCTATGCCACCTAGACACCCTTTTTATCAATGCAACTTGACTTGACATCAATGACAACACCAATGACACTATGTCCAACACATGTGTTTTGATTTGTTATGTATTATAAGGAATTTCATGAGTGCATATATTTGAGAAGTTTGTTGTTTCCTTTGAGAGTTGTGAGGTTTGTAAAATCTAATTTTGACACATCTAACACTCCTACAAATGTCAGTAAACAATCCAAAAGGCCCCAAAACCTAAACAATGACTATATTCATTGCCAAAATAGACATCGATTGTAGAATTTAAATGCTAAAATCTTTAGGATGAATGTTGAAATCCTAAAAATTACCTATGTATTGACCATATTAGATTATAAAAAACTATCTCCTAAACCGTGACTCATGGAGCTGTGAGACTAGTTCCATAAGGTGCAGAGTGACCCTAATTTCTTATATTTACTAAAATAAATTTAAAGTATAAAAAATAAAAAATATAAATAATAAAAGTAAAACTTAAACATTTATTTTTTTGTAAATATAAGCATACCAAAAACATATATATATACTCCATGCGGAATGTGTATGTGTTATAACGCGTACATTTTTTAACACACACACATTCCCCTTTATTATGCCCCCAAACCAAGAATTTACAGGCTTGGATTGCTTTGGTTTCCCAAACCTGTGCCTTGGACCTATAACAAAACAACAACTGTGTGTTTTTGACAAAATATGCAAAAAACTCACCTTCCACCATGCTAAATCCTACAAAAATGTGTTCTATCTTTTTCTTAAAAATTTCCTACAACGTCAAGAAAACTATCCTCTTTCTAAATATATGTACTTTTTATATTTTTTTTGACTATTCTAAGGTTTCCATTTATATTTATTTCAAACTATGTCTTTTATACCTCTATTTTTAGTGATTGTAAACACTTATCTTTTGTCATGTATCTTTTTTGACTCATCAAATTGAATAAAAAAATTTTTAGGCCCAAACTAGGACTAATTCTATACATATTAAAAAAAATAATTTTTGATATTTTTTGAGGTAGTTAGGGGGCACACGGTCGAGCTCCATTATTTTTCAAAATTTAAAATTTATGTACTAGAAAAATCATAAAAAAATACTCACTAAAAAAATCTAAAAAAATCTTAGCCCAAACTAGATGCTCCTATCTATCTTTCTACCAAAGGGTTTTCAAAAATACTAAATAGTGCTCAAAAAATGGTGGGGGCAACATGAAAGTATATCTACTTATGTTTTTTAAAAAAACAAGAGCACCATTTGGTATTTTAGTTATTTAACCACTTAAACTTAACCATTTTTCAAAAATCTTAGCTTTATCCATGAACTCCATGCCTATATGTTAAACATGATCTAAAAATATTTCGTAGTTTCAAAAGTTTTCAATTGGGGTCAAAATGGTAAGAACCTTCTTAAAGATGTTGATACGAGATGGATTTCTATGTATGACCCTGCATGAAGAGTTTTTGAGGAATATCCATCATTAACTGGTTTCATGTTTAAGAAGCCGTATGCAAGTCGACATGGAAAAATATTTTCTTTCTTAACTTAATGAGACTTGGAAACATTTTTACACTTTATAGGATTCTTTCAATGTTGCATGAAATTAATTTCTTGACAAAGCTTGCTAAAAATATCCATCTATATAGCGAACTTCATTAAGTTCATGAAAACGATCTGTCACGACTCTAGATATGTTATACAACTCTGATGAATGCTTTCAAGGACATGTATTTAGTAACTAGAAAACTCTAAAAAATTTAAAGGGTCATAATAGCTACTTTTGATTCAATATATGTGGTCATCTTTGTATCTTTTTAACGGAAAAGAGATTTAAATGCAAACATTTGAAAAATGAGTGGATATTGTTGGATCAAAGCTTAAAGAAGTACTTGTTACATGTAATTTATATGAAGCTCTTATATCTGAAATAAGAAAAGAATGACAAAAAATTACACAATGCTTATCCAATGAGATCAGAGATCATTTTTAAAAGGTGAGTCTTTCTAGGCCATGGGAGTGGTCAATCCTAACTTTTGGAATCCTGTAGGAGGCGGAGTTGTAGATAATTCATTTAAAAGACACATGGGTACTATCATTAAGCATTTTGGACAATCAGTTGAATGTAATGGATTTCAGATTAATGGTGTTCTTCAAAAGGAATCACTTGCATTGCAATCGATGATTTCGGCCAGGTAATGAGCGAACAATTTGAATTACTGAGTGAGCCAACAGAGAAAGGAGCAATTACACTTCTATGGAAAAAGTTGTATCCTAGTACCATCCTTCGTGAAAGCATTAGTGAATATTTTTGATTGTATGAATTGTGTCAAACAATGATATTGGGATCAGTTGAAGATGAAAGAGTTTTTAACGCATTAACATTTATAAAATCAAAATATTAGAACAGATTGGATAAAAATCTTGAGACTTGCTTGAGATTGTATGTTTCATGATATGATGTGGATACATTTCCTTATGAATGGGTAATGGCAAGTATGGAATTATCTTGCAGAGAGGAGAGGGATTAGTAATTCTAATATAGGGACTATGGATAACAATAAAACTATGACTAAAAATCATACCTCGCGCAACATATTAGATAATAGTGTTGGGAACCAAAGTTTTCAAGATATGTTTCAGTTTGAGCTAGCTGATATTGAGTAAAGAAGAATGAATGTACATTTTAATTCTGGAAAGAAAATTTCATATCAGATTATAAGTATGTATATTGTTATTTTTGTTATACACATGTTCATTATTGAATAATATTTTCAATGTTGCAATTTGTTTAGATTTTTTAAATGAGAAATGTCATACTTATTTTTTCTGTTGTCTTTTAAATGATAATAATATCATTCCATTTATGGTAGATTTTTCAGTCTTACACATGAATATAGTACAAATACAACACCATATAATTTTTATTTGCCAATATTTTCAAATAATTTCAGTGTTTGTTCTTTGAAAATTAATTTCAATGTTTGGAAACAAAACTTGTAGTTTTATCCACATAAAGTATTTGAAAATGATAATAATCAGTAATGTAATATGTAATAGTAATATCAAACACAATTGAGAATAATAATCACATTAAGAATCCATTTGAATAACTTATGCACTAATATAACAAAAGTAAAAGTAAAACACCACATCGATTGAAATTTGAAACTTTCAATATTTTCATTAATAAGTATATATATTTATACGCTGAATTTGAAACAATTTTACAAAAATATTCTAAAAACGACAATTACAATTTCACAATTTCTTTTTTCAGCATCATCCTTGAGAAAATTATTTTCTATGTGTTTCAATTTCTGTCTCCTGCCAATGCAACATAACTTTATTTCACAACACCCGACTGAACAAGATCCTTTGTTACAACTTTGATATTAAAAAGAATTTCTCGTTTTGGATTTGCTGCATCACCAATAGATAGTAATGTTGGATCCTGTTCTATTTGCTTCTTCAAAATATCTCTGGATCCATTCCATTTTCCTTTATTATCCTTCTTAAGGTATTATTCTGCTTGTTTAAGATAACAAGCTTCTACTTCAATTCAATTGCTACATTTAAAATTTTCCTGGCACTTTTAAATTCACATCAAGCATTGTAGCCTCATTTTTCAAATTTTTCGTACTTTGATTGCATTTCAAAATAGAAAAATAATTAATTAATTTTTAAAAAAATGTAAATAATATTTGAAAATTTAGTAAGACTTACCAATGCCTTATCTCATTCTACATTTGCAATAACTACAAGGCCCTTGTCTCTCAACCACATATTATGGTAGGCTTGTGCTTTTGCATTTAAATTCTCAATTATATTCAACATAATGTCCAACACTTCATCATCATAACTATTTTCAAAAGATATATAACTAGACACAACTCAATTCAATAAAATATCAATCTTTGTTGGCTCGTTTGAACTGAAGAATACAATATATGTCTTTGGGAGTGATTTTTAAATCATGAATTTATTTCTTTAATCATAACTTTAGCCCTAAACTCCCACAATTTTAATTGTTCAATATCCTTCAATAAAACATCAACATTGGCTTCACAATTGTCAGCCAAAAGAGCATTCAGTGAAAAAGTATTTTTTGGTCATCAATTAAGTCAGTATGTACTAGAGAAGGTGTGTTTGATCTATCCACTCTTATTGGAGAAGGTTTCCTTGCCCCATGAATCATATCTTGGGGATTGAAAGTTCCATGGGCCTGAAACCCACTTTTAATCCCTATATATTCCTCATCCAAATCAATTTTGTTAAAAACCAAAACACCCCATCCACTAAGAACATTGCCCAATGAAAATGTTGGAAACTCAACTTTACAAAATTAAGGGTGCCCCTGCTTGAAGCTGGAGGAACAAATGAAATATGCTTGCCACTGCACCTGGTCCTGATATTTTGTGGTGGAGGTGGCGGAGGTGGCATCTTCCTCTTCATAGTAGAAGATGGATTTTGAATTGGATGTGGAGGAGGCCCTGTAATCAATTGTAATTTTGTAAATAACATAAGAAAATCAAATGAAAAACATAATAGGATTGAAATAATAATAAATATAACGTTATATCATATATGATTATAAAAATTACTTAGTTGAGTGGATTCCAGCTGAGGTGCAGTTACTAATGGGGTCTATTGCAGTTGATGTGGTTGTTGTAGAGAAGTAGACTAAAAGTATGGGAGTTTTATTGGTAGGTGTGATCTAAACATAATTAAGCATCAACGATTGATGAGCTTGTTGAATTTTTAATTTAAAAAATATAAGAAAAAAATACAAAAATGAGATTCATACCGGAGCCAAAGAGTGAGGTACCGAAGATATTTCTACCTCCTATGTTTGATCAAATTCATATACATTTTTATTGGGCTAGCTTGAGTCCGACGATATAATCTTGTGCTACTTGAGGTTTCTATAGAAAATCAATATAAGTTATAAGAAATATTGAAACATATACAAGTTTTAAATAATTAATTACATTTATTTTCAAACATATTGAAACATATATACATCATAAATTAAAATACCTGTGATTAATGCATGTGGTATGGTGGATGTGTTAGTTTGAGGGTTTAAGGAACTCCTCATCCATTTGATAGAATGTGGAGGGGTTTCCTCCTCTGTGTGTTGATCATCCGAAATAGTAACCAAATCTCCTGAACCTAGTGGGAAATGATCTCTGATAGTAGTTTCCTTTGTGATGCAACCACAATAACTATATTATGTGATAACTACCTTAATATTTATTAATTTCAAATATTAATTATAATAGATAAATATTACAAAAATAAAGAATAATAATTAAAAACCAAATAATAAAAAAGCTGGGACTCGCTTTCTCTTGAATCATAATTAAAAATACGATAGATTTGAATGCAATTATTTTGGAGGAGTGGTGTTGAGTAAATTATAGAGAGATTCATAATATAAACCAAGAATAAAATTTGTTGAGTTGATGGTAACATTGTCATTCAAATGAATGTTAGCCAAATCAGATCTTATCCTGAGGATAAGAAGCTGCACCAATCAAATTTCTATCCGCTTAAGGTGCGAACGATATATGTCAAAGTCCACCATGGAATATTCGTATATTGACCTTGTAATATAATTCTAGCTTGGAAGAATTGCACCACGACCTACAAAAATGGGTGACTGAAATCCTTGAGTTGAATTCCTCTTTTTGAAGGGTTTTGGGAAGTTGTAAATGTAAATACAAGGAGACACATTTTGTTAATATTGAAATGAAATGTAAAATTGAAAATAATCAAAATGAAATGTAAAACTGAAAATAAACTTACTAGCAGTAGTAATTGCAATTACATCAATAGATAATTGAAAATGAGACTCTAAATACTTGCAATCTTCATCTGATAAAACAACCTTCGTCATGACAGGATCCACATCCTTGTGTGGTAGTCCTGTCAGACGCTCAATGTCCTCGGGTGAAGTTCCAAATGACTGTGCATGAGATGGGAGTTGAATATGAAAGGTGAAAGTGGAAGTGTCCAGGAAAATTTTAGCGGCAAATATTCGTAGTTTGGCGAATAGTAGAATTTCAAGAATTTGATTTTGGCAAATTTTAAAGCAACAAAGTACCCAGGTTTTGCCCAAAAATTCCACAAACAATAATCTATCCCATGTGAATCACCAAGGAATTTCCAATCCCAATGTATATTTTTATATTAAATTGTTGAATGATCGTCACATCGGGATTTGAAAACATTAATGTTTCACCAGAAATCGACGTGTCGGGATTTGAAAACATTAATGTTTCACCAATAAATTGATGTGCCGGTATTTGAAAACATTAATGTTTTGCCAATAAATCTATGGAACCTTATTGGTTCTTTGGGCTCATTCACCGACATTCATGGGAGTTTTTTCTAGGAATTGGATCAAATTCGCCATACACACACACACACGTAGGTGATGTTTTCTCATAATTTTCTAATTTTTGAATTGCGAAGTAGTAGAAAGGGATTTAGTGAATCAACATATTGTAATTTTCTTACAAAATTTCAAATAAATCTAGGTCTTTCCAGGGCCCAGCTTATTGCATTACAGTTTACATCCTAGAATCACTTACTACAGGTGAGTCCTCAATCTATTTGAGACCTGTTTTCTTTCATGTCGCATTGCTTTATCTACGATTCTACCTTTGTAAGTTATTTCAAAACCTAAACATCCTTGTCCCCATAACCACTATGATTTTTTATGTCATCTAGAATAGTCCTCCGCTTACAGAGAATCATAACTATTTTTCCTATCTTAGATATATTATATTTAAAATCACTTCATATATCTCCACGAGATGCCGCTCTGTATGTTCCTTGCTTTATTAGTGTATCTTATTTGAATATTTTTTTAATGTTATCTCTCTTGTAGTGTGTGTGTGTGTGTGTGTGTGTGTGTGTGTGTGTGTGTGTGTGTGTGTGTGTGTGTGCTATACTCCGGTTTCACTTTCCATTTATTCCAAGACTATGATCGTTTATCACTATCCATCGACACTTTGCCTCATCCCATAACAGACCTAAAGGATATATAAAATGTGGTACATTCCACAGGTTTCACGTTCTCTAGGGCCTTTCCTTGGAAATTTGATGGAATGGCGACGCATGACATAGACCTCTCGGATCCGGGACCCGCTCTAGACCCAAAAATATCAATTGAGACTCATTTTGTGGGGTTCACGTCCACTAGGAGGATTTGGTTAGGAATGGGAGGTTAACGGAATGCTAAAAACAATAATGTATGAAATAGAGACCATACAGAGATGTCCAAAATGAAAAATTCAAGAAATGCAAAAGGGAAAAAAGTTACAACAATGAACCAAAAACCAGATAATTAGCATTTGGAAAAACAAAAGATAGAAAATAGCAGTTGTGGGAAAAGTACAAACATCTTGTCACAAGCATGCTTACTTGTTACCACCATTTTCCTCACTACAATGTACTTCAAAAAATTTAAACCATGGAATCTATCATTTTTATTAATGTTGAGGCAAAGTTGGAATCTATCGCTCCACAAAGAAAAGTTTTCCAAAATGAATTTAGTATCACTCTTTGACATCTTCTTCCTCCATGAAGATTGTAGAAGTGTGATCATTCTTCGACATCCTCTTCCTCCATGAATATTGTAGAAGTGGGATCACTCTTCGAAATATATTCTTGTCCTTGTTGTAGCATACTTAATTGTTACCACCATTTTCCTCACTGCGATGTACTTCAAAAATTTTAAACCATGGAAACATAATGTATTGAATGTAATCTAATCATGGATTTCATTCAACAATATGAGGAGGAAAAAATTCTTTCTTTATCTTCACATTCACTTCGCATGTGAAAATAATTGTGTTATACATCCATTAGAAACGTATAGTAATACTAGTTCGATTTTATTAATGTTGAGACAAAGTTGGAATCTATCTCTCCATAGTAAGAATTTTCCAAAAAAGAATGAAGGGGTTTACACCACCTCTTCTTCCTCCATGAATATTAGATAAGTGGGATCATTCTTCGATGTATTTTCTTGTCCTTGTTGTAGTCCAGAAAACATGTCTATAATATTTAATATAAAGAAAAACATGATGTAATGTGAGACTAGATATAAATGACATGAAGTTAGATATTAAAAACATCAAGATCTGGGGATATTTTTAATTCCTGCATCCTTCAAGTTTCTTGAACACATTCTCCAAGTAGGAACACGACAATATACAAAGAATACCCTTATCATGATTATATCATATGTGAAACATATGATCAAAGCATTCAAGCTTCTCTTAAGAATAACGATACTTTGACATTTCATTGTCAAGATAAAGAACCCTGCATACATTCTCAACCTTGAATTCACAGTCTCATACCACAATGATTCATAGATGGAAAACCATATATTCTGTCTCAGTTCCTTTGAAATGATGAACACTCTTGGTAATTGGATCTTCTTATGACAGACCTCATACCTCTGATGAATCAATTATCTCTTCATGAGTAGATGCACACCTTATTTGTCTTAATGACAACATTTAGAACGTCTATGTACAATAGGGAAAACCTGTATACATTATGACAAAGCTCGGTCATCAAGACTCCTTCATTAATCAACTAAAGACAGATCATACCTTGGATGAATCAATGAACTCAGAGTCCTTCATGAGAAGATACATACTATACTTTGATTTCAAACTAAGCATAGACCTTGAGATCACCTATTTCATGTTTGATTAGCTACAACAAAGAATTCTTATCACTAGAGTGTCTTATCATTAGAGTGTCTTTGGTTTCTCAACAAATCATTTAAGTTGCTTTTTCTCTTCTCAAACCTCTGATACATTTTCATTTTTCTTGATGTATGCTCTAATTTTGACTGTAGTAATATTATTATTCCTTCCAACTAAGTTATATGAGAGATAGCTAAAAATATCACCTCATACTTTCACTTTGTTCTATATCAATTTTTCTTTCAAAAGAGTCAAAACTTGTGATTTTTGTACTAAAACATGTAGATCAGACCAATACAGATAAAGTGCATTGAAACTAAATAAATGGTAGGAAATCCTTATCCAATTTGATGTAACATGGAAATCAAGCAACCAAGAAAAATTGTGGATTTTTTTTGTAATTTCTTCTTATACTAATGTTACACTCTTGAAAAAAGTAGTACATGTTAAGAGACACAAGATATTATATAGCCCATGTCAAAAATCACTTGAAAAGAATTCAAATCTCTTTAAAGAATTCCATTGGGATTAGTTACATTTTGTTCTCCTTAAATTTCTTATTTTTACATCTAAACTTCTTCTAGGTTTCCATGATGACTCTTCTTTTAAATTATTATTTCGTATTTTTCTATTTCTTGTAAGATGAAATGTTGATTGTTGTCTCCTCTCATATGTCATTTTTTTGTGCATTTTTTGTCAATTGACATCCATTACATGATACATCTTGAGATTCATTATCTAGTGTTTTCAGAACATGATATATGGATATTGAAATGACTTCTTTGTAATCAATGTTAACATTAGCAATCAATCAATAAGAGTGCCTTTGAGATGCTTCATGATGAATTTATTCTCTTTGTTGTCTTTCTACCTAAATCAATCCATCTGAATGCATTTGCATGCGTAATATTTTTCTTTATACATATTTCTCATGTTGAGATGTCTCGTGCACATATCAATATCATTTAATATAACACGTTGTATTTTTTTCATTTAATTCTATAGGGTTCACTAACTCAGGGAAATGGCACGTAAAAGGAAGCTCAACCTTAGAAAAAATGTTATTCCAACCCCTCCCTGGCGAGTAATCGACATTCAAAAATAACATCTTATTTTGAGAAACTAAGGAAACCCATAATTCTCTAGCAAGACCATCACAATCAAGGGATAATGATTACATTCAAAATGAAACTTAGAATGAGAATGTGTTCATTTTTTATTTTCCTGATGTTGTCAATGAAAACAACAATGAAATGCCTCCCCTTGAAGACATTCCATTGAATGATGTTGAGTTTGACACTGTACCACCTTCCCAATTGAATGAAGATGACACTGCATCACTTGTCAGTGCCCAAGTGAATGTTGGAGGTGAAACTTATGGCAAGGGGCGATCAAGGAAATTTAAATTACACCAAGGCAAATACTCAACATACATCTCTTTCTCAAAGAAAGATAAATGAAAGAAAATGGGACTTGGGAAGGAGTTTCACTTACAAAGTGGGTTTCTAAGTTTCCATTTATTGAACTGTTGAAAATGAGAATAAATATGAACCTCCTAAAGAATACAAATGTACGATATGTAGCTGGAAATTGGGCAGGAACAAGACAAGATAACTTAAGTTGGATAATATTGAGAAGCATGTAGGAAAGATCTATGAAAAGATAATTGTAGATGGCGTTGAGAAGAATGTTTACAGATGGAAAACTGTAAATGATTTTTTTCATATTATGTATGAAAAAGAATTTTAAGAGCACAATAGGAAAGAATATTTGTAGCAAACGAAGGGACAATTACCTCTCAATTCAACAAGATCATTCAAAATAGTCTTTTGGGTAAAATAATTCAGCTAGCTACTAATTTTCACATTTTGAAAAGAGGTCGTCCTATAACAGATTTTATTAGAAAAAAAGAAGATGTTTCCTTTTCTTGGTGTCCCAAACTTTCTTCATTATCACTAGTTAGAAAGTAGTGGTTGGGATAGGGAAAAATTCCTAGCTATGGTTGAGAAAGAAGACTTGAAAGAGAAATTGAAGTCTGCACAATACATATCTTTGTCTATTGATGAGGTTACAATAGTAGATAATATTTCTTAGGTTTGTATGCATGTGTATATTATTGAGAATTATGTGAGACAACCTCACTTAATTTCCATTCAAAAGATGAGAGAGAACTCCACTGCTGAAAACCTTTGTGAGTTGGTGATAAAAAGTTTGAAGGAGATCGGTGACATGGATGATGTTGCAATTACATCAAAGCTGGTATGTGTTGGGGAAGATGAGGCATCTGCAATGCAAGGTTATCATAATGGTTTGTGTGTAAGACTCCAAACATCTCATTGCTCTTATATTATTTTCATTCATTGTATGGCTCATAAAATGAACCTAGCTTACAAAAAAGTTGGAAAATTTAAACCTGTAGCAAAAGTTGAAGAGCTCCTTCGAAAGGTGCATGCTTATTTCTATCGTAGTCCTAAAAGGTTCATGGAATTCCAAATATTTGTAGAAAGACTAAAAAATTTGCGTAAAATGTTAAAAGATGTCGAAACCAAGTGGATCTCATTGTACTGTTAGAGTAGGTATTTACCTTAGCTCATGTTCACCTAGGTACTTTATTTACATTTATTGTATTTATCCTCACCCACTTATGTGTGTGGATATTTATTTTTATTTATTTAGATATTTAGGGGATATTATATAGTTGTTAGGTATAGTTCCTTTCTTGATCTATGGTATTGACTAGATTTTTAATGTCTAGTTCTTTCCTAAATATATGGTCTTGACTAGTTCGTTGATGACTAGTTCTTTCCTTGATTTATGGCTTGATCTACGACCTTGACTAGTTCTTAGATTGTTAGTCCTTGCCTATATAGGAAAGGCCCATTCTCATTGTATTTCATTGAGTTCCACAATAATATATGATATTGGTTCTCATTTGTTTGCAAAAGGTTTTATGTAAAGTTATTTTGGCAAATTGTTTTCATATTATTGATCGCGGTGTTTTATTATCATCTGAGTTCTTGGCTTGGTACGATCTGGTTATCATTCCTTTTATGGTATCAAAGTAGGAGATTGATGTTGACATTCGTCTGTAATTTTTGTTTTGCAAACATTTTTTTGTGTATTCATATATTCGGGATTTGTTCATATTTTGTTGTTTTGTGTGTTTTATGCAAAACATAGCCTCCCATTAGATCTGGAAGGTGGAAAAATCCTAAGATTGAATGTAAACTCGACCATTTCTAGAGGCAGTCATTTTTTTGAATGGTTCACCTCAGGATTCATGTCAGTGAGGAAGAAAACCCAGAAAATCAATTTCTAGGTTTTTCGAGATCCACACTGGGTATTTGTCTTTTTGGTGCACAATTTTTGAGAGGCGTGCAACAGTCAAGCTTCTCGCAAGATGTTTATTTCCTTTTTTGGCGGGGGACTGCGGGTTGTTGTGCACAATTTGCTATTTCAGGAAAATCCATAGACTGCTATTTTGGGTGGCGAAGGTAATTTTTGACACAGTCCAGAAATAACAGGTTTTACCAGAAGAAGCAATTGGATGTGACTTTCTTGAAAACCAGTGACATGCCCCATAATAGTAAGGGAGCATACACCCATTAAAATCCTTATCTCTTGGTCATATGGTATGGTCATATGAGGGCTTAAAGCTTGTGATTCCTACTAGTAGGTGCTTAACTCCATCCCCCTTCATTTTATTTGTGTGGTGAAGACAAGAGCATTTTATTTTGTTTTAGTGGCAACTAAAATAAATAGTGAGCATAAACTTATAAAGCGTGTATCTTTTGATCAACAACTCGATTTGAGTTCCATTTTTTTGTAAAAGTTCTTGTTTTTTTGTGCTCTTTCCATTGAAAATATTTATTTTTAGAATCACACTATAATTCTAAATCTAATAATAAGTCTAGTCTTTCATGCTCTTTTTGTGGGGGTATTGGTTATGAAGAACATGTGTTATAAGTGAAAGCAAGCCTTAGAGGATCCAAATCAAGAAACACAAAATTTCTATCTACACTCCACCTCCTTCTAATCAGCATAGAAATATACTTAATGTTGTTGGGAGATCTCATTCACCACTTACAGGTGCAGTTGGGTTATTGATTCTAGGGCTTCTCATCACATGAATTCTTCAAAGGAGTCTTTTGTTTCTCTAGGTTTGAGTTCTACTCCCAAAATTGAGGTTGGAGATTATTCCTTTCTTTCTGTTGAGGGAAAAGGTGATATACATCTTGACAGGTGGTAGTATCCAAGATGCATTATATGTTCCTAACATCACTACAAATATTATTTCTATATATCAAATTTTTCATTCTAGTCAAGGAAAAATAGTGAATTTTACACCACATGGGGCAGAAGTACAAACTTTGTTGGAGCCTCATTCACTTGTTGTTCAAGGTATTTTTGATCATAGTTCTAGACTATATCACTTTGAGGGTTTTGATGACACTTCCTCTATAGGGACATGATTGGTTTCTCATGCAGATTCAGAGAATAAGCTTTGGCATGAAAGATTTGGACATCTCAATTACAGATATTTGAAGGAGTTTGAGAACTCATGGTATGGTAGATGGTCTTCCTAGAGTTTCTTGTCTTGAGGGAGTTTGTCATGGTTGTGCATTAGGGAAACAAAACCAAGATCCTTTTCCTAAGAATTTTTCTAAGAGAGTTTCTTCACCACTTGAGTTTTTGCATAGTGACTTGATGGTTTTTCATACCCCTCTTTCAATGGAGCTAAGTATGCACTTACCTTTATTGATAATTTCTTGAGGCGTACTTGGGTTTATTTTCTCAAGTAAAAAAGTGATGTTTTTTCACACTTCAAATTCTTCAAGGCTTTGGTCGAGAAACAATCTTCTAGTTGCATAAAGAACCTTCGTACTGATAATGGGGGAGTAATTCAGCAATGAGTTTTCTGACTTTTTAGCAACTCAAGGCATTATTCACCAAAATTATGTTCCTCATACTCCATAATAGAATGGCTTAGAAAAATGGAAGAATATAACTTTGAAGGAAATGACTAACTGTATGATGCATTCTATAGATTTACCTCCTATCTATTGGGTAGAAGTAGTTAATTGTGCTAACTACATTCAAAATTACACACCACATAGAGCACTTGAGAATTTGAATCCAGAGGAAGTTTTGTCCAACACTAAGCCAAATGTCTCAATTTTTTGAGTCTTTGGGAGCCATGCTTGGGAATTTTTTCCAAAGAAGAAAAGGAAAGCTTTGGATAAGAAGAGAAAACCCTTGATCTTTGTAGGGTATTGTGAGGACATGAGAGTTTATTGAATTTTAGATCTTGATACTCATGATGTTATTTTTCAAACACATGTTCAGTTTGATGAGCACTTCACTCCTCATGATTCTTCATCTCATCTTGAGGATCCTTTCTTTGAAGAGGTTGATGAGGAGGTTATAGATATCATTGAGGAACCTATTCCCAATGTTGTTTTCATTATGCCTAAGTGGGATCGTACTACAGTTTCTGAGGCAACACCTTTCATATAGGATATTCCACCAACTAGGCATCATCACACACATTCTACAGTTCCGGAATTTTATGTCGAAAATTTTGAGGATCCACAAATCCTTTTCAAAGGCTCATGGGATACAAGAGTGGGTTGATGTGATCACAAACTTGAGTATTATTATTTGATGAAGAATCATACTTGGGATTTAGTATCTCTTCCTAAAAGAAGAAATATAGTTAGGTGCAAGTGGGTATACCAAACCAAATACACAACCGATGGGTCCATTGATAAGTATAAGTATTGTCTTGTTGCAAAGGGTTTTTCACAAGTTTAAGGTATTGATTACTCTGAGAATTTTGTACCGTTGCCAAGATGGATTTTGTACGCCTTATACTTGATATTGTTGCATCGCAGGGGTGGCCCGTATACCAGATGGACGTGAAGAGTTTCTTTTTAGATGGAGATTTACAAGAGGAAATATACATGGAGCAACCAACTGGATTTTTTCAGGATTCTTCTCTTGTTTGTAGACTTTGAAGGTCTCTCTACAGTCTCAAACAAGCCCCTTGGGATTGGTATGAGAAGATGGATTCTTTTCTTCTATCTACTAGTTTTGTTCATTGCCAATCTGATCATACAATATATCTCCAACATGTTGGTGAGGATATTGTTATACTTGTCTTGTATGTTGATGATTTGTTACTTACTGGAAGCTCTTCTTCCCACATTCAAAGTATTCAAAATTTTCTTTCTACAAAGTTTGACATGATAGATCTTGGGTTATTGCATCATTTCCTTGGTTTGAAAATTTCTCGAGATAGACTAAGGATTCATTTGACTCAAAAACATACACCCATGATCTTCTTCAGTGTTTGATATCGCTGATTGCAAGCCAAGTCCATCTCCTTTTTAGTCTGGGGTTACTCTTACTTCCACATGTACCACTCCACTTTGTGATCCTACTTTGTATAGGTAATTGGTTGGAATTATCATGTACTTGACCCATACTCACCCTGATATTTCATTTGCAGTAGATCTTGTATCTCGGTTTGCACATTCTCCTCATAGTAGTCACTGAAAGGATGCTAAAAGTATTTTGCACTATTTGCAGGTCACTTCCAACTTTGGCCTACAATACACTAGGGGTTCTACTCAATTGGTTAGATATACAGATTTAGATTGGATAGGTTCTATTGATGACAGTGATCCACTTCGGCTATTTTTTCTGTCTTGGTTCTTCTCCAGTTGTTTGGGCGTATAAAAAAGCAATAGG
This sequence comes from Taxus wallichiana var. yunnanensis, assembly GCA_018340775.1. Taxonomy (NCBI): domain Eukaryota; kingdom Viridiplantae; phylum Streptophyta; class Pinopsida; order Cupressales; family Taxaceae; genus Taxus; species Taxus wallichiana. The sequence goes on along the minus strand of CM031236.1, from coordinate 206,746,196 downwards.
CTATTGTGATATTATCTTTAGAGGCAAGAGTACGGGGCAGCGCTTCTGATGAGTCAAGATTCTTTGGCTTTGACAATTATTGGCAGAGTTTAGATTCCTAAAGGATTCACCGATTGTATTTTGGTGTGATAACCAAAGTGTAATTCACATTTCTTACAACCCAGTTGAGCACCAATGACCAAGCATATTGAGATACACATCCACTTCATTCGTCAACACATTTAGGATGGATTTCTTTGCTTGGAGTACATTCCGACTCAACAACAAGTTGCGGACATCTTTACGAAGCCTTTTGCATCACCTTGCTACCTTGAGTTGCGTGGCATGCTTGGGGTTTCAAAAAAATTCTTGGGGTTGTTCATGAGAACATCTTCTTTCTTCTTCTTTTATTTCCTTTTAGCATGATTCTTTCCTTCTTTTGGTTTGAGATTTCGTCATGGATATATTATACATAGGTACCTCATCAGGCCTAGTTATCGGGACTCATACTGTGGATATACCACTTTTATTTTGGGCCCCTAGCTTCACTTAAGGGGAGTGTTAGAGTAGCTATTTACCTTATCTCATGTTCACCTACATACTTTATTTACCTTTATTGTATTTATCGTCACCCACTTATGTGTGTGGATATTTCTTTTTATTTATTTTGATACTATGGGAATATTATCTAGTTGTTAGGTATAGTTATTTCCTTGAACTATGGTATTGACTAGTTATTTCCTTGATCTATGGTATTGGCTAGATCTTTGATGTCTAGTTATTTCCTAAATCTATGGTCTTGACTAGTTCTTTCCTTGATTGATGGCTTGATCTATGACCTTGATCTGGTTATTTTATTGTTATTCCTTGCCTATATAAGCAAGGCCCATTCTCATTGTATTTCATTGAGTGCCATAATAATATATGGTATTTTTGCTCATTTTTTTGCAAAGGTTTTATGTAAAGTTATTCTAAAAAATTATTCGATCTTATTGATCATGGTGTTTGATTAGCATATGAGTTCTTGGATTGTATAATTTGATTATTGTTCCTTTTATGTACCGAACTATTCATAGGGTGTACGAAGAGTATCAATCCTTATTACACGGGGGTTCATTAGCTAGGCAATATCCTAGCACGTGGGTTCATATTGAGGTAATTAAAATTAATAAAATTAAACTCAATATACCGGTAGACATGAGGGGGTGAAAGGGTTTAATTTATTAATGTTTTGAATCAGGTATTGGGGGTAGGTTAGAGAGATGGGCCAAAGGAAATAGAGGTTTACTTTTAATACAAAACTAAAATGTTTGAACCCTAGTTTTTAAACGTAAATACCTTAAAATTGCAAAAGGAGTGTGGTCATAAATTAAATTATAATCTCTTTTTAATAAATAAATCTAGATTCTTAACCAAGAAATAATAAGATGGTAGAAAACTAGAATTGAGTATGCTTTTCAACACAAGTGATATTATTTCACCATCTTAATTATTCGAAGAACTATTGATAAATGCATAAAGCTTAACATATATAAGGTGACTTGTAATATGTATTCAATGGCTTCAAACTATCTTTCGAAAGGAAATGCATATTAAAAAAAATTGAGTGAGAAATATAATATATTTTTGTCTAATATATTGGGGTAGAAATAAAAAGGGGTAAATAAAATTGTAATTGAAAAATGGGTAACTAAGGTACATGGAAAAATAGGGGTATTTTCATTCTAATAATATAACTATTTCAATTGAATAATTAGAGGTAGAAACTAGAATTAAGGGTATTCTTTAATACCCTTCAAGAGTGCTATACCATACTTTTACTAAGTGAATCCCCCGTGCCTTATTAGGAGTGATGTGGCAAAATCAAATGGAAATGGACAAGGTCCAAGATTCGATACATCATTTGATTGATATAGAGTCATTGTTGATGTTGTGTGGTATCCTTCCCATGTTGGAAGAAATGTGTTATTTAATTAAGCAAACACAAGAAAGAACTATCTATATTATTGATTTTTCTAGTTTGAGGAAATGAGTTTCTATGGCAATAGAATATTTGTTTCTCAATGAAATTGCTTTTACACGTCCAAAGTTTGATGATTGGAATCATTTGATAAATATTGGAAATGCAAGTAGATTTATGAAGCTCAACTTTTTTGGGGAAGTATGTGATTACGTATGTGGATACAAGATACCGATGTACATGTTTAAAGTAACAACCGATAAGGTTGAGAAGGTAAATGTCACGGGGCCACTGTATCATCAATAAGGGTGAGATTAATAGAAATTGTAGTGTCCCTACTGGAAGAAATAAGGGAATGATTTAGAAGGGATAATTTACTTCAAGAAATGGCAAAGAGTAAATCCCACCATTTGGAATCATGTCCAAAATGAAAGATATATGAAGGAAGACTACTTCAAGAGGTTGACTACATTGATTCAAAAAAATCTAAGCATGTTGATATCAATGGAATGAATATTCTAGGTATTTTAAGCAAGGACAATTTGTTTGATCAATCTCATGAATTTTCCACTACAATGATTTAGCAATTCAAAGGTTTGAATAATCCCTTAGAGTGTGGAGCAATAACCCAACTATGGAAAAAAATGGGTGTTGTATTATTTTACAGCAAATCTATGTCCGATTTTTGTCATTGGTTGCTCTATGTCAAATAATGATTTTGGGTTCAGTTGAAGATGAGATAATTCTTAGTGCTTTGGCATTTATAAATTTAAAATTGCGAAACAAGCTTGACAAAAATTTGGAACATTATTTGAGAATTTAAACATCATGGTAAGAAGTGAATAAATTTCCCTATGACAAGGCTCTGGAAATATGGAAGTCAATTAATAAAAGGAGAGGGGCAGAAAAATGGCACAAATACAACAAACGACCATATTGTAGCGGTTGACTATCAACAAGGAGAGAGTTTGTCTCGATATTTGGTGAGTCAAATGATAGAGATGATCCAGTCCCATCAAGTTAGAAGCTTCCATTTGTGGATATCCCATGATATATATGTTCATATAATAATTAATATATTCAAATATTCAAAGTACATTGTTCGATAATATATTTTTCCTTATTCATATTTTTTTAAAACGTTGTATCAATTTATAGTCTTTGGAATAAAACTTGAAATACATTGCATTGATTTTTATAGTATGTACTAAAATGAGCATACATCCATCCAACTTTGGAGTTAAAGAATCAAATAAAAACCCCAAAATTACATGTGCCTAAAGATAAATCAACAAGGAAAATAATAAACAAACATATATGAATTTATGAAATATTTTTGAAAAGAAACTCCAAATGTTAAACCATGGGTCATTGGTGTTGTCATTGATGTCAAGTGACATTAACGGGAAAGTAGTGAGTGATGAAGTGAGGCTCTATAGGAGGCATGAAGGTTGATTGGTAGTGCATCCAGGTTGGTTTCAAGTTGCTACAAGCTCAAATTTGTAGGTGGTTGGTCTCTAAAGGAAAAGTACATGTTAGAATGTTGGTTTCAGATAGTCTACAGGTCAGTAATAGTGTTGCAAGCTTGAATTTATTTAGTAAAATGTTGTTTAATGTCTTTGTCAGGTTTCATGAAGTTATTTTTATCTCCTACAAGAGAAGAGTAGTGTGATAAAGTGTCAAATATCACAAGCAATGAGAGGGGGAAGGGTAAATCAATGTTGATTAAATTAGAAAATTCTAAAACTTATTGAATAGAATAAGCAATCAAACCATGAACAAAAATTAAGGTGCATGCAAGTAGATAAGTATACATGACACCAAATTTATAGTGGGAAACACTTAAAGGGATAAAAACCCACTTGAAATCAAGGAATTTTATTAAGAACACCCATTCTTAACATACAATGATTTCCAATTTGGTTGAGCACCCACTCAACCTAAGAAACACCTACTTCACAGTCCTTCTAGCACCCATTGGAAGGTTGCCAAGCACCCACTAGGCTAGTTTAGCAAGCTACAACTTGCAAGGAGCACCTACTCCTGTCACCTAAGCACCCACTTAGGAAAAATACAATACCAATGTACAAATTGATCATTTAGTTCCTTGTTGCTTCATCAATAGATCATGATCCCTTTCTAGCTCTTCAAAATTCACCCCTTTTTGAGTTTGCAACTTTGATTGCACCTGCTATGTCACTGTCTTCTTGATCTTTACCATCTTGAGAACTTCAATATCATTGTTTCATTGATCAATTTCAGCTAGGAATATTGTTGTTGAGATACTGTCATCTCAGATTTGACAACTGGTTTCATATTGTGCTTGATATGTCTTTGTGTTCTTCTTTAGATCAAAACCTCACTGTATGTAAACCTGTCTTTGTTTTTCAGTTTCCAAAACCTTATATCAGTCCTCTGTTTTTCTAGTGTTCACTATTTTTCTAAGCAAGCCAATTACTAGTTTTTGTTCTCATTTTACCCTTACTGTCATCTGAGCTTACTTCTCTCTCTCTCTCTCTCTCTCTCTGTTCTATCTGAAAACTGAGTTTTCCTGCTTATATCATGCATTTCCCATTCACCCTTCTTGCTTTCTACAAACTCTTCATTCTACCTGCATAAGACACTTGACATTCCTCTTGTATAACTCTTCAACTTCACACTTTTGTATATTACTGTCATCCTCTTCATACCCTTGTTTGATCCAATAACATGCTTATTTTCTTCTTGATTACTTGTCTTTTATGTCTCACTTTTGTACTCTATATCTCTGCCTTGTCCTACTCCATCTCATTTTTCATTCATTGTCAATTCCTCTTCCAAATTTGAGACCCATACCTCTTCACCTTCTAAGGAATCATTTCATTCTTGTCAACACATAAAACCATTCAAATTCCCCTTCAGGAGCTTGAAAGATGAAAGATACAAACCTTATAAGGCATGATAGTCAAACCCATCTTTATGCTACCTGTTTTTCTTAGATTTAGGATACCATGTAGTTATAGTTCTTCCAACTGTTGTGAAAGTCTATATGTTACCTATTCAATGTGCTAGAAGTGTGTCAATTGTGTCAAAACACAAAATTTTTCAAAACACAAACTTTGCTTCATCACTCGAATTTCGTTTGGACATCATAAAAACAAGCTATGAAGAATGATCATAAATTTCTTGAAAAAATTCCAATTGAAATAAAATTTTTGCATTATCTCAGAGCTCGAGTCTACTACAAAAAAATATTCGATTATTTATCCAAATAATCCCTCATATTATTTTTTGAGTGCTAAGAATCCAGGTGGCTTGAAATGCATTTTTCAAGAAGGAAGTCTTAGAAAAACTTGAATAACTCAAATTCCTCATTTCAGAATCTGATGAAATTTAACATGGAGCACAAAAAGAAACCCATATACACATTAAAGGATTTTTTTAGCCATAGGTTTTCCTATGAATATCTAACCAATCTCATTTACCTTAGCAAATACTGCATGTTCTCGAAGCCACTTTCTATGCACTTTTGAATTTTGACTACAGGAGCTAAAATGAGCCTTGTTTTTGCTCACACATGTTGTAGACACTATTTATAGTCTTTTCCCATGCTCACATGACCTTTCCTTGACCTGTACCACCTGTCACATCTCATCAGGCACCAAAAACTATCCAAAAGGGCACTACCAATCAACCTTCATGTCCCTGAGTTGATTGCTAATGGAGAAATTCCAAGGTTACAATTTGATTGAAACAGCTGGAAGTTGGTCTTACAAAGACCCAATACTTGGTCTTAAGCCTTCAAGCTTAAGACTATTCAAGATCATCAAGTTTGCAATTATCTCAAAACCTAGGATATTGTTGTGTATGTTCATCACTGTACCTACTTGCATGACTACTGGGAGCTAATGGAGAAAGTCCAAGGTTGCAATTTGATTGAAACTTGTTGGAATTTGGTCTCACAAAGACCCAACACTTGGTCATAATTAAGTTTTCTCTTTTCTCTAGTCCACAAAGAAGCCCAAGAATCTCAGACAATTACATGAACTTGTTTTCTCCTTATGAAGCTCAAACTAGAATGTGAAGATCCATGGTGCACAAGTAAAAAAACATGAAACAAAAATGGTGAAAGTTCAATTTAAAAATAACACTATTCCTCATTCAACTTGCTTGAAACATGCCTTGTATGAAAAAATTGAATATTACAACAAATGGAACAATTTTCAAAATTAAATTACTCTTAATTATATCATCTTCTATAACATGCTCCACTCTTCATTTATTGAAATTACAATTTGTTGTAACTTAGAGTGATTGACATGTGACTTTTTAGTAATTCATAACTGAGAGTAGAGATTTCCTTTACTATTTTATGCAAACTTATTGACAAGGTTATCAATGGTTTAACAAAGCCATTTTTTTTTTTCTCATCTAGCTTCTCAAGAATTCGGTTCTTCTCTTGCATCATTTTTTGTTTGATGTTCTTCTAGAATGCGTCTTTCTTAATGAAATTGTGTCTTTTGTCAAAAGGCATTGGAAAACCAAGCTTTGTGAAATCTTATACATTTCCATGTAGCTCCTGTAACATTATTTTACACTTATTCAACAATTTCTATTCTTTTCCTAACATCACACACTTCTGAATGATAAATAATACCTTTATTGAGGCATTAAACCAATTCTGAATTCCTCTCGATGTCGATTACGTGTCATTTGAATTTGTAGATAGCTTCCAAAAATTTCCTTATTGTATCCTCTATTAAAGCCATCACTTTTATGCTACCAGTTATGTATTCCCGAAGCTTATCATAGATTCTTTGTAGATCAGACATGAATTCAAACAATCTAATCAAATCATCAATTTTTTGGTTTATTTCCCCCAAACATTATCTGTCATATTAATCAATGCCTCGTTATAAAATTCGTAGTTTGATGTTGAAAGATCGTATATCCTTTTGATTTCACCAATTTACATTTTTGCAATATTTCATTTTGTTTTTCTCTTCCATCTGCATTTTTTCCTTGAGTTTTCTCTCTTCATCTAGGCTCTTTTCCCATTTTTGTCATTTTCTTTCTCTTCCTTTAGAACCTCTTTCAATTCTACCAATGTTTGTTCTAATCTATTATTCGACTCGGTGTTTCTGTAACGTTTTCTTGGATTCTTCTAGTGTAGATCAAGAATTTCGCACTTGTTACTGTCTAAGTTAATGTACCAAACTAAACACAAAAACCCTAAAAAACTCAAATGAAATCAATACCTGATAGATAAGACAAGATCCGAATATGTAGATGGAAAAGAAAGCCGATGTAGACAAGACGAGCGCACACGACCAATATTGCAAAGTAGATCCAAGAAACCTGCGAGACACATATGCTTAATAGAAAAAGACAACGTTAAAAGATATTTGGGTGGACTACCTAAAAGTGGAGTCAGGGAAGCGATAAGCTCCTCGGTGGATGTCACCCACATTTTCAATTAAGGAAAGAAGCATACATGATAAAAGATGTAAGTAAATGTCTAGATTTTGTTAAAAATGACAGATAGAATGTAAACAGCAGACAAAACCAATAGAAAATGAAAAAAGTGTGAAAACAATGCTGGATTTGTGTTCCCTAAATTATTTTACCTGTCTGCAGGAAGATCGGCGTCGATTAGGAAAATCGGCGTTGACTGAGATAGGTCAGCATCGACTAGAGAGAATTGGCATCGACTGGGTACGGTTGGCGTCGACTAGGGGAAAATTGCAGGAAGATTGAGAAATAGACAATGGAAGCTAGATCGTCGATCTCCACTGGATCTGTAAGAGCCATAGGGATACTGACAAAGCTCCACCTTCGCTGGATGCAGGAACAGAGTCACCAAGAGATCGATGGAGGCTCATGATGTCGATGTGGTAGGAGCAGAGTAACAGTACTCCTCTCAGGGATTGATTTGGACAGAATTCACTTTCGCTTGATAGATAATGCTCAGACTTGATGCTCAAAACTCTCTATCATTCTTTCTGTCTAACGAGAACTGAATTCTAGCCCTGTATTTGTAATCGGCACCGACCGAGATGCAGATCGGTCGGTGCCGCTCTAAAAATCGAGTGTCGGCCGAGTATTGGTTGGCGCCGATCAGGGAACAGACTCCCGAAATGGCCAAAAGGGGCGATTTTGGAAAGATGAAAGTGATCCTTCCACCTCAAATACGGGAAATATCCCACTGCATGGTTTGGGAGGAGGAGAAATAGGGGGATAGATGGATAAAATAGATATGGGAGGTTAGGAATTGATATGGGGTAGATAAGTGGTTAAGATATATGTAAAAAGTATAATTAAATAGTTAATATTTAATTATCTATGGGTAAAACATAATGGGGTGAAATAAACTTAGGATAGATGTTTAAATCAAATATTAAATAATACCCTAAGGGAGAAGTGGTGATATAAACATTCCCCAGCTACCCGAGAAGGAAAACACATGTGGGGGACACTAAATTGGGTAACCAATTTTAGGTTTCTATATCTAGTTCTACCTATGTTTGTTCATTTGCAACAACTACCGTCATAAAGGCGAGATGATTATATATTACTCTCCAACTCACTGTCTTATTAAGTGTCATTTTTCCTTTTTAGTTCTCATTTTTTCAGGTTTGCCTCTAACTTTTGTTCTCCTCTCTTCCTTTATAAATTTTGTGTACACCACATCATTGTTCTTTTTGAGACATTTATTTTGTCGAAGGTTTCATTCCCTTAAAATCCATTTGAAGGTAGGTTGCATCGTAGTCACTAGAAACCATTTAATTATATGGTTTTACAACTTTGGGCACAATATACATGTATTGCATTGTATCTGCTATTGGGTTATATGTTGGTAATAACCTCATTGTGGTAGGATATGAACTTATAGTAGCCTATAGAATTTGCTTTTTGTTTTTTTTATCTCTTTCTGATTTATTGAAAAACTCGATCTGTAATCAAAACTTGAGGTGCTAGTAGGACTGAACTATTTCACGTTGAATGGAGGAGTAATTGAAGTTTGGGGAGAATTTCCTATGCAATGGAAATTTGTAGAGGGGTGGCAGTGACATTGCCTTCTAGTTATGTAATTAGTTTCCTTGAGGCAAGAGTAGTTTTATTGGTATCCGCCTTCATGTTTTGCCTCTTCTCTTCTTTGTTGAACAATAGGAATTTGAATTGTATGTAGCAGCCTCTTTTAAATATTTTTTTCCTATGCTAGTTTCTAACCACTACTACCATCATCACTAGAACCGCCAACATTAGCAATACTAACAAATTCATGGCCAACTTCTCCTCTAGGATTTTCAACGTGTGGCTGAACTATTTCTTGAGGATTTGACTCTAGAGAAAATTGCATTAGATTACCACTTGTAGATGTTGTAGTATGCAGTCATTTCTCTAAAGGTGAAGCTCCAAGGCCTAACCTATTGGAAAATATTCTAGGTTGTGCCTCTGGTGGAAGCCAAATGCCTTGTCTTGTTGAACCCAAACCACCACCACTAAAACCCATCTTTTCAACAATAATTGCTCCTGTAGAATATTTTTGTTTCAAGATTTCATCGAGACTTGGTTTATATGTGCTAGGGGGAGTGTGTAATTCCTCAGAGTTAGTTTCATCATCACTAATTTTCTCTGCAGGATGCTCTTCATTCCATAATTTGTTGAAATCTGCATCTTTTGGAATAGAACCATACTCGAAACAAATTTTGGATGGCCTAGGTCCTGCCTCATAGACCAAAATGCAGTAATTTTTGACCTTGTCCAATTTTTATCTTGTAATTCATGATCTATATGCTTTGACATGATTTTAGAGGAATTTTTATCATATTTTGCATAAAATTTGGCAGATTGAAAATCCTCTTCCTATTTTTGTGGAGGCTCAGAAATCCCAAAATTGTGTTGACAACTCTTGAAAACTAATTCCTTTCTCAACAACAATTTCATCCATTGCTTTTTTTACTTCATCCCAAGAGTTCTTGTTTTTCAATTTTTCTATCAAGGGTTTGATTTCATGTTGAATTTTAGTGGTAGAGTTCTTGTTTGCCACTACCCTTGCTTTAATCACCTCACATGGGTCATACACCTAGTGAGAGTCAACATCAAAGTTAAAAATTTGTAATATTTCATGTGCCACATTGAATGCTTTTCTTTCAAATGTGAACCCTCCACATGAAAACGGTAAGGAAGGAAATATTCTCCTCTTTTGTTGACTAAAAAAATAGAGTTTATCTATGCTTTCCATTTGTTGTATATATTCCAAGGCAAAAATTCTCTCTGTCACATGTATTGGAAATTTTCAAGGTTGTACTCGATCCATAAAACGTTAGCACAATATATTCCTCTATTAAGCACCGATCTGCTAACCGTATTTCTGATCCCATTTGAATGCAATCTCTACGGTTCATAGGAAATATAGGCAATGTACTTTTTGAAATTTCTCGATAAATTGGAGCTAAAAATAATCCAAAAATTATTGTAGTCTCGTATATTATCAAACATCCTTATCTTGGGGTCCACTCGGTTAATGAACACATCACTTTTGGATGGCCCTTAACATTATAGGGCTGAATTGCAAGTTTTTTACCAAACCATTCAGAAAACCACCATAGAATTAAATAACACAAGTAGGTAGTGAACCTAAAGGTCTTAGTGCCAGAGCCTTCTTTGATTGTTAAGAATTGTTTATGCATAGATTCTGCAATGTTCCCAACAAATCTATATGCACAAGGTGGAGAAATGAAATGGATATTGTATACCATTTCCAAGAGGGTTTCATCCATTTTCTCATTGCTATCGAAGCCAAGGAAAAATACTAGCATAGAAATGGTATCCCTGACCCATAGTTTAAACATCTCAATTACATGCGGAGGCTTCCCTTTTGGTACTATTCCATCAACTGTTAATTTTCGCAAAAACTCATCTCGACATTTTTAGTGGTGACATGATAATCGCTATAATTTGTTTCTAGGTTTATGCTGATGGTTCCTAAATATTTTCTTTCAAACCCCAACGCATGGCCAAGATTCACCTCCATAAAAAAATTCTTCTTCATTGCCATTTGCAATAATTGATTTTTTTATCCCATCATAATTTTGGGCACATAGAATGACAAATTCGAGTGGTAAAACATCATGGAGCATCATGCATCCCAATCTAGCCCCCAAGTTATCCAACCTTTATGTTTCAGTTTACTTGATGGGTCCACACGTTTACTTTCAATTGCCTTATTCTCATATGAGTATCTAAGCTATGAAGTTCTTGTGCCAATTATAGGATCATAAATATCATGATATTCATCAGTAAAACCAGGGGTTTTAAGCAGTTTGGCATATGGGATTTGGGTTTTAATTTTACTTTGGGGTCTTGTGGAAGTAGACATGCTTGGAATTTTGGATTCTGGAAACCCTCAACCCTAATTTTTCAACCCTTATATTGAAATATTTCAAAGCAAAGGATTATACAATGTTACTTATAAAAAGATAATATTTAAAGAATCAAGATTCAAATGTAGGATGACACTTACTCGGAAATATGAAAATTTTGAGTCTTACACGGTCTGCAACTTTTGTGAATCTATTCTACCTTCTGTTGCAGTATGCCTTCCAGAAACAATGAATTAAAGAATTTTAATTGTCAATGGACATTTAATATCACCTCGCAACTTGCAAGCACTAGCAGTACCACATCACTATAAATGATTAGGTCTTTCACTATACTTTGTAGATATCAAATTTAGTCTCTTTTCAAATTCCATTCAGTGGATGATAGTTGTCACTTAGCTAGGCCTATTTCGGGCACTTCCATTCGAAATGTGAGTGTGTCAGGCCTTTTCTTGAAATAAAGCCCACGTCATTGATCTTAATATATTGAATGATGCAGATTATTTATCAAATGACCACGTGGTAGGATTCTAGTCCTCCTCAAGGAAAAGGCATTCCTGACTCCAAGCCCACGGAATGAACCGATTCAATAAAGTTTCGGGTCCATGGTGTGGGCATTTAATGATTTGGTTGTTGAATTTTTTGTGGGTCATTGATAACATTTTAAACCCCCACTTTTACTATGCCACACGAAAGAATTCCATGGATTTCTTTTTGCCTTGCTCCCACAGGGGATGAATTAAAATTTTGGGTCCGGGTTTATTTGTTTATTGTTGGTCATGGAATATATGATGGGTCATAACATATATATATATATATATATATATATATATATATATATATATATATATATTTATATATATATAATATTATTATATATTATATATTAGCTGAAATATGTCACTTACAAATTTATAAAATGTCATTTCTTATATTTTATATATGTAGTTAGTTTTTTTTTCAAACGTGTCTCCTCATATATGTGATGAAATCTAAAAAATCTAAATAATAAATGCATCACTTTAAAGACTAAAGTTATGGGAATATTGTTGAATAATTCCTCACAATAGCATTTGATTGGGTGATTGCTTGATGTGACACATTTTATTTACTACTTTTGTATCAAATTTTAAGTGATAAATTGGCAAGTATTAGTCCCTAACTTTACATCTACCCTCACCAATACCATTATTGGTCCATGCTCGATGATTGGCTCCTCTCCCTTAATATATTACTCGATATGTTTATTAAGAAGTTATTATTGATTCAATGTATAACATTATATCCTTAATGATATCATATTCATCATGATAAAATGATGTTTAAAAGGTGGAGGCACGTGCGATAGTGATGCCGGTTTAAAAGTGAATTTTTGGACAAGATTTGCATTTAATATTAACCATTGTATTAAACGTGTAAAGGTCTAGTCGAAGAAATCACTTGATAATTATAAATTCAAGGCCCATGGTCATTTTCTGACACTTACTGTCTTTTTCAAAATCATGGGGGGAAAATTAAGCGCATCAAACCAATATCAAACAATGAATACATGGAGGACGTTGAGGTTTCTTTTGATATGAACTCAGACATGGTTATTATTGGGAAATCCTTCACCCTCTCTGCTTCTAGTTCTCCTTCTAATGGTGCTTCCACCCCCTCTCTGCCAGTCAACTACTTCCCTTATTCCCCTTCATTCTCCTGGAACTTCTCCTATAGAGCTCCAACTAGATTCCTTGTCTGAGCAGCTAATTCCTAAAGCATTACTGGAACTCTCTATTCTTTATCCAAAATCCCCTGACCTAGAACCTATGGATTCTCCACATGATGCTACAAATGATGTGGATAAGGAAATTGATGACAATCAACCCCGACAATGATCCCTCAGATGGATAGTCAAGTTGAAATGGTGTCTTCCATCCTTGCAAAGCTGCAACGAGATTTTGAAGTGCTTAAAACCTGGAAAGACTATACAGACAACACTAGAGCTATCATTGATAAATAATGTGTCGAGATACTAACCCTAGTGACACTCTGGCGGAGAAGATCGATATTGATGTAACTAGGAAAGTGGTACAAGAACTGAAAAATCTATTATGATATGTAATATTTATGTTATATCTAGTTATAGATTTTTTGGTATGCCTATGTTATGATATGTAATGTTTATGTTATATCTAGCCGATGGGATTTTTTGTAAAAGGATGAGGGTCCTTTCAAAACCCCCACTTTACCCTATTCCAAAAAATGTATAGTGTTCTATTATATTTATAAAAAATCTTTTCAATAACCTTATACTTCTTGAATTATAGGTTTCAACAAATATATGAGAGGTATGTCTGAATTGTACGCAAATGTTCTATTTTTTGCCTTAGGAAGGTACAATCTAGTTTGAGAACAATAATATTTAAATTAGAGATTCCTCAATGTTTCCTCCATACTCATGTTTTCTATCAGTTAAAACAACTTAAGTAAGAATTGACAAATATATAATAAATGGACAGATAATTAATAAATGTAAAAATTAATAACATCTAAAAATAATTTAATAACTTATAATTTTGAAATATATGTTATAAGTTATTAAGTTATTAAATTATGAAATTATTTTTAGATGTTATATATTTCAAAAAGGATTCAGTTATTTAATATAAAGGGCATCATTATTTAATAATTTAATAACTTATAATATGTTATAATTTATGTTATTATTAAATATAAGTTATTTTTTCCTTATTATTAAAGTTATCAGTCCTTCCCTGCCCATTAGACAAACACGTGGTAGGATTTCGGCCTCCCCAAGGAAAAGGCATTCCATAGACTCCAAGCCCGCGGAATGAACCGATTCAATAAATTTTCAGGTCCACGGTGTCATTAAAAATAAATCAAAATTTTTGGGCCTTAATACAGTCATTTCGATAGAGGTTATTCGCCAAACTAGTTATAGGAAATTCACCAATCGATTTCCAACTATTTTTATATTTATACCATTTTTGACGAAAGTACGAAACATGTTATAGGGATATTCACCAAAATCATGAAACTAGTTACATGTATATTCGCCATGATTTCTATAAGGTTTTTTCATGGGGCTTCCTTAAAATTTTCCCTAGAAGTGTCATATTTGAGTAGAATATTGTTAAGTGTTTTCTAGTTTGTTCAAAATTGGGGCATATATACTAGCCCATCAAGCTGGTCATTTTGATCCATTGGGAATACATATTAGGATCCTTTAGAAATGTGTACAGTTGAGGAAAGACCAATATATTTAATGAAAAATTCTCGCATATTTACTTTAATGCAGCTGGGCTCTTGGGTTGTGTGGAAATTGTCTTTCTTCTTGCATTTTCAATCTGTTATAAAATTCTTAGCACTTGCTTCCTATTTGTAGTTGTCCTTTGGCATTCTAGTTTCTTCTTGTTTAGATTCTCGCATATGACCTTGTTTGCACGAGTGTTTTTCCTCTTATGCTCAGTCTTCTCTCATTTGTGTAGAGTGAAAATGACTGCCCTTTGTGTATATATAGGAATTTTAATACATCTACCGACCGGCTGCATAAAAAACATCACCCTTTATGCCACTGCCCGGTGACATTCTACATGCTACCACCCAAGAGCATTCTACATGCTACTTGACCGATAGATGTATAATACTACCAAAGCATGGCATGTTCGTAGCATGTATAATTCTACGGACCGGTAGCATCAACATGCCATGAGCCAGAGCATTCTCGCATGCTCTCAATCGATATCATGAAAATACTACCAGAGGTAGCATTCTACATGCTACTGGCCGGTAGCAAGTAGATTTCTACCAAATGGTATCATTTTTCATGCTACCCACCTGTAGCATGTATAATGCTACCAACTAGTAGCATGCGTAATACTACTACGACCAATAGCATAAAATTATTCTTATCGGGTAGCATGTAGCATGCTATCGGCCGGTAGCATAAAAAATACTACCATTTGGTAACATCTCTTATCTGCTGCGTGCTAACGCTTTCCCATAATGATGTTAAGAAAATTCCTTCCGCATGAAATAACTTTTTCCGTGATTCGCCATATATGTGAAAGTGGTTTTACCAATATTCTTCAAATATTTTCAAAGGCTTTTTTCGAAGGGACACTTAAAATTTTCCCCTGTCGCCTGTTTTTCTTTGCCATCGCTACTCTTGGATATTTATTTCTCGATGTGTTGACCAAGACTGAATTTGAGGAATTTTTTCACCGGATCATACAACTCAACTCATTAATGTGCACTTTGTTTATGATTTATTTCTTACCCTTGCTAAATTTGAGTAGAATATGGTTGTTGTTTTTTATTACCTTGACATTTTTGTCTTACTTCAGGATCCAACATTTAGTTGACTAAGTCATTGGGCTATTGGAATTTTTTTGGCATATTCCTAACTCGGTTGAAAACATACCCCGGAAGTGGATAGGATGCAAAGAACGATTTAAATTTTTGGGCATTCCTTGTTCCTTTGATAGTGATTTTTGAACTTTATGGAAAATTTTGATTGACAGAGTTGAACATAAAGTTTCTCGGTGGTCTTCTAAATTCCTTATTTGGTAAATTCTAGGTGTGTACCAAGATTCTTGTGGCCACCCATGTTTACTATTCTGCATGCTAGTTCCTATCTCGGGATTCCTTTGCCAAGCTTCCCAAGCTACTGGGGACTAAATTTTGGTGTAATGGTTCCAGTTCAAAGCAAGATTTCATCGGGTGGCCTCGTATGTGTTGTTTACCCCGTGATCAAGGTGGCATGGGTATTATTGATGTTTACAATAAAAATGTGGCTTTATGTTCTAAATGGGTGGTGAGATGTCTTTCAAGAATTCAAGCCTGGAAAATTCTTCTTCAAAGATTGCATTGTCTTTGGTACTTGTTATGATTTTTTTTTTTGGAATAATATAAGGTTACACACCTTAATTATCACCAGGGCTCCTGTCAAGATTTCTAGAACCTTCATCACCAAAATCATATGGAAGGCCTTTGAAGCTGTGAAACCCCTATTACGTTGGATTGGTGATGACTTTCGACTAGGATATCTTTCAATTCCTAGAATATCCCATTATCATAGATTATAGTATTCCACTACTAGAAACTCGTGAAAAAAATATCTCCAGCTTATCTTGTAAAGGGATTCACACCATTATGTATTTGGTTTCTTGTAGAGACCCGGATTTCTTGGCTCAAGCTCAAGAAAAATTTAATCTTTCCAATTTAGACCTTCCATCTATCTATAAAATTCAAGAGTTGATGTCGATATCATGCCGCATAAAATGGGGCTTAAGCCTCCGGATGCATGGTTGCATGTGGAATCATGATATTTCCTTTTTTTGTTACAATGTTAGCACTATATACCGTATATTGAGTCTCATCTTGCATGTCATTCCCAAAGTTAACTCTGCTGGGTCTTGCAATTTACGTAGTCTTCATGGCTTCATAGTCTTTCCCATACTTGGAACTCCTTGCTTAAGCCTAAATTTAACCATTTTCTTTGGTTCCCGGTTTATTAGGTCCTTCTTGTTGGAAAACATCTCGAATCACATCATAATTCCCAATCCCAAATGCCATTTCTTCTCTAGACTTGAATATTTTAAGCATTTATTTTGGTCTTGTCCCCATGCTCATGCCATTTGGTCTTGGATTCATTTGTTCTTTCAACCCTACCACCCTAAATTCTTTCATTGACGTCTAACTTTGTTTGGATATTTCATTCCTTGGCCTAATTATATTGATACTTTGTGGCAATTATTTAGAGCTTGTATTCTATTTCATATTTGGAAAGCTCAAAATTCTATGTTATTCCAGAATGATCAATATGTTGCTTTATTCTCCACTAATGACAAAGTGGTTATTTTGTCTATTGTGCACATATATATTCAAGCTTAAGAAGAAAAAGTTTCTCTGAATTTGGTCATTTGCATGAATTTCTCACACACTGTGGGAGTGCTCCATTCACGATGTGTTGAGTCCCTCCATATTATTTTCCACTACCATCTTGGCCATCTTCTCCTCGGTGGCCTCCTCCACCATGACCGCGTCATAGTATCCACTCTTATAGCCACCACTCCTCTCCCCCAGGTTCATCCTCTAGCTCCGTCCTCTTCTAAGCCTCGGGTGGATTCCTCCTCAGAGGGGGAAGGCCATGGTAGGATCTCTGTGGTGGGCCTCTCCTCCACCTGGAGTTTAGATAGTTTCTAGCTCTTCATCCCTTGGTTGGGGAATTATCATGCCCTTGTAAATATAAAGGCTAGATCAGATGCCTAGAAGGTTGATCCTCCTTCGGCCAAGCCATCAAGTGGAGTGTTCATCCCTCGTTAGGATGATCCTCCTCCTGAAGTGAAGGCTTCTACTTAGTTCTCTTTGCTTTTATGTAATTCTCATGCTTTCTATTTTCCCTTCATATGTTTTGTGGTGCCTATGTGGCATTTTTCGGGACTATGAGATTTCTGGTTTCCTTGATGTTGTAACTCTCTTTTATTTTAATTAATATAAAAGGTATTTCTAATAATAAAAGAATAATAAAAAAATACTATCAAAACATAAAACATGCACCAATAAGAGTTTAATTAGAACCATTATAAAAAAACGCAAGTATAGTGGAACATTGCAATTTTATAACAAATAACTACTAGTGCACCAAAATGAGGTGTTTACTAGGTTACTATGGGGTATGTGTACATTATTATATGTTCATATAATTAATGAATTTAATGGCATTGAGATTTCAAAATGTGCATTAAGATACAAAGTCGTATAATGATAAAAATATACATGGAATGAGCATATGCCATGGGCGTTGTCCTCGATACCATATGGTACTTACATGTCAGGGAATATTTTGTTTCCAACTTAGTACCTCATATTAATAATTAAATGCTTGCACGACATCCTTGGATAAGGACCCATATATTTTTTTTGTGGTTTAAAATATTCTTTGTAACATTTGTTTTTTCAAATACAATTAAAAGTAGAATATGAGAAGTGCGAGTTTCCAAGGAAATTAAATAAAATTCTTCCCTAAAAATGATTTCTCTCTAGGTATTTAATTTTTAAGGTATGAACTAGACCAGTGATCAAATTTGAAGGGCTAGTCCCAATTTCATTGTGAAGGGTAAATATTGGACCAACCCTTCAACTATGAAAAGTATTATAATCATTTTACACTTCATATGAAAATAGTAAAGAAATCACACATGTCGTAAAAAATTGAACACTTTTTACAAAGAGAGTGTCTCCCCTTAAAATGTAATAAATTCCATTTCATAAATAATGTATGAATAAGTTATATTGTGAGATCCAATAAAAAATTTAAAATTAAACTCTCTAATTGACATTGGAATTACAAAGTGACAAACAAAATTTTTAACACACATAATGAACCTAAAAATTAATGACAACACAAGGTTCTTTTACTCAAATTTAATTTGTTAAATATAAGAGAAAAAATAATTAGTTGTATAAAAATAATTCATGTTTCATCTAATAAATAGTATCAAGAAAAATATCAAACTACCAAAAAATTTGTGATCTAAATAGAAAGTTTCTCGTGTTCACCTCAATGTAAGCAAAACATATCACCAACACATTTTTTAGGCTCCCTTCAAAAAAGAAAATACCTGAAACACAAAATGAGATATAAGTCATTACAAGACACATTGATCAACATTTAGACCAAGTCAAATGTTCTTGACAAGTATTCATCAATTATTTCGAAAAAAAATCTTATTAAATTAGTAGTAAAATATTGAAAACACTTATCTAAACTTCCAAAGAATTTTTTTTATAAATAAAAAACAATAAAGAACATATTTTATAGAAAGAACTTCCAAAAACTCACCATCTATTTGTCTAAAGGAAGCGGTTTTCGAGTTTTTTTATTCTTCCATGCATCATAAATAGCATCCCAATCTACCTCATTTAGAGCATGAGGTGCACAAAGAGATAGAAACATTAGCATATCCAATGTGCTCAAAGAAAGCCTGGATCTATCATCATTCTTTATCCTATTTAACTTTGAAAAACCTCTTTCACATACGGCTGTGCTTGCTGGAATTACAAGAATAGCTTGCCATAGTTTCATCGACATGGAAACCCGTCAAACCATTCAGGTTCACCGCCACATAGATCCCATGCTCCAAACATATGTTTTTTTGGATATGATCTATAAATAGTACAAATAAATTCATCCATCTCACCCAAACATTTAACACTGTCCACAATAGGCGAGTTTCCAACACTAAATTTGTCACATAAACATGTTAGCCATCTTTTTGTTTGACGATCTCTATCTTCTGTCTCCTCGTAGTAATTACGAGGACTGAAAAATTTAGCAACATTAAATATAGGTAAATCTGTGAATCTTGTATCAAGAGAATCAATTACCTTAATTATAAAGCTTTTCCCCAATTCAATGCAATCATCTAGTGTCCCTGATCTTGTGTGACTTAGGCAAGCTCTCAAATCTCAATGCATGTACATGTAATGTACCTGTTCCATCTGCAAACTCAAGAGATCCTCCTTGTGCCCTGGTTAGAAAAGATGATGTATGTAGAGTACCTGTCCCAAATATGCCTCTTTGAAATCTCCTACGAAGCATGTCAACTGTGATATCTAATGTAGTCCCAATGGAAGTAATATCAATATGATCCTCTTGAATTTTTTATTCAGCTTATTTAACTCAATAAGCACATCTGCAAGTAAATGGATGCAAAATTGTACCTGAAATATTGTTGCCAAATCATACATGTTTTTCTCCTCTAATTCCCATTCTTTCAACAAAGCAGGCATGAGTTTGACAAGTCTTTCCATGACCTTTCCTCTAGAAAGCCACCTAATTTGATGAATTTGTAACACTTCCAACCTGTTGATTTGAAATGACTCCATCAACTCTCTCAATGCTCCATGTCTTTTAGCAGATTTTCCAAGCCATGAATATATTTTATTTGCAAATTTATCAATAAACTGCAACTCTGGAAAATGAGATGAAGCATCATTTGCTGCTAATGCTTCTCGATGAGCTATGCAATGAATATCTAATAAATGAGGAGCATCTCGACGAAGCTTTGTGGACAAACCTTCACGAATTCCCCTCATGGCAGACGCCCCATCAGATCCAAATCCAACTAACTTCATTAAGGATAAATTCATCTCTGTCAAAAGAGTGATCACGGCATCATACATAGCTTGAGCTGTTCCATCCTTTATTTCAAGGAGTCGTATAAATTTTGTTACACATTGACCTCTTCCTCCATTTGTCAAGTATGTAATATAAACAATCAAATGTTGTTCCATAGTACAATCAGTGCTTTCATCAACTAAAATAGAATAAAATGGACTATGAAATATATCATCTTTCAACTTTTTCCAGTAAACCTCCTTAGCAGCTTGTAAAAACTCTTTTCCGGATGTTGTATTTGTATATGCAGAATATTCATCTGTGAGAGGCATGTGTGGAGTTCCTTTATACCTGTTCAAGTCACAAATCGGCTTATAGAGCTCCAAAGATAAATCATGTATGGCAACAAAATACATATTTTCCATCACTGATATGATTCTCTCCTTCTCAGCATCTACCATTAGTTCTATGTGTTTAGTGATTGGAATGTTACTTTGTTTATTTTCTCCCTCCAAACGTTGTGATGAAAATTTATGAGGATCTGATTCTGCATGGGTAAGAAGGCCACTAACTTGAAGGGTGGTGCTTCCATCTTTAGCAAATGGAGTATCTCTCTTATATTTGACACACCAAGAACATTTTATCCTTTCTACACCATTGCAGTCTTTTATAGCATAAGCCCATGGAAATCTTGTTTTCCATTTGGCCTTGAATGTCCTTTTAGGTTTCTTTGATGGGTGTTCCTCTTCCCCAAATTCTGCTCCATCTAACTCATGCTCTTCTTGTGCAAGAATATCAAATTCTTCATTTTGAGAATCACATGGTTGACTAGAATGCCGAGAGATGCCAAATGCATCAGCAAGTGACAATTGTTTTTTATCCTTCTTTGGACGACCAATGGAAGCCATTTTCTCAAACTTCTTACACGACACTTGTCACCTATTCCAATGAAATAATTATAAAAATATCAAAATAGTGTTTTCACATGAATTTTTGTGTATTATTTTGATAATTTACAATTAGAGATTAGAGAATATTTAAGAAAATAATTTAGAGTAATTTGTATAATCATGCAACACTAAAATCTCAAATATAAGATTGCACTAACAATAATATCTAATTTTAAGATGGAGAAGTGTTTAATCAATACTTTTAGTAATGAAAATATAAACTGTGCAGAGTTTATTCTATTTTTCAGTATAAGCTGACTCACAAGTGTACCTGTTTCAATGTCTGAAGCAAGATGAAAGCAATACCCCAACTGGTCCCTTTGATTCTGTACCTTAATTTGTATGAACCAGTCTGCCCCTCAGCGCTGAATAGAAATCTGAAAATGATGAAATACTTATTTAACTTACAAACTCATACAACGTATTGGCCCTCTCCAGTTCCACAATCCAAATGAGATTTTTAATGTGTAGCTGCATTAACTACTCATGCTCATTCCCGAATCCTGCTTAACCCTTTTAAGTACACTGTAGTATGTACAACACACAATAAGTTCTGATTCAATTTGTATGAAAGCCGCTAAGTACTACTTAAGCATGTATGGGCATTGGTACCTATGCTCAACGATCACGCCTTCATCTTGTCAACTATTAAGACTCCAAAAGATTGTAAGCAATGCATGGTTACAAAACCAGACACCCTACGCGGTCTCCCAATTTCCAATTAGATTTTCAAACGAGCTGATCTGATTTCAAATCACATGCCTGCGGCAAATTTGATTGCCCATTAGCCACACATTTAACTGGTTTGAGTCTGTGCGAAAAGGAAATGAGGTCATACATGATACGACACAGATAACAGATTATCTGCGCAAATATATAGTTTTAATTGTAAATCATAGTGAATCGTGATAATACTGAAGTCATGCGGCATGCCACAATATGGCAGCAGGCTATAGGTAAGGTAACACCGTAACAGACTAACAGTTTCCCAATTTCGTGAGCATCTAGATTCTAGGAATCTAGACTCCCGAGTCCTCTATTGGCAAATTCAATGGCATTCAATACAGTGCGCTGAATCTCCAATTAAATTTTTTTATTCATTTGCACATGGGATACAGTTTGAGTTAATGTTTATGTGGACTTTCAGGCTTCAACTGTGGACGGTGTCAATGCAAATCTTTACAAATTACAACACATAATTAATATGATGCAACTGCACTCTGTTCTTTGTCAATGGTGTCACTGTCCCGACTCCCTCCAAAGCCGTGTTTTAGCAAATTCAATGACTCAGCCGAAGGGGATTTCAATACAAATCTTTACATTTACAACACATAATTAATTTGATTCAACTGCACTCTGTTCTTTGTCAATGGTGATTGGTGTCCACTGTCACTGTCCCTCCACAGCCTGTCCCTCCAAATTCTCAACTACCTGCGTCTGCCTGTCCCTCCAAATTCTCAACTACCTGTAACCTAAGTGACATTTTCGAATTTTTCCCTTCATATGACATTTTTACTAAAATGCTACGCTTCGACATTGTCAAACAATTTTTATATTTTGAATTTCTTTTTACGGGCCAAAATGTTTCTGCACTTTTCTGACGGGTTAGAAGCCCTTTGACGGGCTCTGACGGGCTCAATTTTGAACACTCGAACTAAACAACCTTTCAATTTGACATCACATCACCATCTATCAATTTTTAGGTGTCGGTGATTTTTTTAACATTTCTCTTTATGCCGAAAGGTATAACTAAAGATGGGTTGAGACCTGGAGGGGTCTTACACGTGTTAGGCATTAGTGGTGCAGTTGAGAAAAGGATGAGGATGTTGAATACAAATAATGCACAAACTTCGAGCATTAGATTTTTTTGCATCAATATTTATCTACCATTTACGATCTTCAATGTCAAGCATTCGGTATTCTTAACAATGCATAACGTATAACACTCAT
This sequence comes from Taxus wallichiana var. yunnanensis, assembly GCA_018340775.1. Taxonomy (NCBI): domain Eukaryota; kingdom Viridiplantae; phylum Streptophyta; class Pinopsida; order Cupressales; family Taxaceae; genus Taxus; species Taxus wallichiana. The sequence continues at coordinate 206,722,868 of CM031236.1, read as the reverse complement.
TATGGTCACAGGCGTATGATCTCATAGTATGTGGAGGAAGAGTAGAAAACTGAAGGATGTGAACATGAAATGATTTTGACGTGGTGTGAAGCAGTTGTTCTGGCAGTGCGTAGTCATGTGAAATAGGGTTTTTATTGCTGTCTGAGAGTGGTGGTCGCTGCCATTTATGTGGTGTTCTTATGAAAGATAGGAGTTGTTTTTTACGGTGGTGGCAGTGTCCGTAGTTTTGGAATTGCATGTTGTTGGGAATATGATTAAGAAAAATATGAATAAATGATATGAAAATGCTTAATCTGATTGTTATTGTAGTAGTAAATAAATAAATAATTAAGTACAACAAATGACCCAAGCAAATTAAGCTAGAAAAATATGAAACCCTAGTTGCAATGAAGGGATAGAATGACTTAACTATTTCAAAAGATCTCGAAGGTGCAAAGCGCTGGAAAATTACAAAACTCGAAGCACAGATTGTCGCACCAAAACTTATAAAATTGTAGATCTAGAGTAAGCTAGACAGGGGCACCCAAAATGGGGCGAGGGCACTTACGGGTGTCACATGCTAGTAGTGGGCGCTTGTGACTACGGAAACACTCAAAAAACCATCTTTGAATATCACAAGGTGTTCGTTGTCCTTTTCCTTTGGTTGCTATGAAGTCGTACAAGGATCACCAAGGTCATTGGAAACCTGAAATGAAATAATGACATGCAAAACCCTTAAGGAGACATCAAATCCTAAAATTCAAGATGCAAAATGAGGGTTCAGACGTCCCTGCTATCAAAAAAGTGATCTTATAATCGAGCATTGCACTACATTGCAAACCCAATGTATTTATGTGTGTGTGTAGAATCATGTCGTAGGTGACTCTTGTGCATGTTTCACTTGGATAGTAAGCAAATAGCTAGATGTAAAAGATGTCAATAGATGTGTGCATGGAATAGAATATACTCTCATCTAATGAGGTGTATGTTGAATAATGAAGTCTATTTCCCTTGAATGGATGCTAGAATGGATGCTTGAATGCTCTTGAATAGCCTTTGGATGCAACCTTATGTGGTGATAGCTAATGCTTAGTGCTTGGTCCTTTATCATGATCACATAACGTTATACTTATATGATTCCCTTGCTTGAATTTTGTAATTATCCCAAAAATTGACAACTACCAAAAATATAAGATGCTCAAATGGCTAGAAATGACCCAAAATATGTGAACAAAGTATAAAGAGGTCAGGGGTGCCCAGAGGGGATAGGAGCGCTTGGCACCGGCGTCTGGCTGGGTCTTGTGTCCGTAATGAGAAATACCAAGGTATGAAACTAAATACTTTGGGCTATAAAGAATATCATACCAAAAGTAACAATATAAATAAAGTAAATATGTCCAAAGACATGGGTTAATTAGTAATTTTATTACTTAGGAATCATATGAATAGTAGTAAGCAATCAGGACTAGATAATCACCCAAAGTGTGTGATTTCATGTCTACGAAGAAAGTGTCTCCTCGTGTCTAGAAAGGTCTTCGTGAAACATTATTTATCAGATCTGTTCTTTGTTGTTGTGTATGAACAAATTAATGCATGAGGAATTTTGTCCTCACTAAATTTTTATTCAAATAATTAATACTATTATTTGTTGTGTAATTCCATGGTTTGTTCTGTGCATGGATTCAAGGATGTGTCATGTTTTTGCAAATAATAATTTCAAACAAAAGAGTATTGTTTGTAAGAGCCTTGAATTTTTCCCACCTGATCCACAATATAAATAACCATATTACACGGTCCCCTTACATATAAACCTAAAATCAACCTACTTAGTAGTTTGTAGTAGAATCCATAGATAAGTTAAATTGCATAGAGAATTTTTGTTGACTCGGAAATGGCATGCCTACGGATTTTCATGGTGTTGGGAGTATTTACTTTGGCTAAAAGTTATTTTATTTTCTTATTATTTATGTCGTTAACCCTAAAATATTGTTGTCCTTTTGTAGGGTACCCTGCCAAAGGAAGGGAGGAATTCGGTTCACCATTAATGGACACTCCTACTTCAACCTGGTTCTCATCACCAATGTTAGCAGAGTAGGGGACATGAATGTAGTTTCCATCAAGGGATCCAAAACTGGGTGGCAGTCAATGTCTCAAACTTGGGGCCAAAACTGGTAGAGCAACAATTACTTGAACGGCAATGTCTCTCCTTAAAAGTCATCACAATAGACAAAAAGACTATTACCTCTTATAATGTGGCTTCTGAAAACTAGAAATTTGGTCAAAATTTTAGTGGAGATCGAGATACATTTTTGTAAACTTACCTCCCTAAGTAACGGGTGCATTAATGTTAAGGCCATGATTCAAGTGTTTTATGTGTCTTGACCGCCGATTACTTTTTCAATCGATATTTTCTCATGTATAACTTTTGCATGTCGTGGTGGCTATGAAACGGTAAGACCACAATAATACCAATACGAATCCTAATATTAATTGTTTTTGTTTTGGGTAGAATATGGTTGATGGGCGTTAAGTGGTAGAGGTGGTTTATCGCCACCCACACTTCGAAACCGTCATTTTCAGTGATGTAAATGTTTGTTGTATGAAAATTGTCGCTTTAACTTTAAGTCAATATTTTTATGTGATTTGTTAAAAAAATGTATGGAATATTGTGGGCAATGTTAAATTGGACACTTGAGCATTTGATTGGGAAACATGGTGTCACTAGGATATTTGAAGCTCTACAAGATGGGTTGGAACAAATTACTTAGCAATACAAAGTTGTCATTGTTTAACAATGCAAAGTGAGAATGAAATTTTCATAGGGGTGAGTAGACCACTAAGGATTTATTTTGACATTATACCAATTAATCCCCTTATCACGAGTTTTAGGGTTGATACCTCTTCAACACTAATGCCCCTCTTGTATTTCATAGCCATCTTGGTGAGAGTTTTAGAGGGATACTCTCAAACCATATGCCTAAAACGTATACAGATGGAGATATAAGATAAATCCCAAAGGATAATTGTCCATTAGATGAAACCCGCTGAGCAGAAAAAAATTCCTAAGTCCGAAGAGTGTGTAGAATATTGGGAACACAAGGTTGTTGTGTTTAGGCAAGGTGGAAACAATGCACTAGAGGTTCATGCCTAGGAAAAAAATTTAGGACTTAGCTGATTTTGTTGATCATAGGCTAAAAATAGAAAAGAAGGATGAGGTGCCAACCAAGAAAAAAGATAAAGTGTGATGAATTAGAGGCCAAGTAAATTCTATTTTTGTAGAATGAACATGTAGATAAAGCACACACATGAAGGCTATTAATAGGATTAAAGCATCTTTATTTATAGGATAACCTATTATTAGCTATTGTGAAAAAGTGTGCATGTAGAATACACATGGCTATTTTTGGGCACACACTATTAGTAGGAAGTGCATGGGTTGTGAAAGGAAAGTCTCCATCCCTATAAATACTTGGCTTAGGATTTATTATTAGATGCTTATTATTGTGGTTGTCATGTGCTAGTGTTATGTTTCTCTAACATGATTACACATGACTCTGTGTTCATATGTATTGAATGTTATGTATCACCTTCTTATTGTGTAATTGGTTATGGTTATTAATGCATAACTATGGATGAATTATATGTAATTGATCTTTGTTATGGTTTATCTGTAGTCATTGTTTCCTTATTACATGTGTTTCCAAGATGATCTGAATGAGTTGATTAAGTTTGTATGAATGGATACTTGATTGAATATCATTACGGTTATGCATGCTAACATATTGACAAGCAAATATAAAGGAGGGACCTAGTAGCTTTGTGCGGTTCGAGTGAGCATCAAATCAATATAAATGTGGTGTCGCGCACATACATAGTGGTTGAGGTGAAATAAAAGACTAAATTTTGGTTCCATTTTCGGGACCTCTTTTCAAACTGTCTGTTAGGATGTTGCATGTAGATGGTGTATCGATTAACTTTGGAGAGCATTGAAAGTTAGGTGGAAGAAGAACAAGATAAGTTTGCACAACGGTATATGATTAACTAAAATGTGGATTATTCTAGGTTAATATAATATAAAGAACAACAATAAATAATAGATAAATGCATAAAGAAAATGACCCAAGTAATTAAGAAAGTAGAAAAGTAAAAACCTAATGTGAAAGGAGAATTAGAAAGATATTAGTTGATTCACATATATGTTGTGATTATGTCACAGAGAAGACCAGATAAATAGAATGAATAGTAGTAAAGACTAGGGTGCCGGAGAGGGACAGGGTGCCTGTGGGCACTCTAGTTTTAGAATTGGGCACCCTGGTCTATGAAAAAGCTCCGTAACCTTCCTATGAGGTGTTGCTGAGTGATCTTCTACCTTCGCTTCTTATTGCACTATCTTCATTGGAATGCTCAATATGTCACTAGAAATCGGTGATGAAGTAGAGACTAATTGAGTGTTGGACTACATCTCAGACCCGATGAAGTTCTATGTGTGTGTGTGTGTGTAATCATTCCCTAGGTTATCTTGTGTCAGTTGCACTTTGTGAAAGTAGAGATCAATAATTATGTGTATAAATGTAATAAAATAGTGGATGGAATAAAATAAACTTCCCTCCTATGCAGTGTGATACAGATGAACCAACCTTTTTCCTTTTGATGGATGCAAATCGAGCCTTTGATGGATGCAAACTTAGGTGATGATAGTAGCGCTTAGTGTTTGGTCCCTCATTATGGTCTCATAACTTTATATTTATATAGCCCTCTTGTTCTAATTTCATAATCATCCCCGAAAAGGCCGACCACTATAAATATAGGAAGCTCAAACAACTAGAAAGTGACCAAAAAGTGGAGGGAAAGTGTAAAAAGGCTCAGGGTGCCCCAAATGGGACCCGGGCACTTGGGGCACTTCAAGACAGGGATAGTGCCCACCAAAGATAAAATGACACCAAATGGAAGAATTGATTGGGTGAGTAAATGCAGGAGGTCGACAAAGGACGAAAAAGCAAAGTAAAATGGCCAAAGGAAATGGGTTAATTAGTAGTTTCTTCACTCAAAAACCATATGAATAGTATTATGAGATTGAAACTAAATAATTCCTAAAGTGCGTGATTTTATGTCTAAATTTGTCCCCACTTTATGTTAGTTAGTGAAACACTCAATAACATAAATTAGATAGAGATACGTACCTGATGTCCATGTAGAGTGATGTAGAAAATGTGTCGAAGGACTAGACAAAGCATGGAGTGACAAAAAGATGGAACGTGGAGACTAAAGATGCAAAAGAGAAAAAAAGTGATGAGAGTGAACCTAGGGCAGAAATGCGTGTATATGCCAATGTGTGTAATGTACCTACATGTTAGTATGAGGTGTGTGCTATCACAAAATGTCGTTGTTATTGACATCGTTATTGTTGTTGACTTTTTACTTCTCATATGGTCGGACCTACAAGGAGAAGACAATCAAGTAGTCAAATACACATGTATATATGTGTAAAAATGCATGTATGTAGAAATGAAAAGACTGAAATGGAAATATGAAAAATGTAAAAGGAACATGTGCACCTGATCCGTGATGAGAGAAAGGGGTGTAGAAAGGATATCCTATATTACGATTTTTTTGGGTGATCTCATGCCACCCTGGCCAAAGAAGTGTAGGGAGAAATCTACATTATTATCCAACTTGTAATTGCTTCCTTGAAGATGTGTGAAGGGATATTTGTACTGCTTGGTTTTTTGGGCAATGATGCCTCTCGGCCGAAGTAGTGTAGGGAGGAAATCCATTGTATCCTTTAACCTGTAACTATTCCCCAGAATGCTAAGGACAACCATGTCCTATAACATCCGCTATGTACAAGGTTTGTAGAATGGTCTCGAACCCACTTCTGTGTATAAACCAACAATGTCAAGGATGAAAACTGAATTGAACTATACCGGTAGAAAGTGTTGAATAGTGTGTAAAACCCCAAATAATGCCCCCTCTTTAGGGGCGCATGTGATGTCAATGATAGGATAATGTGGCCCTAAAAGAGGACCAACTGTATAAACTTTTCCCTACAGGGGGAAGGGAATGCGCTTGGTAGAAACCAAGGCACACACAAACAAGTGGCTAGAAAACAAGTGTTAGTATGAACAAGCATGCATGTAAAAGACAAGTGTATGCTACACAAACAATGTATAAGCTAGAAATCAAGAAGACAATCATAGACCACTAAAGTAGGTTACATAAATGGGACACCAATCATGGTGTCGCAAGACACACTAGGCCATAATGAACGCATCCAAACAAAACAGTTTTCACACCAAACAAAGGACAAGGCTCACATACAATAGTAAACAAAATAAGGAAGTACAAACAAAAGATAGCCATGGAAGTAAGTAATTATGTAAAACAAATTCTGCATATGAAGCACTCGTTAACATGTTAGAAAGATAACTAATATGTCAAAAGCATGTATAAGCAAGTAATGAAAAGTGCTAAGTATAAAATGAAACAATAACACCTAGAAGAGATGAATGTGGATGCCCCCAACAACCGTTGTAGGAGTGGTAGAAGGAGAGCATACATGTTTCGTGTAAGAGACATGTATCTGCAATCACAACTAGAAAAGGATGTGAATGCGCATGTGTGTATGATAAAGATAATGACATATAAGAGATCTATCTAGCATGTGTAATAATCAGACACATACAAGAAAATGCATGAAAGAGTAAAAGCAACTAAGATATGCAACATGTTATGGATGTATGGAATGAAATGTGATATGGATGATAGGAGCCGTATTCCTCTCAAGTGAATGGATTTGTATGCGGTGTGGTTCATTTGCTCCCCCTAGTAGTCAAGAATGAACCATAAACGAGAGTGCGTCATCGGGAAATGGTTGAAGTGTGTGTTGTGTCTAACATGTTGTGATGAATGTGTATGTGTGTTGATGATATGTGACCTAGAGATGAAGTATGTGTGTGACCCTATAGATGAAGCGTATATCATGACAAGATGAGTGTAGGAGTGATGATGTATCCTAAAGCATATATCACTACCAGATGAATAGAGGGAGTGGTGATGTAGCCTATAGTGTATACCACTAAGAGATGAAAGAATAGGTGACCATTTATCCTATAGCGTATGTCACTAACCTAGTAATGTTGCATGATAGAAGGATGAATGATGATCATGTGAGTATGATAAGGTCCATTTTATTTGTAAACCCTCGGCAGTCGAGTATGGACCGAGGAACTAAAGTGCATCATAGGGTAGTGAGTGCAATGTGTAGAATAATATGTAGTATGTGTGATGATAAGTGAGGACGATACGATATGGAAGATGGGTAAAATGTAATGTATAGTGTGTAATACAAGAAGTGTAGATAGACAAGTAATGTGAAGATGTGTATTATGTAGTATGTAGAATGAGTAGGATGTAATACAAGATTAATAGATGATAGGAGTGTGACACATATGTGATGAGTGCTAGTGTAGTGTGTATAATATATATGATGTGTAAACGTGCAATGGTCGAAAATATATAGATTAAATTTGGAATGTAGGATGTAAGATGTAAGATAGATGACGGGAGGTGTGTGAAGAAAATCGATGTGTAATACCTATTGTGTAGTGTGTGGGGTTCATGTGTAGTATTACCTTAACATTTAAGTGTGAATCGAAGCACAAGAGTGTGACATTGGGTAATAAATGCTACAATGTGGATGAGTATGCCTATGCTATGAGATGGATGTATGATAATGCAAAGATGAGAGGTGTGTTGATGCTAAGGTGAAGGGGGGAATTGTGTGAGTGTTATGCCCCCAAGTGTGTGTGGATGAATGGAATATCCAATGATAGTGAAGGATGAAGGTCCTCCATCTAATTCTTGTGGTGATGAAAGTGTATGACCATGCTCTAGTAGTGGTGGTATAGTAGATAGACGTTGTGTTGGTGAATGAAGTATATGTGCATGCAATGGATGAATATATGATGAATGTTGTGGCATAGAAAATGTGTCATTGATGGATATCTATGTGATGTCGAGCATGAAGGTGATGAACACCCTTGCAAAATAAAATGAGGTGGTGACCTATGTTGAGATGCAAGTAACCATCCTAAGAATGGGCCTATACCTATGTGTAGGACTAGCAGAATGGTGAGGTCGTGTAGATAATGCACGAGTAGGTGAGATAGGAGTAGATTGTGCTTTTAGTAACATAGAATGGGATGTGCTAGATGATGTAGAAGATGCATGAGCTGATGCTCGAGAAGATGACGACCATGGAATAGATGGGGGTACTCTCAATAGAGATAACCTGATTGTTATGAATGAATTTGAGTTGTAAATGATTCATAGAGATAATGGATTGAGACCTACAAATCCAATTGATTCTGAGTAGCATGTCACAACCATCGACTACTTTCCCAACAAGGAAAGGGACAAGTAAAGTGAGAAGACCAAGTGTAACATGTATTTTGATAACACCATATGGTTTGTTTAGAGGGTATTTGATTTGTGATAGTGGGTAACCGATGGCATGAAGAAATGGAATAGAACATGCACTAATAGGCCAAGATGGGTTGACCTTAGTATTATTGATAAGGATTAAGCCAATAGATGCTTTGATATGTAGGTGATTAGATGTAAAAGTTACATGATAGTCATGGTTAGAAAAAGAGATGATCGGTGGTAAAGCGTTAGTATGTGCAACTAAAAATTCAAGGGCCCTGAAGCAGGAGGAGATATTGTGTGGTATACATGATTAGCTAAAGATTCATTTGATTTATTGTCACGTTGTTGAGATTGGTTATTAAAGAGTTTGATTTTACCCTTGTCAATGCTAGGTGGAGAGTTAGTAGGCTTTGGAAACTCAAGCTTGTTGTTATCAATAAGATCTTGGATGATTGTGCAGAGCTTGAAACATTGATTCATTGAGTGTCCCAAACATATATGATAAAAAATCAGAATTTCTCGTTGTAATTCCCACCTTTTGGTCACGATGGGTCTACTTTGAGTGGTGGAGGAAGCATGATAAGATTGCTCTCAAGAAGTTGTTGCAATATGAGATGTGGAGCCATAGGAAAGTTAGTAAATGCATGCGTAGGTGGCAGTGGATCGAACCTATTTACGAGTAGTGAATTTATTGACTGTAATTTTGGTGTCAGTGTGTTTAGTTGTAGATGGCTTGAATGGTTTCTTATTTGGAGAATGAGTATAAGACAAGGCTTGTTCTTGATATTTAAGCTTTCCTATGGATAGCAGTTTGGTTTCACGAAGCTTAAGAGTATGAAAAATTTGGTCAAATGAAGGAGAGGTCTCAAAGAGAATGCTCTCCTGAAGTGGTGGTAAAAGACTTTGAATGAAAAAATCCTGAAGCTCAAAGTCTGCTAGCACATTTGACATCTTAGCTAGATTATTTTTATATCTCAAAACATAATTGGCGAGGTGTTCATTATATCCCTGTTTAAGTTGTGCTAATTGAGCATAAGAGATCTTGGAGCCGATATTGATAGAAAATGAGTAATAAAAGTATCGACTCAGATGTGTAAATGAAGTTATCAAATGAACAGGTAGGTCGTAAAACCAATGCATTGCATAATCATGGAGACTACAGGAAATATTTTAGCCAAAAGAATATGATCGTCTACAAAGTCAAGACAAGCTACATGGAATGCTCTAAGATGCTCTTATGGGTCACCGTGCCCATTGAAAATACGAAGCTTAGGAGTGAAAAAACTAGGAGGAAGCAGATAAGTGGAGATGACAACTGCGAATGGTGTATGCAATAATAAGGTGGAATCTAAAGATGGAGATGTGCAAGAAGTAACTTGTTGTAACTAACGAATCTGCACTTGGAGGTCTTGATAGAGAGATGTTAGGTATTGAGTACCAATGGAGGAAAAATTCTATGTATAAGAGACAAGAGGTGGTGTGAAATGATTTTTAGGAGTAGTAACAAAAATGGGAATGGTGGAAATGGGTGGAAGAGTGGAAACAAGTGGTTGGGAAACCATGGAAGTAGAGATGGCCACGAAGCATTAAGTTCCACCAAATTGGTAGCTTCCTCACGAGAAGCATGTAAAAGCAAGTCTAGATCTTGGGGATGCTCAATGATATGGTCATTGATGGATTTAAGATGAGCCTCACTAAAATCATCAAAAGAGTGAGCCATAGTAAAGAAGAGAAAAATAACCCTTAGGGAAGGTAGTGTCAAATGTGGGTTCACCAAAATGATTAACTAAAATGTGGATTATTTTAGGTTAATCTAATATAAAGAAAAACAGTAAATAACAGATAAATGCATAAATAAAATGACCCAAGCAACTAAGAAATTAGAAATGTAAAACCCTAATGTGCAAGGAGAGTTAGAAATATCTTAGTTGATTTACAGATATGTTGTGACTGTGTCGTAGAGAAGACCGTATAAACACAATCTCATAATTACCACATAGAAGCTCTAGAAAACATAGATATGGAATAATAGGATAGACCGGGGTGTCCGGAGAGGACTAGGGGAACTTGTGGGTGCTCTAGTTTGAGAACTAGGTGCCCTAGTATGTGAAAATCCTCTGTAACCTTCCTTCACGGTGTCATTGAGTGATCATCTTCCTTCACTTCCTATTGCACTATCTTCTTATTGGACCGCTTAGTATGTCACTCAAAATTGGTTATGAAGTAGAGACTAATCGAGTGTTTCACTACATCTCGGACTGATGTAGTTTTGTGTCCATGTAATCATTCCCTAGGTGCTCTTGTTCTAGTCACACTTTGTGAAAGTAAAGCAAGCAATAACAATGTGTAGAAATGTAATAAAATGATGGATGGAATAGATTAAACTTACCTCCTATACAAAGGTGTGCTAAAAATGAACCAACCTCATGCCTTATGATGGAGCTAGATGGATTCAAATGGAGCCTTTGATGGATGAAAACTTAGATGATGATAGTAGTGCTTAGTGCTTGGTCCCTCATTATGGTCTCATAACTTTATATTTATATATTTCTCTTATTCTAATTGTGTAATTAACCCCGAAAGGCCGACCACTAAAAAGATAGGAATCTCAAATAGCTAAAAAGTGCCCAAAAATGGGAGGAAAGTGTAGAAAGGCTCATGGTGCCCCAAATGGGACCAGGGTGCCTAGGTTTCCCAATAGATAGGTCAAAAATACCTACCAAAGATAAAACAATGCCAAATGGAAGAACTGACTAGGTGAGTAAATGTGAGAGGTCGACAGTGACGATAGAAAGAAAAGTAAAATAGACACATGAAATTGGTTAATTAGTACTTTCTTCACTCAAAACCATATGAAAAATAGTAGTAGACTAGTACTAAATAATGCCTAAATTGTGTGATTTTATATCTATAGTATAAGATTGGACCTAATTTCAATGCATGTCATTGGGTAGAAGATAATCTCTAACATGAGATATATGAGACCTTCTTCACTTCTTTCTAATAGAATTATACAAGTGGTTGGTATCATACACATCAAATAAGCGTTGGGGTCTTAGGCTGAAGCTCCAAACATAGGAATATTAACATACTCTCTTTGATGCAAATGTGGAGTGGACTAGAGCTGTAGATCATTGGTGAGCTAGTGTGTTGTATAATTATATATTGGACTGCACTATTTATATGTACTCGTTTTTGGAGGAAACTAACTTTAATTTTTGCACATGCCCGCAGGATTTTATCTACGTGTTATCCCTTTAGCAATCAAGATCTTGATCATAGAACTAGATTTGGAGAGATTACCTATGGCTAGCTAAACCCCCATTAAGCGTAGGATAAGGAATAGGTGTGGAGAAGGATGGAAGACCTAGTGGAAGATAGATAGAGAGAAGAAAGATGGATCAATTAAAATGAAATGCGTGAAAGGGAAATTAAGGTAGCATTTTGGTCAAGGATAATGATGGCTTCTTAAGGTTTTGATCTCTCATGGAAGACGCCTTTGACTTTGGAAAATGTAGTAGAGAGCCCCCTTCACCCTCGGATGAGATCATGTCGAGGAAAGAATGATGACCGCAGCATGCATCTGATTTTTCCTAGCCACCTAGCCCTTGTGCATGGTGTTATAGATTCGAGAGGTAGTTATCAAAAGGAGGTCTAATTGAGGTAAGCAAGAAGATACATGAATATATCATTTTGTGTTGAATCAAGAAATGCATCAAACTACAAATACACCCATGGAAGTGTAGAAGGAACCATTATTTGGGAGTATGATTGGAGGATTGTTTTTTGGTGTACAATAAGGATAGAGTGTTGGTGTGTAGAGTGTTGGGATCACTTCGTAGTTGTTGTGATGCACAGATAGTAGGTGTCTAGTTTAGTATGACAACCGGGATATAAGGAGTTCATAAAATGGGCCCTAGCCCACGCAGGGGGGAGTGCAAGAGCCTCGGGAGGATCGGGTCAACCACTATATAGAGGAAACCCCGGGTGGAGGTTTAGGATCTAGATGTAGAAGATAGGGACTATAAACACCACCACATCGGACTCAATAGAAACCACCGAACCAACCTCCACATCTGAATAAAACACCTCAATTCTACTATGAGATGTCTCTCCACTTTCCAGAGTATAGAGGTATTGAATATGTAGCAGAGCATGTACATAAGTGTGAATTACTATGGCATGCTAAGGGAATTACAACTTCAGATAGGAAGGAAAGTCAATTTTCCACTACACTTCAAGGGCGCGTGCATAGTTGGTATAGGAAATATGATCCACATCAAACTATGGTAGATTATAATGCTTTACACACTACATTTTTGGCTGAGTTTCACATTCCGGAGTTTGAATAGTAGAGCATTAGTGCGCTCAAGGATATCAAGTAGGTTTTTTCTAAAAGTGTGAGGGAGTATGATGCACATTTTAAAACTATGTTGTCCAAATGGTCTTATTATATTCATCCAAGTCATCATGCATAGTGGTACGTTGGAGGATTTCGACACCATTAAGAAGGGATTTATAACATAAGACATATGTGGATCCATGTAAGGCTGGAGTGAGCCCATTTTTAGAGGAAAATATTGCAGCCATGGTAAAAAAAAATGGAGACTATTTATGCCAGCTTAGCACATGAGACACACAAGCAGGTGGTATATGGTGCACTGATTGTGAGGTTGAGAGAAAAACTAAGGATATTTTCCCACACATTCAAAGATGTTTGTTATTTCCGAATGTGAAATTTTCCATAAGAACCATGATGTCCGGATTTTCCTCTCTTGTAATGCGATTCAAAGAACATGTCCATGTATTATAAGATTTTTATTCCCATACCCATGACACTGTTGATTGTAGATTGATTGATCATATCCACGAAGCCATTGAGACATGAGTGCGTTAGACTACTATGGCAAGAAGATGAAAGGAGAAATAATGAAAACATAATGAAGGGAACAATAATGGGGATAATATGAATGGAGGCTTCCGAGGAGGATATCAAGGCTAAGGTTGTGGTGGTGGTAGAGGCAAGTTCACTTGAGGAACTTGTTATACTTGTCAGGGTACCCCGATCATTATCAACGCACGATTGTCCCTGCAATATAGGTTTCTCATAGTGTGGGAAGAAACACAAGTTAGAGGATTTCCTGGACCTATATGAGCACATGAGTAAAAATAAGAAGGAAAAGGGCACAAAGATGATCAAGGTACAATGCATGAATGCTAATTATTGGATGCCTAAGAAGATGCTTGATCCCAAATTAAAACCCATGCTTTGGTCACAACACACACCATGGAAGCACACACATGTGATCCTCTGAAGGCCAAGCCAATCATCACGAGGGAGGAGGTAATAAATTCCAAATATCCAAACTTGTCACATCATAAGGAATAATACCAAGATGCTTTGGGAGTCATAAAAAAATTTCAAGGTTAAATATAGTTCTTAAAGGAGCAGGAGCATAAGAGAGAATGTGAAAATAATATTGAGCTCCCGCATAAGGATGTGGATGACCTGAAAGAGGTGTGTAAGATGTTGCGTAAAAATAATATCATCCCACTCGCTAGGGGAATGACTACATGAGAAATTACCGCGTGTTGGAGTTGAACACGAGCGATAAATACTACATGAAAACTTGCCACCAAAGAATCATGAATTTGACAAGGAGATTACACTTGATGCAATAATTAATAGATGGTTGGTAAGAAATATTTTGATAGATACAGGTGCAAAGGTAAATGTGTTGAATGTTTATGCATGGAATTAGATGCAAAGACAAAAATTACAACCATCTTCCCATGTGATGTATATGGAAAACAAAACTAGGGCTATGCCTATTGGGGTTTTGAAGGATGCGTCCATTACCATTTAGGGATCCAAGTTTATTGGAGACTTTGAGGTATTGGAGCTTGAAGCAGAAAACATTCCACCATTACTTGGATGGCCTTGGTTCCGTGAAAATAATGTTGATTTGTGCTTCAATAAGGGTTATATCAGCTTTGAGAACAAGGAAGAGCGTGTTATCATATCACTGACTGAGGCCAAAGCTACATCGTATGTTGAGAATTTAAGTGAAGAAGATCTGAACATAATTTATGTGTGCACAATGTGTGACCATGAGGCCATTGAACCAATAGAGGAAGGTGTACTTCACCTGGGAAGACATGCATTTTGTAAGTGACAATACAAGTGTTTCTTGTGATAACTTGGCCCATGGAACGTCACGAGATGGTTAGGCGTGAAGATAAAGGGTGAGTCACCAGGATGATTAGGCAAAGACATGATGAGGTGCTTAGGATCAAATCAGGTGCCAAGGTATATTAGTGACGGAATCCTGATACATTTTTTCATGTTTTGGAAAGCCAGTGGAAGAATGAAGGTGACAAGAAATATGTTTATTTATACCTTGTGCAGAAAGCAAGATACCTTCAGGTGGGAAACACATAGAAATAACCTTTTGGAATGGCAGGAAGTGAGAATATAATTTCTCACCGGTTTATTCGAATAATGTACCTACGCACATATGTGAATATCATGGTAAGTGTAGACACAAAATAACACACTTTGGGTAACTATCTAGTCCCGATTAAATAATTCTATTCATATGATTGCTAAGTAAGAAAATTACTAATTAACCCATGTTTTTGGCCACCTTGTTTTGCTTTTTGTTTCTTCTTTTGGTCATACACCCTTATTTTCTTAGTAAACCTTTTTACTCTTCGACATTTGTCATCTTAGACACCGGCGCCCAACCGGACATCGGTCTGTAGGCACCCTCGTCCCCTCTGGGCACCCTTGTCCCCTTTCTATTTTACTCATAATTTATGGGTCCTTTCTAGCCATTTGAGAATATTATCTTTTTGGTAGTTGGCATTTTCGGGTTAATTACAAAATTAAAGCAAGGGAATCATATAAATATAAAGCTATGTGTTTATAATAAGGGACTAAGAACTAAGCACTATCTATCAACATCACAAGGGACATAAGGGCTGGTTTTTTACATCACTCTTCATAGGAGGGAAGTTCATTTTATTCCATGCACACATTTATTACATTCTACATCTAGCTACTTACTCGTTATCCAAGTGCAACACACACAAGAGAAACCTAGGGCATAATTTTGCACACACACACACAACTACATTAGATCGAGATGTAGTGTAGTGCTCGGGTTGTAAGTTCACCATTGTGACAGGTTGAGGATAGTTTGAACCCTCATTCTGCATATTTATTTTTTGGGATTTGATTTATATTTAAGGGTTTTACAGGTTCATTATTTATTGTAGGTTTACAATGGCCTCAGCAATCTTAGTGCAACCTCATAGTGACCAAAAGTGAAAAAATGTGAACACTTTACGACATCTCAAAGAAGGTTTTATGACCATTTTCATGGGACCCGAGACACCCAGAAATAGGTCTAGGGCACCCACGGGTGCCCCTATCCCTCTCCAGGTGCCCCTAGTATAGCTTTGTCTCCTCATATCTGCATTTTTGTGCTCTAAATCATACGATGGTTAGTGATTTGCATTTCACATATTTATAACTATTTGCATTCTCTAGAACTCTGCAAATTAGCTAAGGCTTCTGACCCTCTCTTTACAATTAGGGTTTCATTATTTATTTCTTAGTTTCTTGGGAATAATTTATGTATTTCATTATATATTCATTTTACTATAATCTTGCATTCAAATTAGGCTCATAAATTGCATTTTATCTTAATCAATAAGACTCTAAATTTGATACATGTCCATAATTATGAGAGACTAGGGGCATGAGGCTAAGAGGCTTTACCACCATCCCTATGGGTACATAAGTTCTACAACGCACTACATAGATACATGTGTATGGTATTTCGGTGTTGAACTAAAGAGGGCGACTGCAAACTTGTGTAAGATGACTGTATGTATTGTTTAAACCTTTGATTATTTTTATAATAAACCACCTGTACATGAGGCTTTGCAGATTATGAGGTGCATCACTTTGGGGGATAACATGAAAGAAGAAGAGCTTATATTGGAATTAATTGGTGAACTTGATTCTCGTGCACGCCTGGACACTAAAGAGACAAAAGAAATACAATTGGGCCATTCCTAGAAGGAAAAGGAAAAAGGAAAGATAGTATACATGATTGATGATGAAGAAGTGGAAAAATTGGATATTAGCCACACAGAGGGTGCATGTGAGGTCATGGATTTGGCAGATGATGAGAAGGCACGCGCGTACCATGCTCTTATGAAAATGAAGAAGGTCAATATTGGAACTGAAGATGAGCCTAAGGAATCAATCATTGGCGATTCTTGGTTAGAGAAGGAGGTGGAAAATATCGTTGAGCTCTTGTGCGACTTTCAAGATCTCTTTCCGGAAGGTTACCATGAATTAAAAGGTGTAAATCCTTCTTTAGGTTAAATTAGGATAAAATTGAAAGAAGGCGTGTGACCTGTTTAGAAAGAGGCCTTATAAGATTAACCCCACTCTACCCGTCAAGGTGAAATAAGAAATTGATAAGATGCTCAAATCTTGAATTATTGATCCAATCAAGAATCAACTAGTTAGTCTTATGGTTATTAGTATAAATAAGGATGGTTAGATCGGGATTTGTGTGGACTACAAATATCTTAATGTATCATGTGTCATTGATCCTTTTCCCACCCCTTTTATTGAGGAGATCTTGGAAGGATTTTTATTGTGTGAGATCTATTCCTTTGAGATGGATTCTCAGGCTATCATCATGTGCGTATTGCGCACGAAGATCGAGAGAAGAAAAATTTCACTACTGAGTGGGGAATTTGTGTATACACAGATATGCCATTTGGATTTAATAATGTACCACAATTATTCTTGTGCATCATTGTACAGGCTTTCCATGAATTCATTCACAAGTTCTTGCAGGTATACTTGGATGATTGGACTATCTATGGGTTTGTTAAAGATCATTGTGACAATATGAGGCTCATGTTTGAGAGATGTAGGTAGTTAAGCATATCTCTTAATGTTAATAAGTGTATTTTTGTTATAACTTTTGGAAATTTTCTTAGGCACATCATTTGTAAAGAAGGATTATTAGTAGACCCAAGTAAGACAAATGTGATTTTGGGTTTGGAAGAGCCTACCAATCGCAGTGAAATGCACAGATTTCTAAGGCATACTAGATATTACATGAAGTTTATAAAAGGATATGCAAAGATTATTGCACCTCTAGAATATTTTCTCAAAGCTAAAGGGAAATTTTATTGGGGTGACACACAACAAAAAAACATTTGAGACATTGAAGGAGAGGCTTACCACTACACATATTTTGCGCTTTCCTTCATGGGACAAACCATTTCATGTACATGTTGATGCCTCTAGAATGGAAATTGGTGCAATATTAGTGCAACCTAGGGAAGGAATTATAGATCATCCCATTTTATTTGCAAGCAGGAAGTTGACACCCATAGAGTAGAATTATACAACAATAGAGTGCAATGTTTTTTCGATTATCTACGCACTTCACTAGTCTAGACAAAGGTAATTTTGGAAACTCTATTTATCTTCTATATAGATCATATTATATTAACATACTTGGTCAACAAGTCCTGCTTTTTACAAGGGCAATACATATGCAGGTGGATACTTATCTTTCAGGAGTTTGACTTCACAATTGTTGTTAAGCCGGGAAGAGCAATTTAGGGTCCGATCATCTATCAAGAATCAACTCGGCGAGGATGTGCAAAGCATTGAAGATACTATACGTGATGTGCATTTGTTCAGTTAAATTGCGCACCCACGATTTGGAAGACATAACCGTATTTTTGCACACCGGACTAGTACCAAAGGGGATGAAGACATTGTAAAAGTAGATTTCTATACACGTAATACATTATCGAGTTGATTGGAGGAGACTTGTACAAAATGGTCCCCGATTAATTCTTGCACAGGTGTGTTCTAGAGCATGAGTGTGAAGCCATTATGGAGGAGGATCATGGTGGAATAGAAGGATGACATTATACGGTGATGCGGAGATGTGCGAAAATATTGATGAATGTACTTTGGTGGGAACCTTGTACAAGGAAACCAAGGAGTATGTGAAAGCATGTGATCATTGTCAACACCTTGGGAAGCTTGGACATAGAGATGAGATGTCATTGCGACCTACAAAGTGAGCACGGAACCCTTTGAGAAATGGGCCATTGACTTTCTAGGACCTATTGCACCACCCACGCATAGGAATAGTCCACGCTACATTATTACTTGCGCATATTATCTGACACAGTGGGCAAAGATGACACCTACAATGGATTGTAAAATAACCACAACAACAAGATTTCTATGGGAAAATATTATTAGTAGGTATAAATGTCTATTGAATTTAACAAGTGCTAGAGGAAATCATTTCCTAAAAGAGACAATTAGAATTTTGTTGGAAAAATTTATGATGACACATCATAAGACTACCCCTTATCACCCTTAAGATAATGGTCTTTGCATAAGTTTTCAACAAGATATTGAGTCGACCTTAACATATATTTGTGATGTTGGAGGAAAATATTGGGATGATAAAGTATCATTGTACTTTGGGCATACAATACCACATATAAAAGGATGAAGAAGACCACACTTTGTTAGGAATTTACCTATATTAGTGTTCACATTATATTATTTTTGTAGAGATATGTGAGATTAATGATGTAAGAGTTGTTAATACAACTCATAATTATTTTAATGTTTCTTGCCACTTTGGTCAGCAGTTAACAAGCACTTCGTTGATCACCAAACCTCTTTCACATTTAGGATGCCACTTTATGACGAATCGTAAGTCAAAATCCTCTTTAAAAAAACAATTAGCGTTTATAAGCTAATTAAGCCTATTTTGCCCTTGTTTTGGTCAATATACCCTAGTATTGGCTTAAACCCCTCTTCCAACCACTCAAAATCACCCCATTCACCTCCACAACATCTCAAAAGCTTCAAAATCTTATCCTAGCCTCTAGTTGACCCTAAGCGGTCGATTAAGGCTCCACACCTCTTAATCACTTGGTAATTCACTAATTGTGATTAGCAAGGCCTAATCATGATTAGCAATTCTAATCTAATTTGGGGATTTTAGTCCCACATGCACCAAAATACAAGTTTTCTCCCAAAAGGAAAACTATAAAAAGGGTGCACCTCATTCCTTTATACTTTACACCATGCTTTGATTTGCATCTCATATAATAAATATGATTATAGCCAAGTTCAATCCTTGCCTAAAACCTTCAACAAGGTTAGTAGATGAATAATCTAAAGTGACTTAACAAGTCATTTGGAGAGGTCATTTCACCATTGTTTGGAGTAGCAACCATAACCATTTGATTTCCTCTTAGGTCTATTTAGGCCCATGTTAGGTAATTAAAGCATATTAGTAGGCATGTTTAGTTAGATTTTGCATTGTTTTCATACTAGTTAAGCATTCCTTTAAGCTTCTATCTTAATGTTACATTCCTAGACTTAGAACCTTGACTAGAGGTGGCAATGGTGTTAGCCTTCCTTGTTAGTCATGCAATTTTCTTTGTAAAGTTTAGGGTGCTTTCATTTGGCACGCCCAATGGGACAATACCCCATTGCATTCAATTTTTAAGCTTTTTAACTTAGTTTCAAAGTTTTTCATTTCAAGTTTTAGATTAGTTTCAAGTTTCCTAGATTAATTTCAAGTTTTCTAGTTTACTTTCAAGATTTTCTAGTGTACTTTCAAGCTTTTTA
The DNA here is from genome assembly GCA_018340775.1 of Taxus wallichiana var. yunnanensis. Taxonomy (NCBI): domain Eukaryota; kingdom Viridiplantae; phylum Streptophyta; class Pinopsida; order Cupressales; family Taxaceae; genus Taxus; species Taxus wallichiana. Next base: position 206,702,749 of record CM031236.1, on the reverse strand, counting down.
GATTAGTTTCTCAAGCTTTTTAGATTAATTTCAAAGTTTTAGAGTAATTTTCAAAGTTTTATAGATCAATTTCCATTTTTAAAGTTGTTTCAACTAGATTAGTGGTAGAAGTTGTGTTTTCATGTTTTTTGTAGGATATAAGGAGGTGAAGCCTTGTCAAAATTCCCTCAAAATACCAAATATTGACCTTTTTCAAAGAAATCTTCTCAAAACAACATTCATTAAAGCATTTAGATATGTTAGAAAAGGACTAGTTTTCTAAAAATGAATACCCTAAATTCTTGGTAAATTTTTGCTCCAAATTTATGTTGGCATTACGTAGTTCACTTCAATACCTTTCCAACGCAAAAAAAATGGAGTCATTTCAGGTCGGGAGAAAATGTTATGGCCTTTGGAAGATAGTTTTGAGCACCTAAAGAAAAATTCGCATGTGCATGACTGTGAGCGCATGTGCATGACTATGAGTGCATGTGCATGTGCAGTGAGCACCATGGGCATGACTATGAGTTCCCTTGCATATTGATTTTTTTGGTTATGAGAGAAAAAAGTCCATGTGCATGATTGAGAGTGCATGTGCCTCACTAGAAGTGCCCATGCATTATTGACTATGTGAAAAAAAAGACAAAGGGGCACTGCATGACTTGATGTGCATGACTGAGTGAGTCATGTGCACTAAGAGGGGTGCTTATGCATCAAGGTAAAATTTTTCAAATTCTAGAATTTCAATTTTATGATTCCTATCATTTTTAAGGGTTTTTAGATGTTGTTTTTGTCAATTTATTGATTTTAGAGCAATATTCCTAACAAAATTGTCCTAGGGTTTGATAAAGGATTTTTGATATTAGGGTTTGAGGAGTGATTATGTTTTCATACTTTGATTTGAGTTTGGAATAGAGTTGTGTATGCTCTTCTCTTGCACCTAGTGTGATCTTGAGAATCAAAAACACCTCTAAACCACTTTTTTTGCTTTCTTGGGAGTAAGTAGGAACAATCATCATTCATTTTTGCTTAAGAGAATAAACTTTCATTTTTTGACATATGCTTGATCTTTTAGTTTAAGAGATTTTTCACTTGATAAATAATCAAGGCTAAAATTTGTGTATGCTCTTCCCTTGCACCTAGTGTGATCTTGGGAATCAAAAGAATTTTAGTCTTTCATTAAGAAGCACTTGGATTAATTGGGAATAAACCTTGTTTTTTGCAAAATTTTATGGTAGTTAGTTGATTTACAAGCTTTGCATTTCTATTTAGTTGGATTATTTTTTGTGTATGGTCTTCTCTTGCACCTAGTGTGATCTTGAGAAACAAAAACAACACTTAATCCTCTTTCTATGATATTGTGAACCTTTTTGAACTACTAATCATTTTCTTGAAGGACCTAAAACACTTGTCAAAGAAAAAAGGGATCTCTTTAAAACCAAAATCTAACATTCACATGTGTTGTAGGTTTCCAAAGGTGGTCTAAACCAAATTACTTAATCCAAAAGATAAAAAAATACACCAACACACCATCAAAACATATTTACAGTAGTTTCGGTTAAGAGCTACGACTCATCCGCACTTAACTAGACATAACCCCTTTGCATAAGCCTTAAGCTACAACAATGGGGGTGGTCCTAGGAACCCTAAAGTAGTTCACACAAGAGGGAACCTTGTGAATGAAACAGGAAAGTGCTCCACACTACCGACTTGACTAGTACACCTTGGTGAGATTAGAGTCAAAGATATCATGTATCATGACCCCAATGAAAGTATAACTAAACACTTTGGTGCTCATTATACTAAAGGGGGTAAAGTAAAGTCGAGATACTCCTTGGGAAACCTTGGTAAATCGAGCTCACCATAGATATCTTGTGACACCTAGAGAGAGAACCACCTAGGAAGCTTTGCACGGCTTGGAGCCATTGTTTTTGTCTTAGTTGTTATACTTGAGAGCTCTCACAAAGTGACAACTTTGTTAGATTCAAACTCTTGTTTTTCAAACAAGGGAAAGAATCTCTTAAAGTTGAAACCACGTGATTTTCATCACGAAATCTACTTAGTGTCATTTTGTCCTAGTTTTTCACTTGTCCTAAGACAAGGCAAAACTCTACCAAAATAACACCAAGTTTATTTCAACACCACTTGGTCTACACCCTTTGTTTTCTTGTTGCCCATTTTTGGACAAAAGGAAACAACATATATATGGATACCACTAGATATCACATGTCCACCACTTTTGTATTCTACTTGTGACTAGGTTGTAATGCCGAAGCGCAAGTGTTGAAAGTGTGCATGGTATGTACTCACGATCTAGTAGGCCCCTTGTCTCAAAACCCATATTTGAGACTTATTATCATCGTAGTTAGGTGATTTCATCCTTGTCTTCTTTTGAGTTGTTACATTTCCCACATTATAGCCATACAATTGAGATATTTACGTCTTGTTTCCATTGTGAAATTAGGCCTAAATCTCTATATTGTAGAGTTACGCTTGCTCGCACACGCATAACAATTTCTTGATATACTTAGACATAGTTTTTACACCCTAGCTTTGTCTTGAGTTTTGTGAGTGTTGAGGTTACTTTTTAGCATCGCTATAATGCCATTTTGATACTAAAATATTGCTTTCTCATAAAGTTTGATTACGTGTCCAAATAGTGTTGTTACGTTGCTCACATTTGTATCATCCATTTTACAAAGCTTAGACTTTGTTAGTGTTTAGAAACTAGTTTTTAGTATATCTTGTTAGAAGATCGCATCAACATTCTCTTATCATTTAGGCCTTGTTTGTTGCAAACTTGACCTAACTGGTGATATTGTGTTGTCACTATTTGGTTTCAAACCTATCTAGATAAATCTTAGAGAATAAACTATTTGGTGTGACTAAATTTTGAGTATTTATATACATCATCAGTATTATTCTATTCTAAAAAACTTGTGTCATATATTACCTTGCTAGGGTAGCTTGTTCGTTATTCTTTAGTTCACACATTTTCTTTTATCTATCAATTTTGTGGCTATTCTATAGTCACCTTGTTTTGAAAATTTAGTCGTTACATTACACTGCAAAAAATTTGACTAAGGTCCCTTTTTAGTAAACCTTAGTGGAAATTTTTCACGTTGTATTTCCTATCTCGAGTATGCCTACTACGAGGATGGGATCCCAAAGATTAGGAACCAATATATTTGGAGGTGACAACCCTCTTTTAGAGGATAATCTCATGGTTGACCATAGTGGTGGAGAGGAAGATTCTCCTCATATGAATATAGAGCATCCTCCCACCAATTTTGATGATTACATTTTTCAAAACAAACATGAGGTTCTTATGCATGTTATGGAACTAGGAGCTAAGTTACCTCCCACAGTGGACCCTTCTCTCATTTCCACAATGGTTCGAGGAAGAAGAAGTGGAACCATCCTCCACTCATATAGATGACATATTAAACCCAGTCATGCCTCTACTTTTGCACGAAAAAATAATGAGGAAGTACCTTTCAAAAATGATGAGACTATCATTTACCTCCTATTAAAATTCATTGTGAAGACCATGAAGAACATGTTCATCATGCACAACCTCCCCCTAATGAAATCATCATGAAATACCTATTCAAGAGGTGACGTTAGAACAACAAGTCCAAGCCCTCACTCACCAATTGGCAAGTTTGGCATCACATATACAAAAGGAACAACCAAAAGTTTTGAAACAAGCCATACCAAAGGCAAAACCTAAGGCTTCATTTCACGAGTTCCCAATAAACACTCCTCGATGGGAGACATGAAAGATCCCTTATGAAGAGATTCTCACAAAAAAGGGGTGGGAATACACCTAGATTTAATCCTTTGTATAGACCTACACCACCCACACAAGATCCAACTTTCCACCAAGAATGGTCTACTATGAAGAACACCCTTCAAGCATTACAAGAGGGCCAAACCGGTAACAATAACAAGAAATATTGGTTCGATGAGTTATGTCCCTACCCATTCAACAAAGCCATGCTTACAGTACCTTTCCCAAGACACTTTGATTTTCCAAAATTTGACAAATATAAGGGAAAAGGTGACCCTCGTGACCATATTAAATATTTTTATATGGCATGTCAAGAGGTGGCATTCAATGACAATTATCTTATGCACCTCTTTCCATGAAGTTTAGGAGCAACAATGCTAGAATGGTTTGTACACATCCCTAAGGGATCCATATCAACATGGCCAGAACTAGCAAGAAAGTTTTGTATGACACTTCTCTTTTAATATAGAAATGATGTCACCATGTTAGATCTCTGCAATGCCAAACAAAGAAATAATGAAAACTTCACTTTGCATTTTTACAATGATGGAGAGGATTAGCTAGCCACTTTCCTTGCTCCATACCCAAAAATAGTTAATCAGGATATATTTTTTCCCAACCTCCATCCAAACATTACATTCCACTTGCAAATGCATTGTGGCAACACATTCGAAGAGGTAATCAAAAAGGGAGTCAAATTGAAAAATCATTGTTAGCTAGGGGGACTCTAAAACCTTTCTCCCATGATCATAATGATTCCAAATATAATGAAAAACCAAAGTTTGTTCCCTAATAAAAAAAAATGTTAGTGATGGGATAGTAGACTCTAAATGAGTACAAGTCCATTCAAAACAACACTCCTTTGAAAGCTTGCAAAGGGAGCTCCACCTATGGAGTATAAGCATCATACTTTCACTCCTCTATCTGACTCAATGTCATCAATACTAAAACAACTAGAGGTGGTTAATATGGTTAGATATCCTAAAACTATGCCTTATGAGGATGAACACGCCCTAAACCATCATGGTTTAGAGATAATGAATATTTCCAATTCCACCACGTTAAAGGTCACAAAATAGATAAGTGTTTGAAGTTGCAGCACTACATCCAGACTTAATCAAAAGTGGTGATGTGGAGATGGATTCATCCACTCCTAACAAATCCCCCAATACGAAGACTTTTCCTAAACATAATCAGACAAGAATGCTAATTATGTGTCTAATGAGGAGAATCATTTTGATGCTCTCATTGGTTGTGTAGATACACCTATGTTGAACATGTCAACACAATAACCCCTGTGATATCCCCTAGACTATCTATGTCTAGGCATGTGCCGAAAAAGACTGATTATCACGCAGTTCCACATACTTATGACAGTAAGGAACCTAGGTTTCAACATTCCCATCAAAGGATGCCTATCACAACTAGACCTCATTTGATTCTTCATGCTAAAGAACCCATTCACTTACCTCTTCCCCCATCTTCAACTCATGGTAAGTGGTATGATTCTGATTCTTCTATTCTTCCTTCTTTCTTTCAAAGATTCCAATCCCAATGATTCTAAGTCTTCTAATTCTTCTAAAGATTCCAATCCAAATTATTCCTCTAATATGACTCCTAAGTCACGGTCCTCCTTGTCTTCAGGACCCCATTTCTCAGTCACCTCAATGACCCCTTCTTCCATCGAAGAGCTCTCCAACTCAAAGTCCTTCTAATCAATCATCCAAGTCAACTCCCATGTCACATTCATCCAATCAACCTCTTGTAGAACAACTACCCACACTGATTGATTCATTTCAGAATGAAGAAGCCATTAGAGAATTTATGAGGGTACATGAAGACATTCCTCTAGAATTTTGTGAGAAAGAAACCTCTTTAGACCTCGATACATTCACATATTGGGAGGAAGAGATTGATGCCTTTTGTCAGAAAAAAAGAGGAAGACCCTAAGATCATTCACATATTGGGAGGAAGAGATTGATGCCTTTTTTCTAGAAAAATAGAGGAAGACCCTAAGATCATCAAACATGATCCTCCTCTTATTCTTCCATCTTCACATTCTTCATTGAGGATGAAATGTCCTGGGTCTAGCATTGATCCATGACCTATCTTCTCATTACCTAATCAATCATTATTTATCTATCAGATTCCTCCATCACAATCTTACCTTGGGTCACCACCTAGTAGCCCATCATCTTCTTCTATATGTGGGCCACCTCCAAGTAGCCCCACATCATCTATATGTGGCTCACCTCCTAGCCCATCTTTGTCTATATGGGGGCACGTCCTAGAAGTCCCTCATCTTCTGATTCTTGGGCCACGTCCTAGTAGCCCATCTTCTTCTATATATGGGACACCTCCAGGTAGTCCTTCATCTTCTATCTATGGGACACCTCCTAGGTAGTCCTTCATCTTCAATCTTAGGGCCACATCCTTGTAGTCCTTTATCTTCAGTCTATGGGACACCTCCTGGTAGCCCATCCTCTTCAATTCTTGGACCGTATCCTTTGCATCCATCCATCATATTTTCTTCTATCAATGATTGTGGAAAACCCACCATCATTTCTCACATCAATTCTATTCATCCACTTTCTTCTCCCACTTCTCGAGATCAAAAAGTCACGTATAGCTTATAAAAACCAAAATGGTTCCTTCATCCAACTAAGATCAAAATTCCAAGAGCTCCAAAGCTCACAACAATTTAAACAATCTTAAAGTTTAGAATCAAACGTGATTCAAAAATGCACATCAACACACCCATCAAGTATGGCATAAAGTGCATAAACCTCTAGATAGGGACCTCAAGCTCCCACACAAAAAATCCATGTTTCATGATAAAACACAATCATCTATTGAGTATGAGCTCACCATGATCATTGAGATCGGGGATAATATGAATCTTGATAAGAAAACACACCTAGTCTTCCTTATCAAGGAAATTACTAACATTGTTGTTGGATCTTATCACGCCAAGTGACCTTGTCGGTCCCACCTTTTCAAAAAAAAAAACAAAATACAAAAAAATGAGAAAACATTTCAAAAAATCAAAGGTAAATGCAAACACACATTGCAATCAGGTATTGCATACACATGGATGTTCTTTCTTCCCTTTCTTTTATTTCTTCTTCTGCAAGTCTTCCTACCATTTTCATCCCTTCGGTGATATTTTGGTTAGCCTATTCACACACATTTTTGACATTTATCTCTATGGTATCCATTTGGCCTTGGTATTTTATCACCTTGGTAAATTAAAGAACAACTGACCTCTTAGAGATCCTATCACAATCAACATCTAAAAAACTTGTTGCAAAGAAATTTTGGATATATTTGTTGACACTAGCCAATGTCATCATCACAATCACTTCCACCTCCTTCCATCAAGCCATCAATGGTTCTTAACCCCTTGTCAAACAAGAGAGCTGAAATAAGTTTTCAAAAAGCAAAAGAATCAATCAAATCAAAAAGCACAAAAAAAAGCAAATGCTAAAAGAAAAAGCAAATTGATATATAACTCTCTCTTGGGGTATTTCCAATAATCTCTACTAGGGCTATGGATGCACTGACTGAGTAGTAGAGAAATGTTGTGATTAGAATCAAATGCATCTCCATCAGGGCTATGGATGCCTGGCTTGGCAAATGTGAGAAATGTACGACTCTCTCCTTCCACAATCCATTCATAAAAATCAACTTTGAAAAATAAATCATTCCTACACATTGGCTAGGGTGTCTTCACTTGTTGTCTATCAAATCTTCCCTCCAAGAGGTAATAAATTTCCACATACACACACTAGATCTCTATGAGAAAACAAGATTAGTATGTTACCAAGTGTCTTTTTTTGGACCTTGTTCAGACTCTTACTCTAGTTCGTATCTTGTCTCACGATTCATGCCTTTGGCTAATCACTTCTTCATCGTGAGGCTTCTAAGCTACATTCACAACATTCACATTGTTCTTCTACTTAGTTCAAAACATCCATGTGTATAATATTTCCTTTTTCCATGTTGTTGGGAACCTTTGTCCCCTTTCACAAAAAAATCTTCCACTTCTTTCTATCATGTGCTTCTTGGCCAACTTATGCTTGGGGGCATCCTTGCTCCTTCCTAACATGTCATTAGGTTACGTTCATCATCATGTTGAACCTATCTATATTGGCCTGATCCAACTTCTATGCATGTGAAGATTTTTCCTTTGAATATTCCCATCTAACATTGGGGGAAATTTCACATCTTCACTTTCTTGCATACGTGTGGCATTCTTCCCTTGTACATCCCATTTATCATTGGGGGCATCCACGTTTCTTTGTTTCCTATACATAGCTTTAAAAAACTTCTAAAAATAAAAAACATTCAAATATGTTTCAAAAATAAAAACATTCAAATATGTTAGTTGAAAAGTCAAAACATCCAAATAAACATAAAAACCCAAAAAATTGGTAAAGAAAACTCAAAATCCCAAAAAAATTAGTAAGAAAAATTCAAAAACCCAAATTTATCTTACCATTACGTATTTCACTTCGTATACCTTTCCAACGCAAAAAAATGGAGTCATTTCGAGGTCGGGAGAAAAATTATGGCCTCTGAAGATAGGTAGTGCATTCAGTGCATGCATTAGTGTTGCATGTGCCCATGTGCCCAACTGTGAACAAAAAAACATTAGCACCAGCATCAATGCATTGCTGCAAAAAAAATCTAAAAAATTCAAAAAGGAAGCCAACATAGCTCTCAGTGCACCCATGCTGCAATTTCAAAAATCCAAAAAAATCAAAAAGGAAGCCAACACAAGTGCCCAGTGCCCATGTTGCCTCACAAAATGCAAAAAAATCAAAAAAAGTAACATGCAAGCACCAGTGCACCCATGCTAGCCTCAAAAATGTAAAATCAAGTGCAAATTCAAAAGTGTGCCCATAGAAAAGCACAAAAATGCTGCAAAAATAGTGCAATCAAAAATGCAAAAATCTCATAAAAATGTCAAAGGCCAACAAGCATGCCATGCTTGCTCAAAAATGTAAAAAAAAAAAAAATGCACAAAAACATGCACCTGCACCCATGAAGCCCTCACAAAACCCAAAAATCCAAAAAAGGAGGCAGCATAGGCACCCATGCTCATGCCATGTTCAAAAAAGTGCAGTGCATAGGCACACCCAACATTGTGTAGGCCATAACTTTTGCTCCCGACCTCGAAACGACTCCATTTTTTTTTGCGTTGAAAGGTATTGAAGCAAGATACACAATGGTAACATTAATTTTGGCTTTAGATTTACCAAAAATTTATGGTTTTTCATTTTTTAAATGGCTTGCATACAATGAAGCTTGTATCACCTACATTATCCTCAACATCGAAATTGGTCCTACAAAACCATCTTTCTGACGTTCTTGCTTGTTCTTGTCTCAAACGACATGTGGATCATCATGATCTACCTCCATTAACAAAGTTGGGTCTCTTATTATTATGTTGGTACTCCCATGCAATAATGAGTTGTCAGGTATTGTGTCATAATGCACAAATGCTTTCCATGGGACTACTTGTGTCCTCCGTTTTCCCTCGCATGTGTTATTTCTTGGGGCATCATTTTTAACCCTTTTCATTACAACACAAACATTCGGGAACTACAGTTTGATAACAAAAACATTGGTACAACTGTCTTAAATTGTTTGTTTGAGTATATGTGATTGTGCTTGTTTCTTTGTTAGGTTAGCTGGTTTACTTTCTCATATTGCATTGCATTTTGTATGTTGCATTGGAGTTAAGCGCATCATTTTATTTCATGTTTGCATTGGAGTTAAGTTAGTTAAGTCATTTTACTTTCTCGTATTGCATTGCATAATGTATGTTGCATGGAGTTACATATTTTTAGCAGTAAAAAATGTTAGTAATTTAGCTTTTCATGTTATCTTACACTTTTTTTATTTTTAAATAAAGGTTGATGATGTAGACCTAGGGAAAAATGATATAAACAGGTTGCTTATGGAAAGGTTGGATGCAAAGGTTGGACTTGTCCTATATTTCTCCATTAATCATTTCTTCTCCATTATCATTTATTACCATTACTAATTTTTCTTCCTAAAACTCACTCGGGCAATAAACAACCACGTTTATCCCTATCCTTATTCCTTCTCAATACCTAAGGGTTTCACGCCCATTTCTAACCTATTTTTTCTATCCATTTCAATCATATTTTCGATCGTCGATTGACTTCTTCTATCACCCACATCGACACTCGAGGGGGCATCCTTCATCCTACTAATTTTTCTTCAAAATTTACTTGTTTTATGCTTGTCTACTATGTTTGAAGTGAAGTCACTAACTTCACCTCAAACAGGGGCAAATGTAGACACCTAAATTCCACTTTTGCAATCTTATTGCCAAAACACACACAAATCACTCTTATTCTTCCCAATTCCATTATAATTAGTGATCTTTACTAATTAACTAACGTTTCTTGCCACTTTGGTCAATTAACAAGCACTTTGTTGATCACCAAACCTCTTTCACATTCAGGATGCCACTTTACGATGAATCGTAAGTCAAAATCCTCTTCAAAACAAACAATTAGCATTTATAAGCTAATTAAGCCTATTTTGCCCTTGTTTTGGTCAATATACCCTAGTATTGACTCAAACCCTCTTCCAACCACTCAAAATCACCCCATTCACCTCCACAACATCTCAACAAGCTTCAAAATCTTATCCTAGCCTCCTAGTTGACCCTAAGCGGTCGATTAAGGCTCCACACCTCTTAATCACTTGGTAATTCACTAATTGTGATTAGCAAGGCCTAATCATGATTAGCAATTCTAATCTAATTTGGGGCTTTTAGTCCCACATGCACCAAAATATAAGTTTCTCCCAAAAGGAAAACTATAAAAAGAGGGTGCACCTCATTCCTTTATACTTTACACCATGCTTTGATTTGCATCTCATATAATACATATGATTCATAGCCAAGTTCAATCCTTTCCTAAAACCTTCAACAAGGTTAGTAGATGAATAATCTAAAGTGACTTAACAAGTCATTTGGAGAGGTCATTTCACCATTGTTTGGAGTAGCAACCATAACCATTTGATTTCCCTCTTTCAATTCTGGATCCAAAAATACGCCTTGACTACATACTTGCAGGAGTTCAATAGGCTATATATGCATGTATTCCCGTATGAATTTTTAAATATATTTTCATATTGTTTTAATATACATGTGCCGAGTTTTATTATAAATATGTACCAAAATTTATCATTGGTATCGAGCTGGTACAACTAGCTGTATTTTTAATATCTGTGGCATTGTGGCCCTTAGAGAGTGGGGGTATGCTAAATGTTTAATGTATTTAATCTGCTACTCTTATAAAAAGTTGGGAAAATGTGTTGAGGAAGAAAGAAATACCAGGAGGGAGGATAAAATGTTATTTCCATCACCATGTACATGCTATTCATTCTTTCTTCGTCTCACAATGAAATGAAATGTTTGTAGGAGTTCTTGTTTTTTTGTTCCATGTGCAAGAAAAGATAACAAATGTGTGGAGAAATTTTGGAGATATTAATGTGCCAACACAAATTTTATTTTTTTGATGATGGTGTCCCCTCTGTGCAAATCTAATTGATTGTTTGACTTTTATCCTGCCATGTTTTATGTAAAGAGTCTCTTTTATGCCGATCTCTTCCAACATCAATTTGAACATCAATTCAATTCCATTAATCTCCCAAGTGTAATCATTGTATTACGTATCAATTAAGATTTTTGCTTTTTAATCGACGAATTTGATACTAGTGTGGGACTGTGGCATGAGATCATGTAGATCCGACAACCAAAACTCTAAGTTATCTGGCTTGAAGATCAAAATGAAAAGTTTGATTACTTGAGATCTGCGAGACATCAACTTGAGAATATTTTGGGACTGCTACTTTTCAAATATATCAAAATCACGTGAGGAAAATATCACTTTGTTGCTGTTAATGATCTTTTTTCTTTCCGAGTCCGTTGGTTTTATTTACTAGAAATCACATGTGTACAATGCAATGTGAACGTCGAACGGTTTAAGTTATTTGATTTAGAGGGATATTTAATTACTTTTGTAGTTGATGTGGTTTGTAATTATTTGAGTGAATTTTTGTTAGTGTTGCAATGTGTTTGAGACAATGGTTGCATCGGTTTTTTTGTTGGTTGTTTGTTGAAAAATCCTTTTTTGTATCGTCGATAACATGTTGACAAGGGATGTGATTGATAGTGGAAGTGTAGGAATATAGATGAAGAATTACATTGAAAGGTTTTATTTGTATATTTCAAATTTGTTACAAATTCGTACATATACATTTGCAAATCTTATATCATGAGTGGTAACATTTTGTGGACTATTTTATTTGAACTAAACATGAATACATGACGTCTTTCGTACATTTGCAGATTTAATATCATGAAGGATAGGCTATTGCAGAAAATGTTATTTGCACTAAACATGAATACATATGCTACCCCTTGAACGACACTGTTGCTTTGGATACAAGTAGTGTTGTGTAAAGTAGTAGTGGAGGTGCTATCAAAGTAGAGGCTGGTATTTATGATGGGTTTTTCTGGTTGAGTGAAATAACCCTATGAACATATGTATGCCTTTTATATTTAGTTAGCAATTCCAACTGTTGTTGAGTTTTGTCGGATATGGTTACTCTAGTTTTGATGTTTTGTGTTGATTGGCAACTCCAATTTTTCCACATTATGATTGCAGCCCATAGACCTGCTCCTTTATGTTCATCTAGAGCATGGAGTCTCTTCTATGTAATAGAAATCATGTTATTAGAACTCCAGTTTACATTTTATGTTTACTAGTGGCTCAATCTTTTTCATGTAAAGATTGCAACTTGTATAACTATTGTTTTCTGTTCATTGGGAGCGTGGAGTCTTTGCTATGTAATAGAAATCCTGTTGGAGTATTGGGGGTCATATTTGGTTGATAGTGTTGAATTGAATCTAGTATTCTATAAGCTTCTATAATCTTATATGATATCTTTAGCTCATCAAACAGAAAGCTATGTCAAGAACAAGCTCGGTGGTAGAGCAGTCCTATTCTAGGTTCGTGTCCTAAATAGTCAATGGAAATTCAACAAGATCTACTTTGACTTGATATGGCCTTCTGCCCCCTATTGGTAGAGCAGCCCAGTTGCAAATGAAAGTTCCTGTCCTAATGGCTCCCCCATCTTTCCTTATCATCACAATCTCAATAAAACTTACAGCATAAATGTTAAAACATACAAATAAAATCCACATGTTTCACTATCAAAATATTTATAAAGCATACAACAATAAACTGTATACATATACAAATAAAATTCATATCTTTCATTTCAATATCTCAAAAATCCCAGCAATTAACTGTATAAATATTAGATATACAAATAAAATCCACAACAATCACAAATTCTGATACGCGGACTTATTTTAAAGATATGAGATGTCCAAGTTGAAACCTGTAATTTCAAAGGCCAAATTTGGGGCTAAGTGGGGCTATCGAAATTCTGTCCCACTTGTAATCTAATATTCTGAAGAAGCAATCCAAGAATATGCACACACTCTCTGTTCAAATTTCGATTCACCCCTCTCAAATGTAAATCTAAAGTCGTAACTGAATGGATTTGGAGTTTGGAATTTTAAAGAATGACAATCCTTGATGATTAAAGAGCTAATATGAACACTACATGATCACCTTATTATGTTATAATCAGATATTAGACGTGGTGTCCCACACATTTCACAAACATGGAAAAATTCTCCATTCTGAAATGTGCAAGACACACACTTCCAAACCAAGCCTGTTATGTTAACCTCTGGATTAGGCATCCTACTTCTCAAAGAGCTTTGTGGAAGATCAATGACAACATTTTCATATGCAAAATCCCCACGAGGTATCCCACAACTATCACAATTGAGAAGAAACACTCCGTTCTCAGATGTGCAAGATTGACACATCCAAACAAGTTCAATCATGTCAAATTATCCTTCCTCTCAATCATAGGTGATGAACATGAGCTCCAGAGCATGTTCCAACAACTAATTATTAAATAAGGTGCATAAGAGCATAGCAAGCCTGCAAGGGTACCACAAAGAGGACCAAACAAAGGTACCACAGGATACAAGAAATAAATAACTGTCAAATCAGCTGAAAAAATCGCTGCAATGCCCAATGCATTCCAATTTTGGTAAGCAAGAGGAAGGAATCCATACATGCCAAAAAGTATTTCCCATTAGTGACCATGACCATGAAAATCAACAACACCATAGTCAGCTTTAGTTTTCAAGCTGATCCATATCACATAAATAAACATGTAGATTGCTAAGAATGTTAAATACAAATGAATGAGAGTCTAAAGCATGCTTGAAATACTTGAATTGAATTCACATCAGAAACTATCAAGCTGGAAATGTGCAGAAACAAGCAGCTAGAAACCGTGACAGGAGACAACAATTGCAAAGAGAAAACAATAAAGTAATAGTGATTGGAAAAGATAATGCAAGCATAAGAAATGGAACATAAATAAGCAATGGATTACTTTTTATTGTCTGATTTGATGTACACAATGGAAGGGCATAAATATTGCCTATTTCCCTCAGAGTTACTGAAAGAAACCATTTACAAGTAACAAACATGTAGTAACAGAACGACCAACCAGGTATTTTCAGAGTTGACCCTCACATTCAGTTCATTCCTTGGGAATAAATGCTGAGCAATGTGAATTGCTTCATTCTGCACTGCAATAAACCTTCATCATGATTGCTAGTTGTGACCTTCATTTCTTGCAGCTTTCAGCAATCAAGCTGTAAGCTCTATCAAGGGCCCAGACACATCCATATGCATTATGCATCCCTCGATTTTTCAGAAGCAGACCCAAAATCCTCCAAAAACTCCAAATTAGCTCTAAAATTTCTGTAGGCCCCATTTTTTGCAATTGAACTTGATCCATCAACATTCATCCAATCACCTCCATTTCCATGTGCATCTGATTGTCTCTGATTTAGACCTCCTAACGTTGGTGTTCTCATACTATAAGCACCCTAGCCTAAGACAAAGCAAACAAAGATGGCCGTATAACCCAAAAATCTCTTCGTACTATGGACTCCATATCCACAAAATAGTCCCAAGACTTAACATCCTCAATTAAGGTGCTTCAGTGCAGCTGCGTTACCCATAACATGTACATTTTTGAAACCAACGAAAATTAGGACAGTAAAGAAATTGAATTTTAACAAAATCAAACATGTTTTTCTAAAAATTAAATGGTGTTGACTGCGGTAAGGAATTCAAAGATTTATACCCAAAGTTCTCTACGAGCTCGTTTGAGTGCCACATTCATGTGGTGAACATCAGCTACAAAGCCATCCCCATGATTTGAAATTTGGACAAAAGACATAATGATTACAGCATCCAACGTATTGATATATAAACCTTTTCCTTCATCAAATTTGAGGACAACATCAAACTCTCATTGCAAACATTTCAGTTGTAGCCAAAGCCTGTGACAACAGGTAAGGGAATGAGAAAATGATAACATGTGAAGTGCCTGAAACAGAAGCAAACACGTGTCCAATATATTAAATGAAAGCATCCACATGGCCGCTAAAATGGCTGAGTAGGAATGAAATGAAATTGGAAGTGGAAACAACATTGATAACACACCTGGAAATGTTGAAAGGATGTTAACTGCAAGACTGAAAACCATTGGTGCATTGAATGTAGCATGTGTGCACCCTGATAAGCAATACAAAATATGTTATGTCAAATGTAATGCAAATTGCAAGCCAATGCAAAACAAGTATTTATTCATTAGTGTTAAAAGAACTATCACTTCCCTGAAGATGCAGAAGATAGACTCCATTTATGACTCAATTTTTGAAATCTACCGAATAGTGCACTACCATAAACCAATCGGGTCTTTAAATCAACATAGATAACATATAAATTAACACATAAAAACATAGAAACCTGCAATACATCACCTCTTGAGCTTGAAAAACATAAAATGTTCAAAAATAGAAGAAAAACACTTATACCAATTCAGATTCAGACTGCCAATTCCTAGGGGGCTTGCCAATTATCATTTCACAGTACCTATCCTTGGAATCCTCATCATAATTATCGTTATTCATAAAGAACCCATTTTCCCTGTCGGTCATAACAGCCCTCACAGGCTGAGGCACCTTGGCTCCCACTGCCATTGAACATAAATATAAACCCACAATAGATGTTATATATACTCACAATGTGTGTGTATAAATCAATATACATGATGTATACTTAGTGTATATATATGTCAGTATGTGCCAACAAAAGGGAGAGCTCAGAAATGTGAATTCGGTAAGTTTGGGTATAAAGATCTGAGATTGTTGTCGCCTGCCGTAGACTTGAATTCACGTTAAAGCTCAGAACTGATCTTCTGTAACCTTTGCTTTCGGATTTAAGAACCTAAAGAAAACCCATTTTTAATTTTAAGATTAGCAGTAGTTAACGATCTATGACTTAAATGTTGCATTCAAACAATATGTTGTTCTACTTCTTGCAGCGTTAATCCCAATATTAGATTGCACACCAAAATGACGTAGCCTGATAAAGGATTTTTACTGCTATTCATCACAAACTTAAGCCCTAAACAAATCTAGTAACTGGGACATATAAACCAAATTGACAAAAATATTTACAGCGAATTCCTGAACCCCAAGAATGCCACCAAATGTGTCACCAACCACCATACACCCAATATCATATTGCACAGGAAGAAAAACCAGATTTTACCTGCTGCTGATCGGAAGCTCAAACCCTAAAACAAATGAAATAACAAATATTTACATAAGTTTACTGAAAAAGACTCAAATTTTGAAATCTACCAAATTGGGCACTACCAAAAACCAATTGGGTCTGCAAATCACCATAGATAGCATATACCTTAACACATACAAACACAAAAACATGCAATACATCACCTCTTGAGCTTGAAAAACATAAAATGTTCAAACGTCATGAATAGGAGGATTAGAGGTTAAAGGGCTTGATTTTACAATTTTACAATTCTGCTTTGGTTTAGAAGAATTCGAATCAAAGATTTGGGATAGGAAGAATTATCTTTAACATGCAATATGGTTTGCCCAATTTCTCTTCTAACTGCATCAACTATTTTAGAATCAACAGGGTTTCCTGCTGCATATGTAACATAAAAGCATTTACTTCCTTTTCTCCTTGGTGGTGACTTTTGCCCTTGTGATCGACAATCCATTTTCACGAAATATTTTAGTCACGTCTGAGAGAGGGCCTACTCGATCACTGGTGCATAGTTCCACTATCAATCCCACTGTAAAATCTGCAAGAACAAAGTGTTAATACAACAAATATGAAATGGGTAAAACAATTACCATCCATAAACCATCCTCCATCAGAAGATATGTAGGCTTTGGTGATAAAGATATTCAAATCAGTAAGCACTTGTACAACTTCCAGAAGAATGCCATGTTTATTAGCACTTTCGACCTGCAAGCAGATTCACCTCAAAGCTCAAACAACCTAAAAAGAAATAGGAGGTCATTACACATCTGTTTGAATCTAAACCACCTAACCCTACCCGAAAAGCAAGCAAGGCCCTTACCTGTACAACCGTTGCATTCTCACAAGAGGTATTATCAATCACAACCCTGGTAAACCAAATTCAGAGTACAAGGTTAGTTACCAAAATGGATGTGTCTTGAATTAAAATATACGTTCAAATAAAATTAGTGAAAACCATTAGCACCCAAAGCCGTGCTCAGGCGGAAAATATAGAATAAAAGCAGATATTGATATTTTAGCTAGAATTTATGTTTCTCAACACCAGTGGAAGAAATCGATAAACTCGACTGTGTAGCGGGGATTTACAGAGACCACTAGAATGAGCCTTCCGGGGCACTCTACCAGATTGGGGGTCCTAAGAAAACAACGCATGGGTGCATGTATCTTACTTCACACCCTAGCCTAATATCATAAGCCAATACACTAAATGGACTGTAATTCATGCAATACAAGAAACCATAAGAATAAGTCATCTTACTTGATTCTAAGCTGCAAATCGAGGCAACGCTTCTGACATTCTCCACCATCCGTAACATGAATCATACACTTTGGTGCTCAGATTTTTGATGGCGAAGGGGATATAAAATCGTCTCTGGTGAGCACAAGGTTCAATGATTTGGTATGTTTGTCAAGGACGAGGCCAACAGAAGGAACAAAACGCTCCTTCAATGTGTAGGGGAGGAAGAGGGAATTGTCTGTTAAGGGTTGCATAAAAGTATGGCTTTGCACCCTGGATCATCCGGGATGCAGCAGAGAAGTCACCTAGAAGATGCAACCACGGTGAAGAGGGGCGGCATCAATGGGAGGGAGATCTTGAACCATGAGTGTGACAAGGGATCGCAGATGAACCCCTACGTACATATGCCATTCCATACAACTACCGCATTCAGCATGCAACTGGAAAAACTTTTAAAAACAACTAAAACAACTAAAAACAATTTTTTTTTACAAAATAGTCTATATTACTTTATAAAATATTACAGCCTATCCACAAAAAAATTGGGTGGTAAAGGGCACACCCCACGAACAAACTAGTCGTGATGGCTAGGAGACTAAAGTATCAAGCCCAAGGGGAAAAACAAACATAACAACAATGCCAGAAAATGAAAGGAAAAAAACTAGGTCAACTGCAGGCAAACATAGAGGCAGGGGGTAGTGGAGGCCCCTTATCCTCCAAGTTACTACCAGGAAGATCGTTGCCATCCGGAAGGGGCAGCCAGCCTGAAGAAACTTCTTCGTCTTTGTCTTCCTACTGATTAGGAGAAATGGCAAGAGCCAACTTGGGAACTTTGCCAGAATCCCACCCATCCCTCTACACAGGAGGCGGGGAGTGGTGGTGTGAACCCGGCCACCGTGCCACGCGAGCGGTGAGGGGACCTCCAACCACCGTGGTTGACAGGGCTACGCCGATGCTTGGGCTACCGCCTGGGAGAGCGATGACGATGAGCTTGGTCAACCGACCGGCCACGACCACGACACCCTCTTGAATGAACACTCCCAAAGGGGAGGTAGGGGGTTCCCACGCCACATTGCAAGGAGCGTTGGCCCAATGATCCAGAAGGGTCTGAAGGTTCCACACCTCCAACTCAAAAACAATTAAAAAAGGTAAAAATGTCAAAACGCCCATAAAATTTAATCACATGGTAAAAAATGTCAAAACACTGTCAAATTTAAGTTCGTGATGTGAACGACCATAGGATCTTTACCATAGTGGGAACACCTTTCATATATATATATATATATATATATATATATATATATAGCATAATGTATTATTTTACTAGCAATCACATGTATACAATGCAATGTGAACGCCGAACGGTATATGTTATTAGATTTAGAAATATAGTTATTAATTTTGTAGTTGTTGTTAATAAGGGGTGTGATTGACAATACTAATTTTCTATTAAATGTACAAAGCTTTGGATGGAAACAAGTTTAAATTGCATGGTTCTTTCTAAGAATTTTAAAATTGTAGGTATTTGTGTGCGAGATGTAGACATTAAAAATGTGTTGTTGTTTGTTAACATAAAGAAACGAGCAACAATAAAAAGGGAAAATCGAACATGTATGTTGAAAAGTGTATTTTTGTGCAGATGAAGACATTAAAAATGTGGTGTTGTTGGTTAACATAAAGGAACAAGCAACAATACAAAGGAAAAATCAAACATTTATGTTGAAATGTGTAATTATGTAATTGAAGATATATAGACCAACCACTTCATTTAAAGGTTTCGTCTCTTCATTTCAAACTTGTTACAAATTCGTACATATACATTTTCAAATCTCATATCATGAGTGGTATCGTTTTGTGGACTATTTTATTTGAAATCATCTAGGATAGAAGAAGTGTTGAGTAATGTAGTAGCGGAGGTGCTATCAAAGTAGAGTGTAGTATTTACGATGGGTTGAGTGATAATAGTCTTGCTTCCTCCTTTCTTCTTGCTCCAAGTGTTGCTACATGTGCCATTTTTGAGTACCTTTCAAATGAAAAAGAAGGTGAAATGTGTAGATTTGCAAGCGAGGCAACTCTAGAGAAAGTTGTGAATGTCAAACCCTGCCTTTCATTGGTTCCAATGTCGGCAGTTTCTTTATGCATAGTAAGTCATTGGGACTTGTGGATAGTTAGTGCCCAGACCATTTTAAGCGCAATTATCTTCGATTACCTCTCAAAATAGGGGTATCAAAATATGTAATGGGTTGGAGGGATTCCAATATGGCTCGTTGTATCTATCAAATTTGACAACAAAAATAAAGGTAATGTTGGTGGTGGCATTGATGCGTCGTAGACAATGTCGATGATTGTTCCTATAGCACCATTTACAATTCTAGCATCAACCCATAAATTTGCAATAAACATGATTTTTGTTGTTTGCACAGTGAGAACTTTGTGCTCAACCGATCATCATCAACATTTCTTGGTCCACCCGCTTTGTTACTTTCCACAATGGATTGGGTAATCGGAGCGTTGAATGCCTTCAACATTTGAAGGTTGTGGGAGTCCATGAGGTATTTTTGCCAACAAATGTGGTGCATCCTTAAAATTTTGAGCTATTGCTTGAGTTAGGTGTGTATTTTTGTGAGACATTAGTAGTTCCTAGTCCTCAATAAGAGGGGTTGAATCTCACATTTTGAGCAGATAAATTGCGGAATGAAACTTGTGCATTGGTTATTCCTTGTTGCCAAAATGTAGTTTGTAATGTAATGGAAGAATGAAATACCTTCCAAAGGGTGGATCCATAGGATTTACTTGCATAAAGAGGATTGTCCGTAATCGGTGGTAATTTCTGAGGTTAATAAGGAGGATGATTGATCTGTTTCCAAATTCGAGACATTTTTGAGTGTGGGAAAGCCTTGCATAGCCTACTTGTCAATTTTTCCTAGCAACTTTGGGCCGATGAAACTCATTTCATCAATAAGAACATATTCTATATGTTTCAACGCAACTCTTGAAAAGATGATAATTCTTGGCCTTCAAGGGGTTTTAATTCTTTGATTGGAATACGAAGGGCTGCATGGATTGTGGGTGCGAGATGTTGAATGCTGAAACACCGGTAGGTGTGAGCAGAAGGAGTAGTGAGGGAGATGTGGTTGATGCTTTATTGTAAATGAATTCTGGATTTTATTTATCAAAAATGATTTTCTTATGCCAGCTATTCCTTGAATTATCAATCTTAATGGAGGTAGAAGTGTTTTGTTTTTTGAATGGTGCAGTATGGTATCAAGATCTAGTTGTTGTTCTGAAGACAAAGGTAGTGTGGTAGATGGTGGTGTGGCCTGCATGCTGGTGTTATTTGTGTCTGCCTTTTCTCTCTTGATGAATGATGAACCAAGTTATCTACAAATCATGTGGAATGTCATGTATGTTCCAATTATTGTGTATGTCAAAATATCGTTTCCCCAACATTTCAAGACTGTCAAGACCCGTGTTGTTTCCCAGACGAAGTTGTGCAAAGACTTTCCATTCTTGCAATGGTTTGTGTTGAATACTGCATTCGACCTTAGAGTCAGAACTAACATCTATTTCATGTCCTATGTCTACGGTAGTGCGTAAAACATGCCATGGTCTGTAGTTGTGTTTGAACATGTCCCAAGTGTCGTTGATGTCATGTGGGCTTGAGCCAAATTCGGAGGCAATATTTCTGAAAGGCTTCTATAAAAGGAGTTCTGACCAACAGAAAAGGTCATATGATGTTGAATCCTAAGTTGGGACATCCACAAATCTCAAGTGGACCCGAACAATTGCTTTAGTCGACCGCAATTTCCATTTATCTCCTTTATGGTTCCTGTTGTAGCTCCAATCTCAAGCAACCTGAATAAGTGGTAGGTGTTCCATGGTTGCAAGGTGAACTCTATATGCATCCAAGAAAGTGTTTGTTTCTTGTACATTAGCGTCACTTTCAATGACACGTCTCAATATTTTTTTTCCAACATTTAATGATACAAACAAACGGTTGCACATAACAAGTGGCAATTTTTGTAGCATGTGGCATGTTTCTTGTGTGCTTATGTCATGTTCAACAATGCTCTCTGTGAGCATTTTTCGAATCACAATGTGTCTGGTGAATCCACATCAGCATCTCTTGAAAATCTAGATAGCATTTGGTGATAGGTTTCTGAACGTTGCTCTGCTTTTGAAGCATATTTTGCAATATACTTAAGAATTGCATGGCGGGAAAGTACCGGTTGGCAATCGACATTTGCTCTCCATATGGATATCATAGTTTGATTGTGTATGTTCAGTCTATCATCATTTCTCGAAGGGAGGTACTTAATTTTCCCATCACTTTCAATGAGCAGGGATGAAGTAGGTTGTGTGGCCCATGGTGTGTTGTACTTGCACTGTAGCTGTGATTGCTTTCTACACGAGACATGTCTATTCTAAACATTTTGTGTGGTGTTGAACATGATTAAGAAATTCTTCAAGGTCTACATGTGGGGAGGAGGATAGTATTTGTGTTGTATCTAGAAAACAAGGGTCATCTAGCAGTGACCTGTGAAACAAAATCCAAGTGGTTGCAAGTCGGACGGGGGTTCCAGGAAGACACAAACTTATCAAAGTATTGTTTTGTTGCCTCAATAATAGTTGTATCCTCCTAGTCCATTACGTCAACTTTAGGTGCATTCTCAAGCCACAATAAACCGTGGACGTGTGTAGAGCCTCTATGTTGCCATTCATACCTACGAGATGAGAGAACATAAATATTAGCTATGTAGTCTGGAAAAAACTTATTAAATAATAGATTTTATTACCTGTACCAATAGTCTACTGCTCCAAGTTCCTTCTGCAATATTTCTTCACGAAATATTGTGAATCTGTGATGCAGGTATGTTGATACTTGATGAGGGTTTGAGACAATGTTAAGTGTTCTCCAATGTTGTGTGGCTCAAGGATCAGTAGGGCATTCACCATACATAATACTATGGAGATCTGGCCATTTAGTGTCTGCAACACTTAGAGTGAAGAATAAGGTTGGTGTCCCTAATTGTTCCACCATATCTGAAAGTGCACTCCTGCTTTTTTCCAAGAATGAACACATCCCTCAAAGGCTTGATCCAAACCACATTAAAATTTGTGGGAGGTTATCTTTGGGGCATTCCAATAGTTGTCTTCGCAGATCTCCAATTGTTGTAAGGATTTGATTCGATGTTTTGTTTCATGAAAACTGCAGTGTGGGTGACTTCTTTGTGGCATTATGAGGTTTAGAAGGAAGTATCAAAATCATGGGTGTGAACCGAAGCGGCCATCATGGTAGCGCATCAAATGAAGAGCATATTCATGCATTGGAACTTCTTTTATGCGGGGTTGTTGCCACATTGCTTTTCCAGTGGAAACAAAGTTGGGAAGGCCATTGAGAACATGCCCTCCATATTGTATTCATTTATAGGTGAGAGGCCAAGCTCTAGCCATGGCATGGTAAATGGGGTGTTACCATCATGGTTGAGCAAGAACTATTTGATTTCCTCTTCTTTTGTTCCTGAATTATGGGGTGTTGGCACGAAAGACGATGAGTGTTCATACGTTTCGTCAGAGTCAGTGGAAGCATCAATACCATGAGTTGTAGAGGCAGTTTGCATTTGGGGAAATTCCACTGTGGCTGTGTTAAGAGATGAGGAAATATTTGACGACTCAGATGGTAGGGAGGAAAGGGCGTCATGGTCGATTAAGACATCTTTGTAGTATGGATCATGTTGGATTTTATATTGCAAGGCTGCCCAAACACGAGATCTACTGACGTAGAAATCATACTTTTGTAAATTATATCCTTCCCTTTGTATGAGTACTATGTCCAAATCTCCAAGGCGGTGTGGTAGGTAGTTTGCTATTGAAGTAATGTTTTGCGGGAAACTTATGGTGTGTCCTGAGTATTTGTATTGTCCTCCACGTACTTGGGTGACCTGTAGTAATGGATTGACCCGTGTAATAAGCATATCCTCTATTTGGGTTAAAGATGCAAGAACGGTAGGTTGTTTTTCAAGGTCCATGTTGTTCCATGAAGAGAAGTGATGGCCATGTTTTTCAGATTTGCATATGCTACATGAGGGAAATCCTTCAAAGGAAATTGTTTTAATTCTAGGGTAATTTTCCAAGCAGTTGTGTAGTGCCCACTTCCCTTTGACACTCTTAGATACTAATCTTGATACTTTTGATCTTATTATGGACACTATTATGTTTTGTTTAGCATGATGGTTGGATGTTAGATCAGTAATTATTATTGATCTGGATTAAGTTATTATGCATGATGATTACTAGAGACATCTTTTTATATGTGGATGATGATATACTGTTTCACATGGACATATTATAGATGTTGATTTGGACATGTGACATTGGATATTGTGAGTAGACCTAATATGGAAGATTATTGATGATGATATAGTTGATTAATTAATTGAAAATGATAATGTTGATTTCATGATGTTGTTGTGATTCATATGAATAGATGGTTTTGATAGTATATTTATATCATTTTGGATGTTCTGATATGGCCACGAGGCCGAAGGAGTTATTTGAGTTTTGTACGTCAAAATATCACAACAATGTCGAGGGACTGGAGACTAACCATATTGAAATTTTGGGTGAATTCAAGAAGGTCACCATGGAAACGTGTTTTTGTGTGTGTGTGTGTTGTGTTATGTTAGGGATTCCCATGGGGGGATTTCCATTACATGTGACCATGGGTTTGTGTATTTATTAATGTGGTTTCTTTATTAATGTTGCATGTGTTTACTTTGTGATTTGTTACCCTTTCCATTAGTTTATATGTTGTGTTAATGTTGTGAATAATCATGTATTAAAATAAATAAATCAATATGTCATAAGAATGTAACTAATGAAGTTTTTGATCTTAAATGTAATGTTGTAAGAGTGTGTAAGAAATGTTGTAAGAAATGTGTAAGAAGGTGTAAGAGATATGTAAGAGAATGTAAGATAGATTTTTGGAGTGTAAAACACTTCATCCTTTTGGGAAATTCGAATTTGTCCTTGGAGGCTATTTTTGGAGGCTTGTGGGACAAGTTAAACTTATCCAACACCTCTTAAAATTATTCACCAACCATACCTATAGTTTGGAGGTTAAATTTAGACCTTTTTAATGCATTTTGAAATGACTAATTGTAAGTTTTAATTGCACTTCACTTACATGTTTTAAATTCAATCCTTTTGGAGTATGGGTTATTTTGGAGTATGTAAGTCAAACTATCATTTTATTTATTATGTTTAGGTGAATGATGTTGAATTTGGTCTTGGGGTTGAGGAAGAATGATGTGGCATCCCACATGGATCCACATCACCCTCTTCTCTTCCCTCTCCTTTAAAAATTTGAATTCCTTGCTTGTTGGGGGTTGTTGAAACTTTGCTTATTTCTCTTGGGGAGAATTTTTGCTTGTTGTTATTTGGAGTCTTTAATAATATTGGAGCCATTACATGTTGTGTGTTGCTTATTTTGGATTTCATTTTGGCATTTGGAAATTCTTTGGATCTTGGAACAAACCCCATTATGGAGAGGTAGGAACTTGAGCCTTTTGAAACTGGTTCTTTCTCTTACATGCATGATTAAAATGGTGGATGTTTTATGTGTGTGTTGGCTAGTTGGGTAGACTGCTTAGGGCATGGTGTAGGAGAAGGTTATGGGGATTTATAATGGGAGGCATAAGGAAATGCCAATGGCATCGAGTTTTATCGTGGAGGAGTTTGGGATTGGGATCCATCTTGGAAAAGAAATAGCTTGCATTTCTTACTCTTGGGGGGACATAAGGGAGAAACTTTAGGGGGGCATAAGGAGGGGGTTGGGAGGCATAAGGTTTATGGGGTATGATATGTATTTTGGTGGTATGATTTTAGATGGATGCCCAATTCCAAATTGGGAGGCATAAGTAGCTTCCCCATAGTTCCTTGCTCTTGTTGGCTTGCTTGATCAAGCCTAAGTTTTGTGTGAATGTTTTCAAATGCAGTTGTGAACTGTTGTTTTTGTTTGGCTGTGTTTCTTATTATATTATGCATGTGAAAGAATATTACATGTTTGTTGTGGAAGCCTTGTTGCCATGAGTTGATTATCATCTTCTATTTCAATATGGTTGGGGCTCGGGGGCCAATGAGGAAGGATGGCTTCTCCCTTCTCATTGGATGTCTTGGTTGGGTGGAGAGCGTTGCCTTTCCCCCTTCCTTGTTGTGATCAAGATGAAAAGATGGAGAAACTAGCATGTTGCTGTTTGGAGCAAGAGGAATATACAATTTGACAGTCCCTTCTTTTGTGCAAGTTCATTGTAACCCTTCCCACTTTGAAGTGGATGAGTTGTATAAATAATTGCAATGTGAAGACATTTGTTTTGGTAATGTAATACTGAAGATTGGAATGTGAAATGTAAAGGAGATTTATTTTACTCTCTGTTTTGGAAAAGAAATGTAAAAGATGTTATATGCATTGTATTTTGTATCTTAGAAATCAAATGGAAAAGAGAAGATTGTAAAGTTGTATTGGAAAGGAATAAAGGATTGCATTAGTTTTCAAAATTGCATTGTGTATTGAATGTGATTTATTATTATTGAAGATTGAAACTGCTTGTTTGAAAAAGAAGAATGCGTAGGAAGGAAGTACATACTATTTTTGCATACTTAGATCTATATTAAAATTAAAATTGGGAATTGTAATTTTAACTTAGAATTGAATGGTTAATCAAATCCAGTAGATGTACTAGACTAGATTAGAAACTATTCACACATTTAAATGACCAAATTGATATACAAATTTAAAAGAAATAGTTCAACTTGTTATAAACTTCATTCGCAATTCTTTTCTTTAATAAAAATGAGCGATTCAAACTTACACTAAACAATAAGATATGAAACATTGAAATTTAGACTTAGTAATTCCTAAAGAACTCAAATTGACCCTAACATTTAAGAATGAACCTTCAAAACTTTATAGAATCCAATTTGAAACTTTCACAGTTGTTTTTGTCTATTGTTAGAGAAATAAAATTTGAAATCAATTAGACAAATCAATCTTCTAAAACACTCTAAACCCTCCCTATACTAATCCTCCATGTTTGTTTGACATGTTGAGTGAAGGAGGAGATTTAATTTAACCAAATTGAGAAGTTGAAAATTGCTAGTTCACTAATTAAAACCCTACAGATTGGTTTCACAAAATTGACCACTTAAACTTCATCAAATTCTAAAATTTATTATTTCTGTATAAAGAGGGCATCGAGAGCTTTTGAAAAGTCCTTGTTTTCCCAAAACCAACCTTTCTAGCTCAAGTTATGGCCATTTGAAGTTTTACTTTAATTTGGCATTCAAAAAGTAATAAAATTTAATCTGACTGTTAAAAATTTAAATTTTAAAATTTGGAAAAATTTCCCTAAAAATTTTGTGGCCCCTTCCATCCTGCAACCAATCGAGATCTACCACATGGCACCTTGGAGGGGCGGACCGGATTTAAACTTATCCGTTTTAGAAATTTTTGCCTTGGGAAAAAATTTCCTTTTCCTTCGCCACCCCGAACCAATCGGGAGGGTACCACGTGTCCTCTAGGGGTTGAGGCGAGATGTGCGGTTTGTTTTAACTCTTAACCCTTTTGAAAAATTTTGGGGAAAATTTTCCATTTTGGCCCTATGGCTCGTGCCAATGAGAAGTGCCATGTGGCACTTTGGGGGTGTGGCCCGGGCACTTTGGGGTGGCGGCGGTAGGGCAGAACCCTTTGTTATTTTGGTTTTCGGCCTTGGGAAAATTTCTAAAACTCTCCCCGTGGTCTGCAACTCTACCTTCTCCCTTGGATTCTCCTCTTCTACGGGTGCACAGACCCACGCATCCTTTCTTTCCTTTTTCCTTCCCCTCGGGTGCAAGGCGCTAATTTCTTCCGTCGCCCGTCCCACCCCTTGGTCTTCTTCGACATTGACTCATGATCACCACATGTCTTTAGAGGAACCGCGGAGGTGCGGGATGTTTTGAGACTTTGAGCCTATGTAATGGGAAAAATTCCCTAAGCCTCCCTACGATCTGCCAACCCGTTCAAGGCACTTTCTCCTCCTCTTACATGTGTCCCCCTAGGGAAAATTTGACCTAAGAACTTTGTCGGCCCATATCTTGAGTTCTACAAGGAGTTAGGAGGACTTATTTATATCACCGGAAAGGTGAGAAAATTTCCTATCCATTGGGAATGGTTTAGGGAAATTTTGGAAGCATTAAGTATGAGAAAAATCCTATTGAATATCTGAGCCTATTAGAGAGCAGGCATGGGGGTAAATTACTCCCGAACCTTCTTTGAAACATCTAACCCTAAAATTTGAACCTTGTGAACTTGAAATTGTTAATGAAGGGAAACATAGGTTGTAGTAGTTTGGTCTTGTTCCGGAACCTATTAGTGATAACTGATGTCTTGTAACTTGGTTGTAGACACTTCAAAGCAAAAAAAATTATCCCCTAACTTTTCTAGCTAACCCTAGGTTGTTTCTTGGGTCTCAAGTGGTTGTTTAAACGGGAATCACAGTTGAGAAATTTTGAATGTTTTCCAACAAATATATTCTTTTACGAAACCGACGTCGGGATTCAATAGTCTGCGCGCGAGGCGAGAAATATGAGAAGTCTCTATGTATGGGAAGTGGTTGGGTGTTTTGTTTGGGTTGATTGTTGATTACAATGTGGAAAGTAGATAGAATGAGAGGAGGAATTGGTTCTACATGTGCGAGGAACCGAAGCAAATTCAACACTTAAGACGAGTTTCTTGTGGCGAGAAAAATAAAATGGGGAGGCATGGCAAGAGTTAACGAA
This sequence comes from Taxus wallichiana var. yunnanensis, assembly GCA_018340775.1. NCBI lineage: Eukaryota > Viridiplantae > Streptophyta > Pinopsida > Cupressales > Taxaceae > Taxus > Taxus wallichiana. The sequence continues at coordinate 206,674,131 of CM031236.1, read as the reverse complement.
TATGGGTTAGTACATAAGGAATTGGTATGGTCTGTAAATTTGTTTCCATGGAAGTTACTTACGGAATGTTGGCTGGAAATCCTTCAGTAGTTGTATTTAACAACAAGTTTGGAAGGACAGTAATGGTAGGTTGTTGGTCAATGTAAGTTAATAGATATTTGAGATTGTTGTTGTTCTACGCTCTAGGTGACGACGTATTTGCTCAAAATTTATGTGAACTTTATTTTTGCGTAGTTCTCTCTTTGTCGTGCTCATTTTGTAGGAGTTGACATGATTGTGAAGTGACACACCTATGGAGAACCACCTGTTGGGAAAAAAATGTGTCGGTCAGTAATGAACGTTGCATTATACAATAAACTATATACAATTGTAATGCATGTGGAGATCGAATGGGAACTATGTGTAAGAGGTATCATTTTGAGGATTAAAAATCTGCATTTGTTGCTTAAGGAAATTAATATTAATTATATGGATCCAATAGTATACAATGATGCAAATACGTACATAATATAAGTGCAAGTAATTATCATTTATTTTCTTAAAAGATATTTCAATCCAAATAGTAGTAGGAGGCAATAGTATGTCAGAATCAATAATCTATATATATATATATTTGAAATGCATGTGGAGTTCTAATGGGAACTAATCATAAGAGGTAACAATTTGAGGATAAAAAAATTTATGTGTTTCCTAAGGAAAAGATTTTTGTTAAATGGAAAGTTACAATACGTTGTAATACTATACAAGGATGAAAATACGTACATAATAAAAGTGTAACTTAAATTCATTTATTTTCTTAAAATTACTTACAATCCATATAGTAGTAGGTGACAATAGTATGTCAATTTATAATGAACTAAATTTTTTTCTTTTGAAGCGGGGAAAAGGGAGAAACATAAATATTAAATATGTAGCATAGCAATGGTAGTTTAAAGTATAGAATGGGATGGGTGAGAGTGTAAAGTTTGAAGGGACGGATACATTAGAAGTATTTGTGTAAAGAAGGTTACAGAGGAGTTGCATTGTTATCCACTTTCTTAGAACTGAGGATGACACATTTCAATCTGTTGTTTCCGCAATATGTCTCTTTTTTTAGGGAAAGTGTGAAGCAATATTCGTTGCCGATGACATTGCTTGTAATTTCACTGGTCACATCTTCATCTATAGACAATAGGTGGAGATCGCTAGCTTCAACACCCATGATTGACTCAATTGTCTCATCAAAAGTAGTATGACCGGATCGGAGTTCTCCTATCGATCCTTTAGATCAATCCACGAGTGCATATCTATAATCATAGTTATGAAGTTATACGTTGCAACTCAAACAAAACCATGAACCATTACCATTCTCTCTCACCTTTTTCCTACATTTTTTCACCTTTTTGAAGAGGACATGCCTTGTAAAAAAAGTTTTCCATGTTGATATTTGTGATTTTTATAGTAACCATGGCCCATTCATTTCTCTCTGTGTTCCCCATATGTAGTACCTCCGAAATCGTTGTTACAGAGGTCAAGATCTTTGGAGGGCCCATAAATTGGCTTGTGATAGAGGGTGCCGGAAGGGAGTAGTCATTAGAATCTACCCAACTATGAAGTGTATTGGTTTATGAAATTAGAGGGTTGATGTAACATTTGGTACTTGAAACAGTGTCAATTGAGTTCCCATTGAAACTGGAGATGCGAGCAACTTTCAAGGCAAGGACTGGAAGAGGCGGTATAGAAAGCATGTCTTCAAGTTCGTTGCTTATATCATCTAAGTGTTGTCCCCACAATGTGACACTTACACTAAATCTCGACATGTCCTTTAATTGCAGTGTTCTTCTCTTTGTTTCAAACTTGTCATGCTGATGAATTTTTGAGCATGGTGACATCGTAACAACAATGCCAATCAAATCAACTGTAGAACCTTCAGCTTGCAGGTAAGTCCTTGATTTTGGTGAAGTGAAAGTGATGGGAAGGTATTGTATCCTCATTTTATATGAGTGGAGATATGGTTGAGGAAGGTTGTAGGAAAATCTCCAAAGCATTGTTCAAATGGTTGTAACATAGCTTTGCATCAGCAATCCTCACAATCCTCCCATTGGAAATTGTATATAGCTTCCCATTTTCAATCTGCTCATAGAATGCTTCCGCAGCCTCATTGAAATAGGTGATGTGGATTTCCCCTCCTTCCTGATCAACAAAATCAAACCCAAACACAGAACCATTTCCCCTTGCATTGTGATATTCGTGAAGGGTTGTTTTTTCTAGGGCACAACCCTCTATGGACCACATGCGCATAGATGTATTCAATCCACTTATTTTAGTTGGTGTTCTCGTAAAATATTTGTTAACTTTGACTGAACTTGCATCTGTTTGAGGAAACTGACTGTCTTGGAGAGAATTTGTTGGTACTCGGATTGGAACACCAATTATGAAATGTTTTTCGACAACAATATCCATTTCAATGATAAGAACAGTCTTGCAGCGAGAAAATAAAATCATGATAGAATTAGAATTGAGCAACGAGATAAAAAAAAACATAAAGAAATTATAATTAATATAGGGAGTTTATATACATTGGTAATCAAGTAGGAGATGAAGCTTACAATTCACTTTTGATCATTCTAATGCGGGATTTGTGTAAGCACACAATGGATCCTTCTTGTATTGATTTGTTGGTTACATGGCTTGCAAATTTGGAGGGTAGAAGTGTTGTCTGAAAATGTATCCCATCTGAAAGGTCAACACGATGTTGGGAAACTGTGTTGAGAATGGACCTTAGGGAGGACAAGTGCAGTATCTGAAATGTGGGGTCAATAATGGAACCGCCCTCAATCAATTGAGAAATGCCTTTGTGTGTCAAAGTTATTTCCATGGCAACTAAAAGATGCTCGAGATAGTGGGAGTTCTGCAAATGTATGGTGGAAAATGTAAACTTGTAGTGCAGTCAAAGATGAAATGAAGGATGTGTTCTGGAAACCATGCATTTATAAGCAACGAGAACCTTTAAATTTGGCTTCCTTTTTCATTTATATTTTCTGAAAATCACAAACATGAGGTCTAACCCTTTAACAATTCAATATGCAAAAAAGTGATATAATGTACAAAGCTTTGCATGAAAATAACTAAAATTTGCATGATTCTTTCTCGACATTTTAAAACTATATGTATTTGTGTGCAAATATAATGAGGAACACATTAAAAATGCGTTGTTGTTGGTTTACATAAAAAAGTGAGCAATTGTATAAAGGAAAGACATAATGAAGAACACATTAAAAATGCGTTGTTGTTGGTTTACATAAAGTAGCTTGCAATTGTATAAAGGAAAAATTGAACACGTTTGTTGAAAAGTTAGATTTTGTGTTCCATATGTTCCGCCGCAATATATACATGCATTTATTTGAAACGAATTACAGATTATTATGTTAAGAAAATAGAATGGAAAACAATAAGAACAATATGTACACTTGAAGTGAGAAAACTATAGGTATTTGTATGGAGACACAATGATAAAGAAATTAGGAATGCATAGTTGTTGGATAACAAAAAATGAACATGTGTTTGATAAGTTTGATTCTCTGTCGGATATATACTGCCACAATACATACATGGAATTATTTGGAACGAGTTACAGTTTGTTTCAAAAACACTTATAGACAAACACTTATAAACTAACCACTACAAGCTATTTTTTAAAATCAAATTTCTTTCTTTTTGCTTGTGTAATTTTCTTTGCACGTTTCTTGTATTTTTGTCCAGTTCTGAGATGCCTCGATTGGAATTCCCATTCTCCTCAATTTGTGGGGTGGTTCATATTTTAGTGCATCTTCATTAGAATCATAAATCAAGCAGAAGCCTCATGAATGATCTCCAATCATTCAGATTTTGGAGAGAAAAATTGGGGATGTTGGCATCAGGTGGAGGCAATCTCTAATCATTTCGGCTATCACTATTTTAGGTGGTTTCGGTTGCCTACAATGCAAAACATTAACAACACATTGAAGATGTTTAAACTCTTCTTCCCTCTGCAAGTGAGGTGTAGTTAATGTCAGCCCCATTGTAGGGAGGGGAATTGTGTTTCTAGTCTGCATCATATTAAACTAGAGAGGGAAAAGAAGTATGTTAGTTCTAGAAGATGTTTTTAGGTATGATGGGTAGCTTAAAAAGCCTTGTCAATGATCAATCTAACGTCCAACTTGGGACGCTTCAAAATGGCCTCATTGGGAACAAGCCCCTCAACACATAACGAATCCTATCATTGATGAAGGCACATGCCCCCACATGTCACTTTGGAAAAAGGATTGGAGTCTAAATATAAATGTAACAATCAAAAGAAAATAACATGAAAGTACTCTACAATAATTTTTTAATCCATAACATGCAATAAAAAAACAAAATGAATAAATACTTCAATCAATATTGAAACCCACCTGAGGTTCGTTTAGAGATGACACTCTTTTCTTTACCACGGGAGAATGAGAATCACAAATACCCTACAAAAAAGTGAAAAAAGAAGTTAATAAAACTAAATCTCCTCCATTACATGATGGGAACTAAACTTGAATTCTGGAATCATTCTACATTAGTATAATATATGTGGTTCATGGATATACATACTTCAAACATGTAGTTAAGATTCAAAACCCAAATCAAATTCCATGAATACTCTTTTCCAAATACACACATTATATTAAAACTATTTCCAAACAAAATACATAGTTTCTACTTTTATGTATATAACTTACCCGCAATAGATTATTTTAATATTTAATTTGGAAAGAGTGGATTGCTATTTATGAGTTAAAACAGGGATATTTTATCTAATCATAACGGTTGTTATTTATAATTTAAAGGCTATATTCAAAGTGGGACTTCAAAAATCACATTAAGTATAACACCAAAGTATAGTAAAGTGATTCACGGATTTACTTTGATGAAAATGTCAAAATTATGCAGTTTATAGGGGTGTCTACTTTTCAAGTAACTATCGGTATACTTTTCAATTAATGGTTGATATTGCCATTATGTGTTATCATGATAAATTATTTCATTGTACAATGTACAAGTATTGTGTGTCAAGAGGGTCCCTGTAGCTCACGAACAGGAGTTAGCAAAACTTAGCAGGGGCTTCTACGAACACAACATGTATTAAGTGATCATATAAATATTTGCATGACAGCATATGTTGGATGGATTTGTGTTTTCCTTTGTTGGGCTTGCAATAATTGTGAGCCTTATGTGTTTTTCTTGTAAGCAGTTTTTTAATGAGTTTTCTTAAGATTGAAGCAAGCTACTCTGCCAATGATTTTTTCAACTCCACCTATAATGTGGATCATAGTCAGGATTCAACATCAACATGCAATCCACATTATTTTAGGCCGACAATATCCAATTTAATCCCTCATCTGTGTTTGTTTTCTTGGATGGAACTTTGTAAATTCTATTTGTAATTGGAAACCTTTTATATTAATAAAGATTTTCAATTATCAGATAACAAATCCTAAGCTCAATTATCACAAATTCTATATTTTAGAATCTTTCAAATTTCACATAAAATCCAGGCAACAATATGGTAGAAAAACATTGTAGGTTTTGTAAGCTGGAAAATCACATTACTAACAGTTCTGCATGAAATTAATCCATAGTTTTTGAAAACGTACTAAGCACAAAAATATTGGGATGGATATTTTCTTTTTCCACACCGAAACCTGCTTTTTTTAGGCATTGTGTTATAAAGAATTGTAATTGAATTGCTATAAAGAGGCCCACTTGCGATCACTACACAAAAAGCTTACGTGAAGTTAGAACGAGTTCAAACAATTGGAAGCATCAAGCATAGGAATCTTGTTAGTCTCCGCATGGATATTCGTATTCAAACAACAAAGTAGTTTTAACACAAAATATCTTTCATTTAAAAAAACACCTACTATACAACTATATAGAAAAAATAGTCTACGGCGGAAGAAGAAACCCAAATTAATTGATCTGAAATAACAGTCGATCTAAAACAAAAATCTATGTAGGAATATAAAAGAGAAAGGGAAGGGTGAGGGAATCGAACCTGCAGAATTCAATTTAATAGAAGAAAAACATAAAGCATTTAGGCACCTGGTATATAATCTTCTGTGCTTCTACCTACCTCATTGCTCTGACGATTGGGGAAACCTTTGGAGAAAATAGAGGTCAAATCTATGGATTGAAGTTACTGCGCAGATGAAATAAAAACCCAACTTGGAGAGCTTTGAAGAATGAAATTATATAATTAGTGACTAGTATTTAAAGGGTAATGCATGCAAAAGCTATAAAAAAATTAAAAATTGTTTAAAATAGCAAAAGCAAAATTGTTAAAAATAGCAAAATCGTCATTTAAACCATCAAATTTGACACAATCCCATGAATGTCTGCAAGCCTTTTCCCATAGGGTAACGCATTCTACATAATTACCTAGACATGGTCTAGTAGAAAATGAGTAACTTTTAAAGGTATTTTTTTGCCATTTTAATTATAATTATTAAGTCTAGGTATATGATTTTCTTATGATTTAAAGTCACATGAAAGTTAAAAGATCTTTATTTTTATGTTAATATTTGTCAAAAGAGTTTTAAAAAGGCATTAAAAAAGGTGTCATTATTTATATTAATTGAGTTTTATTTTTAATTTGAGTCTTAGTTAAGATTTAATTTTTTGGTTTTGGGTAATGTTTTCTTAATTATTTTATTTAATTTTATTTAATAAGTATTTAATAGCATGTTAGTTATTTGATCTTAAAAAATATATTGTACATGTATTAATCGGTAGTGGTATTTTATCTTTGAGTCTAGTCAAAAGTATTTATATCGTGTCATCAAATTAAAATTTAGTCTAATTGGTCATTATAGTGTGAAGAGTCAATGTCAAAGACTCAAAATATTGTAAAACAAGAAAAAAAATTGCCTCATTTTTTAATTGGACACATTTTCGGGTGAACTGACATCCATCATGTGGGGGTGTTTCATACTCATGAAATTCAAAGACTTATCTTGCTAAACAAGTAACCAAAACTAATGTAAGTAGGAGGCGATGGAGGAAGGAGGACGATCAATGCCTCTCGTCAGTCACCAACGATGGGGCCACATTTTGCTATGGTGACTTCATTTTCAGTTGTGTGTTTGCTTTGATATGCAGAATAAGAACATATGTTTGTTCTTGTTCACTTTGAATGTGTGAGCATTCCTAATGTAATCTCTTGAATGTGCTATGATATGACATGGAAGGTACAGAACAATGAAACAGTTGTATAGGAGGACAACTAACTACAAATATCCTTTGATTGTAGATATCCTCTAGATGATTTTCTAGTGAAACGTTCATTGAGTTCACACGGAGTAAATGCGGGATGTGTTCTTTGCATAGTAGTGGTCATGTGCAGCAAGATCTAGACAACAAGATTCAGATAATAGTATGCAGACCTAAAAGTATGCGGTGGCATACGATTTTGGTTTCAGTTCCACTTTGCCCCATGTTCACACTAAGGGGAGAATTGTTAGGAATTTACCTATATTAGTGTTCACATTATATTATTTTGTATGTGAGATTAATGATGTAAGAGTTGTTAATACAACTCATAATTAGTTGTGTGAGTGATTTATGAGAATAAATCACGTAGCTTGTATTAGATGGGTTTGTTAGTGATATGTGGGAATAATACTAGGAGATATTCTAGGTGAGAGAATAATGGAGAGATTTGAGGGATTATTATTGGATCTGAAGATATGCCTTGACTCCATACTTGTAGGAGTTCAATAGGCTATATATGCATGTAATCCCGTATGAATTTTTTCAATATATTTTCATATTGTTTAAATATATATGTGTTGATGTTTATTGTAAATTTGTACCAAATCTTATCACACACCTTTTCAATTGGTGTTTGGCGTGGAAGAAGTAATCTATATGGATTTTTATTACCATCCATACATGCGTGCAAGTGGATTAGATGATGAGAAAGCTATTCAAGAGTGCATTAACAAACTAATGCAGCTAGATGAGCAGCGATATGCCATCACGCGTTAGAGCCAAAAGAGAAAGAAAATAAGACAAAAGGACTAACATGATAGGAATATTAAGAGAAAACTATTTGCAGTTGGAAAGATGGTCCTTCTCTATGAATCCAAGTTTGCATGCCACCTAAGGAAATTGAAGGTGCATTGGTTGGGACCTTTTGTAGTAACCAAGATACTTGAATCAGGCACATGTCAATTGCAGGCGTTGGATGACACCATGTTTCTCGATTACTTACTTCATGGGAGTAGTGAAGCTCTACTATAAATAAATCTTCTTGGTGTTTGTAATAAGAAAATATTCCCACTTAGATTTGGTTTTCCTTTAAAGTTTTTATTTCTAGTTGTTTTTTGTGTTTTTTTCCTTGTTTTGTTGCAATAAACACACTTGCATGTAGGAAGTTGATTAAAAAAATTGAGTTCATGCGTAGAGGAATGCTAATAATTTTAGTGTGGGGTGAACTAGGTATAAATGCATGATAAAGTGACCTTGTTGGTGCTTGGAGGTGAGTTGAAGTGGATAAAGATGTGTGTGATGGTAGAAGGATGGTGTGTCGGTTATAGGGTGCGCACACGGGAAAAGAGGAAAAAGTTGTCACAAGAAATGAGAAGGATAGTGATAATAAGAAAATTTCTCAAAGTGAAGACCATGGGGAGAAAGGATCACATAGTGTTATGCGAAGTAGGTAACAACATGATGGAATACTTGGTGAAAAGTGCAGGAGGAAAGATGTGTAGCGAGTGTAGTGAAGTGTGTGTGAGGATGCATGCGACTTGGAAGTAGTATGTGCACTAGAAGGTTATGACTGCAGACGTGTGAATGAAAGCAACAAAAAGTGCATAAAAGTTAAAAAGCATAATTAAAGTTGTGGTATGATGTTAGTTGGTGAGAAAATAATGCGAGAAAAATCATGAAAAATCTATAAAAAAGAGGGACGAGAAACTTCATTCTTACCTTGAATGATAGAGTATTTGAGCCTTAAATAACGAGTAAAATGTGAACCAATGCAAAAAGATTGAGAAGAAAAGATATTTAACGAACTAAAGAAGATTTAGCACGGCTGAATAGGAGTTCCTTTGAAGGAAGTGTGTGAGAAAGAAAGAGGCATGTGAAAGGAAGAGTATAAGGTTTGAGCATTGAACTACGAGCTAGGTTTGGAAAATGAAATTCGCAGCTAGGACACATGCAATATGAAAACCAAACAATGCGTAATAATTCAAGTAGCTAATCGAGGAAAGGAGAAGGTAGAAAGATGAACGAAGACTATCTTGGAAATGGAATTATATATTGCAGATGAAATTTTGGAAGTGCACCTAGAGTTTGAAAAAAAAATAAGGAAACATACCCTTGAACCTTGCATTACTTGCAAGATTTGGTGCATCGATATTACATGAGAAGCCAAGTATGTAGGGTCCACATGAAGAAGATATAGCGATTGAGAAGAAAAAAAAAAAAAGGAAATCATAGCGTGTAAAATTATGGAATATGAAGCCATGCTAAAAAAATGAAGGATGCTTTGAGGAAGGCGGGATGGGACTTTGACCATTGTCAAAACATTGACCCCATTCTTAAAGTATATACCATGTAGGAGGAGGTAGATTTAGCAAGCGCACAAGCTGCAAAGAAAAGAAGGAAGCTTGAGCAAGATGAAATCTTGGCCGAGATTGCACTGAAATAGGATGCCCCGAAGATAATAAAGGAAACATATGATAACGGGGTTAAGGATCTAGGGTCCCTCGTCACGCGTAATATGTATGGCTTATAGGGGTTAATATCAAGACTAGCTAGAGAAATAAGGGAGCTAAAGTATAAGGGGGAAGACATGACCCCGAGGAGAATATGGATGGAGTTGGTTTAGTCCCGGATACGGATACCAAATTTCGGTAGAGTGGGGTGAGATGGAAAGTATCCTCAATAAACAACTCCTTGAATTATTACAACCAATTCGGAGTAGTTCGGTGTGTGTTGAATATTCTTCCATTCTTTTTTCCTTATGCTTTGTGTTCATATTCTTTATTCTTTAGATGTTCTTTATTCATTCATCCCTTGGAGAGATAAGTTAAAAAAACCCATTTCCGAGGATGGGAAATATATTTAGTGTGGGGTAATGTTGAGCAGACAAAATGCCTAAGTATGAAGAGCACGTGGAATATTGGGACACACAAGGGTGGCGCAGAGGTATGCGTAGGAAAGGTGGAAACATCGCGCATGATGTTCACACCTAGGTAGATAGAATTAAGGACTTAGTCGATTTTTCTAATCACAGACTAAAAATAGAAAAGAAGGATGGAGTGTCGACCAAGAAAAGAGATAAACTATAATGACTTGGCTACTAAGTAAAGGATTTTTTGGAGAATGAACATGCAGATCAAACACATCTATGGAGGCTATTAATAGGATTAAAGAATATTTATTTATAGGATAACATATTATTAGATATTGTGAAAAAGCATGCATGTATAGTACGCATGGCTATTTTTGGGCATGCTTATTATTAGGAAGTGCATGGGTGGTGAAGGAAAGTCCCCACCCTTATAAATACTTGGATTAGGATTGGTTATTATATTCTTATGCTTATGGTTATCATATGTTAGTGTTAAACTACTCGATATGGTTGCACGCATGACTTTGTGTTCATATGTATTGAATGTTATATATCAACTTCTTTTATGTAATTAGTTCGATGATTAATGGATAACTGTGGATGGATTATATGTAATTGATCTTTTTATGGTTTGTCTGTCTAATCATTATTTACTTATTACATGTGTTTCTAAGATGATATGAATGAGTTAATTAAGTTTGAATGGATACTTGATTGAATATCATTATGGTTATGCATGTTAACATATTGACAAGCAAATATAAAGGAGGGACCTTGTAGTTGCGCGTGCTTCGAGTGAACATTCAAATCACTCAAATGAGGTGCCAACGCACATAGCGGTTGAGGTGAAATAAAATACTACAAAACCCATTTGGGATTTTCATAATATGGTAATAGAGGATCCAACAATGATATTATACTTTTGATCTAACATGCATATGGTCATGCTTATGAACATCAGAAGACGAGTTATGGGAGTAGAAGCCATTGATGGAAGGAAGCTAATTCACATGAAGGGAAAACAAATACATACTATATGGATGATCACAGTCTAAATAGCTTAGTACCCATGTTTGAATAGGTTGAGGTATAAACCTAAACTAAATATAGATTGTCAATTTACTCAATCAATTAATAAAAAACACTAAAATTTGATAAAATTTCCATTAGTTATTTGACTAATGTGAACAGGTTCATATTTTTTTGGGTCATCCACGTTGGTAGACAAAGAAACTTCACCATCTTGTGGACTGTTCTAAACCATTTTGTGAACAGGTTCAAATATCTTTTTGGGTCACCACATTGATAGATAAAGAAACTTCACCATCTTGTGGATTGTTCTAAATATTTGCCTAACCAACTTAATATAAATTACCAATGTCAAACAACCTTCAATTTTACAATTCTTAACTCAAGTAGAGGAAATGGTTATTGTAAGAGTTAATCCAATCTTACAAGTCCGTCAAGTATGTGACGGTCAATAGAAATACCCAAAGACACACTATTAGCTTCCCCCAAAACATTTCATCTATTGCAAAGTACTTTCCTAGACGTCTTGAGGAGTTAGACATTTTTCTTATACAAAAGTAAGGGACAAAAAAACAAAGTATGATTTCTATGTGAGTAGGTCACATGTTTTGGAGGCCCTACAATTTAATATTGCACATGATCCATATTATAGATATGTTTTAATTGACAATGACTCCCTTTCTTCATTGCCATGTGAGGACACAAATATCTCCTCCATGTTGAAATCTGGTGATTTGGATATCCCTGTACCGCAAGAACACAATTCAAATGTGATTGACTCTGATGCTTATACTTCACCTGGTTTAGATGATCTCCCATCATCATTTGTGCCAATAATTCCTAATACTGGAACCGAACAAGAAGAAATTCAACGTTTCTTGCATACATTTTCCCATGATTCACCCTACTCTCTACCATGGCCGAAGGTAATCTCTCTCCTATTAATGAATACAACATTGAAGGGTTATTTTTTATGGCATTGCCAACTTTGTTCCCGATAGGAATAGCCATGTTTAAACAACCACACATGAGGGAAGTTCAACTTCACGAACACGCCTTGTATTTGATGCACTATTACGATGATCGTTTTGGGAGCTACCCAAGATTCAAGTATTTTTTTCTCAACCTCATCATGTGTCACTGAAGCCAAGCTACAACAATTGTTTTCATAAAACATGACATCAAAAAAGGTTTCCCTCCTACAATAGGGGATCTATGGAAAATACTTCATGATAACCTTGAAAATTACCTCCCAAGAAATTTGATGTGATTCGAAATAGTCTTTGTGGAACGTGTTCTTGTTGGTTGAAAAGTGGATGTGGAAAAATATACTCATAGATGCATCTAGGATGACCTTTCCTCTTAAACACATCGCAAATACTAGCTTCCAACCCTCTCTTAGACTTGGAAGAGCTATTGAATAGAGATCAATGCCACACCAAATGCTTGGAGAAAACATGTTTATGAAAAAATAGGACTCCAATGTCGATACAATGCCCCTTGGGAAATGTGGACGTAATCTGAATTGCTCATTGGCAATGATGGGAAAGTTCGGTATTTGCCTTCCAGGAATGATGACAAGCTAAACATAAATAATAATAAAAAATTGTCCATCTAGAGAGCCAATATTGACCCGCCACCTATACTATCAAAACATGCGGTATTAAAGTACATTATAAACTATGCTTCAAAGGATGGACAATGATTTGAATCCTACTATCGAGATGTTGTCTAGAATTTCAGACTGTTCCGACCACTCGACCAAATATCACATGTTTCCTTTTAGAAAATGATAACAGATAGTGTTATTGAGCATGATATGAGTGCATAGGAATCTGTCATATATTCGCAAAAATTGCTTGTTGCTCATGTTCCATTTTTTGTTTTTTCTCCTTGAATGTGCATAAAAATGTGTTACGGCGTATAACTTAAACAAAAAAAAAAGCCAACCAATCATCTCATTTTATCAATGCCTAGATGAAATTTCCATTAACTATGGACTCTATTTCACTTATTGAGGTTGCTCGGTCTTGGTATTATAGTGCACAACATGTTAAAGAAAACTTGAAGGCATGTACTATACCTTCTATTGTCCGTGTGTCTCCAAGATTTTTTCATATTCTTGCTCAAGATTCTATGTATTTTGATTTTTTTGTTGGAGTGAACTCCTTTTGTACAAGCCATTTCAAAACATTTCTTTAGACACACGGAACACATGCGAGGAGATTACTTCAAATTAGGAGCTGCTACGGAATAATTTTCACCCATGGCATGTCAACCAAGAACCCATTCAACACGAGCAATCTTCAGGAGAATAATATGTAGCTGAAGATGAAATGACAACGTCATCCACTATAATGGATGAATGGGAACTTCTTTCACAATTGCATCCCCAAAATCATATGACCCATGATAGCCTGGACATGCTACGCCACTAAAAATTTGACATACATTACAATTTGTTTGATCATCATATTCCTCTTCCTTTACTAAATACCGGGTCGTCTTTCATTGAAGCATGCAATCACTCAACTTCCACACCGCCTTCTCTTCCTTTGTCGCATGAACAAAAAATAAATTTTGATACTATTCTTCAACACTTCATGCACATAGAACAATTGCCACCGCTTCAATTGATAATTCAAGGTATAGACGGACAGTAAATCATATCTCATAAATATTATTAGGTCAACATTATCTTCAATAACATATACAAATTACTCACCTCTTTTAGTGCTTGCACCTACTAGAGTCGCTACCTTCAATATCTCTGCATTAACAATACATGCCTACCTGCACATTCCAATTAAAGATATCAAACCACTTGAAGGACAAGCCCTTGCATCTCTTCAAGACTCTCTTAAACATGTTCAATATATTCTCATAGATGGAATGAGCTTCATTGGTCCCAATTTACTAGCGAAGATCAATTTGAGTCTTCGTGAATCTTTCCCTCGCTTCAAAACATTTGTATTTGGTAAAAGATCCATCATTCTTGTCGATGACCTTGGTCAATTGCCTCCTGTTAGGGACATCCCATTGTATGTTGGCCACTCATTTAGTGATAGCCTATGGAAAGGCTTCTCCACCTCAATTACACTAAGAACAATCTTCCGAAAACAAGGTTCCACTCCACAACAAGTTTCTTTCCACAAACTCTTGATCAACATTCGGGAACGCAAGTCCTAATTCCATTTTCACATTTTTGCATTTCAATGTCTCTTATAATGTAATTGCTTCGTTAACTATGATATTTTTTTCCTCTTTTCACTTATTTTTCATATTTTTGTAACTTTCTATGTCTTCTCTTATTTAATTCATTTTCTGTAGTGGTTCACTCCCTCTACCATCCCTTTCAGTGTTCACATTGCACACCACATGTGCAATTCCTAGTTATTACAATTGGTGGCTTATTGGTGAAAAATGTGTTGTTGTTGAAATTAAACAAGTTAAATCTTATATTACATTTAATTGCATTCAATTAATATTAACAAAGTCATGATATGGTAAATACTCTCAAGTTACCAAATTTTAAGAGTGGAGAGAATAATACTAAATCTATACAATTTATGAAAGTGAAAATTAGAATTTTTTTAAATATTTAGAAGGAGAAAATGGTATGAACGAAGAAGTTCAAGATAGTTGAATATCACAAGATAGATAATCAATTAATATTCAATCTTAAATTTTAGCTATACATAATGAATATTTTGGAAAAAAAATCTCGAATAAACAATGATTGAAATTGATAAAATTGAATAAACTAGTTTAATATTTGTTTAATTATATGATAAAATTTATCTATTGAAGGAAATAAAGAACATAATAAGAGGTATTTAATTCTTATGTTTTCATTAACTAATATAATATGCTCATAAAGTTATACATGATGCAAACATAAAAATGCAAGAGTGCAATCTAAGAAGTTTTATATATTTAATGTCATGAAACAAAATTTGTTTATTATTTTTTTAATAATATAAATTAATTTTATAATATTATAAAATTATTTTATAATATTATAAAATTATTTTTTATATTTGATGAAAATATAATGCAAATTTAGTTGTAAGGACAAATGTAACTAAAGCTCAACCAAATATTTTACCAAATCAATACAAAATAAATAAAACAACATAATTTTCACATTAAACTTATTTAAGAGTTTTAAATTGGAAAGAAATAATCTTACATTAGACATGAAGGTTGTCGGTATATTTTATTTGGCTCATTTTATTGTGCAAGGCCTTAAAATTCATGCCCTTAAACATGAACTAATTTATCTCTGAATATATTACATTATAAATAAAAAGCAATAAGACATACAAAAATATTTTAGCTACCAACATACTCCTTAATCTCACGAATGAAAATGTCACCAAAATCTCTACTCTAGTCCAACTCAACCCAAACAACTACCATAAAATAGTGTACATAGTTTTTTTAATTAAATAGAAATTTAATCTAGAGCTATACAAATTTTGGGAAAAAAATGTAACCAAGAATGAGAATAACCGTAACCCAACCCGACATTTGAAATAAAAAATTTAACGGTCATAAATGACCATGTAGTTGGAGTTACGATAATTTAAAAGAACACCTATATTGCAAATTTGAACAAAGACATCAAATATGTATTTATGTGGGGATATTGCATGTTTGAGAGAACAACTATAATAAATGTGTTTGTCATTAATGACTTACTTAATACAAAATCACAAGATCACTTATGTTTATACAAAATCTCACATACAAAGCAAGGATCCCATTATCCGATGTATTGAATGAAACCCATCATCCTAATTTATAGGAAGGTGAGAAGATTTTCATCGGATGGAAGGAAACCTAGAAACCGGGAACCGGTAACCTAGGTGAACCAAAATATTCCCACTCACGAGAAAGTGGGAGACACACAGATGAGTACATACCACTCATCAAAGAACTTTTAAAAGTGGAGAGGTCCACCATGCTTTCGAAATGACCAAAAGAGAAGTCATCTCAAAACTTTATTAGACACAACCAAAATGAATGACAACAAGCTGTCATTATGACTAGTACGAAAAAGATTCCTATGGACTGAAATGAGGTCTTCGATTGTTGTCACCATCAGAAGAGCTAGATGATTCCTCCCAATATCTTCTTTCTACAAATTATGGGTCACGAGTGTTACGCTTGTACCAAAGTCTGGAGACTGAGGATGTTCTATCATTATCTCGGACCAGGTGTCTTCGAGATGGAAAAAGATATTGATATGGTATATGCAGAAAGTGACATGGAGCTGGAGGATGTATGTTCATCGTATGATGGAGGTATACCTTTCTCCATAACTATCCATTAGGATTTGGAAGTGTCCCTGCATGTAGTTACACTTAACAACATATGATTCCTTTACATACCAAGGAATTTTATAATTTATCAAAATATTTCGAACAATATCAGGATGCATTTAGAGGAGAGGACTATCAGAGATTTTAGTAGGCATATATCTGAAGATAGAATATTTGAAGTGATTTGAAATATATTGCCGATCTCTAGGAACACTTGGTCTATTCTAAGCATCATTTTGCAGAGGATGATCTTCACCAAAGCTTGGAAAATTCAAATCTCCACAAGGTATTTTCCCTGGGATTAATTGTCTTAGCCTGATTCCTTCAATAGGAATAACATCTACTGAGGCTCCACATACCTTGAATGTCTCCATTTCCATTACAAAGTACAAAAACCATAGGCTCTTGTTTGGAATGGAATTTTGTTGTGGGGATGTCTGGATCAATGAATCTTGATGCAACTTTTGTCATTGCATATGGAGAAACATAAATAATTCTTCTTGAAAGAAGAAGATGTTGTGCTTCATATGACATTTCATTATCATTTTTTTTAGGGATTTGATGAGCCTTTGACAATTTATACAAGACCAAATTGGTTCAACAAATTCTTGAATCACCTGTGTGATATTTATATGCTTGAAATGATTTAATTCTCTTCTAGCAAAATCAGCTAGGGAATTATCTTTTCCTATGATATGCTCAATTTCAAAATTTAAATTATCAAACCACATACCTCATCTCTGGAGTCTGTTGAAAGTAGTTTTGTTTGAAGGATCTTCATTGTTTAGTCTTTCCCTAAAATCATTTAAATCATATCTCATAATGAAGTGTTCATTCTGTATGAAAAACAAGAAAGCTTTAATGGCTTTCTTAGCTGCCAATATCTCCTTATGGGCTGAGTGATACTTTATTTCTGATCCTTGAAAGGATCCAGAAGCATATCTACAAATTTTCTCTTTACCATTATCTATTCTTTCCTTTAAGACTGCTCCCCAAAATTCTGCACTTGCATCTGTCTCAATGATTTTTTTACCTTTTCCTGGTAAATTCATTGAAGAAAGTTTCTGAACTTGTTCTTTAATTCTTTTCACACTGAGTCATTTTAGACTTCCATCTTGGATCATTCTTTCTCAATATTTTATTTAGTATAATCATGTTCTGTTCTGCTGATTCCTTTATAAAAACCAACAACATAATTTATACAACCAAGGAATCTTTGCAATTGTAGTTTTTCTACTATTTGATCTAGGAATTCTTGAATTTTGGATACAATATGAGATTGCATCTCAATAGATCCATCTTTGATAGTAATTCCAAGAAATTTATTTCATCCTTAAAAATTTCCATTTTGTTGGGGATAAGCACAAACCATTCTGAAATACAGTGTCATAGAATTTTTGCATATGTTCAATGTGCTCTTTAGGATATTTAGAAAATATGAGTATATCATCAATGTATACTATCAAGAAATCAAATAACTCACCAAAGATATTATCCATAACTTTCTGGAATATTGATGGTGCAATCTTTAGACCAAATGGAAGAACTTTCCATTCATATTGTCCTCCAGGTACCACAAATGTTGTTTTGAATGTATCTTCTAGCTTTAGAAATATTTGCTAGAAACCACTTTTAAGATCAAACTTGTTGTATACCTTTGATCCTTTTATCCTAGATAGAAGATCATATTTGGCTAGTATTGGATGTTGTACTGATTTCACAAAGTTATTCAAAGGCTTATAATCAACCACAAGCCTTTTCTTTTGTCGTAACTGCTCACTTCTTTTATTTACATAGAAAGCTGCACATGCCCAATGAGAGTTAGATTCTTGAACAAAACCTCCTTGGATTAATTTTTTAATTTCTTCATGACATTCCTTTCTTTCTTCTAGAATCATTCCTTTATGATGAGCTTTGAACTTAGGAGTGATATCATTTCCTTTATCATCTTTCTGGAGTTGTAAATCTAATGAACAATAGTGCTTCTTTCTGTTGATGAATGCATGTGGATTTTATGAACATAAATCCTTTTTTATTTTTTCAACAATATCATCTATATTTCCTTTGCAGAGGGCTATAGATTTATGAATCCATTCATGATTGGATTCCTTCTTTTACTCTGGTAGAGTATTATGGTCCTGAAAGAATACTTTCTAGGAATTTGGACATCTGCATTGAATAAGGATATAAAATCTTTATTCATACTAAATGTTCCACATTCTTGTAATGCATCAAATCCTATCAAACAATCATAGGAAAGCATGTCATGTTGATAGAACTGTAAAGTTCTATTCTATCCTTCTATTATGATAGGAACATATACGGTATATTTTGATATAACTTCCTTTTTATCAAAATTTATCTTTAGATATGTACCAGTCCAAAAATCTGGAGGTAGTGCCTAGTTTTGAGCAAACTAATTTCTGCTCCCGTATCTATCTCAGATTGTATCATGGAGTAAGACTTTATGTTAGGGATGAAAATTCTTATTGTCTTAAAAGGATTATGGGCTTTCCACATTCTTGCAATGCATCAACTCCTATCAAACAATCATATGAAAGCATGTCATGTTGATAGAACTGTAAAGTTCTATTATATCCTTCTATTATGATAGGAACATATGCAGTATATTTTGATATAACTTCTTTCTTATCAAAATTTATCTTTAGATATGTATCAGTCCAACAATCTGGAGGTAGGGCCTACGGTTTTGAGCAAACTAATATCTGCTCTTCTATCATTGTATCTATGGATTAATACTTTATGTTAGGGATGAAAATTCTTATTGTCTTAAAAGGATTTTGGGCTCCTTTAACAGTGCATACCTCAGTATTTACTTCTTCTGTTGGTATTGTTTCTTCGGCTTGTTGTTGCAAGATTTGGTGGTAGGATTCTTCAAGAAATTGTTCTGTTTCATCAATTTCTTGTTATTTGGCTTCTTCCTCCAACAATCTTTTATATTCATTTTTGCTTTAGCAATCACCATCTAAAGAAAATATATTCTATTTCTTCTCCAAATTTTCCTATTTTCAGGTTTAGGAGAAACAAGATCTAAATCTAAATCATTTTCCTGAAGTTCTCCTCTTTTTGTTCTTCAGGGAACAAAAAGGAAAACTTCTTCTTGGAGGTGAATACCTTCCTCTTCCACACCTCTTCCTCTTATGGCTGGTTTTCTTTGGTGTACACGCCCTTGTATAGGTGGTATTGATGAAGAAGGAATTATTCTTGAATTTCTTTGTTATTGTGTGATTCTTTTGTTTTTCTTCTTCTTCTCTTCTTTTTCATGAGCTTCATTCTTGGCTCTTAACTGCATCTGGTACTTTCTTTCTAGTTCTCTAACTTTCGAGAGAGGTAAGTCTTCTTAGCAGTGTCCCATGGGGGAAAGTCTTCAAACTCACTTTGTCTTAATTCAAGATGTTTGTATAAGACTTCAGAGAGACACAGGCATTAGAGGATGTGGAAAACTTGCAATCATATTTATGAAAGAAGGAAATGAATCATATCTTGATTCGTAATATCGATATCGATTCTAATTGTTTTACAATATTGATCTGGATGTCTTCTTCTGAAGATACATATGAGATATCAGAAGAATAACAATCTAAATCAGATATTAGACAATACTCCTGGTCATTTATACCTTTTGTGATTAGCATATTGATTTTTGCTTTTGCCTTCTCTGTATCCTTCTTTGGGCATTCATTTACATAATGTTTGCCTTTGCAGATAAAGCATGTAGGTATAAATTTTCTCTTTTTTCCCATATATTTCTTTTTCTAAAATATTTCTTTCTTTGTGGAATGTCTTCACCATATTTCTTCTTAAAATATTTAGGCTTCTTTTTGTAGTTATACTAACCCTTCCCTTTTGAAAAATATGAAAAATATTTACAATATTTCTTTCTATGATGCACACCATGAGTAGGTTTACAACCAAAAGGGTCATTATCTAACAGCTGACATAATTTAGTGCCTAATTTTTTTGGGATTTATTGGAATATTTTCTTTCCTACTTTTCTAGACATAGACGCGTATTAGTTTCATCTATTATCTCGGTTGATGGCACCAAAAATGTAACTTTTTGATGATCTGCCATGCATTGCTTTCTTATATTCTGTATAAAAATATGCAGAAATGATTCAACATATCTAAGCTTCATAGTAGGATCATTAATATTTCTTGAGTTATAGTATAACTTCTGCATATAACACTGGTATTCTTTAATTCTACTCATATCACATAGTCTGGCTTTAAGAAATAGAGTAGTATTCTTATGTTGATCATTATCCACAGTGCATATGAATTCATTAATCAATGCTGCAGTGAGAGAAGCAAATCCTCCATCTATGATTTCATCTTTATGTGGGTTAACATCCCACCATTCTTTGACAATACCCACAAATCCATTTGCAATAACTTCAATAGTAGTTTTTGGATTCTTATTGTATAACAGAATTTGAGTATTAGCCCAACCTATCATACCATGTATCATCTCTTTGATTTGTTCTGGAGTAGAGCAATCTAACTTATACCAATTTGGTTGCAAGGTTTGTGTTCTTGCAGATTATGCAATGGTTCAGAAGTAGAGGCTCTAGAAGTTTCTTCCATGATAACCATACTCTCTGCATCCTCAGGAGTAATTTTAGCCATTCCTATAGAGCCTTTCTCTATAGATTTTACTTCTGGCAGGAACAAAGGACTACTTTGTAAGAGAATTACTTTATGATGATCTGAAGATTCGGGATTCTTTGCAACATCTGACCAAGAAAATTTTTTAGACCAATCTAGTTCTATTTCCTCATGTTTCTTAGTATTCTCCAGAATTTTCTCAAGTTGTGGGGCAATTTCAGGAATAGGTTTGACATGCTCATGGATCTGGTCTACCTTATGGGTTATTTCTTTAGAGGATTCATGTATCTGATGTAGACTATTCTGGATTAGCTTATGACTAGTGCCTAACTTGGAAGAAATGTCTTTCTTAGTATCTTCCAACTAGATGACTAAAGGTTGAACAATATCTGTAACAATTCTAGGAATTTCGGGAAAGACTGACACATTCTTAGAAACATGTTCTAGATTTTTGTCAAATTTTTTTGACATGACTAGTAAGATCATCAACTTTAGTATTTAACAATATAAGAGCAGATTGTATATCTCCCTTTTGGTGTAGCTCTATTGCTTTAAAAAAAAATCCATTTCGGAAAGTATGGATTCTTGAGACTATAGACGATCATGAACTGTTTTAGTAGCTTTGTTTGTCCAGTTTAGCATGTTAGGAAATAAGGGATAAAATATGCGGAATAATCCCTCACGAGAATCGCAACAGGTAGAAACTAATATGCGAAATTATTACAGATCTCAAATAAAATTGCGAATAAAATAACACAACAAAAAGAGATGGTATTTAACGTGGTTCACCCAATTTGGGCTACATCCACCAAGAATCACTTGCTCAGATTTTATTACAAGCCACCACTCTCTCAATATAATACCCAGATCCGTTTGGAGCTATGCTCAACAAACTCTACAGAATTCACAGCCAAATTCAAAACACATCTGCAATACATTTGCTTGTACATCTATCATATGCATAAGACCATATAAATAGACAACTACTTAAGCAGTTTTACAAAACCGTGGGTATCAAAACCATGGGAAAAATCCGTCCCATAAACCTATGGGTCAAAAAACTCACCCATATGAGAAAAGCACGTTTCCCGATATGTCGGGTGCATTTTTCGAGGCCAAAAAAATTTACGTTTCTGAACCCCGGCGAGGATACATGAAAAGTGTACAGTACTCTTAGTGTACAGTCTTCAACACTTTCACACATGAAAAATAGGCTCCACAACCTAACATAGCATCTTATAAGATTTTGATGGATCAATCTGTCTATCTACAGTTCTTTGATACCAAAAGATATTTTTTTGCTTTTCATCCTGAGAGAGAATTTCACTAGTTTCTAAAGGAGGGAGAGAGATTGATTCTTTAGAGGCCATGCTTATGGTTGGTCCATTAGAAGGGACATATTTTTGCTTTATAATTTGTTCACAATCTTTGCACCAAAGATAATCGGTGTTGGGATCATGAATGAGACTATTGTGACTACAAATATAAGTCTGTTCTTTTACAGATCTTCTGGAAGGTTCTGTTGCAGAAAAATGAGCTATCTGATCTAAAGGAACTAGATCTAGATATTTCATTTGCAGGTTTTTTAGATCTAAAGGACAAAGTTACATTTGATCGGGATTCATTTATAGTTGTAGCATTTTCTAATTTAGGTTGATCTTTTTCTATGAATTTTTTAGATAGGGTCCATTCCTTTGGAACTTTGATTTGAGACCACGAAATAAGTTCAAGCTCAATCTTATGGCTTTTATGCTGGTATGACTCACCACACTGCTGCCTTTGGAAAGACCATGTTTGATGGCAGGATACATATTATTGATAAGGCAATAGATTATTTTATAATGTATGGCTAGTGGACATGCACCGAGTTTCATATGTAGACTTGTTGTAGCAAAGATGCAAACGCAAGACTTGTTTTAACAAATCTTCTTTTTGCAGGCTCATGAGATAATTTGGATAAACCTAAAAGGATATCGGGCCATTATGTAATCCGGTTTGGATAGCAGCCAATAAAGAATCTTTAAAGCTTTCAAATCTTAAATCCATTAGACAACACAAAATAGAGGCATTTAAACCATGACGGAAAAGAGGAGTGATACCTATTTGAACACAACCTATGTGGGAAAACTTAATTTTTTTTGTTTTTTCAAAGATTGAATGTCAAAGACGGTCAACTAGCAAAGATATCATATTCATGACTAATAGTCCGGGAAACTTGAATAATAGATTCACAAGTATTAATTGGTATCGAGAGAAGGTTTCTTCTCTTAGAAGAAGCATTCCTTGTGTAATTATTTCTTAAATGAAGGAAATATTTCCAAGCTTGTTTTTTTTTCTTCTCTATCTTGGTGATTGGTCCAGAATTCGCATATTCTACCTCTAAAGTAAGTTTATACCTCGTAATCTAGGCAAAGAGGCAAGCCTCCCATTTTGTAAGTTGTCATGGTTGAGTGCGATCTAAGGTTGAAGTCCGATCTTGTAAGACCTCTTTGAAGAGTTGCTTGCTTAAGTAATGATCGTGGAATTTGAAGATCACACCGGTGTTCAAGAAGATCAGGTGAAGCAAGATCTTGTAAGTCTTTCTCGATGCATTCCCAGTCAATTATGAAACCATTAAATATTTCAATTGACAACGGATTAACAATTGGTAATTATGCACAAAAAAATGAAATATTAGCAATATGGGATTTTGGGTTTCTTTACTGAACCCAACATGAAGGTTAAATAAATATGGCATTTTGAGTCTCTTTACATACCATGATATTTGAAACTACTATTTTGAAATAGTTGTACATTACTCATATAATGTATTACTCATATAATGCCTCCCTACTTATTCCAGGACCTCTGCTACCATTGGAACACATATAATTCTTCTTTTTCAAATTTTCTTGTAAAAAACAACCGATATATCACTTGGGAAATGCTTAAAAATTGGAACACCAATTGAAATTAAAAAAAAATTGAGACTACACCTTTTAGCACCAAGTAGGCTTGGTAGAGAAACATTTATCATCCAAAATTTTTCTAAGTGTTCTTCAAAACTATAATAGAAACATTTAAATAAGAGAATATTCTTGCTTTCTATTTTTTTGTCAAATGTAACATAATTTCTAAAAGTTGAGAGGAAAATGAATATGTGCTTTCTCTTGAGTTTTTATGCCATTCCTCAATCTTGTTTGTTTTTGTTTCAGATGAATATGTCCATCACCTATAATCTAACATGATAGGTTTCAGAAGATGTCAATGGGTTCTGGTTGTGTTGTAGTTATTGTGCATGAGTTCTTTGTTACGAGTTAGACCTTGTCATTGCCTGTTACCATTAACTATTAATTTTTAGTGTGTATTGTTAGGAAACCACATATTATGTAGCAATGAAGACTTAGAAAGTAGAATAACAAAATAACAGTTTACAGAGATAGATAAAAATAAAATATATTAAATACCAAACATGTAAGAGACGAACACCGTTTACGTGGTAACCCCAACCGAGTGCTTAGGGAAACATCCACGATGCAAGATATCAAGCTTTATTAACTCAAGATGAACATGAGAAACTCGTTATGAGAAAATTTAAATCTCCACAAAAATATATACGCCTAATTGGCGAGGTATAGCTACGATTCCTCCTCCTAAAAATAGAGTGGAAAAACACCATTAGAATTTGCCTTCCTAAAATAGAATTTGGTTGAATTCGTCTTTCTAGAAACAAGGGATTGAATCCTTAATTTTTTTCTTCAAGGGCTCCACCCCGAATCCCCATCGGGGGTGGACATGAGTGGGGAAAAGCTCCCCCACATCCCACCTTTAATAAGTGAGGTACAAACCGTGCCGCAAAGGGATCCAAAAATTTAACTTTGTTGGCACATATCTAACATGTATTCATGAGATGGAAATAAGATAAACTACTCCTTCATTTTGGACATGAAAACAACTTGAGTATGAGAAGAGAAGATAACATAGCCAAGGTGAGATTGTGCGAGGGATGTATAATATTTTTTTCCTCCACCTAGTTGTCATGAGCTAAGTAGGAGAATCTTGGACGATTGCCACAAAATGACCATCTTATGAATGGGTAAATTGCAATATAAAATATTTGAAGAAGAAAGGACAAGCGTATTTGGTTTCTTGAAGTGAATGAAGCTGAAAGGGATTTGTTAATTGCCCTTGTGCCCTTACTTTTCTCTAACTCAAGTGTTTATATAAGAAATTGGAATATTTATTGTCAAATTTTTTTATTTCATTTGATGAGAGGTTTTATTTGGAGGAATATATCATAACTAGAATCTAGAGATCTCACTAAGAAATTGCCAACAAATGGAGATAATATTTTAGGGTGCCTATAGTAAAAAAATTAGTAGCAATCATCCTTGCTGGTTTTATAATATGGAATAGGTGTTATGCGATAGACCATAAGTGAGTTATGTGAGATCACACATTGTGTGACATCAACTTAACTTTTTGATGACATATTTTTTGTTTGTACGAGGATTTTCAAAAATTACTTCTACAATGACACTATTTTCTAGTGTCAAGCACCGTCGAATGAGAATATCTAGTTAGGAATATGGACAAACAATTTACATATGAATGAAGGAGGCGAAGACTATAAAATAATTTAAAAGAGAAAAAAATCCTTGGCTTCTACCTGGTCAATATCATGTCTATCTTATGCCCATTAGAAGCTTCTAGTAGCTCGAGACGGTGAAGTATTTTTATGTTGGGTGAAGCAACACGGTCGAAACTCCTGCATTGGTGAATGTGTCAAATTTGACAAGGTTTTGTTGCAAACCAGAACTTAGTGGCATTGGATCACATCCTCGTGGTCAAGTTAGCTCACCAACATCAGAAATCCATGGCCAAACAGTAGGCCTTCTCTCCGGAAGGTCTTTATCTAATATAGAAAGGCAAGCTATATTTAAGGCGGTGAGACAAAAAAACCACAACTTGCTAGTATTACCTTTATCTTCTATGGATTCTATTGTGTTATCTGAATTTTCAGATTATCTGCCTCCAAATGTCCAGTCATACCCCTACTATAGATATCAGCTGAGCATTAGTCCCTCTCAAAGCCAAGGCTCTGTCTATAGTCCAACATCTTTACTAAGCGTTTCATATTCTAATACTGACAATTTTCTTAGCTTGCCAATTCAAAATTCTCATGAGATACAGGCTTCTCAAGAGGTACTGCACTCTGTAGAATTGACAAGCTAAGAAAATTGTCAGCATTAGAATCTGAAACGCTCAGTAATGATGTTGGACTATAGACAAAGTCTTGGCTTTGAGAAGGAGTAATGCTCATATGTTGTCTATGGTAGGGGTATGACCAGACAGTTGGAGCCAGATAATCTGAAAATTCGGATAACATAATAGAATCCATAGAAGATAAAGGTAATACTGACAAGTTGTGTTTTTTTGTCTTACTGCCCTAAATATAGCCTGCCTTTCTATATCAGATAAAGACCTCCTGGAGAGCAGGCCCACTGTTTGGCCATGGATTTTTTATGTTGGTGAACCAACTTGACCACGAGGATGTGATCTAGTGCTACTAAGTTCTTGTTTGCAACACAACCTTTTCAGATTTGACACATTCACCAACGCAGGAGTTCTGACTGTGTTGCTTCGCCCAACATAAAAAAAACCTTCACTGTTTGAGCTGCTAGAAGCTTCTAATGACCGTAAGATAGACATGATATTGACCCAGTAGAAGCCAAGGACTTTTTTTCTTTTAAATTATTTTTTATTCTTCTGCCTCCTTCATTCAGATATAGATTGTCTGTCCATATTCCCGATTAGATAGTTTCATTGATGATTTTTGACACTAGAAAATAGTGTCATTGGTAGAAATAATTTCTGAAGATCCTGGTACAAACAAGAAAACATGTCATCAAAAAGTGAAGTTGATGTCACACAATGTGTGATCTCACATAAATCACGTATGGTCTATTGCATAACACCTATTCCATATTGTAAAACAGCAAGGATGATTGCCACTTAAATGTTTTTATCGTAGGCACCCTAAAATATTATCTCCATTTGTTGGCAATTGCTCACTGAGAACTCCTGATTGTATTTATGATATATTCCTCCACATAGAACCTCTCGTCAAATGACATCAAAAAATTTGACTGTAAATATTCCAATTTGTTATCTAAGCACTTCAGTTAGAGAGAAGTAAGGGCAATTAACAAATCCCTTTTGGCTTCATTCAGTTCAGTAAACCAAACACAGTTGTCCTCTCTTCTTGAAATGTTTTATATTGCAATCTACCCATTCATCGGATGCTCCTACTTAGCTCATGATAACTAGGTGGGGAATAAAACATTATTACATCCCTCGCACAATCTCACCTTGGCTATGCTATCTTCACCTCTCATACTCAAGTTGTTTTCATGTCCAAAATGAAGGAATTAGTTTATCTTTTTGCCATCTCATGAATAAACACTAAAAATTAATAGTGGATGGTAACAGACAATGACAAGGTCCAACTCGTAACAGAGAACTCATGCACAATCACTACAGCACAGCCAGAATCCATTGCCATCTTCTGAAACCTATAATGTAAGATTATAGGTGATGGACATATTCATCTGAAACAGATACAAACAAGATCGGGTAATGGCATAAAAACTCAAGAGAAAGCACAGATTCATTTTCCTCTTAACTTTTAGAAATTATGTTGCATTTGACAAAATAAGCATTGAACAAATGAAAATTAGAAAGTACAAATCATCGTTTCCATAACATTAGAAAAATCTATCTTTTTCTTCAAAAGAAGGTCATCATCCCTCAATTGTAAAGGCCTGAGCTTGGCGTCTGGACTAGAAAGCTTTTAGGAGTATTTTTAAGGACAATGTCTGGACTAGGGAGAAACAGATTGAAGGGCAAGTGAACCAGATTTAGCTCAGACCAGAAGAAATATGGAGTTCAAAATGAAAAGGCCTTTTGAGTATATACTATACACAATACAGGACATCAATCATGCCAAAACACTTGAATTTAGGACGGACCACGACCGAGGAAAACAATTTCTATCCCTCTGTCTGATATCAAGGATAAAATTAAAAAAAGGAGGGTTCCTGCAATCAGTTAAGCTTCTCTTACAAAGCAATATATTGATTTGCAAATGGCCGGAGTAATTCAATGGCAAGGAAAAGGTACAACTACAGAAATGGTTCATAAATCTCTTTTGACAAGATTTTATACACATGAATCGGAGATACACAACCTGTCATTGACAAGATTGAAAAGGAAAAGAAGAAACAAAGGGGAATGTCAGATTGTAGACATGCAGACTGCAGATCAACATCAGAAGACATGCAGTAACATAAATTTTTAAACCAAAAATAAGTAGCACTTAGCAGGTCAGATCAGCACATAACAAACCCACCCACCCTCACTTGAAAACCCAAAAAAAATCAAAAATCAAATATCCATATGATACAACGGAAAAATACCTGGATTTTCCTGCACGTAAACAGATTTCCTATCCGAAATTTTGGCAAAGCAGCTGGCAGAGAGACATTTATCATCCAAGATTTTAGCAAATCTTCTCAAAGAAATTTCGTTAAAAACTTTACAAAAGAAGCACAATATGACACATGGATCAGAGAGAACAAATTAATAGTTGTGATGAAAACTATATAACTGTTGTTTCAATGTTTTTGAAATATGATTTTTAAAAAGGATTTAATTTTTTTAAACACGAAATATTTTTATTTAACATTTTTTTAAATTTAAAATATTATTAAATAATAAATTAATTATTACCATAATATTTGTATTTGTGTTTATTTTATCAAATTATAATATATAATTACGCCGAAGGCATTACCCCTATGGGAAAAGGCTTTGCGGACATTCATGGGACTGTGTCAAATTTGACGGCTTAAATGACGGTTTTGCTATTTTTAACAATTTTGTTTTTGTTATTTTTAACAATTTTGCTTTTCTAATTTTGCATGTTGCTTTGGCTTTACTATTTTTAAATTTTATTTTATAGCTTTTGCATGCATTAACCTTTAAATACTGGTCACTAACACTATAATTTCATTCTTCAGGCTCTCCAAGTTCCAAATTCCACTGCGTTAAATTGAATTCTGCAGGTATGCATTTAAATTTTGTTTATACTTGTATGTAGCAGTAGAACTATATTTCTTAGCCTCCTCTTATGACCAGTTCTACAGCTTTGGTTCTTGGTCAATGAGGTTTTGTTTTGTGTTGTGCCTGTTTAGCTTTTGAGCCACATGAGGAGGTATTAACCGTAGACTTGTCCAAACTATCATCTGCTGTCACAAAACTCATCTTCCAGAATTGCCAAAGGAAACTTGCTCATCCTTTGAAGGTTCATAGGCTGCCACATTTGCCAACAACTTCATGCCCCATTTGCCAACAAGCTTCATGCCCCTGTCATCGTAGACAATACCAGTTACTTTAGGAAGGTGTGGACGGTTCTTCACTGAGACTGCTGTTGTCTGAACTTTTTCACCTATTTTAACTATTTCTCCATCAACCAGATCCTTTGTTGGATTACTCTCTTTACATGATGTTGATGATAGAGTTGTCTTGGATGTTTCTGATGTTTTCTCAATTTCCTCACCCATTCCACTGCGGTCTTCACTTGGAATACCAGTAGATGATCTGTCTCCATCCTCACCTTCTGTGAGACCATCTTTAACTTCCCAATCCTCAATTAGAGGGGTTGAATCTCGCATGTGGAGCAGTAAATTCTAGAATGAAACTTGTGCATTGGTTGTTTTGCATTTGTGTTGTATCTAGCAAGCAAGGATCATCTAGGATTGACCTATAAACAAAATCCAAGCGATTGTAAGTCGGACGGGGGTTCTAGGTAGACACAAACTTATCAAAGTATTGTTTTGTCGCCTCAATAATTGTTGTATCCTCCCAGTCCATTACGTCAAATTTAGGTTCATTCTCGAGCCACAATAAATCGTGGATGTGTGCGAGCCTGTATGTCGCCATTCATACCTGTGAGATGAGAGAGCATAAATATTAGCTATGTAGTCTGGAAAAAACTTATTAAATAGTAGATTTTATTACCTATACCAATAGTCTACTAGCTCCAAGTTTCTTTTGCAATATTTCTTCACGAAATAATGTGAATCTGTGATGCAGGTATGCTGATACTCGATGAGGCTTGGATACAATTTTAAGTGTTCTCCAACATTGTGCGGCTCGAGGATCAGTAGGGCATTCACCATACATAATACTGTGGATATCTAGCCATTTAGTGTCTGCAACACTTAGAGTGAAGAATAAGGTTGGTGTCCCCATTTGTTCCACCATATCTGAAAGCTCGCTTCTTTTTTGCCCAGAATGAACGTGTCCCTCGAAGGCTCGATCCAAACTGCATTAAACTATCTAGGAGGTTATCTTTGGGGCATTCCAATAGTTGTCTTCACAAATCTCCAATTGTTGTAGGGATTCCAGATTCGATGTTTTGTTTCATGAAAACTGCAGCTGTGGACTGGCTTTTGTGCCACATTATGAGGTTTAGAAGGAAGTAGTGAAATCTTGGGTGTGAACCGAAGTGGCCATCATGGTAGCACATCAAATGAAGAGCATATTCATGCATTGGAACTTCTTTTATGTAGGGTTGTTGCCACATTGCTTTTCCAGAAACAAAGTTGGGAAGGCCATTGAGAACAGGCCCTTCGTATTGTATTCATTTATAGGTGAGAGCCCAAGCTCTAGCCATGACATGGTAAATGGGGTGTTACCATCATGGTTGAGCAAGAACTATTTGATTTCCTCTTCTTTTGTTCCTAAATTGTGGGGTGTTGGCACGAAAGATGATGAGTGTTCATACGTTTCATCAAAGTCAGTGGGAACATCAATACCATGAGTTATAGAGGCACTTTACATTTGGGGCAGTTCCACTGTGGTTGTGTTAAGAGAGGAGGAAACATTTGATGACTCGGATGGTAGAGAGGAAAGGGCGTCATTGTTGATTAAGACATCTTTGTAATAGGGATCGTGTTGGATTTTATATTACAAGGCTTCCCAAACATGAGATCTATTGACATAGAAATCATAATTTTTAAAATTAGATCCTTCCCTTTGTATGAGAACTATGTCCAAATCTCTAAGGCGGTGGGGTAGGGTCTTTGCTATTGAAGTAATGTTTTGCAGAAACTTATGGTGTGTCCTGAGTATTTGTATTACCCGCCACATACTTGGGTGACTTGCAGGAATGGATTAACTCGTGCAATAAGCATCTCCTTGATTTGGGTTAAAGATGCAAGAACAATAGGCTACTTTTTAGGGTCCATGTTGTTCCATGAAGAGAAGCGGTGGCCTTGTTTTTCACTTTTGCATCTATTACGGAGGGAAAACCTTCAAAGGAAATTGTTTTAATTCTAAGGTAATTTTCCAAATAGATTGAGCAATTTTGGATGTTTGCCAACAAATCTATTCTTTTGTGAAACCGACGTTGGGCTTCTAAAGTTAGCGACAAGGGTGGAAATATGGGAAATATTTGTGTATTGGAAGGGGTGGGGTGTTCTATTTGAGTCATTTGTGGATTGCAAGGTGGAAAGCAGTCAGAAGGAGAGGAGAAACTGGTTGTATATGTGCGATGAACTAAAGAAAGGTCGGTACTTGAGACAGTTTCATGTGGCATCCTAGATATTTGGGGAAAAGTGGCAGTTGTTAGCAAAGATGGGTTCGTATGGAAGGAATTGGTATGCTCATGAAAGTTACATGCGTAATGTTGGTGAGTAATTCTTCAATAGTTGTATTTGATGGAAAGATTGGAATGTCAGGGAATCGTAGGTTGTTGGTTGATGTAAGTTGAAAGATATTAGAGATTTTTGTTGTTCTATGCTCTAATTTACGACGTCGTTGCTCAATAGTTATGTGTACTTTATTTTTGCGTAGTTCTCTGTTATAATCCCCATGTGTGAATTTCACTAACACCTCGAGGTTTTGGTGTAACGGTTCATTACATTTGGTATCAGAGCGACCACCTATGTTCGAATCCCACTCGGTTGGTTACGTCGTATCCGGGGCCCGTTGGGCACCTAAACGTCGGTGAAGCGGGGCTCGTATGTATGGGAGTGTGGGCGCAAACCCAACTCGAGTCGAGCTCTACGAAGCATGGTGGGATTTTATGATTCCCATGTGTGGATTTCACTAACGCCTTGAGGTTTTGGTGTAACGGTTCGTTACATTCTCTCTTCGTTGGGCTCATTTTGCAGGAGTCACCATGATTGCGAAGTCATAGGCTTATGGAGTACCACCTATTGGATAAATATCATGCGGGTTAGCAAGGAATGATACATTGTTTGATGACATACAAATGCAGAAATAAGTCAAAATATAAAACTATATACAATTGTAATGCATGTGGAGTTCTAATGTATTTTGCAACATTTGTTCTGGCTTTAATAGAAAATCAGTATTGTCAATCACACCCCTTATCAACCTCAACTACAAAATTAATAATTTTCTTTGTAAATCTAATAACATATACCATTCGGCGTTCACATTGCATTGTACACATGCGATTGCTAGCTATAATAATTATTAAATATAGTTGTAAAGGGGGTAGTTTATGTGTGTCTATGTACATAATGGTTAGTTTATGATTATTAAATATTTATTAGTTAATTTTAAATTATTGTTATCAAAATAAAATTTAATTGTAAGTTATAAATAAATTAATATACCTATCTCAAATTTGGCATATGTGGAATAGGCGCCTTGTGATATATATATATATATATATATATATATATATATATATATATATATATAGACGTCTTTTAATAGATTTAGCTAACATAATTTTACTAATATCATCCACATGTATTGTCTCGATCAATGAACTATATTCATCATTCCTCCCCTAACTAGTACCTAAATATCAAATACTTTGCAAAAATGTGTTTAATTGGGTACTCATCATTATTAATGTGGATCTCCTTACCTTGTTCTTATTATAAAAATAAGAGTGAAAATATCACTAGAACAATGACTACTCATGAAGATCATTTGAGTAATGACTAAAATCCAAATACTTACTTTGCAAAAGTATGTCTAAAGTGTCTTGGCCACCTTTGCCTTGTTATTATTAATGTGAATCTCTTTACCTTGTTATTATTATAAAAAAAATAAGAATGAAATTATCATTAGAACAATGACTACTCATGAAGATCATTTGAGTAATGACTAAAATTGTTTGTAGAAATCATAAGTTAACATAAAAACAAGTGTAAGTGTGTCAAACACTTATACACATAATGATCCAAAATCGCCAATTTTTTTCTTGACCACGAACCCTTATAGGCAATTAATTCTTTTACCGAATTACCCCGTTAAAATCAACTTTAAATTAAATGCAATGCAATAATTAGAACCACATTGCAAAAGGGTTGATAACGAGTTTGGCAGAATGCCTATGTCTTTGGGTTCGATTAAACTAGTTTATTATTCACTTCTAAATTGTAACTCTAATACAAAATCACAATTGAAGCTATAATAAACCTGAGGCCAGAAGAACAGAACCTCCTCCACGATCACCGAGTAATAAGACCCCAACTTATGCAGTAGATCTGATCTCGAATGATGTCATAAGAACAAGACTCACCTCCACGATCATCAAGTGACAAGATTCATGGGTTTTGTAGTAGATCCGATCTCCAATGCAAAATACCCTTTGGATCCAAAGTTGGAATCTAGGTGCTCCGCTAGTTTTGGTGAGTTGATAATAACTCTTATATTCCAAATGACCCCAATGCCTCCGTTGTATGGTGCCAAGTCTCCAGATATGATCAGACAACAAGGATCCTCCTTCACTCAATTGTATGGCACAAATGAGCCTCTATGCAGAGAGATATGATTGATCCGATGTCTATTGTTGACGATGACCTCCTTCCACTCTGTTGCTCGGTAAAGTGACCGCTACACAGGGATAAGTGGAAGTAATATCGCCAATGAGCTCAATGTTTAATATGACCCTCCTCCAAATCAAACGATATGACAATGCATCCAACGTACTAAGGATATGAGATCTAGTGCTTCTCTATTGCTTCATCGCCCCTCGCTTCCATGGCATCTCCACGCTCTAAAGACGAGAATAAAGGAATCAATTTATCTTTTGACTAATCGGTGAGTAAATAATAACTCCCGTGGACTTAATTTCTCATAATTTCAATAATAATAATATCGACATCAAATGATGATGATGCCCATACTAATACAATATAGGACTTAACATATTCATGTCTATACTAATACAATATATGCCTTCTTATCTCTCCATGCCCATTAAATAAAATAATAGGAATTTAATAAAATAATGCCTATAAAAAAATACTATAGGACTTGTAGTATTTTTTCTCCATGAAAATATAGCCTTCAAAATATTCAAGGCCTCACATTATTCCTCCTAAGCCTTCGTACTTCTTCCAAGCTTTGGCCTTTGCATTTGAGATGGAGAGAGGATCTTGTGTGTTTGAATGGAGGAGAGAAGGGCCTTTAATAGGCCTAGCAGACTCCAAATTATGTGGTTATATACCACATCCACTAACCATTTTCCGACCAACTCGGTTATTGGCCGAGATGGTTAGGTCGTCGCAATGCCAATGAGGAGGCCGTGGGTTCCAATCCCACTCCCACCTCCTATGCCTTCATTTTGGCTTTCCCATCCAACCCGCCGCTCCACGTGTCTATTGTGTCCGTGCCCAACCCGTCCACCTATGTACACGTCACCTAGTTGTTGCCACGTCACAGAGGCCCCCACCCTCAAGCCTACATGTCTCGAGTGCACTCGCTCCCATCTCGCCACGTGAGCTCGGATCCCATTATCGTTGTTGACTTCACCGCCTGCCATGCCATGTGGGATTTATCCTCAACACGTCACCCATGTCAGTCCTCTGAGTTGTTTATCGAGGCGCGGCTTTGTAGCATTGGGAGGTATATCCCACATACATAGGGTGTGGGATAAGGCATGGCTTTATATAGCCTACGGGGATATGATTTGTTGTGGTTAAGGCCACGTAATTTCCATTTTTCTACCGAAAACATATAATCAGCTCGCCTATAGCTTGTTTAGTTGGCTTGGCACCTCAAATCACCCAATGTAACTTGCCAATTCACCCAACTTGTCTGATTTTATGTAGCTCACATTGTCGAGTTTCGTGGTATAAGGGGCAATGTGGTGATAAGACACATGGTGGCTTGAGGACCCACCACATGGCAATATTTTTTTCGATCAAGTCAAAATGACGATATCGAGCATTAAAGACCTGGAGGTCCAAAACACAAACCTGATTTTTCACCTACGCCTAATACATTTTTGCCACTTGTGACTTGCCAGTTGACCCTGTCTCATCCAGAGTTGACCCAACTTTGACCAACCACAACTTTCATGTACGGGATCCATTTTCCATGCTCTTGTAGTCATTGGAAATCTCAAGGAGTCTATTTCCGCACCGTGATAATACTTGAGGGATTTAGGGAACTTTTTTCCTATGAAATGTCTCTCGGATCACACCTCCTAGTGAGGAGGATTTTTGTCCCAAAAAGCTTCTTTTTCTACTCTTGGATCATGAACCCTGTCACACTCTATGAAGATATCCCTCAAAGCTAATCATACTCTCCAAACCGCTACTTCTCCAATCGGAATTTGGTTTGATCTTTGAGACTTGTGGTACTTAGGCTCACCTACTTCTATTGCACTTCTCTAATGCCAAATCGGGTGACTAATCTCTCCTCTGGTCTTTGAGGA
The DNA here is from genome assembly GCA_018340775.1 of Taxus wallichiana var. yunnanensis. Lineage (NCBI taxonomy): Eukaryota > Viridiplantae > Streptophyta > Pinopsida > Cupressales > Taxaceae > Taxus > Taxus wallichiana. Next base: position 206,638,269 of record CM031236.1, on the reverse strand, counting down.
ATTCATATAGACCTTTAATTGCCAAGGCAAGTAAACACTAGACATGATAAACATTTTGCATAATGTGTACTTACTTGGTGGCTCTGGTCCCTTGTCATCTACTCTGCATGATCAATCTCTCTACAAAGTATGCCATTGGTTTCTTGTTGTGCCTAAACAAGATGCAAATGAGAAAGTTTGATATACTGCAACAAAAAACTATTCCTTTGCAAGAGGGTCTTATAATTGCAAATATATCAATACAATAATACCCAAATTCTGTTAGAGACTCAAACCTATCTTGTAGCTCTTGCTTCTTCTTCTCTTCTTCCACAAGTTGTAGACGTTTCCTCAATTGAGAATCCTTTTCGAGTTATAGTGCGAACTAATACATGCCCATCTCACTACTTCCACAAATGAAAACCCAGTTCTCGATATCAACTTGCTCAGAGATTAGCAAGTTTATAGGTGCAATACCTACTCTGATACCAAACTTGATCCAAAAACTGGCCAATTTTTTTTTCTTGACCACAAACCCTTATAGGAAATTAATTATTTTATCAATTAACCCGTTAAAATAAAATTTAAATCAAATGCAATGCAATAATTAGAACCACACTACAAAAGGGTTGATAATGGAGTTCGGTAGAATGCCTATGTCTCCGAGTTCAAAATACTAAACTCGATTTATTATTCACTTCTAAATTGTAACTCTAATACAAAATCACAATTGAAGCTATAATAAACATGAGGCAAAAAAAAAGAACCTCCTCCATGATCACCAAGTGATAATACCCCGGATTATGCAATAGATCTGATCTCCAATGATGCCAGAAGAACAAGAATATCCTCCACGATCACCGAGTGACAATACCCCGACTTATGTAGCAAATCCGATCTCCAATGCAAAATACCCTTTGGATCCAAAATTAGAATCTAGGTGCTCCACTAGTTTCAATGAGTTGATAATAAATCTCATATTCCAGATGACCCCAATGCCTCCGTTGTACAAAGTGTTAAGTCTCCGTGATATGAGTAGACAACAAGGATCCTCCTTCACTTTGTTGTACGACACAAATGAGCCTCTATGTAGAGCTATGACTGATCTGATGTCTATTGTTGACGATGACCTCCTTCCACTCTATTGCATGGTAAAATGGATGCTACACAGAGCTAAGTGGATCAAATGTCGCCAATGAGCTCAATGACGAATATGACCCTCCTCTGAAGCAAACAATCTGATGATGCATCCAACGTACTAAGGATTTGAGCTCTAGTGCTTCTCTGTTGCTTTGTCACATCCCTCGCTCCATGGCATCTTTAGGCTCCAACATGAGAAGAATAAATGCATTAATTTGACCTTTGCATTGATCAACGAGTAAATAATAACTCTCATAGTTTTACAATGTGCCTATTAAATAATAGGACTTAATTTCTCATAATGCTGATAATAACAATATCGGAATTCAAATGATGATGATGCATAGACTAATACAATATAGGACTTATCATATTTATGCCTATACTAATACAATATAGGCCTTTTTATCTCTCCATGCCTATTAAATAAAATAATAGGACTTTAAAATAATGCCTATAAAAAAATACTATAGTACTTATAATATTTTTATCCATGAAATTATGGCCTTCAAAATATTCGAAGGCCTCACATTATTCCTCCTAAGCCTTCATACTTCTTCCAAGGTTTGACCTTTGCATTTGAGATGGAGAGAGGAACTTTTGTGTTTGAATGGAGGGAGAGAAGGGCCTTTTATAGGCCTAACAGACCCAAATCATGTGGTTATATACCACATCCCCTAACCATTTTCTCTCGACCAAGTTGGTTTCTGAGTCGGTTAGACCATGCGATGCCAATGAGGAGGTGGCAGGTTCTAATCCCGATCCCACCTCATGTGCTTTCATTTTGGCCTACCCATCTAACTACCACTCCACGTATCTGCTCATCCATGCCCGACCCGTCCACCTACATCCATGTTGCCCGACTATTTCCACATCATAGAGACGCCCACTCTCAAACCTATGTGTCTTGACCGCATTGCTTGATCCTCGCCACGTGGGCTCGTGAGCCCATTTTCATTGTTGAATTTTCCATCTGTTATGCCACATAGGCTTTATCCTCGACAAGTCACCCTTGTTGGTCCACCAAGTTGTTTTTCGATTGCGGCTTTGTAGCATTGGTAGGTATATCCCACATGTGTAGGGTGTGGGATAAGGTAGGGATTTATATAGCCCGCGAGGATATGATTTGTTGTGGCTAAGGCCACATAATCCCACTTTTTCTACTCTTTGAAAACATATAATCAGCTCGCCGAGTTTTCGCGCACCTCATCTCACCCAATGCAGCTCTTTCAATTCACCTAGCTCACCCGAGCTGATGTAGTTCACCATTCCGAGTTGGATATATAAGGGGCAATGTGGTGGTAGGCCACGTGGTAGCCTGAGGACCCACCACGTGGCAATATGTTTCTTTCTATCGAGCCGAAATGACGATATCGAGCATCGAAGACCAGAGGTCCAAAACACAAACTTGATTTATCGCCTATGCCCAATACATTTTTACCACTTATGACTCACCAGTTGACCTTGTCTCATCCAAGAGTTGACCCAAATTTGACTAGCCTCAAATTTCGTGTATGGTATTGGTTTTCCACGCTCTTGTAGTCTTCGAAAAGCTCACGAAGTATTTTTGTGCACTATGACAATCCTAAGAGATTTAGGGAACTTCTATCCTTCAAAATGTCCTTTGATCACATAAAGATAAAAACATAAAATACCGAATATTATTGTTACAATGGTAATATTAAATTCCAATACCGATATATTTAAAATCAATGTGATATGCATAAAATCAAAGATAAAAAATATTGAGATTAATATATATCAACAATTTTTAAATAAATATATTTAAGATATTTTTACTAAATTGCACATAGAAGTAGGTGAGAATATAGTAAGAATAGCTTTCACTTGTATTGAAAAATAGTAGTTAATTTTTATAATATTATAATCAACCATTTACATGATTTGTTCCTATAAACAAGCTCACATGTCACATCCCAAAACTAATCATTTATTATTTTTTGATATATATCTGATAACAAGAAGGCAAAGGAGAAAGAATCTAATAGATGTTGTGATGGGTATCGTGAGACAAAGTTGCATGTGTGTGTTAGTTCTCGAAACTAGGTCAAACTATAAGTTGTCAATAAAACCTTTTCATTTATTTCGGTTGCTTTAATGTGTTATGTTGTGTGGTGAGGTTTTCATAATCTGGATGATAATATTATATTGGTGCGAGTCCTTCATTATAAGTAGCATGATGTCACTACACATAAGATTTGAGCTAACTATTGTAAATCCAAGGGTGGTGTGTTTGTGAATGCGACATCGACATTTCCCATGTAAATAACTTATTATAATACTCGGTGTCCTTCTAAATTGGCTATCCTAGATATATCACCATAATTAGCATTATCTCATCTAATCTAAACATAGGTTTGTAAATGGATCCAAAGTTGATTCATGTAAAGAGGATAAGATAACGGTTTCGTAAAATAAGATCTTAGTATCTTTTGGAGTTGGGAATTACAATCCCCCACACACACATATATAAAATTAATTAATTGAATTCAAGTCTATATATATATTCAAACCACTCCTTATTGTTCACATGTACTCTCCTATTCTTAGTAATCATCTTATGCATCTTACTCCCACCAAAATATCACACTTTAAGTGGAGTCGGTGTTAGATTTTGCAAGGCGTTTAGACATTTTTAGTCATTTTAGATGTCAAAATACAACCATTTTAAAAATATGACCATCATGATTGACAGTATATATATATATATATATACCTAAATTAAAATTAAATATTAAATACTCTTACATTATAAATATGTTAGATTCATGACAAATGTAACATTAGCAATCCAATGTGTATAATAATGTGAACGCAAGAACGGTAATGTTATTTGATTTAGAGGGATAGTTATTACTTTTGTAGTTGATGTTGATGAGGGGTGTGATTGATAGTATAAGTGTAGGAGTATAGATGAAACATTACATTTAAAGGTTCTATCTATACATTTCAAATTTGTTACAAATTCATACATACACATTTGCAAATCTTATATTATGAGTGGTAGATTTTTGCGGACTATTTTATTTGAACTAAACATGAATACATGAAAACTTCCGTATATTTGCAAATTTTATATCATAAGTGGTTGCCTTTTGTGGCCAATTTTATTTGCACTAAACATGAATACATTTGATATCACTTTGGATACAAGAAGTTTGAGTAAAGTATTAGTGGAGGTGCTATCAAAGTAGAGGGTAGTATTTACGACGGGTTGTTTTTGTTGAGTGATAGTAGTCTTGACTCCTCCTTTCTTCTTCATAACATAATCATTGTACTCACCGTGTAGGATGTCCCATAGAATTCCATTTACCATGTAATCATAATACAACAGGTTTCCATGTGGAGAAAGAAAATATCCATGCAGACTCACAAGATTCCGATGTTTGATGCTTCTAACTCAGTTTCCAATCAAGTGCTCGGCACAGAATCCTACAAGGTAATGGACCGTCAAACACTCTAGCGCGATCAACAATCTTGATGTAAAAGACTTTAATGTCTAACCATTTAAGGCATTTCTGCCACATGGGGCACCCGATTTGCAGAAAAATTGAATCGCTTTTAATGGCGTGAAAGATTCCGTCAGTTGACACATCATAGATTTGGAGCTAAATGTGACTATGTTCGAAGAACTCTCTGCCATGTACACAAAAACAAAATTTAAATGCATTAAAGAAAGAAAAGAAAAACCTTACTAAGTATACCCATATTAAAGTTTTGAAAAAGAGGAGATGTGCCAGGTTTTAGTGATATCTTTGTAGGTTTTGTGGTGTTATTATGAAGTCAGGGACACTAAAGAACAAATGGTAAAGAAAGAAAAATTGTCAATCACTGGTCAATGGTCACACTATTTCTAAAAATGGAAAATTGTATGTTGATATGATGCAATGCTAACTTGAATCTCTGCAACTCATTCACCAGTTGTTGTGATATTGCTAAAAACATGAATTTTGGAAAAATAAATATATTGCTAGTCGTGCATTGATGAGAAGCATTTTTTGGAGTTTCATGAAATTACATTACTGTGTTTAAATATTGGGTCTATTACCAGTGGTTTAAAGTTAATATAGCTTATGCGGAGTCCCTTTTCCATTCTTCTTGTTTCATTGTGTGTTTCCCATTGCAAGATTTAGGTAAACAAACTTGAACTTATGTTGTCTAAATATTATGAGAATTGAACAGGGTATTTGAGCTTGCCCTTGCCTAGGAAGCTCCAACACATTAAAACCTTAATGAGAGAAAATGACATCCACAAGATTTTCATTTTGAGCTCTTTAAAAATATAATGCAAGGATGTCCTCTATCAAAATATAATGATGTATTAATCAATCTCATATTTATAATGCTACTTCCCACATCATCAAGTTTCTCAACTAAGTGGCTCAGTCACAAACTGTATTAACAAGGTTCTAAATATTTTATCTGAGTTTCCATCAATGTCACATCACCTACTCTATCATCTCTCAAATCTCCTTTGTACATTGATCCAACGTTGCCTACCCCTAACAACTTTTTCTCATTAAATCCATCAATTGCATTAAAAAGATATCCATAAGAAATTTTGAGGTGCTCAATTTTTTTTAGAATAGCTAGTGGTATATCCACTACTTCCAAAGTCCATCTCCACAAGAAAACCAAAAGTAAACAACATATCACAAAATCACTAACACTAACAACTACCACTATCACTGTTTTGAAATGTGAAGCACTTTTTTGACTTGGACATTCAGGTAACAATAATTTCCTTGGTCCACAAAGGCCAACATTTCCATTAAGTAAAACAATAGCAGTGGCATTAGCAAAAACCCCCTCTTTTAGAATTTCTCCCATGACTTTGTTGAAGATAGATTCAGATAGCAAAGCACTTGAAGTTTCTTGAGGAGTTTCGGTAGTGGACCAGTTAAGAAATTTGACGAAAGCTCCAGGTCAATGAGATATTTCAAATTTTCCATTTCCTTTGAATAAGACCCTCTAAGGCATTTCTTGATAGATTCAAATGTTTCAATCCTACGCAACTTCCAACTACAGTTGGAATGGCACCACAAAACTTATTGCCTGAAATGTCTATATATGTAACCATTGTAATTTTTCCAATCTCTTCCGGCAAGGACCCTCCTAATGCATTCCATGAGAGATCTAAATACAACTGAAGATTTTGAAGACCGGTAAGAAGTTCTCCAGGTATACTGCCTGACAGCTTATTGTAAGACAGGTCTAACAACCATTCCTTTAGACTGGAAGTATATGTCTTGACAAACGGTTGTGATACAGAGAAAGTCTTCTTAGCTCTTTGAGGTTACCAATTGAATCAAAATTCTTCCAGATAGATTGTTCCGACCAAGAGACAAGAGTCCTAAATCTAATATATTGCCACTCAAATATAACCTTTCCTTATTTTTAAAAGCTTTAAATCCATATGGAATGAACCCATTCAACATATTATAACCTAAATCTAAGTAGTTTAAGTTGCATATTTGTAATTTGCGGAGGTATGCTTCCACTTATGTTGTTAGCGGATATTTCAAACCAAGAGAGGTTAGGTGAAAGTTGGCCAATGGAGAGAGGAAAAACACTAGTAAAATGATTACTGGAAAAATTATCTACCACAAATTAAATCCTTTTCACCGCCAAAATTCGCAATGAAATTGTTGTTTTCTTTGTGGGCAGATCAAACCAAACTCGCTCTGTTGGCTGGCACATGCAGGCAAAAATTTGTTTCAAAGAAAATGAAGAAATCACGGAGGCCTTGGGTTATCTTTTTGTGGTATATTCTGTACAATAAGAGGTCGTGTGTGAAGCTCGCAGAGGAGCAAGATGTGGTGGGAAGCATCAGGGTTTGGATCCGAATGGAGACCCTAGAAGTTTTTTTTAAACACCGCAGGGTAAATGAATCTATTCCACTATATAGGAACCCGAAAACAACTAAAAACAATGCAAAAATATAGATGAACCACTTCATTTAAATAACACAAAAATGAGGTCTAACCTTTTAAACAATTCAATATGAAAAAGTGATATTATTTACAAATTTTTAGATGGAAACAACTATACATTGCATGGTTCTTTCTCGGCATTTGAAAACTATAGGTATTTGTAATGCAATGTGAAAAGGTTGTGTACTAATCTTTAAAGTGTTATAATTATTGTAAGAAAAAAAAATTATGATACTTTGTGGCTTTTGTTTAGATTAGATATATTCACTTTCTAATTTATATGAAATTCTTCCTTTTTCACAATCACAAATAATTGAATTATTTGAATCTTAGTATAAGTGTTTAAAGAAAAATAAATTAGTCCATTTTTCACAATCACAAATAATTGAATTATTTGAATCGTATTATAAGGGTTTAAAGAAAAATAAATTAGTCCATTTTAATGGCTCTCCACAGACAAAATTGATATGTTCACTTTTCAATCTACATAAAATTCTTTCTTTTTCACAATCACAAACAATTGAATTACTTGAATTATATTATCTCTTCAAAGATAAATAAATTCGTCCACCTTAATAATTCTTAACACATAATTTTTCAATTTATATGAAATCATTTCCTTTTCACAATCATATAGAATTGATAGAATCATATTTTAACTATTAAAAAGAAAAAGTTCCACTTTAATGGTTCTCGATACAGAGTCAAAATTGATATATTCACTTTTCAATTTACATGAAATCTTGTTTTTTTCACAATCAAGAAACAATTGAATTACTTAAATTATATTTTAACCATTCCAAAAAAACTCTTCCATCTTACAAGCTCTTGACACATAGTCTTCTTGTTGAAAACTGGGTAAAAAATCACTTTGAATACATGATAAAAGATCTTCCAACAATGATCTCAATTTGGAGTTGTGAAAATTGGAGGTGCAGGGAATGGAGAAAGACTCTTACTCCGAATTCGCAAGGATCTTCGCACAACAGTTGGGGTTGAAGTAAACTGAATTCAACAAAATAAATACAAAATCCACATTATTTCAATAGCCAAAATTTAAAGAGATTTTTCTAATTTTTTTAATAGATTATCATTTACTTTTACAAACCCAAACAACATAAATATCGTATTTGTTTCTCAAAAACCTACACTTCAATATTCAAAAAGCTTCACAAGGATCTTCGCACAACAGTGTTGAGTATGGTAGTAGTGGAGGTGTTATCAAAGTAGAGCCTAGTATTTACAATGGGTTGTTTTGGTTAAGTGAAATTAGTCTTGACTCCTCCGTTCTTCTTGCTCTAAGTGTAGATACATGCAAAACAAACATTACTTATACTAATGGAAAACAAAGCTCAAGAGTTATATCATTCTTGATACCTACACTAATTGAAGTTGCAACAAGCTAAAAATATCGGGGGAACTTGTCCTTCCAAATTCACATTTTCCATCACTCTGCAAACCAAAACAAAATTCTGAAAGGTTAAAATTTGGAAGCCTTCCCCCTATTTGGTTATCTACGATGTTCAACTAGTAAACTTGTTCAAGATTTCCGATTGACGTCGGTATCTTCCCACTCAGTTTATTTGAGTTCAATGCTCTGACAAAACAGATACAACATTATAAGGTATTTGGTGGCCAAAGAAGAGTCTTTAGAAAGATTATGTGGGGAGGAAATTGCAATAATTATCTTACATAAAGGATAGATTTCCCAAATTGCAGTAACTATCTTATAGAAAAGTCAGATTTCACAAATTGCTTAACTCATTGGGAATGGATCCCATAAAAGCACATCCCATCAAGATCCTGAACAGAGCGTCGATCAGATGTGTTTCTCAGTTTTGAAGTGAGATGCTAAACCCATGCAAAAAGATTAAATTTTACAGGCTTACAATGTATCAAGGTGAAGCAATTGACCGATGGAGTTTGGGATCTGGCCAGTTAACTCTTTGTTGTAGGATAATCTTGTGTCACAAAACACAGTAGATAATAATACTCATAAAAAGTTAAAAATGCTAAATATAGGAAACAACTTGTCTAGGATAGCTCATAATCCATATTATATGTAGGAGAGACTGTGATTTTTAACAAAGACACTGACAAGTTGATACCGATAAATGACATATACAAAGAATCAAGAAATACCAATCAACTCCATTGCAAAATATGAAGGGTACACAATAACTGTGGTAACATACTGAAATTCATTTGTATGCTCCAGCTTTTGACTTCCTTGAATTGTGGAATGCTTGTCTTTCACCTCATAGAGGAGTGAGCTTTCTTGAGGAACTTTGTTTTGCAATTTACGTAGTGATGCAACCACAACTTGGCATACCTACGTCAATGGACTGCCTCCAAGTTTATGTGTTGCCTTATCGAGGAGAGGAGGATTAAACTTGTCTCACATTAATTTGATGTAATCATTAGCCTTCTCACATTTGCACCCTTATTTTTATACACCATTTTATGGATATCCTTTTTGTAGCTAGGGGTATTTGATTCCGGGTCACTCTCTTATAAGTACCCCACCATTGGTGTGTAATCCTTGGACCTATTTGGTTGGTATGTTTGGGTTAACCAAGTTTCTTGATAAAACACCATTGGTAGTTAGGGAAAATACCATGCTCTCTAGAGGATCACTTAAAATCCTTTACTGTAGTAAATCAGTGGGAGAGATTAATGTATCAAGTGGTTTATGTTTTATATAATAACGACTGATTGTTCACTTCAATCAGAAATTGATTGGAGAAAGGAGATCAATTGCGTTGTTTCTCCTTAATTGTTTGTTGTCTGCACTTCATAGAACATCATGAACAGAGCTAGGTCAACTCGAAAATGGAATCAGGATTTGGAATTGAGACTAGGGCACTCTGAAGCAGACAAGGGAAGGGCATTGACCACCATGCAGAACATTGGGTTAAGCAATGTTATAGTTGTTGAAGATGATGATGATCCTATTCATATGTCGTCATCATCATTCTCCATTCATCACGGAGTTCAGTCAACATCTTCAACAATGGTTTTACAAGTATGTCTTAGTCACACCTCTCTCACTATGCATTTTAACATTACTACTAACCGTTGTACTCGATTATAATCATTTAAAGCCTTATATGTGTTAAAAGTGAGATATTGAAATTGATTTCTCAGGAATAGGTTAGATGGCCACAGTGATTAGCTATGTATCATGTTTGTGTTTGTATTTATGATTAGGAGTTCTTTCTAAAAGGTAGTATAGCTTCTATCTATTTGACTAGGTTATAAATGGAGCTCCTGAGGTCTCTTCGATCGCAACCAACTATAAGTGAGGAAGATCTAGAGCTTCGACTTGCATTTGGAGGTGCGTTCATGGACCTTGATATGTTATAGATAAGTTTACAAGGAAATTTGAAATTCCTTATTGAATTACAAAATGTGATATAGAATTTTTAAGCTAGAGTAAAGATGTTGTAGTTGGAGAATAGAAAGACTTTCATAAGGAATATTGAAGTAAAAACTTCACAAATTTCTACGATTAGAATTTTTAATAAAATATAACATTAGAAGATAGAAGCACTCTTGAGGCATAAAATGTTCTACCCTGTTTTACAACTTTGAAAGAAAGGTTTCAGACAAAGAGAAAACAACCGAGAAATCCGAATTGGACCTATATGAGATTATCCCAAACTGAAAGTTATGTAATATTGAGTATTCTGAACCTGGAAATGGATATTATATTATTATGTTTAATTCTAGGTGAACGACACACTCTCGGAGGGATTCAAATAATGTGTATGGGTGAAATATATGCAATTTTGGTGAAAAAGGTGCATATGCTTGTAAAATATTGTGTGTAACTTGAAAGTCTTTGTATAGCGAAGTTGGTATTTTCTAGGAGCGGCTATACCCGAAATTTGCTTGAGAAAGTGGAACAGAACGGATTGTGGACCAGTTCGAGCATTATAACTCATTTTGGTTTGGTAGAGATAAAATATTAGATTTTTGTGCATTCTTAGTGATTGGCTCGTTGAGATAAACCTACTCATAAACGTAAAGAATGAAAAAGAAACTATTTAAAATAATCAAAAAGAGAAAACGCCAAAAAAAAGCTCGTTAAAATCGTGAAAACGCCCGATGGACATCAAACCGTCAAATTTAACTCTCGGCCGCAGTAAACGCCTGCAAGGGCCTTTCCCATAGGGGGAACACCTTTTTCGCGTAATAAATGAAAATAGAAACTTGAGAATATAAATAAAATTAAAATAATAGAATTATTTTAATATCTCATTAATGAAATATGAATATATGCATATCTCATTGATAAAATAGAAACATCCATTAATTTTAAATTTTTAATTAGTTGTATTTGATTTTTTTAAATTTATTTGATTTTTATTATTTTTTGATATATATCCGAGACTAGAAGGCTATGGCCGCTATAGAGACAACTTGATATTGATTTATTTATTTTGTTGAAGTAACATTTCGATATGTTTTGGGATAAAAACATCTATTTTTGGTAATTAAATAATTGTTGATGATTATTAAATGTTGAAATTATGGTTATGGATTACTTGTTGATAAGAACATGTCATTTATGATTAATAGAAAGTTGAATTATTATTTTGGACATGTAATGCATGTGGTATTGTGTTTGTGCATGTGCGGGATTTCTTAGGAAATAAGAAAGTGCGTCATAGGAGAAAGAAGAATAGATGTTACAATGGGTATTGTGAGAGAGAGCTACATGTATATGTTAGTGCTCAAAACTAGGTCAAACTATAAGCGAGTCAATTAAACCTTTTCATTTATTTCAGCTTGCTTTAATGTGTTGTGTTGTGTGATGAGGTTTTCGAATACCGGCAATAATATTATATTGGTGGGAGTCTTTCATTATAAGTAGCATGATGTCGCTACACATAAGATTTGAGCTAGCTATTGTAAATCTGCAAGGGTAGCGTGTTTGTGAATGCGGCATCGACATTGTCCATGTCAAGAACTTATTATAATACTTTATGTCCTTCTAAATTGACTACCCTAGATATGTCACCATAATTAGCATATCTCATCTAATTTAAACATAAGTCAGTAAATGGATCCAAGTTGATTCACATGAAGAAGATAAAATAATGGTATTGTAAAATAAGATCTTAGTATCTTTTGGAGTTGGGAAATTAATTAATTATTTATATATATATATATATATATATATATATATATATATATATATATATATATATATTCAAGTCACTATAATAAATATATATAACATAGGATATCTATTTAAATTCAAACCACTTCTTATAGTTCGCATGTACTCTCCCTATTCTTGGTAATCATCTTATGCATGGCACTCCCACCAAAATCTCACACTTTAAGTGGAGTGGACTGCTGTTTTTCCAGATCGGAAGGGAAGATACAACGTGGAGGAGGAAATCATTTTAAGATATTTGAATGATTAAATCTGGGAGTTGAGTTTTCAAAGAGAGACAGAGAGTGGAAGTTAAGTAGAGAAAAAGATGGCGTGGAAACCAAAGAGGAGAAGAACACAGATTTTGCGGATAAAAACATAATAATTATTATGATTCTAATAGAGAGAGGAGATTAGAATCATAATAATTTTGTTGTAAAGTAGATAAATTAGGAAGCACGTGAATTAGGAGAAAAAACATACGAGCTCCCAATCCCATTAATTAGAAGAAATTGACGTCTTAACGTCATAAAATTGCATAATGGATACCAAAATGTATAAAGCAAATATAATCTATAGTTAGAGCCTGAATATTTTGAACTATCTAGATTTGAGATAGGTGACTAAATAATTAAAGGAAGTAGCTAAAGAGGTCAGATCATAAACCATATAAAGAAACCTTTGTAGTACTTGAAACATATCGTGAAACCATAATAAATTGGAGAAACAATTATTGGATTTCCATTCCAACAATTTTAGGATATTAAATTGTGGAACCTCAAGAGAGACATAATATCATCTTTTTATAGATTTATGATGAAATGATAAAGAGTAACTTTCTTTGTATATATATGAAGTTAAGAAGGGAAACATGACCTTAGAATCTAAAGAGACGATGAACCTCTATACCTAGGAGAAATAATAAGATAAGAGAACTATAAACATTTATATTATTCTATTTATCACGAATTATGTATATTTAAAAACAAGATACAAATATGATACACGAATGACAACATACCGTATGCCTAGATTTGGATCACCTGCAAGATGGATTAGTTAATATGAAAACTCCAAATCAATGCTACTAAAACAAAATGGGCTTATGCTGCCATTGTGAAGAGAGGGACAATTGTGGTTTCTTTCATTGAATAAAGTGGGTAAAACTCTTTTAGATCTAAATCTAAACTTGCACACAAGCACACTTGAAAAATGTTAGTTATTTTTGGTGGTTAGGGAACTTCCTTGGTCAAATCCCTAAGCCTTTAAAGGAGATAAAAGAATGACTGAAATGAAAAAATAAAATAAATGAGAATGAAAAAGATACCTGACTCAAATCACATAAAAATCGCAATTTTGATTCGTTGAACATCGCACAAAGATCGCAAGCCAATCGTAGTTACGATTCTGACCTATGTTGAAATGTCTCTAGAATAGTGTTGCAACAAGTTGTATATATCCTTTATGATTTGCCTTCACTTCTTCAAAACTTGTAAAATTTATATATGTGAGCAAGAGAGAAAGAAAACTCAAGTATAGCCTTAGTGCGAAAGAGTCAAGGCCCAAGAGTTGTCAAAGACAAGATGAAATGATGTAGGTGAGGGTGATTTTATAGATTGTGAGTGCATGGGGCAATGAGACACATACGGGTGGAATGATAGGGTCCATAGTGCATTGGGCATGCACATGGGTAGGAGGGGTGGACAGAATTAAATGTGAGTGGGTGAGAGTTAGTAAATGAGTGGTAAGGTGTCTTTTATCTCTATTTTTTGGAGTTTTATATTTTTATTTGGTTTTGTGGGATTTTTTTTTTATGGACTTTTTGTGCTTTATGATGTTTTTGGTGTTTTTGAATAAGAAACCTTATGTGCAAGGTAGATTTTTTTGTGTCTATATTTTTACGCTTTTGGGTTGCATGTTGTAGCATGCAAGATGTAGCGCAAAAACCGAAGACGAGATGTGGGCCGTCTAACCTTATGATGGTGGTTGCCATAGTCATGGGCTTAGATGGTTGACTGGATAGACAAGAACCTGAAATATGATCGATGGGCCACTTCAGCCAGAGTCTATGAAGGGATTGATAGGTTGATTTCATGAGGAAAATACCATTAAGTTGATGATTTGATGATTGTATGTCATAAATATTGGCGAAAAGAGTTTTAGTATGATTTCCCCGCCAAGTGATAGTTTTTAGAGTTGCATGTTGCCCCAACATAATGCAGGATGAAAAGTGGCAATGGAAAATGATAAAAAAGGAACCTTTTCAAAGGCGTAATGAGCGGAAGTGATGACAGGGTTTCCCCAATTAGGTGGATATAACGGGTATGTACAAAAGTGAATGTAATTTTTCAGGTGAAGAGATTGATTTGGGTGACTTGATGAGTTGACGCAAAGCGGCGAAGCGAGTGAGCTGGTAGAGTAGCATGGAGAGTTGGTTGAGTGGATGAAGTAGTGTGGAGAGCTAGGTAAGGAATGTGTGGTGATTGTAGACACCTAAAATTAGCACCGTTAATTTTCTTGACCACATACATTACCCCAACAAAAACATAAGTCATCTAATCACATTATTTAATCCATATACCACTTATCCTAAGTCTAATTCCCTCCACAATATTTACTACATGATCTTACACCCGTAAATGTCATTCTACAACTGTAAAATCTTACTTTACCCCTTCTAGAAACCACCCAACCACTCTAAATCTACCCTAACCATTTTAAAACCATCTAAGCCTATTTTATCAGCACATACCAACCTCTACACCTCGTCCCTAACTTCCCATTAACCATCTACCTTCATTAAAAACCTGAAAAACTTTGTTTAGAAGTGGTTTTAACCACTTCTCAAACGTTTTCCCTGAAAAAAAGTGGATTGCTGATGATTCTAACTAATTGCCAACTGATTATAAATAACACCTTTGTTCCCTCTCTCCATGGATCTTCAGAATTCCTTTTCTCATTTTTACACTTAGTTCTTTAAATTTTCAGAGAAATCAAGGCATTCCAGAGATCACCAAGAGACAACATGAATCTCCAACAATCATCTACACAACATTTTCATAGCCTTTTTCACCCGTCACTCTCACCAGATACATGAAAATCAAATCAGCAACTTTGATCAATTTCACTGAATATTTGAGGCATCTTTTAGCTCCTCTTGCATCCAAAGGTATTCCTACATCTCTTTTTATCATTTATAATTCATAAAAACATTGAAAATGAGCATAAACCTCATTTTCTTAGCTTCTATCATCGCTTTAGCAAAACTATATTCATAACAATAATCACTACTTGATTCCCTAAATCACCAAATGATCAGCTTAAATCACCGACAATCCTCGTTAAAACATCACTTTTTATCAGTTTATTAGTTTAGTATCATTTTATCAAATCTACTTGCATTTAACTTGTTGTTTCCAAGAATGGTTCTCTGTTAGATGGCAGATCTTGACCGTTCACATCCAATTGCAAGCATTTATGATTGCCCTATAGTTCAACACCCCTTTTTTGGGAATAGTACAACATCCTTCACAAGTTAACATTGTGCGCAATATAATTTTCCACCAAAATTGAGGACATTGTAGATCAAATCGAGTTCCTCCATTACATTCAACAAGAGACTGAGGATTTCTAGTACGATTACTTTGAGTCCGCATGCATTGCATCCTCCCTTCCCGGGCCACCTTTGAAGATGCACAATACTTACCTTTGAACCTTGAGTTATAGAGATTATCATCTACTATCCATTTATCATTGGTTATTATCTTGTCATTGTTTTTATCAATCTACTTAATTGTCTAAAAACAAGCTAACATCCTCTAAGGAAGCCCCTTTGGATTCCTCAAATCGGTATTTTTCGAGCAACTCATTTATAAATTTATCTAATATTTTTTGTTTAATGTCTTTGATTGGAAATTTCTTTATAGAACAGGATGACTCACACATCAACCATCAAGATCAACATCAACCATCTTATGAGTATCGATAAACCTCGCAATCTTCTAAGGTGAGTTAGTTCTTGTTATTTAACTTCATTAATTTAAAGTAGGAAAGAAACAACTCTCTTGCACATTCATGTCATGCTCGGTGGGACCCTAGTCCCTTTTTATTTCATTTAAATTAATCTTTCATTCATTTTAGGCCTTTTTCTTTGTAATCATTAGTGATCCAGGTTAAATTTCCAATTATCGGTGTGAATCTCCCACAATTCCTATCAATCGTCGATGATCTATGTGATTGCATCTGATTACTCATTCAATCAGCCTCTAACATCCATTTTTTTTATTTTCTATCATCTGTTCTCTCATCAAAATCAATCTTTCTTTTGGGCTTAAAACAAACCTTTCATCCTGTTTGATCACATAGCTTAATTAGGAGGTTAATAGATTGCATTCACTTAACTTCCCCACACACAACGAAATCATGTAACCCTCATTATTATGCTTATTAGCTAGGGATTTTTTTAACATTATCTTCATGCCTCACGGATTTAAATACACAACATTTTAATTGAGCGTCAATTAAAATTCTATCCATCTGATAATAGTCAAAACCATGTGCAATTGTATAGGTTAGTTAGATATCGATCCCCCATAGATTACTCTTTATGAGTGTGTATACAAAGTATACTAGTGGTTTCCTTTTTCAAGCATTGATAATCAAGTGATGTTTTCTAAGTGTATACACGGAATCACCAATTGAATCCCATTCAAGATCCTACACTTTTAGAACTCCGGTGAAATCAGGACAGTGTAATCAATAGCTTACACTACTTTGGCCAAAGTTTCAAAGACATGTTTTTCATGCTCGGTTCCATGATGACACATTCATCATTAGGAACTTGTCTTTCACCATATAACCTAATTCAGTTATCTAGATTATTTTCCATTTCTTAAGTTATTAAGTTCATAGATAACCATTTTAGTTTAATCATTGAGTTAATACATTCAATACCGACACTACAATTATCACAACTCAGCATTTGAGTCATGATTGAAGTAAGTATTGGTCTCATCAAGACACAACATAATGTTTAAACCTTTTACAACATAATATTCAACCCTAGCATGTTACGATCTAAAGCCATGATTAGGAAAGACCAAGTCTTAATCCATATTGTAATAATTAATTATACCTTATTAATGCCCATCCATAAGTACTAAGTTTATTTAACTTACTAAGGATAGATGTGTACACCCATACTACTTCATGGGATATCAATGTACTTACATACCTGTTCCTTACGGTTGTAATTAAATTCCTCATGAAAAAGTAGAAGTAATAAGGCATTTATAAATGGTTGAATTTAATCAATCCCATGAAAGTTGTTGTTATAGAATGACAGTGTAATATTCGTCACATACTTTCCACTTAAATACATGAATATCATGTTATTGTTCAAGAGATACAAATATAATTGATAGTCTTATCTATCTTTACTTTGGTAGTTGATAAATTTATTTTTATAATTTACTATTCCCATACAAAGTCTTCTAACATAATTCTATGTTTGAACGATAGGTTCCCCATGATATCTTACGGTTTAACAACATATCATTTAAGTCATACAACATCATTATAATGGTCAATCAATTAACAAATATCTCTTTTTATTTCTATATCAATTGGTTATAGTATAAAAGGGTCTACTGAGTTTAATCATAGGTATAGATTAGGCTCAAAGGCCTTCTATAGGAAAATCCTTGTTTCTCATCAAGGTTAACACTTTCTTTTTTATTCCTATGATAAGAACAATACATTTAGTGCAATACATTATGCCTTTGATTACAAACATCATAATCAATAATTCCCAATGCAATTAATATGTGACTACTAGAGATGGTCTTTTAGTGCAACAAACTTAATTTCCTTTAATTATATCGAGATAGCCCTTTCACATTAAATCATTCGTTATCTTCATATGTTTATGATTTCCTGATTTCATCATTGTTAAGTATATTTGTTTTCCTCACTAATATGCATACTCAACTTTATAAAAGTAGTTATCCTATGGGACACAAGAAGATTCACATTATTTCATACTCTAGGAATAAGATAGCTTTGATAAACCTACTTCCCTTCCCTTGTTGAATTTGTATGCTTCTTATTACCATTACCACTTATTAATGTTTTCAAAGTTTGCAAAGACCTCATCATTATAATTGGAACCTCTCGTATTTAATACCCAAACCAAAATAAATACTTCAAGGCTTATTAGTAATACAAGTATGATTTCAGTCATAATCTTGTTGATAAAAAAACCTCTTTACTCATATTAACAAACAATAAGTCTCAATATAATTATCAAGTAACTAAAGTCAGGTTGTCTGAATAATACATGATTTTTTCCTTTACAATTAGTTCTTCCGATCAAAAATGCAATTGCAAAGGATATTTTTAATTTTAGATCAAATAATAATACATTCTTCAATGCACACACCATAGATACAAAACAACCATTGTCATTTTGTAATGCCTCGCCTTTCAACATAGTAAACCACATCAAAATGTAACTAAAAAATTGTGTAATTTTTTTAAGTTTAACAATTACTATATTTCCCTAGTTTTGTTATTCAATTATTTCATACCCATTTAATTTACACAAAAAATAAGTACTTGCCTAATTTCCAACTTAATTATTTATTTCTACTAAATGTTTGCTAGGGTCTCAAAGGAAGTCTACACACCCCTTTATTTTATTTCGTAATCCCACAAAAATCCCATGACTTGAAAAGTGTAGGGGTAAAACTCAACTCTTGGATGCTTTTACTTTTAGCCCTTAGATCTAAAAGCCCTAAAATTACCGTGAAATATCTTTATGATCTCATTTCCTTTGTTCTTTTCTCTCCATTTGGTTTTATTGTTTGTTTCTTCTTTGTGCAAGTTGAGGTGGAGCTATGGAAGGCAAGGATTCATGGTTTCTTAAGATTATTTGCTTATTTTCTCTTCTTTTTTTGTACCAGATATATATCTTTGGTTGGGTAAAATTTTTATACCCATTTTTTAAAGATGGAGGCAAATCTGCCTACACACACACACATGAAAAAAAAACAAATTTAAAAGAACCTGCGATAAGAAAAATCCCCATCGATGTTATGTTAATGGCGGTGGATGGTGTCTTTGGATGCGTGAGATCTAAGTGGGGGTGGTGTTACGGCAGAGGTGGAGGGGTATGCGGTGGAAGGGGTGTGGGGTGAGGGGAATTTGGAGGATGCGTGGGGGAGTGGGCAGTGAGTTTGGTGTGGATTTGTGGTTGGGAGTCATTGAGAATGGCATTGGTGCAAGTTTGGGGAGGGCTCGGCCCTCCCCACAAGTCTTTTTTTGTTTTATTAAAACTTCAACTTTCACCGAATTCTTTATTACTATTTTTTTAAAAAATTAAATTTGATACACACACATATATATAGATATATAGCCTTCTAATGTATTATAAAAAATATTTATTATTATATGTTTTTTTTTGTAATATATAATATATTAATATAGGTCTATTTCACATTTTTTTATTTGTAAAAATATGTAATTTTTGTATTTAGTTTTAACTTTGATAGATATAAAACTTTATAGGTCCGAGGACACTAATATAAGTTTCAAAATGTTCTTGGAGGAAAAGGAGAGGGAACTTGGTTTGGACCATAGTTATCCGAGACGGAGGGACATGGTTTCCTGGATGGCAAAAATTTCTAAATTTTGGGGACTGACGAGGGACGGCTAATTAAAAAATATATAAATATTTAAAATATAAAGATATAGTGACTAAATTATATAAATAAGCTAAAGTAAAATCATTTTAGATTTAAATAAGGTGAAACTTGAACTCATAAACATCAAATACATTCCTTAATACTCATG
Source organism: Taxus wallichiana var. yunnanensis (assembly GCA_018340775.1). Taxonomy (NCBI): domain Eukaryota; kingdom Viridiplantae; phylum Streptophyta; class Pinopsida; order Cupressales; family Taxaceae; genus Taxus; species Taxus wallichiana. Next base: position 206,618,178 of record CM031236.1, on the reverse strand, counting down.
ATTCTTTCGGAAGATTGCAAGAAGTTGCTTGGTCCAAAAAGGTGCAAAATTTGATTTTAGAAAAATAAGAAAAATATTTCCATCAATGCGTAGAGCTCAAGAAACTATGCACTTTTAGAGAAAACAACACCTGAAACGGAGCCACATAATGAAGTTATGACACATGCAAGTTTTTTTTTGCTACATCTTCCTGACTCTTTCCAAAAATGGCAAATTTTTTCTATGCTTGTTTTTTTCTCACCAAAAATCCAAAAAGGAAATAAATTCGTGGGGGATGTCTTGATGTCCCCCCCACGTTTCCCACGTCCTCCTCCACGTTTCCCCGTCCCCAGGACGTTTCCCAACATTTTCAGACGTCCTCAGGACATTTTCCAAAAAAAAAAAAGGAAACGCGTTTCCCCACATCCCGAACGTGTCAAATTTGGGGGAGACACGTCCCCGCGTAACTATGGTTTGGAAAATGAATGGAATATCATCAAAGATTTTACAAATGAATTCATTCCAAAATATAAAATAACTAAAGCCTTGTATACTTGACTATTCCAACTCCAAAGAACTATTTTTTTCTAAAACAATATAACCAGATTTCTAAAGTTATAAATAAATAAACTTGAATCAAGATTGTATTTAATCATTTTCTCCTTAATCCTTTGTCATACTACCAAGAAATGCAAGAGTAACATTATTTTCTTAACAACAACATCTAATAGCAATCAACTTTTATTTGCAAAGGAAAAACTTTCATCCTTAAAACAAGATCTTAACAAGGAATAACTCTTAACCAAATTTTTGTATTGCCTTACAAAGTTTAAGATTCTTACAACATTTACCATACAAAAATAGTTTACATTCCATGAAGCTTAAGCTCACAAATGCAACATTTTTCCAAAATACTCAAGATGCACAAAGAGAAATTTTACAAGACTTCTTTTCAAGATTGAAAGAGGATACACAAACTAATGTGACACTAGCTTACAAGATAATCCCAATCTAAAAATGGGAACTTTACAAAAAGGAAACATCCCACATAACCATATCCATAAGATTATAGTGAGAGTTGTGCTCACAAAAAAATGAAGAAACAATGAGAAGCCATGATGACAAGTAACTCAAACCATCTTCTAAAATTGAGCTCCAACTTGAGTGCTTTCCAAAGAAACCGACACATAGAGAAAAATTTGTTTTACTACCCAACCTATAGGCATCATTACATGTCTTTCCAAAAGTTGGAAGACATGCCACCTCCCAAGTCCATGGGAGAGAGAGCTAGCTTCCACAAAAGTGCACAAGATTAAAAGACACATAAACAACAAACGCATTCACATACAAGACAAATCCATACATTAAAGAAACACAACATTTAAAAACCAAAATAAAATAGGAGAAAATCATATTCATCATCAACAATGGGGAATAATAGATGAGACATCCAGTGCCAAAGAGTGTGGTCCAACCATAGAATGCACACTTACAAAATTCTTCACAAAACCCAATTATCCCTCCAAAACAAAAATCTCTCATCATTTCTCTACCCATTCACCTAAAATCCTCCTTGGGAGGATTTTCAAACCCATTGGGTTTCCTCTTCAAGAATGGGGAAGGGGGTTCAAATCATATGAACCACCTTCCCCACCTCAAAGCATACGAGGAAATAAAAGAATCAACATGGCTTGCCCATTAAGCCATGAAATTTAAGAGGAAAATCCCTCCATTTTCCCTAATAAATATATAAAATTCATCAAGCCATATGATGGATGGAGAAAATAATAAATACATACCCAAGCAATAAACAACACAAGCAAACAAACACAAATTTCAACCATAAAAATTTAAGATCTAACATGCAAGATAACATAGAGTGAGATCAAGAGCCTACCTCCACAAGCTCTCCAAAACTCTAAGCTTTTCCAAATTCCTTGTCCAAGAAAAACTCTAACTTCCAAAGCCTCCAAGCACCAAGCAAAAACCAAAGAAAAGTCCTCTTTCTCCCCCATGAGGTATTAGGAAATAAGGGATAAAATATGAGGAATAATCCCTCACAGAATCGCAACAATAGAAACTAATATGCAGAAATTATTACAGATCTCAAATAAAAGTGCAGAATAAAATAACACAACACAAAGAGACAATGATTTAACGTGGTTCACCCAATTTGGGCTACGTCCACAAAGAATCACTTGCTCATATTTTATTACAAGCCACCGCTCTCTCAATACAATACCCAGATCCATTTGGAGCTATGCTCAACAAACTCTATAGAATTCACAGTGAATTCAAAACACATCTGCAATGTTTACATTATATCTCTATCATATGCATAAAACCATATAAATAGACAACTGCTTAAGCAGTTTTACAAAACCATGGGTATCAAAACCATGGGCAAAAACCGTCCCATAAACCTATGGGTCAAAATCCCACCCATATGAGAAAATCACATTTCCCGATATATTGGGCACGTTTTAAGGCCCAGAAAAAAATTCGGGGTTGTGCCCCCGAACCTCGACGAGAATACATGAAAAGTCTATAGTACTCTTATTGTACAGTCTTCAACACTTTCACACATCAAAACAGGCTCCACGACCTAACATGAGGGAGTATTTGAAGAAAATAAATAAATTTCCTCACAAATGAGGGGGTGACACGTGTCACCCCTCTCTTCCCTCCGAGTCAAAAATTCCTAAAAAAATAAAAATAAACTCACGTTTAAACACCCTTCTCCAAAATCACCCAAAAAAAAATAAGACAAGTTTGTGCAACCTTTTCAACACACATTCCAATCCACCCATGTTTGGTGACAAAAGAGAGGCTAAATGGGAGGGAAACTCCCTCCATGCCTTGAAATTAAGCCCCCTACCTAATAGGTAAGGTCTAAGGGCCCAATTTCGGGTTCGACACATATGGGCACATATGTAGAGGATGTGGGGCCCACTCAAGGGTACTCATGTGACCTCAATTCTCTTTAATTAACCCACACTTACGCAAAGGCAAAACTTAATGCAAGTGGGGTCCATTAAGTCCCCAAACCTGGTTTACTTTACAAAATAAACAACCTAATCACAATTAATTATACATGGCATACAACATTACAAATAAGGGTCACTCATGATGCCCAAATAAAACAATCAAACAATAAGGCCTCATACAACTAACATGGTTAGGACAATTTGCATAGCCACCTTGAAACTCACATTCTCATGTGTCCTGTCACCTACACACTCAATGCACACATTAAACACATCTTTTAATAAAAGTGTAAATCAACTACTCAATAAACGATCAAGTCTAAACATGAAATCTATGATATCACAACATCAACATGGATTCGTAATTGAGAAAACATGCACAATTTCACACCAATTCACCATGTGTTAGCCATCGCATTTCATATAAATGACATATATCCATGCTATCATGTGTTCTCATCAATAATCAAATAAAATATATCATCAAGATGTGCAACTAAACTAAGTATCCATCATATATCAATTAGGCCCAAATAACATAGCAATAGATTAGTATCCACAACATCTAATGAAATGTGCGAACATACAATCCAAGCTAAATTGGCGCTACACACCCAACTCATCATGCATGTCCATGAAGGTAAAATAATATAACATAATATCTAAATGTGCCATAATCCAAGTCAAATCATACAAATGAGTATAGGGTTAACATATAATTGAAGCTAGAAAATGGGGGCACTACACATTTAAGTCATCATTTCTTTTACCAACTCAAAGATCCTTTGAACCTATAACTGAAAGTAATGCACAATATTTTACATGGTCAGTTCTATACGAATTGGCATGGGATTCCTACCCTTCCTTACGTTATTTCATCTCAAAATAAAGGAACATATATGATTTAATTCAAATTAAACTTTTATTAGATGCTTTTAAACCAACAAGTATGTCAACGACTAGGAAGTATTCTAGCAATGGAGACAATCCTTATTAAAAATCATTGTATCATCATTTAGATCTCTAAGCCATAACATAAAAAGATATATTCTTGCATCCATAACACATATATAGCTACAACCATACTTTATATGAAGTACCACTTCTAACCGCAATAAACACAATCGAAAATCAAACTAAGAGTCAAGATTCGATTTTCTTCCCTTAACTTAAACTTATCATAATACTCCATTTACCACTTTCTATAAGTAAATATCTAATAAATCAAGTTCCAATCTAGTGTCAAAGATTCATTCATTTTCAAATTTCCTAGACATACCCTAATTCTCAAATTCATGATTCATCCATTATTCACCCATCTTGCTAAGGATCTTTCCCCAAGACGATTCAAACCAAATCAAGTGGTAAGAGCATAGTCGCATGAAAAATGAACACAAAAATAATAATTTTAGTGTATTGCATTTGAGAAAACATAATGCGAATAAATAGACACTTTGCATTTCCTTAGAATAAGTAGTTAAGTGCTAAAATAGTGGAACCATAACCATTTTTATGTGAGTTGTTATAACTCATGTAACAATACATAAAAGACATAAAACAAACTACTCAATACAACAAACTCACCCATGTGAGTAATAAACAAGAACATTCCTAACATTCCCCCTTAGTACAAACATGGGGGAAAACACCATTTCAATTAAGCAACATGTCATTCCGTAGCTTTGCACATGGTCTCGATCCTCAACACCGACTTTGGGAACTACATCATCTATGAATAGGGACCTAACAACCTATACAGGTGAATACATGAATTAGGACCCATCAATTAATTCACATCAACCATCAAGTCAATTTGATAAAAAAGCTTCCTCTTATAGTATCAATGGTATAAATCTCCATATCATCATCATCTCATGGAAAACACAAACAATGTACTACAAACATGAACCAATATGCTCATATGTTCTTATCCATCACACACAAAGCAAAAACAATGTCACTAAAGGGTAAGTGCATGAAGATGGGGGCCAAAATGTGGACAAAACCTAAAAAAAAAAAAAAAAACACGTATGCATTCTATTATAACGCGATCGCATTTTAAATTGTCAGGTTTGGGATTTACCGAGGCATAACGCGTATGTGTTATAAAGCATATGTGTTACATAATGCATACGTGTTATTCCTACTATCAATAAAAAAGATGCCCGAGCCTCTATCATTTTATCTCCTTCAAACGCGAGTTTCAGAGCTTAACCGTGCCTCATGTTTTTTCATTCAGCTGGATCTCAAGTTCAAAGGATCGTTTCTGGATCATCAGGAAGATCTGAATTGACGATGGCACGACGGAGAAGAGGTAAACACAATTCTTTTCTCAAAATTGCATTGAAATATGATAATTATAGATTAAAATTTGAATTGAATACATATGTTTTATTGTTAAGTTAGATGTCGAGGGAATCAACCACAACCAAATCTTACTATTCCTGTCATCCATCCCGATGCTCCCACAATTGCTCAACATCCCCTGGGTAGTCAAGAAGATTTAGTAGCCTACATAGTTGAAAAAAAATTGAAATTTAGGATTTAATCAAAACGATGAGGGATTCACAATCTACAAACCCCCACCGCGCCTCTCTTGCAAACACATTGGAGGCATTACTTGTTCAAGTTGACACGGAAATGGGGAAAATTGATCATTGGACAAATTACAGAGAGGGTTGTAGGGTTTATTATTCCAACATATTGTCATATGTGGAAGTAAAGAAAAAAGAAATTTCAAAAGACCTCATATGCGCCTTATTCACGGATCCTCGCACTAATTTTCCTATTTCATTGTCATGTAAACAATTTCCCATCCATTGGTGCAATAATAATTTGATTAAAAATAATTTGTGGGACCGATGGTGGATGGTGTTTGATTTTCCACCTTGTAATAACAACGAGTTGCCACTATACTTTCCGAGGAAACTCTATTACAAGTTTATCCTCAACGAGATCCCAAATTATTTTGATTTCCAAGATTTCCATGGCCGAGGAAAATGATCTGCATAGGATCGACCAGGTACATAATGTGCACCTATTCAATAGGGTAGATTCCCTGCACAGAAGCCCCCTCACCCTGAGATTGTCCCTCAAGTAGTGAAGGAGATAGTAGAGATTGATACACTCCATGCACTTCAGGGGCTATCTGTGACCCTTGTTCGACATACGAGGGAGATTTTTGAGCCAGATGCTCGTGGAGGTACACAAAGTATTCCCTTAGGGAGTACTAGCATGAGGCCACATCTTTGCTCGTCATGTGGTAGCATATGTTTGGGGCCCGAGGAGGACGATACTTTCATGCGTACTAATTTTGGTGCACCTGGTGCTAGGGGTGCACACGATAATGTCACTATGTCAGATGTCCTTTTGAGTGAGACATTTGGATTACATTCATCGGCATCACCTTCGCAGGTAAATTTGTTATGTTTTGTTATGTGTGTTACAAAAAGTTTGGAGTACTTGATTTACTTATATATGTTAAATTTTTGAAATAATTGTATTTATACATGTATATGCATTGATATTACAGCACACAGGAGGCACATCTTCATCCCGACCACAGGTGGCGAGCACCATGCATACACATACATTCACAGAGGTAATTTAGAATGTTAATTATGTAAAATTTTCACATACATGTGTGTATATATATATTTGCATGTGTGTGTGTATATTAGTTTTGAAGTCAAATATATGTATGTTCTTGTATGTCCATCTAACTCACGTGATATACATGTTTGATAAAGATGTTGACTTCACTAGATACCCCACCATCTCTACGAAAAGTAGATAAAGGTGTTGCCACTGCGATTTCATCTGCATGCAGCAACTCACTGAGGTATTCAAACAACACGTAAATTTTGTTAAATTTCTCGTGTAATTCATATTATGTTAAATTACATGTTAGTAATGTCTTTCATTGTAGAATTATTAAATTATGTTAATAATGTCTTTCATTGTGTATATGCAAGAGTTACTCATGACGAGATAGTAGCCCTATTCACTTGATTCACAGGCGTGGCGGGGTAAAAACAATAGTTCTATATTGATAAAATTAGTTAAAATATTGTCATTATGTACATACATGTACTTAGTTCTATTTTTGCTAATTCTAATGTTAGATTTTCTGATCTTGTGTATATAGGGAACTTTAACCCCCTCCATTTTGACTTCGAGGACACGGACTCCTCCATCTCGTTGTCTTCGTACCCTCGTTCATACTGCAGGAGCTCCCGATGACTCATCTGAGCATGAGATGCAAATTCGGTGTGATCAAAAACTTGTGGTAAGTTTGTGTATTTATGTAAATACTTTCACTCTAGCATGATCTTAAATACATGTTGAAAACATATATAAATTAAGTTTTGTCAAACAAACATTATTTGCATTTATAGGCTCATCTACATGTGAGTATTCATCGGAAGAGGACTCAAAGCATGGGCTTGGACGATCCAAAGTCATCTCATAGATCTCCATCTTCGTCTAAGGGAGGGCCTTCTTGAGCACGGCTAATAGAGGGATAGATTTTGATGAGTAGGAAATATATATGTCTTACATGACATTGTTTTTATATGTCTATGTGTATGGAATTGTATGTACGCCCGTATGGCATTTGAACTTGATAGTATATGACCTATTTAGGCATTTATGTATTTATTATGCACATTAAAATACTATTTGGAACTTGATAATTTTGTATGAGACCTTACATTTATGAGATTATTTTCGTATGAAACTAATATGATGTGCGCTTGACAATATTTAAGACATTATAGATTATTTTTTTATTTATTGGTGATGTACATGTACTAGCATTTTCAATGTATAGTATGCATTAAACTTTGGAAATCAATATTTATATAATGTATGTATATAAAGAGTTACCTAATCCAAGTAATTATTCATTCAATTTATCAATGTGTATATGTGTATTTACCTTACTTGCGCTTCTTCTTGCTCATGGTCTCTTTGTACTGGTTCCTATCTTATCATGCACTTACTACATTCTTCTATGCTTCTTAGTCTTCTCCTGTTGAAACACCCAAGAGTCGTCACAATTTGATGTCTTTCATTTGTTGATATTTTGATAATGTCTCTCCATATACATTACTCCAATGTTTGAGAATGTCTCCAGATGTAATGACATTCTGATTCAGACACTCAATGATTCTTGATTGTCTAATCCTCTCCAATTTGTGTTATTACTTTTAAATCTGTAGGCATTTCAAGTTATTTAGAAATCACATCACACCCTTCACTAGGCTTGATGACTACCCCTATCCTTTTGAAAGCGCTTTTGAAAGAATCCATGGGTTTATCATAGCATAAATTATCAATGAATAGAAGGTCACTAAGTCATAGGCCAACTGACTCCCATCTAGAACTAAACAAGAAATATTTACTAGGGGATTGATAACTCCCGTGTGTTCTTAGACATACCCCTATCAAATTCATTCTTAAGCCAATCTAGTCATTCAGGGCTCTTAAGGGACTACGCCCGGACAAGGTAGCCCGAAAGCACGGGTAGTGTAGGGAACCAAAACAAAGCCTCCACTAGTGTTCACCTGGCCACCCCGACGTGTTGGCGTAGTTGGTTCGGTCCCATGAGCTTCTGTTTGTAAACTACAACATCTAGAATCCCTATACTTGACTCAGACTCGTAGTATTTCATGTGCTTGTAAACAATAGGACAATGAGAGAACCGAATGGAGATGGAAAAGCTGGGAGAGACTTTCGTAGAGGGCTTCAACATGGAGGTTTTAGATCGATGAGATGTCTCTAGGTGCCATGGAGTCCGAGAAATCACATGTCAAAGATATAATGTGTTTTGGTCTCGGGAATCTTAAAAGACTACACCCGAATAAGGTAAGGGAACAAAAAAATCCTCCACTAGCATTCCCTTGGCCACCCCGATGTGTTGACGTAGTTGGTTTGGTCCCAAAAGCTACTATTTGTAAAATATAACATCTATCATCCTTACACTAACTCAGAATATACTATTTCACGTGCTTACAAACAATAGGACAGTGAGATAACCAAGTGGAGATGGTATAGGGCCTTCAGGTGGAGGTCTTAGATCTGAAGAGACATCTCTAGGTGCCATGGAGTCCTAGAAATCACCTGTCTAAGATATAGTGTGTTTTGGCCTTAGGTATCTTAAGGGACTATGCCCGGACGAGGTAGCACGAAATTACGGGTAGTGTAGGGAACCAAAACAAAGCCTCCACTAGCGTTCACCAAGACACCCCATTTGTGTTGTTGTATTTGGTTCGGTCCCACGAGCTTTCGTTTGCAAACTACAACGTCCCGAGAGCCCTACACTGACCGAGACCGTAGTATTTCACGCGTTTGCAAATAGTAGAATAGCGAGACAAATGAATAAAGATGGAGAAAACCGCAAGAAGATTTTGTAGAGGACCTCGACATGGAGGTCTTAGATTTGACGAGACGTCTCTAGTGCCACGAGTCCGAGAAATCACCCGTCCAAGATATAACATGTTTTTGCCTCAAGGATCTTAAGGGACTATGCCTGGCGAGGTAGCCCGAAAGCACGGGTAGTGTAAGGAATTAAAAATAATCCTCCACTAGCATTCACCTCGCCACCGTGAAGTGTTGGCGTAGTTGGTTTGGTCCCATGAGCTTCTATTTGCAAAATATAGCATCTCGGGTTATCTGTTGTACACCGATCGACTACACTTTTTCACGCATTTTCAAACAATAGGACATCGAGAGATCCAAATGGAGATGAATAAAACCATAATAGGATTTCATAGAGGTCCTTGAGGTGGAGGTATCGGATCTCGACGAGACATTTCTAGGTGCCACGAGTCTGAGAAATCACCCGTCGAAGATATAACATGTTTTGGCCTCATGGATCTTAAGGGACTATGCTCGGACGAGGTAGCCCGAAAGGACGGGTATCATAGGGAACTAAAACAAAGCCTCCACTAGCATTCACTAGGACACCCCGCCGTTTGGCATATTTGGTTCGGTCCCACGAGCTTCCGTTGCAAACTACAATGGTGGGTGCCCTACACTGACCGAGACTACAGATATTTCATGCGTTTACAAATAGTAGGAAAACAAAAGAACCAAATAGAGATGGAGAAAACCGCAAGAGGATTTCATGAGGACCCCGACGTGGAAGTCTCGAGTTTGACGAGATGTCTCTAGGTGCCACGGAGTCCAAGAAATCACCCGTTGAAGATATAGCGTGTTTTGGCCTCAAGGATCTTAAGGGACTACGCCGGACGAGGTAGCCCAAAAGCACGAGGAGCGTAGGGAACCAAAACAAAGACTCCACTATCTTTCACTAAGCAATTCAAACGTGTTGGCCCAGATGGTTTGGTCCCATGAGCTACTATTTGTAAAATATAGCATCTGGTAGCCTTGCACTGACTTAGACTGCACTATTTTGCGCATTTGCAAACAATAGGACAACGAGAGAATCGAATGGATATGGATAAAACCATGAGAGGCTTTCATAGGGCCCTGAAATTTTTTCCATGTTAGTACTAAAGAGCTTCAAACTTTCATTGAATGACTACATAAATCTAACCTAAATAGTTAGAGTAATAGACTAAATCAGCATTTTATTTCTCACATATAAAATGAATTTCTTCCTTCAAAAAAGAAACTATGGGTGAATGCTCAATCAAAAAATAAATTACAATTCTAAACGAGTTTCAAGCTCAATTATCAATACTTCATTGCAGTTTTTCTTGCCAGTATGTTACTTTTGGAACTACCTGGTTTTATTTGTGAAGTTGAAGTAGCTGGGATTAATAAAAATAATCAACTTGACATGTTGTCCTTAAGATTATCCATGATTCTATCGATAACATCACATAGATCTTCCATTCCATTTAAGTTGTGATCCTTCCACACTTCCCATTTTTCCTTTTCTTCCGCCCATATCTTCTCTTTAAGTTCTTCCATATGTTTTTGGGTAATAAAATTGACTCTTTATGACTTTCAGAGGCATTTCTTCTTGAATCATAGTGACATCTTCACCTAATTGTTTTTCTTCACTATGTTCATTGTCATCTAAAGTTGAAGATTTAAAATTTATATGGCCTTCGGCTTCTTTTTGGGCACAACCTTTTGTAATGTCCAAAAAATTCAGGGTCTTCATTCTCTATTTGATTGAAGATATTCATTATTTCAAAATGAACAGTTGAAACATTGGTGGTCTCCCCAACAAAAATAAATTCAGTCTACATAGTTGCATCCTATGGCAAAATCATTGAACATTGGTGGTTTCCTCCACCCGCGCTTTCATGCTACCTCGTTCGGGCGTAGTCCCTTAAGATCCCTGAGGCCACAACATGCTATATCTTCGACGGGTTATTTCTCGAACTCCGTGGAACTAGAGACATCTCGTTAGATCCTAGACCTCCATGTTAGGGCCTTCTACAAAATCCTCTCGCAATTTTCTCCATCTCCATTTGGTTCTCTCGTTGTCCTATTGTTTGCAAACACAAGAAATAGTTTAGTCGAAAGTGTAAAGGTGCTAAATGTTGTATTTTGCAAAAGCGGTATCTTGTGGGACCAAACCATCTAAGCCAACACATCCAAATTTCCTAGTGAACACTAGTGGAGGCTTTGTTTCGGTTCCCTACACACCCCGTGCTTTCAAGCTATCTCATTCGGGTGTAGTCTCTTAAGAGCCATGAGACCAAAACACGTTATATCTTCGACATGTGATTTCTCGGACTCCGTGGCACCTAGAGACATCTCATCAGATCCAAAACCTCCATGTTGAATCCATCTACGAAAGCCTCTCCCATTTTTCGCCATCTCCATTTGGTTATCTCATTGTCATATTGTTTGCAAACGCGCTAAATATTGTAGTTTGAGTCAGTGTAGGGCTCCCAGAGACGGTGTAGTTTGCAAACAAAAGCTCATGGGACCAAACCAACTATGCCAACACATCGGGGTGGCTAGGTGAACACTAGTGGAGGCTTTTTTTTGGTTCCCTATGCTACCCGTGCTTTCGAGCTACCTCGTCCTGGGCGTAGTCCCTTAAGAGCCCTGTGGCCAAAACATGTTATATCTTCGATGGGTAATTTCTCAAACTCCGTGGCACCTAGAAATGTCTCATCAGATCCAAAACCTCCATGTTGAAGCCCTATATGAAATATTCTCGTGGTTTTTTCCATCTCCATTCGGTTATCTCGTTGTCCTATTATTTGTAAATGCTCGAAATAGTGTAGTCTGAGTCAATGCAAGGTTGTTAGATGTATTTTGCAAACAATAACTTGTGCGACCAAACCATCTGGGCCAACACATCTAGATGGTCAGGTGAGTGCTAGTGGAGGATTTGTTTTGGTTCCCTACGTTACCCCTGCTTTCGGGCTACCTCGTCTAGGCGTAGTCCCTTAAAATCCCTGAGGCCAAAACACGCTATATCTTTGACGAGTGATTTCTTGGACTCCATGGCACCTAGAGACGTCTCATCAGATCTAAGACCTCCATGTTGGGGCCCTCTATGAAATCACATCGCAGTTTTGCCATATCCATTCAGTTATCTCGTTGTTCTATTATTTGTAAACCAACGAAATAGTGTAGTCTGAGTTAGTGTAAGACTGCTAGATGTTGTATTTTACAAACGGTAGCTTGTGGGACTAAACCAACTACGCCAACATGTTGGGGTGGCCAGGTGAATGCTAGTGGAGGCTTTTTTTTGCTTCCCCATGCTCCTTGTACTTTTGTGCTACCTCGTCCGAGCATAGTCCCTTAAGAGCCATGAGGCCAAAACACACTATATCTTCAATGGGTGATTTCTCGGACTCAAGTGGCACCTAGAGACATCTCATCGATCCGAGACCTCCGTGTCGTGGCCCTCTACAAAATCCTCTCACGATTTTCACCATATCCATTCATTTCTCTCATTGTCCTATTGTTTGCAAACACGTGAAATAATGTAGTCTCGAGTCGGTGTACGACCCAGCCGCTATAATTTGCAAACAAGCTCATAGGACTGAACCATCTACACCAACACATCGGGGTGGCCAAGTAAATTCTAGTGGAGGATTTGATTTGGTTCCCTACACTACTCGTGCTTTTGGGCTATCTTGTCCGGGCGTAGTCCCTTAAGAGCTCTGAGGCCAAAAAATGTTATATCTTCGACGGATGATTTCTTGGACTCCATGGCACCTAGAGACGTATCCTTAGATTTGATACCTCCATGTCGGGGCCCTCTACGAAAGCCTCTCGTGGTTTTATCCATCTCCATTTGGTTCTCTTGTTGTCCTACTGTTTGCAAACGTGTGAAATATTGCAATTTGAGTGCATGTAAGGCTTTTCATTGCTAATCTCCTTAATAATATAGGTGGTTCATACAATAATGGTGATGAAATGAAAATTTTAATAAGATATTTTTACAATCTAGGTGGTGAAATTACAATTTATGTTTGTTGTTCCTTTCTAATATTTAATTTCGCTTAGCTTCACTTAGCTTCGAGAATAATAAATTCTCTCTTGACAATTCCAACCATGTGAAGGTCGAAGCTTTTTGGAACCACTAACCTACATAAACATGTTAGTCAAAGAATTAAATAGAATTTTAAATCATACAAAATTTAAACAAAATCATTTAAGTAAATATTTAAATTAAATTCATGAAGATCGTACCTTTGCGAATTCAATCTAATGAACCGCATAGGATCAACTCTATTCTTGACAATATCAAGAATTGCTTCATGATCTGATTCACAAACCTTCCACAAATTATTTGTTTGATGGCAGACCTCGATATTTTATTAATTTAATATTTGTTGCAAGGACCAAATGTGAATAATGAAGTATCTTCCGATGTACTTCATAGTCTTCAAACAACCAAATGTTTGATTTTTTGATAGTATATCATTGAAGCGAAGTTCTAGTGACTACCATTGATCCAGATTAGTATTCTCAAGGTCTTCACCATCAATGACTATGAAAGTCAAAAAAATTTCCCCTCTACACAACGAGACAAGAAGTAGTTTGTTCCTTCTTCGTTAAATTTCGTCCACAATAATCGCAAAGACGTGCCCTATGTATAACAAAGTAAAACTATTCACAATTTAAAAATACATTAAGAGTTGACCATTTAATAATTTATAAATCTAAAACATGGCATGTACATATATGTATATACATTGGTGCACTAAATCGAGACTTGGTCAAATTTAGGTGATGTTGTTATTTGATCTAAAGACCACCGCAAGTTATAATACTCATGGAACTTGATGTGTGTCGAGTGGAATTAGAGGTCTACGAGTCCATTCATATACCCACTGCTTTGTGACTCACATTCATTTCCACAAAATCAATGCATGATATACAAAAACATGTCGGGCACCTAGTATAAATACTCCAAGGATTTGCATCGAACTACTGAATGAATGCATATCACTTGATCCTACAATTGACATACACTCTTCAATGTTTGTCAGATGTTATTCCTCTATCGACCAAAAATATTTACGAACCATTGATCTCTCTTGAGATTCATGGCCCATATTCTTGACACACTATCAACAATATTTTTTGCATCTGTAAATTTAGAACCATCCTTGAACTTTAACTCTTCTCTTGCAGTACTCTTTTCACGCATGCTTATGCACCACCATGCTCTTCTTTTCCATGCCCCGCCTCAATAAAACTGCAGATATGTTGTACATTTGTTTCTTTGTGCATCCTTCTTAGCCAATAAAACATTCGTGCATTCTTGAATTGTGATGTGCATTGTCTAACCAAATGTAATGTTGATCGAAACTAATGTTCATCTCATTCAAGTTTGCATAAAACCCTTGAAACAACCTTGTACATATTATGTAGAAAGTGTCTGATCATCATTGATGTAGAAATGATACTCTCTTAATATTTTTCAATCTTGCTCAGTGCTTTCTGGAGAGTGCATGAATGTTATATGCACGAAAATAGAAACTTGCACTGAGTTATAATATTAAGACTGAACCTCCATTTGTGGCTGCAATGTGTAATTCTCTGCAAGTAAACTATTGAAACAATAGTATCAAGTGGGAATGTGTCATTTTTAACTTTAATTGTTCATCCAACCATCGACCTCTATGTGTGTGCCTTGCATACTCAAAAAAAGTTCCTCTCTAAATTTGACCATATATTACGATACGGTAATTGTTTTGAACAATCTCCCACCTCTTAGATTCTTTTCCATATTTTAATTGATATGCCACCAATTTATATTTGGTGAAATCAACCAATTCTTTTCCTATTGAATATGTACTCTCCTCATGGATACAACTTTTCAGATTTGGCAAGCCACCGCATATATTGCACATTCCATCCAAACATGCTTTGTTATAAAAATTGTTTTGATAATTTTTCACAAAATATTGTTGGAATAAATTCTCTTGAAGATTTTTTTGGGACATTTAATCCACTCCCTGCAACATGATGTCGGTTATGAAAATACGATATATTTGACAAAAAATATCATAATGTATTAAAAATTCAACATGATGCTTGCAGCAAGTGGTACGTGAGTGATTGATTTTCACATAAAAGGGTTTGTTCATTTCAAAGAATTTTTGCTAATGTTAATTTGTGGATTTTCATTCTTAAACTTAGAGAACAATTTTGTTTGAGTCATATCTAAGAAATTTTTTTTTGCACACGATTCATGATTACGAGAACCTATTCTTCTTTTTACTATATCTCTTCTATTCAATGACACCCTTGTGTTCTCATTCCAAAATTTTACAATTAATTCGTGTAGAATATTAGATGTATTCTTGTCTTTTCGTGGAAGTATGCTAAAGAAAGCCCAATAGTTAGTGTTATTGGTGACTCAAGATGTTTACGTCTCTCTATTGCTTTCATTAGTATCTTTTTGTTTAGCTTCAAAGCACTACTTGTTTTTCTAATCAAGCGTTTATTAATTGTCTTATCACTTATTATACAATTAGTAAGTGCACACCGTGTAGCATTACTATATTTGACGTGTCTTTTTCCACCTACAATTTGGTATGTTTTATGTATGTTTTCAACAATTGACGCATTTGGATCAATAACATTAGATGTTCTTAACCGTAGGGTCTTCATTATAGGTCTTGTCTTAATTAATTTCATCAATGTAACAAATAATTGACATCTTTGTGTGTCATTTAAATTCTCAAATTAATTATCCCAAATTCCACTAGCTTTTATTCTCGCATTTCTTTCAAACATTTTGTTAGGCATTGGTTTTATAATGTTTTTATCAATTTCAATTATGTGAATTTGTTTTCTTCACAAAATCAAAGGAGGTGTTCTTAGAGGTGAAAATTCATTTACAAGGTTACTTTTTTCATTCATTGTTTTCATACAAATTTCGGGTTAACATTTGGATTCTCGGGTAAGGGTTTAACAATTGGATTCATACCAATTTCTTCATCCATACCAACATTATTATTCAATTCAATATTATTATTCATTACAAAATCATTGTTCATTGCAAAATCATTATTCTTTACATTTTCATTATGTATTTCATCCTCATTTTCTAATACATTAGCTACATTTGATATAACGGATGTACCTTGCCCTACTCGAAGTGTTTGCATTCTCTTGAATTTCTTTATTCTTTTTTCTTCCAATTACTCCGGTCTCTTGTTCTTGACTTTCCTCTTGTCCTTAACTCGACGTTTATCGCCCATGATTAAAGAAAACAACTAGTGGGGTAGGGGAAAAAATGAACTACTAAAAACACGTACAAGAATGTAGAGAAAATTACAGATAAAATAAAATGTTCGCATAATTCCTATGAAAGAGATGAAAGGGATGTTGGGGGGCCACAATATATAAACAAAGAAAAACGCGTACGCGTACATGTTATGTAACACGTATGCATTATAACCCATACGTGTTTTGTATTTTCTCTTTTCTCAAGCCATGCCTCAAGGCTTAGGATCCTGTTTGGATCCCCAAGCCTAAGGCATGGACCTGTACAAACACAACAAACAACGTGTTTTTGCCAAAAATGTAAAAATTTCACTTCCTCTATGATAAATCAAAATAAAACAACCGATCCATTTTAAAAAAATATACCACGACGACGTAGAACAAAGTTTCTTCTTTCTAAAAATATAATTTTTTAAATTTTCTTACTAATATAAGGTTTCCATATTATTTATTTTCTAACTATGTCTTTTTATAGCTATTTTTTGAAGTGTAAATATGTCTATCTTTCATGGTATATCTTTTTTTGGATGATAGAAATTTTAAAAAAATTATACTAGCCCAAACTAGGCATAATTCTATACATATTCAAAAAAATTCTAATTTTTGATATTTTTTGAGGTAGTTAGGGGGGGCACGGTCGGAGCTCTGTTATTTTTCAAAACATAAAATTTATGTACTAGAAAAATCATAAATAAAAAAATATTTTCTATAAAAATCTAAAAAAATGGAGCCCAAACTAGATGCTCCTAGATATGTTTCTACCAAAGGATTTTCAAAAATACTAAATGGTACTCAAAAAACGGTGGGGGACACGAAAATCAATCTATTATGTTTTTAACAAAAATATGAGCGTATTTTAATTATTTGACCCACTTAAACTTATCCGTTTTCAATCAAATTTGGTAGCTTAGAAATTAGACTCAAAATTATACGATTCATATTTCTACACCATCTTCCAATTTTGAGTGTAACTATTTCGAAAAACTCGTACAAGTTGAAATTTTTTTTCAGAAAAATGTATCCACTTAAGACCCCCTTTTGGCCCCCCAACTTGGTGCACTTACCCTAAAGTAGTATGTAACCTCTAAGGTAATGACGAACTCGAGGACGTTGATCATCCTTTTGCCTCCGTTGCCTCCATCCTCCAATGTGGTGCTGCTAACTCAATCGGATTGGATCATGGAGCTCAATTTTACATACCTCAATCGGACATCGGATTCCACCGAAAATGCGTCCATAAGGAAAAATTATTTTTAATGGAATTTTGAATGGCACAACTTTCCTAATTTTTGAAAATTTTGACAAAAAATTAACACTCCTTTGACATTTGACTTGTTTAAAATTGACACAACATGACTTACAAATCCAATATAAATATTTAGATCCTACAAACTGGCCAAAATCAGACTCAATAACCTATAAAAACATATATTATCGTAACCAATAAAACTTGATAGTGACCCTTTACTTCAAATTACAATTTAAAAAACACATTAGTGTTAAGACACAATATACTAGGACTTCTATAGAATTTTTAAAAAAGCTGAACAATATAGATAGCCATGATGATACAAACAAAGACTCGGGAACAATTTTTTTAACTTACTTGAACAACTTGACAACCATAGTTACATCGAGACGCGTGTCCCCCAAATTTGACACGTTCGGGACATCCCGGATGTCCTAGGGACGTGGGGAAACGTTCCCTCTTTTTTTTTTTGCTTGAGGGAAACGTCCCAGGACGTTTAAAAATGTTGGGAAACACCCTGGGGACGGGGAAACGTGGGGGGACGTGGGGGGGACGTCCAAATGTCCCCCACGCATTTATTTCCTTTTTTGGAATTTCTTTCCTTTTTTGGATTTTTGGTGAAGAAAACACAAGAATAGAATAAAATTTGCCATTTTTGGAAGGGGTCCGAGAAGATGTAGCAGCAAAAACTTGCATGTGCCATAACTTTCATTCTGTGGCTCCGTTTCGGTGTTGTTTTCTCTAAAAGTTCATATTTTCTTGAGCTCTACACATTGCTGGCAATATTTTTCTTATTTTCATAAAATCAATTTTTGCACCTTTTGGACCAAGCAACTTCTTACAATCTTACGAAAGAATCATGAGTATTAAAGAATGTATTTTATGTTTATGAGTTCAAGTTTCACCTTATTTAAATCTCAAATGGTTTTATTTCAGCTTATTTATATAATTTAGTCACTATATCTTTATATTTTAAATATTTATATATTTTTTAATTAGTCGTCCCCCCGCCGTCCCCAAAATTTAGAAATTTTTTGCTGTCCCGAAAACCCCGTCCCCTGTCTCGAGTAACTATGTTGACAACTTACAATGCATTCTCGATTCCAATAGCAAATTGGATTTGTCACATTGAGGTCGAAGTATTGTGTGGATATCACTTTCTTTTAATTATCCGTAACAAGAGGCAAGTTGAGTGTGAAGTAGTTGAATCGAGAGGAGGTCGAATAGAAAAATTTCAAAGATCACCACCCTCTGACCTCAAAATAATAACACTCGGATTAAAAACAAAATGTTGTGCTTTTGTCAGAAACATTGATCTTTCTACGTTGTAGGTGTTAACAATCTTCTCAATTGGCTTGACATGATGCCGGAAATGGAGGATAATTTTATGCATGGAGGGTGACGACTAGGGTGTCTTTGGTGGCTAGCGCAATCCAAATCCAACTGTTCCAAGTAATCAAGATTGGGAAATGAATGCAATTAAAACCAATACAAATTCTCAATGTCATAAACTTTTCAATGCAATGTCGAACAATGCAGATCCACCCTTGATGCCAATGTGAAATCAGGAGGAGTTTTTTCAGTGCATGCAAGGTAATATAAGTTTAAAATGTAAATAGATATGCAACTAAAATCTAGAGATTCTTAGAGCTTCAAATAATTTGATGCACAAGATATTTCTGTGTAACTGAAAATTAACTCTTAAAATAGAAACAATATCATACACAGATCTACCATCTACAGGAGAAAAATAGAAATATTTCTGCCCCTACAAATTAGTTAAACTCCCATCATAGGCTTCATCTGATTTTGTGCACATAAAAATGAACACAAAAATAATAATTTTAGTGTATTACATTTGAGAAAACATAGTGCAAATAAATAGGCATTACATCTCCTTAAAATAAAGAGTTAAGTACTAAAATAGCGGAACTATAACCATTGTTAGGTGAGTTGTTATAACTCATGTAACAATACATAAAAGAAATAAATAAAAACTACTCAATACAACAAACTCACCCATGTCAATAATAAACAAGAATATCCTCAACACAAACGATAACTTGCACAGATTTTCAGTTGAATGTTATAGACTCTCCCCATTGAATACAACCACCTTCGGTTGTCCCAACATTCTCAAGGATTAACATCCGCAAGAGGACTATGGAGTTCCTCCGGGTCAACACAGAGCTCACCCATCTAGATGTATCCCTTTTAACGAGCTTTCTGTGATCCAAGATAGGCATGAGGGTGTAATAATAATCCTCTCCCCACAATGTATCGTCGTAAGGAGTTTTTCCATAATAAATAAGACACAACCCATCTTGCATGCAGAAAAGATCTCATTCGAGAATCTTGGAGGAAGAGGTCAATTTCAATAGATTTATTCGAACCTTAGCTCAGGAAAGGGTAATGCTTATTACCCAAACAAATAACTTCAAAAACTCATATTGAATCCTGTATTCAAAATAACAGAGTATCAATCCCTCAATGACCTCTTCGCGGTCATGTTTATTCCTAACAGATAAAGGCTTAAATCGATTCTTACACCATTATCAAACATTAACTCCTCTTATATTTTATTTATCAAATCCGGAGGGCCCAAAAAAGAAAAACCCATTTATGTACTCATTCCGTTGAAATAAGTACTGAAATGAAAGTTATCAAATCATTTACTCACACCCAAAAAAAAATTCATGTATTCCCAACTGAAATAAGCAAAGGAAGGGTTTAGTAAAACCATGTCTGGTGCTTACGATATGTCTGAAATCTGATTTATTTTCCCTCACAAATTTTCTGAAGTTTTCCAGTAAGGTGAACCAGCACACCGTAAATTTATCATCCAATATCGATTTAATACACCCCCAAAATGGTGTAGCATCATCGCCTCCCGCAATGCCAATTTTAAGCTCAGCTCGCATGCAGTTTCATGCAATATTTCTTAATCTCATAAGATTTTTAATTAACAACTAAAAATTGCATGCAAAGACCAAAAGAACCAGGCTCTGTTATCACAGAATTTGAGTTCAAACTCACACAACTAAAGTCACAATGAACTCGTACGCACGTAGTAGATTTTTCAGGAAGATTCACTCTTCTCGAGAAACAAGCATTAACTTCCATTAATAACCAGAGATGCCATCTAATATATTCAACCTTTAAACTATATTCAAAAACTTTGCATGATAGAGTTATTTTAATTAAATAATCAACTATATTAGCTTAACGATGTATTGCGGATCAGTCGAAGACCTTGACGAAACAATTTAGTAGTAAGCCATTGTATGCTAGGGTCGGTTATCACCCTTTGTAATAAAGCTTTATTAAAAATTGTTTATAATACCTTGCAAATTACCATTTTCCTATGGTATTTAATCCCCTGCAAAGCACAATGATAACATGCCACCTTTTCCATATTGAATGGTTTATACGAAGTAAAATAAATAAAACAAACATTTATTTTTGCTATGTGTCTTATACCGACACCAAAAATAATCAATGTTCCCAAAGTATCGATCGATCAATGATGGAGATTAATTTAAACAAATTTATACATGCTATAGAGGGTGGTTAACTTTGATGTCGAATACACACGACATTCATAAATGACATGTAATTGATCAGTCAAGAAAATAATCAAAATAGATTCATAGAATCATTATTTTCTTTCCATTCAAGGAGTTATAACTTATTTACTAACAAAGGTATCACATATCAACAATATTAACCAAATGCACTAGCAAAAGTTACAAAATCGCTCAATCCTAGTATTTGTTGATAAACTATCATAACACTTTGTCGTAAAGTAAAACTTATCCTTCCCTACATAAGTAAGTATCAAGCAACCAATCATAACTTCTATATATTGTTGTAATATATTTCAATTGCGTAAAGATCCAATCATACATTAGAAGTCATTACCTCTTTAAGCAAGGTGGATGGGATATCACTATTATAGCCTTGTATAGGTTAGGCGACTATTAAATAATCACATTTAATCGGCCCATTGAAGCACTAGTCCATAAGCAAGTTCAACATTGTTATGTAATCATTGTCATCAGTGAGACAAGTAAAATAGTGATATCAAATATGGGTACGATTAACCGTAAGTACCCGAGTTAAGGGAGTATCCCAAAACACACAACATAACAACATAGTCATCCAGGATGGTTATAGAAACCATCATAAACCGAAAACAAGGTAATATACATCCATGACTATAAGTATGCAAAATGAATTACAACATTAAACAGTTTGTGACTACATGACAATGAGAGCCATTGTGATGTCACGCATATAGTTGTACACAAGTATGCATACCCTTTCGGCTATGCGTACATGTGCACAACAATATACGGAACAACGTAGTAGTTCCATTTTTCGCATTGCTTATAAATTATTTAATGATACAATTTATTTTATGACAAAATAAAATGAAAAATTACGGGATGTGACAAATCACATCAAACATAAACTGGATTGAAACATTCCTACCCAAGTGAAACTATTGGGATTTCATCACCTAATAGGAAACCGACTCGGTGTTCTGGCCAAGTATAAATAATTAGTGGTTGGTATATTGGCTAAGAACCCAATCCCTTATCGCTGCAGAACCGTGAAGTGAGGGGGTAAGCCCCAATACTAGGCCCCGTATTGATACCAACAAATATTTGGGTCTCACGTAGCTTGGGTATATCGAGGAGTCAAGCCTTAAACATTACTTGAAACCATCCTTAGATGACCATTTCCTAGGACCTTATCAGTTGTTTTACACATTTCAATTTTCTTCTAAATTAATCAAGATAATAAAAAATTATTTTGTGTGATTTTTTTGTTGTTTGTAATCAACTATCTAGTTTTATTTTTCATTATTAGGTGATTTTTTGTTTCTATGGTTCTTACAAGACAAAAATACCGTATCCAAGCTTGTGACTATATGACAAAAAAATTCAACGATCCATTGACAATCTTCAAAAGCGCCTTGAGGAAGCCTCGTGTCTAATTGAGGAGCGACCAACCTGTTCTATCACCTAAACCAGAAGATCAAGAACAACCTCACTCTCCTAGTAGCCAATCTTCTTCATCTGAGATACCTGATCCTTTCAGTCCCCGTTTCTTTGATAGTGGGGATCCTATCTTTTTGAAATTTTGGATTCAAATCTCGTTGCTCTTAATGCATACCTTTTTTCGGGGTGTTCACCTTCATCCATCCTTACCTAAACCATGACCTTATGTACCAAATCCCTCATGTGCTTATACCCATCTCATTGATCCTAATTATGAGTTGGTTATTCAACAAGTGCATCCATATCCTACTAGCATCAATCATAAACATCGATCATGTGTCTTGACTCCTATTATTTCCTTCATCTCAACGTAGTCTCTTCACAAGACATGACCAATCAACAATCCACGTCTTCACCACACCCTTCAACTGGTTCCACACCACCTCAAAATAACACAAACACATCTTCATCCACACAAACACCTCTAGTTTCCTCTACTATTCAGACTCCTCTCATGAGTTTTGTAGCCATCCCATCAAGTGTAGCTCAACCTCCCCATCCCAACAACTCCGAATCCATTTTTCAAAACATAGTTATGTCTATTCCCACATCAACCCCACTTATCAATACTAGTTGTATTTCTCTTTTCTCCCCTCTTCACAACAATCGTCTACTATTCCCACTTCTTCTCAATCTATACCTCAACAGACTCCACCTCTGACTCATACCTCTATTCCTTTTCATAATATCTATGACATTCACAACTACTTATTCATACCATTATCCCCTTTCAAAAATTCCACAATAGTGTAACATATTATTCACACATCTATTCCTTTCCAACACATACCCCAACAATCACAACCCCTTTTCAACACCTCCATGCCTATCCAATATCAATATATTCAACCTTCACAACCGTTAGTTTCACAACCCATTTATAACATTCCTCAACAAAACATTCCTCAACAAAACATTCCATTTCAATAGAACATCCCTCAACAATATCAACCATACCAGAAACCTAATCAGTTTTCATATAATCAATCTAGTTCATCCTTGTCAAAATACACAACAACAACCGCATGAAACAAACCCTCTTCAGGCTTTAATGAACAAAATATCTAGCCTCGAAGCCGCTTCTATGGGTCCCAAGAATACACTATCATATGAACAAATATGCAACAAGCCTATTCATCCATCTATACCATACAAAGCTTATCCTCCTCACTAGGAACTTCCTAAGTTCCTTAAATTATACAATAAGGAAGATCCTCAACAACATATATGGGCTTTCTGTCATGCATGTTACCTTATAGCTCATGATCAAGACTTGATGCTTAGGACATTCCCATGTCTCTAGCAGGCCCTACTTTAGACTGGTATAATAGTATCCCATATTATCCGCTCTTCTCATTTACACATCTCACTTAACTATTCCTTAAAAAAATTCAATCAATATTTCTTGTAAAATTACCATTATCGAATTATATGAAATCAAACAATTTGAAGACGAGTCCATTGTAGAATTTGTTTCCCATTAGAGGGGTATCATCAATTAACCACCATTTTCCCTCCCACAAACATAGTTAATAGAATTATTCACTCATTCTTGCGCTAAACATATCTGGTCTACACTTCAAATCCAATTCTTTCATACGTCTAACAAATCTTTTACAATGGCCTACAAACTTGAGCTCTGAGCCCTTAAAAAGGTGGAGTCAATCTTAAACCAAAGAAAGTGAAACCTGAATTTTCATCCAAACCATCCTCTAGCCAAGATAAATCCAAATCATTAGCCAATGCAGTAGTTATCAAATCTTCCTCCAAAGAACGTTCTACCACCAAATGCTCTCATCCTCAAAGTAACTATACTCCTATCGGTGAATCATATAGTGTATTTTTGACATACTCCTCGTTCTTAAACATGATCACTATGCCACCTATCCGTCCTGTCGACACCTCTGTTTAAAAACCCTCTTAGTATTGAAACAACGATTATTGCAAGTATCATAGGGTCAAAGGACACGACATTGAAAGGTGTCACTCATTCCGTAATGTCCTTCAAGATCTGATCGATAAAGGTGACTTACATTTAGAAAATCCTAATGCACCTCAAAATCAAAACCTTGATGTCTTTAAACAACCATTTCTAAACCATTCTCCATCGACTAGTCAACCACAAACTAATAATATTCAGGCCCATCATACCATCAACACAATTAATGAAACACTACCTACTCCTGAATCTACACCCATACCTTCTTCCAGCAGCTCCACTGTAGAAACATCAAATAATAAATCCATACAACCCACTCAATCTATCATCGTAAAAGAACCTTCCACATTAGCACATGTCCCTTCTTTATCCAGTCTACCTATGAATTATTCACAACTTCTTGATAAAAATTAACCTATCCTAATATTTTTGAAAAGTTCTTATGATGATTTCATGGCTCAATATCATGTACATAACCTTCAAAAGACTATCCCACATCCATCTAAAAAGGTTACAATCATATCCCGAAACCATCCCACTTCTTCAACACAAAAACCAAAATCTCATCCATCCATCCTAGGGCCACATCCTTCATCAAAATTACCTATCACAATCAAGAAATCAAAAACCATTCATCAACACATAACCGAATAATTTCTATAAAAATAGTATCACCTACACTCGTGAAATCAAATGAAACATTGCTTCCTTCAACATCCAATTCAAAAGGATATTATGTATCAACCCTTGAACAACTTTTTCAATAGTCACTCATAAAGCTTCCCCACTCAAGCCATCCATCTCTCAAGGTTGGAAGCCCTCCTGGTATAACTATGAAGCCTTTTGTGATTATCATCAAACACTAGACATCCCATAGAACATTGTAAGGCTTTCCATGCTGTCATCAAAAATTTTACAAACAAGGGTCAACTCCTTCAAAATTATAGAAATCAAAAACCTCCCATAAAACATCTACAACAACTGTGCCTACCTCATCATCAACACCTACTGAAGGGTCTTCTAGTAAAACCCCTCCTCATCAAATTGACGTTGTTCATATTACTACTCAAGCCCGTACCCATGAACCTAACCCTTCAAAACAAAACAAATCTAAGGTTTCCATTTCCCTCATTGAAGAATCATTTGATCAAATCACACCTTCCCATACCAAGGTTACCATCTTTGTCACCCCTTCTATAAAATCCACTACCACAAGTATAAAAAATTATTATAAAACAATTACACCAAGCTCTAGTTAAAATGTTTCTTTATAAGTTGGTTCAGACCTCACCATCACACAAACAAGCCATGATTGAATCCCTTCATTCCATATCCAGAATTCAAGCGATTCATAACCCTTTGCAAAGATAATGGGTAATCTCTAAACATCCATTGTTATCTCTTTTGATATTTCCGAAATAACGTCACTATGGCCTAAAGGTCGTGACTTTCCCCTCTTCATCACCGCTCAAGTCAATGATGTCCTTGTAAAAATATTCATGATTGATAATGGTGTTGCGATCAATATTATATAATCATACACATTCAACCAATTTTTTTACCAAACACCAGGTTGTACTTTGAGCCTTCAACGATATAATTTCTCCCACGTTGGGTACAATCATCTTACCACTTAAATTCGGTGTCAAAACTCTTCCTGGACTCTTTTATCTTTTTATAAGGAGAGTTATAATACAACATATTGTTAGGCTGAACCCATATATGTGATATGTATTCTATCCCCTCCACACTTCACCGATGTTTTAAGTACAAACACAAGGGTTAAACCTTTATGGCTCCTATGGATCCTAATCCCTTTAAATATTGCAACATGATGTATAGTTAGAAAAATATGATTGTTCCAAAATCAAACTTAGGATCCTCTAATGAGGAATCTACCAACACATCCATCCCATCATCCAAAATACTTATGATTCTTCCCTTAACAACATTATGGAATGTATTTCACTTTGGGGAGTATCATATCCTCATGCTTAATTCACTTCCCACACCCAATATATATGGAAGACCAAGAAAAAAATGTATGTATGAGCCTAACATCAGAGATGTTATCTCCTATGGTCCCACATATCTAAAAATGAATCTCATCTATGGAGGTATCAATCACCCCTCCTCATAACCAACTCCTCAACGTCATGTCTTCTTGTTTATATCAAACTTCAAATTCTTATATAACCAAGTCTTCGCACAAATGTACCTCCATTGCCGTGCACTGGAAGGGCTTTGGATTTGAACATTATGAATAAGGAATCCACGATTTAATCATCCAAGAACCCGTAAACCACATGAGATACATAGGTTAGGTTATAAGAAACCAACCTCTGAATCTTCCATATCAAACCCCATCACACCTATAATTGAAGGTGAAGCATCATCCTTGAACACACACGAAAATCCTATGAACACTGACAACACAATCTCCATCCCTAATATTCTTTTAGTCAATACATTTACCTTATGTCCATTGAATTATCAAAATTATCACGTTACTAAAACACTTCCTCTCATCTGGCCAGAAATGGTCAAAGAGGACTCCCCGCTATCGATATTCTTGATGTCAAAATGATCAAGATATCCTCTCTCATATAGGGAAAAGGACCATTTCCTTGAAAGGCCTTACCACCTAGCACATCAACCCTCCTTCTATTATTTTTTGAAAATGGTTAAGTGTAAGTGGGTTAAAGATCTAAAATGCCAATAGGTGCTCCTATTTTTGTAAAAAAACATAGTAGACAGTCGGTTGTGCCCCCATTTTTTTAGCACTATTTAGTATTTTTTAAAACCCTTTGGTAGAAAGATAGATAGGAGCATCTAGTTGGGATATATTTTTTTAAAGATTTTTCTAGTGAGTATTTTTTTATGATTTTCAAGTACAAATATTTAAATTTTTAAACATAATGGATAGCCAACCGTGCCCCTAACTACCTCAAAAATATCAAAAATTACTTTTTTAAATATGTATAGAATTATTCCTAGTTTGGGATTGTATAATTTTTATTCAATTTCGATGAGTTGAACAAAAGATACACGATGAAAGATAGACATGTATAAATTCAAAAAAATTAGCTATAAAAAGACATAGTTAGAAAATAATTAGTATGGAAACCTTATACTAGTCAAAAATTTCAAAAATCATATATTTAGAAAGAAGAAAGTTTATTCAACCTCGTAGTCATATTTTAAATAATTTTTTTGATCCTTTTGTTGGATTTATTATGGAGGAAGACACATTTTACCATTTTCTTCAAAAACACATTGTTTTTTGTGTTTTAGCAAGTCCATGCCTTAAGCTTGGGGATCCAAACCGGATCCAAGCCAAGAGGTTTTCCTTGGAAAAAGGAAAAACAAAACATGTATGCATTATAATGCATACATGTTTCCTTTTTTATATATTCCCTACCCTCTAACATCCTTTTCCACCTCTTTCACATGATTTCTATCCCCACTCTATCTTCTCTGCACATTCTTGTATGAATTTTGAGTAGTTGAGGTTGTCCCCTACCCCACTATCTATATTTTTCTAATCATGGAGGTAAAAACGATGTAAGGACATGAAGAAGGTCAAGACAAAAACACTAGAGCAATTGGAAGATATTAGAATAAATAAAGTGAAGCGGATGCAAAAACTTTGTGGAGGGAAAGGTACATATACTATATCAAATGTACTTGATGTTTTAGAAAATGAGGATGAATTACATAATGAAAATGAGGAGAATAATTATTTTGTAATGAGTATTAATAATGAAATGAATAATAATGTTGTTATGGATAAAGAAATTGGTATGAATCCAATTGTTGAACCTTTAACTGAGAATCCAAATGTTAATCCTGAAATTTGCATGGAAACACTAAATAAAGAAAGTAACCTTATTAATGAATCTTTACCTCTAAGAAAACCTCCTTCCATTTTTCATAGAAAACCCATTCACTTAATTGAAATTGATAAAACATTATAAAGCTAATGCTTAAAAAATGTTTGAAATAAATGTGAGAAGAAAACCTATGGGAATTTGGGATAATTACTTTGAGAAATTAAATGATACATAAAGATGTCAATTATTTATTGTGTTGATGAAATTACTTAAGATGAGACCTACAATGAAGATCTTAGGGTTAAGAACATCTAATGTTGATGATCGAAATGCAAAAATTGTTGAAAATATACATAAAACATACCATATTATAGGTGTCAACAAATGCACCAAAGATAGTAATGCTACATGACATGCACTTACTAATTGTATAGTAAGTGATAAAACAATTAATAAACGCTTGATTAGAAAAATAAGTAGAGATTTTAAGCTAAACAGAAAAACACTAATGAAAGCAATAGGGAGACATAAAAGTATTGAGTCATCATAATATTGACTATTGGGAATTCTCTAGTAGACTCCCATGGAAAGAAAATGATACATTTGATATTTTAAAAACTTATTTGACAAGGGTGTCACCAAATTCAAGAGATATAGTAAAAAGAAGGAAAGGTTCTCATAATCGTGAAGCACATGTAAAACATTTCTTGGATATGACTCAAACACAATTGTTGTCTAAGTTTAAGAATGAAAATCTAGAAATTAACATTATCCATTTTTTTGAAATGAAAAAACCCTTTTAGGTGAAAATCAGTCACTCACGTACCATTTGTTGTTGTGAGCATCTTGTTGAATTTTCAATGCATTATGAAGTTTTTTTAGTGCATTGTGTTTTTCATACTAAATCATGTTGCGGAGTGTGGATTAAATGTCCCACCAAAATATGCAAGGGAATTTATTCCTACAATTTTTTTAAATATCAATTAGACAATTTATTTATAACAAAACATGTTTCTATCGAACGTGCAACATATGTGGTGACTTGAAAAATTGAAAATTTGTATCCATGAGGTGAGTACAGATTCAATAGGAAAATAATTAGTTGGTTTCAACAAATATAAATTTGTGGCATATCAATTAAAAGATGGAAAAGAATATAAGAGGTGTGAGCTTGATACAAAAATTACTGTATCAAAATATATGGTAAAAAAGAAAATTTGTTTGTGAGTATGTAAGGCACACACATATCTAGCTTGATGGTTGGATGAATAATTCAAGTTAAGAAAGGACACATTCCCACTTGGTACTATTGTTTTAGTAGTTGACTTCGGAGAGAATTACTCATTACAGCCAAAAATGGAGGTTTAGTCACAATACTATAACTCACTACAATTTACTATTTTCGTGCATTTAACATTCACGCACTCTCTAGAAACTAGTAAGAAAGATCAAAATTATTAAGAGAGTATAATTTCTATATCGGTGATGATAAGATACATTCTACGAGAATATGTGTAAGGGTATTTCTAGTTATTTTATGCGAACTTGGCTGAGAGGAACATTTTTTTCAATCAACATTACATTTGGTTGGACAACTACACATCATAATTCAATAATGCATGGATGTTTTATTGGCTAAGTAGGATGCACATAAAAATAGGTGTATAACATATCTAGAGATTTACTAAGGTAAGACATGGAAAATAATAACATGATGGTGCAAGAACATGTGTGAAAATATCCCTTACAAGAGAAGAATTAAAGTTCAAATATGGTGCTAAATTTATAGGTGTAGAAATCATTGTTGATTGGTGTAACAAGAACATGGGCCATGAATCTCAAGAGTGTTTAACGATTCATATATATATATATATATATTATATATATATATATATTTTGATAGAAGAATAACATTTCACAAGTTATGAAGATTGTATGAAAGTTCTTTGGATCAAGTGATATGCACTCATTACATACTTCAAATGCAAATTCTTACACTATTCATACTAGGTGTATGGCATGTTTTTGTATATCGTGCATTGATTTTGTGTGGAATGAATGTGAGTCACAATAGTGGGTCGATTAATGTATTTGTAGACCTCTAATTCCACTTGACACATATCAAGTTCCACGAGCATTATAACTTGTGTCTTCAGATCATATGAAAACATCACCTGACTTTGACCAAGTCTCTGATTTAGTGCAACAAGGTACATACATGTCATTTTATAAATTTATAAATTATTAAATGATAATATCTTAATGTATTTTAAATTTGACTTGAGTTTTACTTTGTGATGCAGGGAATGTTTTTACAGTTATTACAACATAATTTAACAAAGAGGGAATAAACCTATTCTTGTCTCGTTGTGTAGAGGAAAAAAATTGACTTCCACATTCATTGATGGTGAAAACCTTGAGTATCCCACTAGGTCAGTGGTAGTCATTAGAACTTGGCTTTGATGATATCCTATTAAAAAATCAAATACTTGGTTGTTTGAAGACTATGAAATACATAGAAAGATACTTCACTATTCACATTTGGTTCTTAACCAATATTCATTGATCAAATATTGAGGTACGATATCAAATAAGAATCCATGGAAGGTTTTTTAATCGATCATGAAGCATTCTTACCACTATCAAGAGTAGAGTTGATACTTACGGTTCATTGGATTGAATTTCCAAAGGTATGTTCACTTAAGATTCGATATACATCTATAAGAATTTAATTTGAATATTTAATTTAATTTTAAAAAAAAAAATTGTAGGTTTTAAAATTCTATTTAATTGCTTACTAACATGTTTACATAGGTTAGTGGTGCCAAAAATACTCCACCTTCACGTGGTTGGCACTTTTAGTAGAGAATTTATTATTCTCAAAGCTAAGAGAAGCTAAGGGAAATTAAATATTGGAAATGAAAAACAAGCATAAATTATCATTTCACCACCTATATTGTATGAAAAATCTCTTCTTACAATTCTCATTTCACCACCTATATTGTATGAATAATCTCTTCTTAACATTTTTCACCAGTTAGGAATTTTAGATTTTTCGAATTAATTCTTCTTTTACAAGGTATATTCTACGCGATGGAGAACATGAGCGATGGAGAACACGATGGAGGTAATTGTCGATGCGGCCAGATTTCAGAGTTCTGGCTGCAGAATGTCTGCGCACTAAGCCTAAAATTGCTGAGGAGAGGCCAATCTCTGGCCAGAATCAGACGGTTGCAAACACTAGTGCGAGAGATGGAGAAAGCGATGGGGGTACTGTCAATATAGTTTCTGTAGTTCTGGCTGCAGAATGTCTGTGCACTAAGTCTAAAAGTGCTGAGGAGAGGCGGATCTATGGCCAAAATCAGACGGTTGTAAATCTACAAAATGAAAAAGTGGAAATGCTTGGGATCCACACCTCTGGCCTGGAATAAGATTCTTCAAAGCCCTAACATCAATGTGGGTCCGCATTCTCCTCAAAAAGGTCAGTTCACGTGGGAAAAGGACAGTGAAGGTGCCACCTGCCTGATGGTCCCAGATGGTTGTGTTGATAGGGCTTTGAGCAAAGCGAATCTCTCCCTTGTTGGTAAGTTTCTTGGCTCTAGACCTAATATTGATTTTATTAGAAAATGGGCGCTGAGAAAGTGGAAACCTAAGGGGGATCTGAGTATTACCATCATGCCACGGGGTTTCTTTCTGGAAAAATTTAATCAGCAAGAGGATTTGGAATCGGTGCTTCTGGGAGGACCTTGGTGGCTGGGCAATATGGGCCTCTTTTTGAAAAAATGGTATCCGGGATTTGACCCTAACACTGAAAATATAAACACCATCCCAATCTGGTGTAGGCTCCCTAGACTACCATTGCATTTTTGGGATGATGAAATTCTGCTAAACATTGCTAAATCCTTAGGTGCTCCTATCGAGTCCTGGATGGGCCCACGAGAAACAGATCCAGACTTGCTTTTGCTTGATTCTACATTTTTTCTGAAATGGAACAGGAATTACCAGAGCACATCTCGCTTGAAATCTAGGTATGGGGTGTGGACTCAAAAAATTGAGTTTGAAACTTTTCATTTGAGATGTAAGCATTGTCATCACATAGGACACTCCACCAAAAGCTGTCCCAAGAAGGAGATCCCTGCAATGGAAGCAAAACAACCTGAGGAGGGCTCAGTCTTGAGTAAGGACTATAGGGTTCGTGACATGGATAGCCGGAATGAAATCAAAGCCCCTAGTCAGACGAGTTGGACTTCAATAGAAAGGGGGAAAAAAGAGGTTTTAGAACTCAAATAAGGAAGCATTTGGTCTGGCGTCCTAAAACCCCTGCAGCAGCTTTACTTGAAGCACCCAACAAAGAGGACTCGAAAAATCCTATAAAGATGTCCATGGTGGTGAACGAGCAAGAAGGAACTGTGAAGATTAATTTAGTCCCTAATGATCTATATCAAAGTAGTAAGGAAGCTGAGTTAGATAAACCTCTGTACATCATGGAGGAAGAATCAGACAAGGTCACTATGGATCCTAAAGAAACCTTATAGGAAAACACTCCTAAGGGAGATGGTAAATTATTTTCAGATCTACCTCCTTGTTCCAGCAATAGGGCAGTGGTTTCACCTTCTTACTATAGCAGCAAAACAGCTGATCCACACTCAATTAACAGGATTCAGAAAGAGCGTGAAGAGGGAGAAGTTACACCTGTCAAAGAAGATGAGGAACTAAATTCTGGATTCACAAAGGTCATTTCAAAAAAGAAAAAGAGAATGAAAGGATTTGAAATGATCCTAGAATCACTTTACAGTGATAAGAAAAATAAAAAGGACAACTGGGAAACTTCAACTTCCAGAACTACTAGATCTTCTGCAAGAAGACTAGTAGACTTTGGAGGTAGTTCTAAAAGAGGAAGGCCCTCAAAAAAGGCTCTTAGATCTAAGAGAACTGAGAGAGACATTGCAGATGGCATTCAAAGTCAATTGAACCATCAGGAAATTCCAACTCCCAATCATTCCAAATGAAGATTATTTCTTGGAACATCCGAGGTCTAAATGGAAACTCCAAGCAGAGAATCATCAAGGAGTTACGGGATTCTAGTAGTCCTAGTATTTTGATTTTGCAGGAAACTAAGATGAAAGCTAAGATCCTTGAAACTAGTAAAAAGAGTTTCTGGGATAACTCTGAAATGGCGGCTGTTGACTCTCAGGGAGCCTCTGGAGGGCTGGCTACTCTTTGGGATAAAAGGCATTGTACTGGTATGGTTCTTAATGCTAGCACTAATCATCTTGCAATCAAATTTATTGCTATTGAGAATAATGATGAATGGATACTTTCTAATATATATGCCCCTAATACGGTTAGTGGGAGAAGAAATCTTTGGGCAGATCTTAAAACCTTTAGAAACCATTATAGTACAGCTAACTGGCTTATTATGGGTGATTTTAACTCTCCTCTAAACCCAGGTGAAAAATATGGAGGAATCTCCAACTTTTCTATAGGTATGGAGGATTTTGCTGATTTTATTGCTGAACATAATCTTTTAGATGTGGATCTCCATGGGAATAAATACACTTGGAATAATAGAAGGTTGGGAAAAGATTTTATCCAGGTGAGATTGGATAGAGCTCTGATTTCTGCGAGTTGGATTCTTAGTCAAGACTTTCACCTCTCTTCCTTGCCCAGAGTTGGATCGGATCACAATCCGATTGCTTTAAATCTTCTCAATTGGACTAAACCCATCAGAAGCTCATTTAAATTTGAAAAGATGTGGATGGAGCATGACAATATCTACGACAAGATAAAAGAATGGTGGAGATGGAATGGTGAAGGCACTGCTCAATATAAACTAATTCAAAAGCTCAAAAATGTTAAAAAGCAAGTTAAAATCTGGAATAAAAGTGTTTTTGGCAATGTGTTTGATAATAAAGCAAAAGCTCCAGGATTTGGAAATCAAAATGGATACTATGGGGAGAACGGCCGAAGACCA
Organism: Taxus wallichiana var. yunnanensis; assembly: GCA_018340775.1. Lineage (NCBI taxonomy): Eukaryota > Viridiplantae > Streptophyta > Pinopsida > Cupressales > Taxaceae > Taxus > Taxus wallichiana. The sequence goes on along the minus strand of CM031236.1, from coordinate 206,583,462 downwards.
AACTATTGAAAAGAATATTCTTTCAGAGTTGCATACGATTGCAGCAGAGAAGAGTCGTTATGGAGACTTAAGTCTAGAGCTATCTGGCTTAAAGAGGGAGATAGGAATATGAAGTTCTTTCACATGACCACTTTGAAGCACAGAGCCTGTAATAGGATCCTGGAAGTGGCTAAAAGTAATGGAAATATTATAAAAGATCCCAAAGGCATCAAGGAAGAAGCTATGGATTTCTATAAAAAAATTCTTGAGGAGAGGAATGTCATCAATACTGAGGCTATTTCTTTTATGTTGGAGGCTATTCCCCAGGATAAAATTGAGGAACAGAGATTTAGAAATATCACCAAAGCTGTCATGCTTGAAGAGCTGCAAAAGGCTGTTTTTGCTTTGGAAGGTGATAAGGCTCCAGGTCCGGATGGTTTCTCCATTAATTTTTTCCAAATTTTTGGGAAATTTGTTCGGAGGACCTTCTCAGAGTGGTGAATGAATTCTACAGAACTGGAAATATTTTGAAAGAGCTAAACAACACTCACATTGTCTTTGGCACAAAAAAATGGATGCTAAAGACTTCAAATACTTCGACCCATCAGCCTTGTGAACGCCATCTATAGAATTTTTACCAAAATTATTGCTACTAGGCTTCAACTCATCATGAATGATTTAATCTCAAGGCAACAGAGTGGATTCATCAAAGGCAGGATTATACAAGATGGTGTTATTATGGTTCATGAGACCATACATTCTATGGAGAATAATAAAAAAGAAAATATGGCTCTAAAGCTTGATATGAATAAAGCCTTTGACAAGGTTTCTTGGGTTTTTCTTGACAAAGTCTTAACTAAATTTGGTTTTCTGGACAAATTTAGAAAAATTATTAAGGCTTGTATCTCTACTGTCAGATTTTCAATGGTGGTTAATGGTGAGCCTATGGGTTTTTTCACTAGTAGTAGAGGGCTAAGGCAAGGGGACCCTATCTCCCCATTGCTCTTCATTCTTATGGTTGATAGCCTTAGTAGAACAATTGGCAAAGCTGTCAATGATGGGATTTTGAAAGGCTCAAAGCCCACTTCCATCAGCCAAGTTGTCTCACATCAGCAATTTTCGGATGATACTATCCTCCTTCTTTTGGCTTCCGTCATAGAAGCCAAGGCTACCAAGGCTATTTTGCAGCTTTACGAGTCTACTTCTGGGCAAGAGATTAATTATGATAAAAGCTCCATTTTTTTCTTCAACACTCCTGAAGTTAGACAACTTAAAATTGCTAAAATTCTGGGCTGTAAAATAAGTGCGCTTCCAGCCACTTACTTGGGCCTTCCTCTCGGCACTAAAAAAGTCTCTAGCAAGGTGTGGGATGATTTATTGGAGAGATTTAAAAAAAAATGGCTGGTTGGAAAGGAGCCATTTTATCTAGTGCTGGTAAGTGCCTGCTCATAAAAAGTACTCTTCAAAATCTGCCCATTTATGTCATGTCACTCTACAAGATCCCCTCTTCCTTCAGAGAAAGATTGAGAGGATTCAGAAAAAATTCTTATGGCAGGGCATGGAAGAGAAGTTTAAATTTCACTTAGTTGCTTGGGATAAGGTTTGTACCCCAAAGTCTATGGGAGGATTGGGTATAAAAGACATCGAGAAAATGAATGAGGCTCTCATTGCGAAAATGGGCTGGAGAATCGAGAAACAACCACGGATAGATTTAATCAAAGTTAAATACCTCAATTAGTAAACCTGTCTACTCTTTCTGCAAGATGAGCACTCTCCCTATGGTTCCATTTTTGGAACAATCAGTTAAGATCAGAAATTTCATAAAGCGGGCGATGTAAATGGAAAGTGGGTGATGGGTGGGATATAAATTTATGGGAGGATAACTGGTTTAATGGCAATCTCATGGACAAATTTGGGATAGTTAAGGACAGTCTTGTGAGAAAGTATGGTAGTAAAATCAACGATTATATTGAGGAAATGGCAACAACAAGAAATGGAAAAAACTTTCTGTTGAGAGAGATGATCTGATGCAAATTACTTCCTCCCTTCAAGATCAGCTAGATCTTATCCCCTTAAGTCAACTGGATACCAAGGATGAGCTGATCTGGAATAATTCCATTGATGGGGACTACTCTGTCAAAATTGGATACAATGCTTTCTTCCACAGTAGTCAAACAGAGTTCAATTGGAACAGGATTTGGATGGCTGAATTAACTCCTAAAATAAATTTCTTCCTTTGGTTGGCTATTAGAGGCAGGATTCTTACCATTGACAACCTGATGAGAAGAGGCTTTATAATGCCTAATAGATGTCATCTTTGTAAAAATATTAAGGATATCAGTCATCTGTTTATTCATTGTGAATATGCTACCAGAATATGGAGTTTTTCCCTCTCCAAATTTGAAGCTCTCTGGGTGGTGCTGAAGGATTTAAATCAGCTATGGACTCAATGGAACCCACCCTATAGGCATTGTGTTGTCGAAAGGATCTAGGATCTAGAATTATCTTAGTCTAAAACTACAAACTTATAAAATTTCTAATGATATCAAAGAGAATATTGCTAGATTTAAACCCCCCAAGAACAAGAGCTATCCAGAAAATGAAGAGTATATCTTATCTAACTATCAAATTGGAGTATCAATAGCCATAATAATGCCGCTGGGCAAGTAGTATTGATGAGATCTTTGATTAAATGGCATCCTCCTGATTTTAACTGGTATAAGTTGAACTTTGATGGGGCTTCTAAGGGTAACCACAGGATTACGGCGGGGGAGTGATCCGGATCACAAAGGTAGTCTCGATTGCTTTGTGTATCTTTGGGAAAATGGGTGTTCAAACAAATCATTTTTCCAAAGCATTATCTGCTTTATGGGGCCTGAGAATTTCCCAGACTCATAATATCTCGAAACCTCATTCTTGAAGGGGACTCCTTGAATATCATTAACCATCTTAAAAAGTGCTCACCTCCAAGTTGGAACATCAAATATTTTATCTTAGAATCCATTAGTATATGCCAAACCTTCAATAACATTAGGATCATGCATACTTATCGGGAGGGTAATAAATTGGCAGATGCATTGGCTAATTATGGCATTAATGTTAACCATATTGTTTGGGATAATAATAGCATTCCTAAACAGCTTCAAAGCAGCATTCAAGCGGATATCTATACACATGCAAATTCTTGAGTTGGGATATGATTATTGGGAGTGGGTTAATAAAACGCCCACACGTGTTGTCTTTAAAACTAAGCTTTTGCAAATCTTGTCGAACAATCAAGATAGTATGAAGTATATGGATAAGTTCAAGTGGAGTTATATAGAAAAGAAAGGCACGCATGTGGGCAACATTATGCTCTATACAATCTGGTTATATGACTCCACGGATCCCAAAAACAATAATGATGTCAATGATGATAGGGAGTGGGCTAGCAAAAGGGCCGTAGTTCCCACATGTGAGCTTCCACAGGTCCAGATCAGCAGTCACGCGGCTATTCGTGGGAAATGCAACGACTATTCTACTCAGTATTTTCACTGCGCGGATTGTATAGTGGTAGGCGGACTGGCATTAGAGCTATCAAGGATTCTAATATTTGTTACAAGTAGTTAAGCACAGTGACAATGGGGGGCCCCCCTTGCCAGATTGAGCCCAGCGCGGATCCAGATTGGAAGGATAATGCGGAGCTTTGGAGTATACTCAGCCAGGGAGGCATTACCAACTTTATGGAGAAGGTTCAAGGCCACGATCAAAGCATTTCTGTGTGTTTTGCAAAGGATTGGAAGGATCGAACAGTGGATTATGGGGGGCAGAAGATTTCGGTCAACGAGGAGTTAATTGCTGAGGTGACTGGCCTGGGCATGGAGGGATACCGTTTTTTTAACAAAAGGGTCGACAGAGAAGCTGAGGAGAGGAGATTCGTGGAGGGATCAGAGAAGTTGATCTTTGTCATGGTGGGCCTGCTGGTAAACTCGATCCCTTCGCCTTATGATGAGGTAACCGGATGATGGTGCGCTTCATTTCTTTGGAAGGGAGGTTAAGTAATTATGCTCTTCAGCATCTTGTCGTCCTCAACCATTTTTGCAGGAATCACACGGTATGTTTCCCCCATTATTTGCTTAACTCTCTGGAGTGCTCAATTTTGGAGTTTCAAAAACATGCCCATGTGGTTCCTTTGCACTAGGGGCTTATTTTCTTGCTGCATAAGCTATGTCTCCTCCGGTCTCCTGGTCTTCCTTCCTCCCCTGGCTCTTTTCCCCCTCTGCCCGGTTCAGCGGCCGCTAGCCCCATTTCTCCACATCCTGTCCCCGCCACTGCTGCTTGTTACCCCTCTGCTGGTCTTCCGGGCTCCATCTTCCATTCCCACCACCGCTTCTCCCACCCCCTTCGCTTCCACTTCGACCAGACCTATTACCAGGTCCTCTAGAGACTGAACCTTGATACCCCTACTATGGAGAAGGGTCCTCAAGAGCTTGAAATTGCCCACAACCTCTTGCATATCAGTAGTGCTAGTTCTCAGGATGCACATATGGAGAGCTCTGCAAAAATATGGAAGCCTTAGAAGCCGACATGAAGCTGTTGAAGGAGGAGGTTAAAAACTTGGCAAAACAGAAAGGCAAGAGGAAGAAGGAGGAGGAGGAGGTGGCTATGGATAATAGCCAGATGGAAGATATATACAAGAAACTGAACTCTTTAGACTCCCATTTAGGGAAGGCCAAAACTCGCCATGACTATAGTATGGCCATTTTTAGTGCAATTGAAGAGTTCATTGAACAACATGTCCGCAGTGTTTCCAATCTCAGCGGGGTTCCGGCATCGCTTTGGGGCACTGATAAGGAAAGCAAAAGGACCATTGATTAGCTGGATATAACTGACTCTACCCACATGATGACTTTGGCAATGTTCAAATCTTGGCAGAATATCAAATCCAGCATTGACAAAGCTGCCAAGAAGTAATTGTGGGTGCTTCTGCTGCTTTTCTTTGTAAATATTGCTATTTTTTTGCTATCCTTTAGCTACTTTTTTGTTGTGTTTGTACTGGTTATGTTTTTTTGGGGTAGCTTGCT